>CANTUR010000124.1:0-1200000 GCA_947683625.1 Mallotus nudiflorus
TTAGCATAAAGCTGATGATCTCTTAGTGTCTGTAGTACAATCCTCAAATGATATACATGCTCTTCCATACTCCTCGAATATACCAGTATATCATCAATGAAGACTACCACAAACTGATCCACATACGGTCTGAATACTCTGTTCATCAGGTCCATAAAAGCTGCTGGTGCATTAGTCAAACCAAAAGACATCACCAGAAACTCATAATGACCATATCGAGTGCGGAATGCTGTCTTAGGAATATCAACTTCACTGATCCGCAGCTGATGATAACCCGACCTCAAGTCGACCTTAGAAAAGAATTGTGCACCTTGGAGCTGATCAAACAAATCATCTATCCTCGGGAGAGGATACTTGTTCTTCACTGTCACCTTATTCAGCTCTCTGTAGTCAATGCACAGTCTCAGGGTACCATCCTTCTTCTTCACAAACAGGACTGGTGCACCCCAAGGAGAAACACTAGGTCTGATAAAACCTTTCTCCAACAACTCTTGCAACTGCTCCTTCAACTCTCTCAACTCTGCAGGAGCCATACGATAGGGTGGCATAGATATAGGAGTAATACCTGGAACCATATCTATACAGAACTCAATCTCTCTATGAGGTGGTAAACCTGGTAACTCCTCGGGAAAAACATCAGGAAACTCACAAGCAACAGGAACATCTGTGAGTGACAACTTCTCCACTGACGTATCCCTAACCAATGCCAAAAACCCCTGACAACCTTTCCTCAACAACTTCCTAGCAGAAATAACAGAAATAAGATTCTGAGGTGCTGAACTCCTGTCACCAACAAACTTAAATTCTACTTCACCAGGAATTCTGAAAATCACCTCCTTATTCCTGCAATCAACCATGGCATAATGCTGAGATAACCAATCCATTCCCAAAATAACATCAAACTCCATCACATCCAACAAAATCAAATCGACGGATAATTCTCTATCTCCCACGAGAACTAGACAACCAGAAAGAACAATATCGGTGTCCAAAGAATCACTCAGAGGAGTGGCAACAGACAAAGGAAAAGCCATCCTCGAAGCTTGCCAACAAGATTTAGAAGCAAAAATGGGAGAAACAAAGGAATGCGTGGCACCCGGATCAAACAAAACCAAAGCATCCAGGTAACAAACAGAAAGAATACCTGCCACGACTGCATTAGATGCCTGAGCATCCTGCTGAGTCAGATGAAAAACTCTGGCCTGACCTCGACCTCCCTGCTGGCTGGTAGAAGCCTGGCCAACACCTCTGGCACCTCCTCTCGTACCTCTACCACGACTTTGTTGTGGAACAAACTGAGTAGAACTCTGATGCTGAGCTGGTGGTAACTGAAATGGCACGGGTGCTGCACTAGCAATCGATTGCTGTGGGAATCGCGGAATCTGCTACTGCTGATAACCAGAATAAGGACATGATCTGGCAAAATGTCCTGTCTGCTCGCATCTGAAACATGTCAGTGGTGTCAGATAACACGGTCCCTGATGGACTCTACCACAAGTCTGACAAACACTGGCCGCTGATCCAGAACTACGACCACTGCTGCTGCTCGAAGCACCTGACCCAAATCTGAATGATCTACGCTGACCTCCACGACCATGTCTACTGCTCCGATGCACTCGCTGCTGCTGTCTCTGACTCTGCTGAGTCGAACCTCGCTGCTGACTACTCGAACCAACATGAAAACTCGAATACGGAGTAGCCTGCAATCCACTCGACTGAACTCCCAACTGGTAGTAATCAGGCATCGCTCCCTGCCTAACTAACCTCAGCTCAATCTCCTTAGCCAACTCGATCACAGACTCCAGAGTAAGACCTGCTGTAGGCATACCAGCAAAAGCTGAACCCAAACCAGTAACATACGTAGTAACAGCGAAATACTGATCTCGCATCAGATCCTCAGCATATCTACCCAGACGAAGGAACTCTCGGGTATACTCCTCTACTGATCGATCTCCACGAGAAATACTGGTCAAACGAAGATGATAGCTCAAACGAAGAGGCTCTGGACAAAATCTCCTCATGAATCGCTCTCGAAACTGAGCCCATGTCATCGTCATCATATAGGGCTGGATCATCTGAATAAAGGAAAGAGAAAGAAAAAGAAAGAGAAAGAAAAAGAAAAAGAAAGAAAAAGGAAAAGAAAAAAAAAAGAAAAAAAAATAAATAAATTAAAATAAATAAATTTTAATAAATAAATAATAATAAAATAATAAATTTTAATAATTTAATAATAAATAAAATAATCAAATAATAATAAATAAATAATAAAATATTAGGGTAATAATAAACCCTAATTAAATAAATATACACACACAGGCTTTATTTAATACTTTAAAAATATGTATGAGTTCATGCAAACCCGTAAATACATTTAAAATAATTAATAATACATTGTTTACGTGGAAATTTCCCCGAAAATGAAAGTCCCGGGAAAATTTTACGTAAAATACTGAAAATAATAGACAGTAATTAAAATAGGTTTAAAATACATATCAACTCATAAAAATATCGTATAATGCATAAAAATTATTGACACTGTATATCCCGGTACAGTGTAAAAATATTTTTAAAAACACGGGATATTACATGGATGATGCAATGAGAGTGTTTACAGGATGATGCAATAAGATTATTGGTGGAGTTTGTTTGATCTTTAGTTGCACTATCAAATCCCTTAAAAGATGCACAAAAGGGAGGCACTGTTGGGAAACCATTTCGTATGGTTAAGGTTTATTTGCTATTTGTTAGGTATACCACCAAAGTCCCACATTGGCTAGAAGTAAAGAGGAGCATGAGTATATAAGGATGGATAAATATCTCCATTGGTATAAGACCTTTTGGGGTAAAGCCCAAAAGCAAGACAATATCATACCAATATGGAGATATGTGGTGTCTATAGTCCAACAAAGTGGTATTAGAGCCATGCCCTAAATCCATGAATCCTCGAAATGCCGAACAAAAGGTAGTAGGACCCAATTAGATCATAATGCGATTTGCTTAACACAGTATGATGAAGTGGAGAAGAATCCTAATTGGTAGAGAGTGGATGTTGAGAGGAGCCTTAGTGGTCCTTTGTTCGAGGGGAGGATTGTTGGGTATACGACCAAAGTCCTACATTGGCTAGAAGTAAGAGGATCACGGGTATATAAGAATAGACAAATATCTCCATTAGTATAAGGCCTTTTAGGGTAAAGCCTAAGAGAAAATCTTGGTGGTCCTTTGTTCGAGGGAAGGATTGTTAAGTGTAAGACTAAAGTCCCATATTAGCTAGAAGTGGGGAGGATCATGGGTATATAAGGATTGATAAATATCTCCAATGGTATGAGGCCTTTTAGGATAAAGTCCAAGAGCAAATCCATGAGGGTTTAGGCCTAAAGTGGACAATATCATACCAATATGGAGATATATGGTGTCTATAGTCCAACATTACTGATATTTTAAGGAAAATTAAAGTGTCACGGCTTGTCACGATCCTTCAAAATAATAAAAACTAGTCAAATGTCCATGCAATACAAGTAAATGTAATTTCTTTAAAATTAATTATTGTGAATTAATAGTTATAAAATTTAGTATTATTATTTGTGTGAAAAAAAATTCATTAAGATGGTCTTTTAACAACTTTATCCATCTCATCATTCATCCAAAATTTTAAGAAAATATTGAAGATAAAAAAAACTTGCTTAACAAAACAATAATGCAAATTGGAGCAAAAAAAACATTAAAAGGATTAAAAAAAAGTTATATAGAAAACAAACCAATCTATGAATCAACCTAAAAGGATCTTGTCAACTCAAAAAACTGTACAGAAAATAACTAATAAAAAAAAGTAATCAATAATAGGCAAACCTTAGTGAATTCAATAATAGTTTCTTTTGAGAACACTGGTATTTGCTTGTCTTGAGTGCCTTTAGTTCCTTAATGAATGCATTTATGTCAAAGAAAGATGATCCTCCCTTTTCAATAGCTCTTCGTGCCATCTCTTTCAGTTGAATTGCTATATTTATTATTTCCTTAGATTCTTCACCACCCATCAACTTAGTCACAGCCTTCTCTATATTTTCATTCTTTATCAAAATTTTCTTCTCATATCTTGACCATTCTTGGGCACTAACTCCAACTCCAATTTTTAGAACATCTATAATTAACTTTTCATTATCAAACTGCTCTGCATATAGTGTCCATGCGACCATTGGCACCCTTACACTCACTCCCTCTAATGTTGAGTTCCACTACATTGAGTCATGAACCCTCCAACAGCTTCATGATCAAGAATCAGAACCTATGGTGCCCATCCCCTTATGATCAAACCCTTCCCTTCTCTTTTCATATCCTTCTGGCAACCACTTTTCCATTTCTTCATGATTCTACAGGTCTTTCTTTATAACCCAAATAAAGTTTTATCCACAAGCTTGAAGAGCCATAGCAATTTCATGCAATTAACTTGTCCAAAATTTAAAGCAGCTTCCAAAATATATATAGAGAAAGAGAGAATTAATTTTGGTTTATTGGAGTCAAGCCCTTTTAGACATTCATGTCCATTAGTGGAGGTTTTGATATCCTCCATGTGCTTTATTTTTAACGTCGTTGTTGCAAAGTGAGAGAGGGCCGATTTTCCAAGTCTTCCTCCCCATGAATTTTCTATAATACTCAAAGTAAACTGGTTTTAGCTTATAAAAACTATTTATGAGTACTCCATAGCACTCAAGATCAAATCCCCAAATTTGATCTATTACCTTTTAAGCACACTCTCATTAGTTGTCTCTCTAAAATATGTTAGTACCTATAGTTTTGTCTTGATTATCTAATTCGGCAAGCTAGGTACTATAAAGGGTTCAAAATCAGACTTCACTATTATGTAAGGTTTGATGTCGTCTAAGAGAATTGACAACACGCATTGTAAAAGAATTACTTCAATTAAAAAATAACCTTGGAATCCCAAGCTTGCCTACCATTTTTTTAGCCTATGAAAACATCATGTCAATTATAAGACAGTCAGGTTGGTACTCTTATAGCACCTTTGTAAGTGGTTGTTGAAGCAGGCTAATTACATGAAGGAAATTTACAACCATTTCTAGTGAATGGGAACTTACATTCTCACATCCATCCTGTAAGTCTGCCTAGGTAGTAGGGAATTAGAGGGTTCGAATGTTGATTTCTACACCTAATAATTTTTTATCTCTTTTAATTTGTTTAAGAAGGTAGGTGCATTGAGGGGAGTAGTGAGAATGGTTAACCTTACTCTATGTCTTACAAAGAGTTTGGCTATGTTTATGGTTGGAATTATATGGCCATGAGCCATATATGGGAAGAATATGATATGAATATGAGTTTGTTATGAATCCATGTAAGCTTTTAGGGCTGATTCAGAATGGTTTAAGATTTTAATTGAAAAGATGGAAGTTAAATATAGTTATCTGCCAGTTTCTGCTACAATTTATTAGTCACTACCTTGTAAATTTATAGATGAATGTAAAAAGATCTAACAAATTCTATAATACATATTACAAAAGGCATAATTAAGAGGAGACTTCAGACCTCTTTAATGATGCAATAGAGTTGAGGTTATGCAACCCATTGGGCATTGATCTTAAATTCTCACATTCTTATATAAATAAAGCTTAAAGAGAGATTAAATTGTGTAGTGACATCAAATGCATGCACAAATATGAACTGAATCGTAGAAACTCCAATAGATATGAACAATAATAATGCGTTGAAAGAGCAGCACTTTCAGGGGGTACATGAAGAGGAAAGAGAAGATTCAGGTAAAGGTAGGAGAGTTGCTTAAGAAATATAAAAGCATTAATGTCCAAAATAAAAGAATACATAAAGTAAAAATTAAAAGGTGTGACAAAACTCAAAACAGAAAAAGTGAAGGTATAGATACCCGGTTTGATCAGCCCATAATGGGGGGGTGACCTGTGGATGCTTGGTCTGATCAGCCTGTAATGAAGCCCAATGATAAAAACATGCGAATTTGGAATGCAAGAGAAGCCTAAAATCTTCTTAAAAATTGACCTAAAAGCCCAATTTTTATCCCCTATAAAACCTAAGCCCATTCTAGCCCAAAGGCCCAATTTTGGGTCAAGGCCAATGAGGTGCCACCTTTTATGGGTTGAGGCAATGCCTCATCGAAGAGGTGACAACTCTTTACCAACCATTTGTTCTTATATTAAATGCAAAAGTGATAATAGTGGCCTAGTAGGTGGGCCCCATACCCCTACAAGTCTGAGAGTTGAGTGAAAATGAGACTTTTTACGTAAAAAAAGAGTAATTATGGGGAATGAAAAAAGTAGTTGTCTTGTCTAAGTATGAGGGCTTAAAAGGGGAGTGTAGAGAGGGAAAAAGAGGTTAGCAACCATTAAGAACTAAAAAAGAAGAAAAGGAAAGAGAGAGCTTTGAAAAAAGAAAGAAAAGATGTTCTTGGAGAAAAGGGGACGAACCAAGCCAAAAGATTCATTCTTCTTGAAAGAGGAAGGAGAAGATCTTGCATTCAAGTGATACTTTGGACCAAAAACAACCTTTGAGGGCCAATTACTTTGGAAAAGAGCTCATAAAATAGTAATAATTTCATCCTTTTGAATATTGAGTTATAGACTTGCATAAGCTCCTTACTTATTTGCTCGCTTATTCCTTGGATTCATTATTTGTCCAATGTTATGTTTACAATATGATCATTTAAACCATTAAGTATATTTACTAGTCTCCAGTTATTTGTATATGACTTTGCCATAAGATTGAAATAAATTTTCTGTTGTCTCTGTGCTTGTTAAGCAGACGCCTCTTGTCACCCCTCCGCATTGCCTCCATGCATAGACGTGACACTTTATTAATGAGGCACCACCATAGTGACAGAGCTATGTGCAACTCTTTCTTCATTGTCCATGTTCATTTCATATAGTTAGCCTTCCTTCTTACATCTCCATGTTATTATGCTTCAATATTTATATGATTATTACAATGTATTGTTTAACTTAATATTTGTACACCCATTTTCTTGTTTATTTATGTCTATCCACTTATCCATTTGATATATAATTTAGTCTCATTATTTCTTTCGCAATATTTTTAGTTGTGGGAATTAATATTTTGTTTGTTATAGGAATTTTAGGATGATTTCTATCATCGATCTTTAATTTCCCCAATTTGCCTATGGATTTACTTATGTTGTAACTAGTTTATTTTTGGTTTATTTTCTATTTATTTTATTGTTACTTTGTGAAAAGTATTATAATCCTTAATCCCTTCCCTTGCTTTGTCTGGATGTATTATTTGATGATTATTTGTGATGATTGTCGAGACATATAATGCATGAAATTGGACTAATGTACATTCTTGGACTTGAACATAAAATTTGACAATTGGTTGGAGGAAATTACAATTTGTATGTTAATAAAGAAATAATTGAATAATTAAAAGTAATAAATATAAACGGAGGCCAACCACAAAGTTGGGTGGGCATTCTAAAAGCCCATATTTAGTTTTTGAACCCATTCTTTGATGACAGCTTCTGGGAACCTCTATAGAATTCACTTGTTGCACAATGTATCCTGACTTTTATCCGAGTAGCGATTCCTTCTCTAATATGGGCTTTAAGCCTATTTTATATTTTTTAGTGGATCTAAGGCCCATATAGTACTGTAGTTGTCAAATACTTGGACGCACACTAAACTCCACCACCTACATAAAAGAATTAAATTAAAGAAAATAAGCCTAAAAGGTGATAGAGAAAATAAGCGGAACAAGCAGAGGGAAAATATGGAGCTCAAGGTGTTAGTATATTGAGACATCACATGGCAAAATTATAGAGTATAAACTGTAGTGTTCAACTTTATATATTTATATAGTGATACCATCTAGAATATTCCCACCTAATTAGGGGTCATCCACCCCCTAAATAGGAACACATGGACAAAGGAGAAGACAGATTCATCCAAGGAACTACCTCAAAGAGGAATCCTAACTGAAGTAGGAACACTCTCCCATAAGGATTCCTATTCCTCCCAGGTTTAAGTATCACTATATATAACACCATATACCCCTCATTAGAGGACATCTCATCTCATTCACACATACTCAAGCTATCTTTCAGCCACCCGCTTTCTATTCTCTAACTTAGGCATCGGAGTGTTTGTGGGGATTCCCCATCTCTCACTTTGCCCTCTGTTCAGTGCTTTGCAGGACGTTTAGCCCAGGAGTCCCGAAAACTAGTTATCAAGTGGCGCCGTCTGTGGGAAATCCTTGGAAAAAGCCATTCATTCACTTGCTAAGCTAAAGACACTTTCACCATGACTTCCAGTCCACCTCCAGCCCAAATTCCTGAGGGCGGGCACCAATCCTTCCGCACCCATCCTTTCAACCGACCTTTCAAACCCTTTCTTAGTAATAATACCACCACCCACCTTGCAGCTTGTTGGGGCCACATCCGATCATACATCTTTACCTCCGAAAAACACTCCGAGATACCCATCTTTGGGAACAGATCTCCCACATTACGCTCCATTGCAGCACCATCGATCAATACCCTCAATACCTTTTCCAAGCCTACTAGAAACGCCAGTAATAACCACTCCAAACCTAAACACAGTAACCCAAACACTCGGCCTTGACCAAGCAAGCAAAGACGCCATGATAAAAAATATTCAGGCACAAATAACCCTGATGTAACAACAGCTAAGCGCTATAATACAGAGCGAGCATACTGAACTAGCTCCAAATAATGATAATGCAGCACCCCGACAGGCTCTAGGGACAAGCACAGGGAAAGGTAAAGCACCAGAAGGGGAGTGTAGTTCGTCCATCCTAGCTCTCGATGATTCAAAATTAGTACAAAAGGTTAAGGAAGCTATGAACAAGGCCCGAACTAAACCTAGAAAGGAAGAAGAATGGGTGATGGGATAGCAGAACTCCATTTGTCAGAGAATAATTCAAACGGAGATTCCTAGTAAGTTCAGAATCCCACAGCTCGATCAGTACGATGGGACAAGAGACCCTATTAGTCATATATCTACTTTTCGAACAAAGATGCTGCTCCAGAATGTGAACGATGGAATCATGTGCAGAGTCTTCCTAAGTACACTCACAAAAAGCACCCAAAAATAGTTTCATCGGCTCCCGGAGAATACTGTCACTTCTTTTGAAGACTTAGCCGAGCAGTTCCGTATCAGATTTATCACCAATATCCCTCCTACAAAAAACATCAACAACCTTCGGGTGTGCCGGCAAGAAGCTGACGAGTCTCTACGGAGTTACCCTCGACCGTTTCAATAAAAAAGCCATGCAAATTGAGCACCTCGTTGATGAAGTCACCATAGAAGTTTTAAAAAATGGCACTAGACTCGGCAAGCTAAAAGACAAATTAATGACTAAAGAATCGAGTACCTTTGCCAAAGCAATGGTGATAGCGGTTCGGATGATAAAGATGGACGAGGATAGGAGGATGCGTCGGAAGAAGATAGGCCACCAACTAGAGATGAACAGCTAAAGCAGAGACGAGCAAGCTTCCCAAAAACAAATTTCAGAGTTCCGGCAGACAGGTTTGATAGGGAAGTAGATAGATATACACCCCTCAACACTTCTCGATCAAGGATCCTCATATGGGTCAGGCAGAATGGAGTGGAAATTACACCAGCCAAAAGAATTAGCCCAAGCCGGAGATTTACTCATGATAAAAGCCAGTACTGCGAGTACCACAGGGAATACGGCCATAACACAGGAAGGCTGCAGAGAACTGAAGAGTGCCATAGAAAAACTAGTGCAGCGGGGAAAGCTTGATAATTTCACTGATGCACCGAGGAGACGCGGAAACATGGAAAACCATGACCGTGACAAAGCCAAGGCAAAGAAGCTAGGAAGGAACCGATCGGAACGATCAACATGATTGTGGGAGGAGAAAACACTAGGAAACGATTAAAACGCAGTAGAGGAAAAACAATACCCGGTAAAAGCAACAACATTCTTAACTCGAAAGACAATTCGCCTATACATCACCCTCACAATGATACCCTGGTGATAACCGCATGCATAAATAAGTATCGAGTCAAAAGGCTATTGGTCGATAATAGGAGTGCTATCAATGTTTTATCTTGGAATGCGTACAAAGCTATGGGCGGCTCCATCACCAACTTTACGGCCATCCAGAACCCCATCACTAGTTTTTATGGAGGAACAGTGTAACCAATGGGGACTGTCAATCTAGATCTAGAATTCAAAAACTAAGAGGATGAGGAAATAAAAATCATCCGGACCCCATTCAACGTGGTAGACATACCACTAGCCTATAATGGGATAATAGGGCGACCGACACTTTACGAAGCAGATGCAGTCACCAGCATCCGGCAATTAACCATGAAAATCCCAGTCAGAATGGGAACCCTTACTATCAGGGGAGATCAACAGATGGCCAGACAATGCTATCAGATGACCATGAAATCTCTAGCGGAAGCTTTTCATTTGGAAGCATGGGAAGTTGAGAAGAAAGCCACTAATCCACAACTGGTGGAAGACACGGAGACATTGCAAATCAAGGAAGGAAAATTCATGAAAATTGGTAATGCCCTTAATCAAGACATCAAAGACACATTAAGGAACGTCCTTATTAGACACTCAGAAGATTTTGCTTCTCAAGCCTCCGAGATCATCGGCGTGGACCCGCGGGTTGCCTATCACTGCCTAAACATCAAACCAGGGGCCAAGCCAGTAGCACAAAAGAAAAGAACTTTCACCTACGAAAGACAAAAGATCATTACCGAGGAAACAACAAAGCTTTTAGCAGTCGGATTCATTAAAGAGGTTACTCACCCGGATTGGGTAGCCAATGTAGTACTCATCAAGAAAGCAAACGGGAAGTACAGAATGTGTGTAGACTACATCGATCTCAACCAAGCATGCCCCAAAGACAACTACCCGTTACGAACGATTGATCAGCTCGTCGATTCCACGACTAGTCATGGCCTGTATAGCTTCGTAGACGCGGCCCAAGGTTATTACCAGATCCCCATGAAGAAAGAAGACCAGGAGAAAACGTCCTTCATCACACACGAAGGGCTGTACTGCTATAAGGTGATGCCCTTCGGGTTGAAAAATGCCAGAGCCACATACCAAAGAATGATGAACCAAGTCCTTCAGAGCCAGATTGGGACCAACGTGGAGGTATATGTGGATGACATCATCATCAAAAGCAAACACTCTGAGAACCACCCAGCGGACGTGGATCAAGTCCTCCAGTTACTAAACCAATCCAGGATCAAGTTGAATCTTGATAAATGCATCTTCGGAGTTCAAGTCGGTAAATTCCTGGGGTTCATGATTTCCCACCGAGGCATTGAAGCCAACCCAGAAAAAATGGAAGCCATACTCAACATGGTTGCACCAAAGAGCATCCGGGATATATAAAAGCTAAACAGAATAATAACCGCACTGGGGCGCTTTATTTCTTGCTCAGCTAGGCGATGTCTACCATTATTCTGAGCTCTCAAAAGTTTTGGCAAGTTTTAGTGGTCCGCTGATTGCCAAGCAGCATTTGAAGACATTAAAAGATTCTTATCTTCCCCACCATTAATCAGTCGTCCAATACCGAACGAGACCTTATACTTATACCTGTCCGTTGGCCGAGAATGCATCGCTTCAGTACTGATAAGGGAAGAGGGAAGCCAGCAAAGCCCTATCTACTATGTCAACAAGATGCTCCGAGGACCTGAAGTCCGATACCCCATGCTAGACAAGTTAGCCTTAGTTATGGTTCATACTTCTCGAAAGTTTCATCACTACTTCCAAGCTCATCATATCATGGTCCGATCCCATTTTCCACTGCCCAAAATATTATAAAGACCAGAGACTTCAGGCAGGCTAGTGCAATGGTCAGTCTTACTCGGTGAGTTCGACATTGATTACGAACCTCGACAGCAGATGAAGGCACAGGCCTTAGCAGATTTTGTACAAGAAATGGCTCCGGAAGATATAACCTTGACCAAAATGCCAGAATGGAAGCTCTATGTCGACGGAGCATCCTCAGCTCACGGTTCCGGAGTAGGAATAATCCTCAGGGGACCACATAAAGTTCATATTCAGTCCGCAGTCCGCATAGAGTATAACGCCACCAACAATGCAGTTTAATATGAAGCACTCATTACAGGGTTGAAGCTAGCAGCGAAAGTTAGGGCCGAACACCTCATTATACATTCAGATTCCCATCTAGTAGTCAACCAAGTCAGCGGAGCATTTCAAGTCAAAGATGCCAGCATCGCCAAGTACGTAGACAAAGCCAGGTGACTTTTACAACACATCGAGCAAGACGGAGGCCAATGGAATATCGTTTAGATTCCCAGAGAAGACAACCATAAGGCCGATTACCTTGCTAAATCTGTAGCCAAGAACAGTCAAGCATTTAGGGATATGGATTTCACTAAATCACTCACCAATCCCAGCACAAAGGATAATGAAATTTTTAGAACACAACCAGTCTCAGAATGGATACATCCCATCATCCAATATCTTGAACATGGCACACTTCCGGAAGATAAGCTGCAAGCATGGAAGCTCAAAGCCAAAGCAGCACACTATTCCATCCACCGAGGGGAGCTCTACTGAAAATCCCTCTCACACCCTTGGTCGAAATGCATTTCCCCAAAGGAGGGAAATTACATACTAAGAGAAATCCATAAAGGAATCTGTAGTGCACACGAGTCCCACTATTCGCTCACTAGAAAGGCCCTGCTCCAGGGATATTAGTGGCCCACCATGTCCAAGGATGCCCAGCAGCTAACACAATCATGTCACCAATGCCAGCACCACGCCCGACTTAGCCACAAATCTTCTCGGCCTCTGCATCCCATTGGCAGCCCATGGCCTTTCGCCATGTGGGGGATGGACATCTTGGGTCCTTTTCCTCTATCTACCTCACAGAAAAAGTTCTTAATCGTGGCCATTGACCATTTCACAAAATGGGTAGAAGCAGAAGCAGTCCCAACCATCACAGACGCCCGGATACAATACTTTTTCTGGAAGGAA
This sequence comes from Mallotus nudiflorus, assembly GCA_947683625.1. NCBI lineage: Eukaryota > Viridiplantae > Streptophyta > Magnoliopsida > Malpighiales > Euphorbiaceae > Mallotus > Mallotus nudiflorus. The sequence continues at coordinate 13,009 of CANTUR010000124.1, forward strand.
ATCATTTACAGATTCGGCATCCCCCACACCTTAATTATAGACAATGGCAAACAGTTCGATAACTATAAATTCAGAAGTTTTTGCTCAAACCTTGGCATAAAATTACGCTTCACCTCAGTAGCTCACCCGCAGACGAACGAACAAACTGAGGTCACAAACAGAATCCTCATGCAAGGGTTGAAGAAAAGACTCAATGTCAAGAAAGGGAACTGGGTCGAAGAGCTGAATAATGTAATCTGGCATATAGAACCACACCCCGATCATCCACTGGAGAAATGTCGTTCAGACTAACTTACGGCATGGATGCAGTAATTCCAGTAAAGGTGGGATCCCCAAGTTACCCGGGTAAGCCAAGACCTTGACCATGCCGTCAATAAAGTCAACGCATGAATATGCCTTAACATACTAGAAGAACAAAGAGAACAAGCAGTAGCAACGGCAGAGGCACATCGGCAAAGGATAACTCGGTACCACCATCTGCGTAAAGCAATAGAGAATTTCAGGACGGGTGACTGGGTACTCAGAAGAGCAGATATAGGTAAAGGCACCTCCGGTACCGACAAGTTAGGCCCTAATTGGGAAGGTCCATATCAGATCTCAGAATGCACAATAAAGGGGGCGTATAAACTAAGAGAAAGAGGAGGCAAAGAACTATCGAGGTTCTGGAACTCAGATTCCCTCAGAAAATATTATTAGTAATCTTGTATTCGAACACATAATTTGATTCAATGAAAACTATCTTTATTGATCAAGAATATCTTTACAGCTGATTGTCAAAAAAAAAAAAGAGATACATAAAACCTATCTACTATAGTATCTCTACACCCAGACCCCACGTCTCGGAAACTGAGGGGGAAGCATCATTAGCAGCCTCTGGATGCTCGCCAGACCCAGCTGTAGCAATGACCTCTTCAGACTCCCTTACAGATAAGGAACCGGCCTTTCGACAGGCATCATCCTCTGCAGCAAACCTTGCCAGATGGGCTAGGGTTATCCGATCTAAGGCCCCCAAATCCAATCCTGAGTCTTGAGAGAGCAGGATCCTTTTGCATTCTGCCCGGTACGCCTTGAGAAACCCCCCTACCATGCTCTGATATGTCTTCTTATCATTGGCATAAGATTTCTCAAGCTCAGCTAGCCTCTCGTGAAGTCCAGCAATCTGAAGATCCTACTCCTCGATCCTCTTTGTCAGTTGAGCCTGGCTATGTTCCAACTCAAAAACCTTCTTCTGATTCACCTTCGCGTCAGATTTAGCCTCCGCGTAGCTTGTCTGGCAGTGCTCTAGAACTGCTTTGGCGCTATCCAGTCTTTTCTCAAAATCTATGGCAATCGTCCCCACCTCCGTTTCCTTCAAGCTGTACTGGCTCATCAAATAGAAGTACTGATCCTTAGCCAGCAGCAAGGCCTGAGTCATCTGCCAAAAATAACTCAATAATTTAGCCAAAATCCCACTATAAACAGTTATATCAAGAACCAGATACTCCATTACCTCCAACGACTAACCGATCATAGAATCGAGCAATCCGTCCGGTCCCTCGTTCGACCACCGCTGCATGTCTCCGGGTAACCGCAGTGACTCGGCATACTGGTCCTGTACTTGACTGTTGGAGATGCTCGAGGGTTTCATTTTCTTCAATATCTAGCCTCGCATATCCGGAAAACTAGATAATCGGGGGCGTTGGACATAAATCTCTTCGTCTAGCCCCTCCGCATCTGACTTTGCTTTGATCAGCCGCCTTTTCTGTCATCTAACCCGCTCCGGCCGCTCATCTTCCATTGTTTCTTTGCCCTTTGGATCGACAAGAACGGCCTCTGGAGCAGCGGGAGCCTCAGCTTGAGGGGAAGGATAATCCCGGCACTCCTCCACTGCAGCTGGCTCATCTACTAAGGAAATCCAGCCCGTAAAATCAAAAAAGTCAGCCATCTATAGACGGAAAGATAAGACTAGTTAGACAAAACAAAACTCAAAACAAAATTCATACCAGAGCAATGGTCGCGACTTGGACAAACTCTCCACAGATATCTCCGGGATGCATCCTCTGTGGATCGAGCTTCAGCGAGTCTGTCTAGATGTAGTCATAAAACTAATTCCGTATCTAGATCGAAAAGTTTTGCTAGACGGGTCACTTTGTGACACTCGTCCGACCACATCCTCCGGACATCCAGGAAGTCCAATTGATGCTCCATGATAAAAAAATGGTATCTCCACTTCTTGTGAAGATCCGGCAGTTTAACAAAAAGGGAATGGTTGGGTACGGCCGAAAGGGAGAACATCAGCTCTCCCTTTTTCCTCGTCAGCCTGTATAAATACCAGAGGATGTCTAGATCGGGAACCCTACCCTCCTCATGCATTAGTTGGATGAACCCGGTCAGTATTCGATAACTATTCGGATGAAGCTGACCGGGCGCTATGTTATTTCTATTAAGGAAATCCTTGATAAAGGGATCCAAGGGAAATTTCAAACCCCCCTCTAACTGGTCAAAATATACCACTAATCTACTTAGCCCCGATATAGGAGTATGGGCCCTAAACCTTCTATCTACGGTGTGGAGAGCATAATCGGTGGGGATGTAGAACCGCCATCGGTACCACCCTAGCAATTCACTATCTACATTGGACACAAAGAGGTCAAAGCTAATCTCTTCCCGAGGAGCCATAGTAAAGAAGGGAACGAAAACCTAATGATAAAAAAGGAGAGAGGCAAAAAAGAGAAGGAAACAAATGATGAAAGAATCACCTGACAACCTCAAACGAGAGTTATGGCAGGAAGGAATAAGAATGGTGGATGCAGTAGAAACGTAGCAAAAATAGAATGAAAGGGCAAAAGAAAGCAAAATGTGCTAGTTAGCAAACGCAATAGTATTTATAGAGACATGGAAGGACCTGGAAGCATGCCATTAACTGCCCCCATTATTACTGCGCTCCTCCCTAGACTACCAAGGGCCTATTGGGAATAAAAAAAAAACCCATTAGGCGAAGAGTCGCGATGATGGTTGTACGAGCGTTTCGATCACTGACACACGAAACGACGCATCAATCAGAGTTGAAATGAAGTCACCCTGTGATTGGCCCACTCACATTTTTGACTGGGCTGCTCCATCAAGCGAATCGGGAAACGCTCCAGGCATCACTCCCAGACCATTCCATCCAAAGTCCAGTGACTAAAGCTGGCACCCTTAGGTCGCTTCCGTAGTACTGAAGATCCGAGCATGTAAGCCTCGCGCCCCTATGCCGAGCATCTAAGTCTCGCTCATACAAAGTCCAGTGACTGAAGCTGGCACCCTCAGGTCGCTTCCGTAGTACTGAGGATCCGAGCATGTAAGCCTCGTGCCCCTGTGCCGAGCATCTAAGTCTCGCTCATACAAAGTCCAGTGACTGAAGCTGGCACCCTTAGGTCGCTTTCGTAGTACTGAGGATCCGAGCATGTAAGCCTCGCGCCCCTGTGCCGAGCATCTAAGTCTCGCTCATACAAAGTCCAGTGACTGAAGCTGGCACCCTTAGGTCGCTTCCGTAGTATTGAGGATCCGAGCATGTAAGCCTCGCGCCCCTGTGCTGAGCATCTAAGTCCCGCTCACATAAAGTCCAGGGACTGAAGCTGGCACCCTCAGGTCGCTTCCGTAGTACTGAGGATCTGAGCATATAAGCCTCGCGCCCCTGTGCCGAGCATCTAAGTCTCGCTCATATAAAGTCCAGTGACTGAAGCTGGCACCCTCAGGTCGCTTCCATAGTACTGAGGATCCGAGTATGTACCCCAGTTCTGCAGATTACGATTCGATGACAAATCAACCAAAAATACTCGGCACCAAGCTCTGCTTATTACGATGAAGGCTGGCCACCTCAGCTTACTTGCATCTTATCACCCGTATAGAGGCACCACTGCATCTTACTCGAACGCGACGGACATAAATATCCGCATACTCCGGGGGGGGACTCTTGATACCATCTAGAATGTTCCCACCTAATTAGGGGTCATCCACCCCCTAAATAGGAACACATGGACAAAGGAGAAGACAGATTCATCCAAGGAACTACCTCAAAGAGGAATCCTAACTGAAGTAGGAACACTCTCCCACAAGGATTCCTATTCCTCCCAGGTTTGAGTATCACTATATATAACACTATATACCCCTCATTAGAGGACATCTCATCTCATTCACACATACTCAAGCTATCTTTCAGTCACTCGCTTTCTATTCTCTAACTTAGGCATCGGAGTGTTTGTGGGGATTCTCCCACCTCTCACCTTACCCTCTGTTTAGTACTTTACAGGACGTTCAGCCCATGAATCCCAGAAAACCAATTATCATATAGACATAGATATATATAGATAGATACTTGTTTTTCCAATTAATAGAGCCCTTGTATATGGGGGAAAAATTTTCAAAAAAAAAAACTTCTTGTGTAGCAAATCAAGACACGTATTTTCATCCTATTTTTAATTAATTTACTTGATGGACATTTTCAGCTTGTTGCTCAAAATTACAATTTCCGTCCCTATACAACAACTAGCTATCGTAGAATGCTACGTTTTGGGTTTACTAGCTTTGCAAAAGCATGCAGTGAAACAAACACACAATTAAATAATGATAAAAGTAAATAAGTAAATAGACATAAAAAGTTTAATGTGGGAAAAAAATACCAATAGTTGATGAAAAATTTTGTTATTATTGAAAGGATAAAGTGTTCTATTGCAAATTGCGACAAAAAAAAAAAGGAAATTGTAGAGGGTCAAATTCCATGATCCCCTTCAGTTGATATCCCTTTATTAAGGGTAAAAAAAAAAATGAATTATTTTTTTATTTTTTAGCAAGACCCATGATATACTATTCATGTTGTTAATTCGGACATGTATTATCATCCTTATTAAAAAGAGGGTACAAGAATATTATGGCCGGCAGTTACTAAAAACTAAGAAGTCCTAATTTAATATTATTATATATATAATATAAAATGAAGAAAAAATATTTCAACTACAAAATGTGGTCGTATTTCGATCCATGTGTCAACTTATTTACGAAATATGGCCTTGTGGTTTTCTCGTATTTGCTTTTGTAAAATTGCAATTGACCGAGGCGAACACGGCTGGAGAGACAAGCGTATTTCGAGCAATATTATTTTGGTAAAATTTATTATAAAGCCCCTAAATTTATAAGATTTATTATGTTAAACTCTTATCCTATCAATGCATTTTATTGATCTCATATGTTTTTATTTAAGTAACTATCGAAGAATTTTTTAACAATTTTAATAAATGATATTAAATATTTCATATAAAAATATGGCAAAATTCATTATAAAGCCTTAAACTTATTAGATTTATTCTATTGAGTTTTATCTTTTTTTATTATATTCTATTAAATTAATGTATTTTTATTTATGTAGCTATTAAGGATCAATTTGACAAATTTACTAACGGTGTTAAGTATTTCATACAAAAATAATATTGATAGACCCACTAATAATGTTAAGTAATTCATATAAAAATAACATCATTAAGAATTTAAATAAAAACATAAAAAAATCAATAGAATACAATAAAATGATATACACTCAATAAAATAAACTGTAATAATTCATAAGCTTGATAATAAATTTTGCCTATTACTTTCTAAACAAATCTTCACGGAATATTCGAATTATTCAATGAATATAGGTGCTTCAGAACGACCATGTAATTTTTTCTATATAATATAATAAATGAGAATTTTGTCCATGTTGCACTAGCGAGGTCGCTTGTAGCTATACCTGGCAGCCTCCTTGTAATGTATATGAAGCACGCACGCTCGCATATTTTTTGTCCATGGTTGTGTCGGTCCATGAATATTGACTTCATTTCAATTTTCCCCAGCTTCCTACAGGAATTGTTCTTGTGGGACTCGGTGCCTCCTAGCTAGTTTTGCAGAGACACATTACACCAATTTGCAAACTCTACAAACTGTAAACTTTTCAAAAGAATGTAATTATTTAACCTTTACATGCATGTTAATTCCAGGTGAACGAGAAACAATTCAAAAATAAATGTGTTTAATTGCGCACTAGAATTTTTTTTTTTTTTTTTTTTTGCTATTTCTGATGAAGTTTTAATTTTTCATTTTTCAAATGAAAAGTTTTGTTTATGATGTAAACATACCAAATTTGTTCTGAAAACATTTTCTTTTATATAAAATGACAGTTCAACCCTTTTAAATTAGATAAAAATTAATTTTACAAGTTAGTGACAATAAAATCTGAAATGAAATAACCATTATACCACATATTTTAATAACTCGTAGTTAACATTTTAAAGATGGTGCTCTTTCTTATCAAAAATAAAAAATAAAAAGACGGTGTTCATTTTGTCAACAACACCATTTTAACATGTATTGCCAAATAGACACTAAGTCAATATGAAAAGGATATAATCATGCATTTAGCTCTAGCTTTATAGTTAATAAGACAATATCAAACAATTCCATTAACATTATACTTAAAAAATGAAGTGTCTTTTAAATAATCAAGAATTAATGCTTCATTATCATGTGTTGCTCTTTCTGATGAATGTATAATTTAAACTAATTTCAGGATAGAGGAAAGCAAAATTTTCCAGAGATTTTTGAAATATGCATATATACATTTAAATGATTATATGACATGAAGGGGTTGAGATATACTAGAATTCAGGGTGATGGAGCTAAGCAACACTAGTGCTACTTATTGCAACAGCGCTAAGCAGTGCTACAATAACGCTCTTTGCTGTTGAATGAAAATAACACATGTTTTACATGCTTACTTGATGTAACTTATTTTTGTACATCTGTCAAACTCCTATTGGCTAGTATGACTTGTCAATTTCCTATTGGTTAGTATGACTCACGTTAGTTAGATGATAAGTGAAAGTCTTGTATAAATACAAACCAATTACAAGAAATGAAGTAGTGAATCATTTCTACCAAATTATATTATTGTATTAGAGCTTTTGCTTTAGAATTTTCTCTTAAGTTTTTCATTTTCTTACTTGCTAAATAGGTTATTCTCACTTGCCAAATACTTTTCTTTGAAGTTTTATTCATTAAATATGCTTCAAAATGGAAAATCGACCTAAAGATTTGCCATCAAGTCCTTATTTTCTACTTCCTAGTGAGAATTCATCACTAGTTCTCACTTCTTACTTGCTCGATGGAAGTAATTTTTACACTTGGTCTAGATCAATGAGAATGGCTTTAATCTTAAAGAATAAGATGAAGTTCATTAATGGATCTATTTCAGCTCCTAATGCAGATGATCCTTTGTTTCCAGCTTTGGTGTTGTCTTGGCTGCTAAAATCTCTGAGTCCTTCTATTGCTCATAGTGTAATTTAGATTGATAATGCTTTTGATTTATGGACAGATTTGCATGATAGATTCTCATGAGGAGATGCTGTAAGAATTTTGGATATGCAAGAAGAAATTGCTTCTTTAAAGCAACATTCTATGTCACTAACAGATTACTATACTCATCTCAAAATTCTTTGGGATGAACTCTCTAATCTAAGGCCTGTACCTAATTGCATTTGTATTCCTCAATGCAATTGTAATGCATTGGATATAATGAGGAATTATAATCATCAAGATCATGTGATTCATTTTTTAAAAGGATTAAATATGGATTTTTCGATAGTAAAATCACAAATTTTGATCATGGATTTGTTTCTTACTCCCAATCGTGTTTTTGCACTTATATTGCAACATAAGAGGCAGATCAGAGGTTCTTTAGATCAAGGAATCAATAATTCTATGGTGCTTTATACTAGAAAAGGAAATTTTTACTCAACTTATAGAGCAAATGGTTCTGTTCAGAGTGCAAAGGGATTTCCTAATATTGGTTCAAGCAGCAACCTACATGTACCTTTTGTGGCATTTATGGTCACTTGATTGAAAAATGCTATAAGAAATATGGCTATCCACTTAGATATAAAAGTAACAATAAGAGTTACAATAATGCAATCAATTAAATGGAGAGCAATATTTTATTGAATGATCCTAAGGCCTCTTCTCAAGGTGTTCATTCTGGTGTTCATTTTGATGCAAAAGGAAAATAACCTTATTCAGAAAAATTTGTGAACACTCAATAAATTAGATGTTTACTACTAAGCAATATAAATAACTTCTAGCACTTATTAATTTGTCAAGTTCTTAGGTAGCCAGCACTTCATCTCCAGCCAATGTTGTGCCTCCCTCTTATGAACCTTCTAATGAATCATGTATCGCATATTGCTCTCAAGTATGTTTTGCTGCTACTTTGGTACCTCGAAACAACTGGATAATATATACAAGAGCAACATATCACATAACCAATTGCCTTAATATTTTTTTATGTTATAAACCTATATACAACATGTATATTAAGCTACCAAATTCTATTAAAATACTTGTTGCATAAATTAGTCAAGTAGAATTGACAAAGGACTTGATTTTACATAATGTGTTGCTTATACCTAATTTCAAATTCAATTTAATATCTGCAAATCAGCTTGTTAAAACCTCACACTATTTTCTTATTATTTTACTTATCCTCTGCTATATTCAGGATATCAAAAACTTAAGGACCATTGGTATAACTAAACAATATGGAGGTCTTTATCAGTATACAAGTAGCAATAAATCAATGCTGATTACTTCTAGCAATAAATCAAGTGAACTTTCTTATGTCAATAGTATTACTGCTCAGTCTCTATGGCACTATAAATTAGGTCACCCTTCAAATTCTAGAATTCAAGTTCTTTCCACTGTTGACAACTCCATTGTAGCACATAAATTAGTTTGTTATGTGTGCCATCTTAGTAAACAGAGAAAGTTATCCTTTTTCATCAGGTCTTTTATATCTAAAAATAGCTTTGATATGATACACATGGATATTTGGGGCCCTATTTCTAAAGCTTCAATTTATGGGCATCATTATTTTTTTTACTGTTGTTGACAATAAAACTTGTTTTACTTGGGCTTTTCCTATGAAAACAAAGGTGAAACTCATTCATTTATTAAAAAATTCTTTGCTTTTGTGGAGACAAAATTTGATAAAAAAAAAAATTAAGTGTATAAGGACAGATAATGGTAAAGACTTTGAGTTGAATGATTTCTTTGACTCCAAAGGTGTTATTCATTAGACTTCTTGTGTGTACACTCATCAACAAAATAGTATTTTTATGAGAAATCATCAGCATATCCTCAATGTAGCCTAAGCACTCAGATTTCAAGCCAATTTACCTCTTTTTTTAGGTTAATTACATCTTACATGCTACATATTTGATTGATCGAATTCCCACACCAATTCTTGATAACAAGATGCCTTATCAACTGCTCTTCAATAAACTTCCTACCTTTGATAATTTGAGAATCTCTAGATGTCAATGTTTTGTTTCAATTATTTCTCAAACTCGATATAAATTTAATTCTAAAGCCATCAAATGCATTTTCTTAGGCTTTCCTTCCACTATTAAAGCTTTCCATGTCTATCATTTTAACAATAAATAAATGTTTATTTCTTGAGATGTCAAGTTTTATGAGCATATTTTCCCTTTTTCTTCTATATCTCAATCATCACATGATTTATTACCAAAATTATCCAATTCTAATTATATTACTATGAGTACAGGTGATGAAGATTTTCCACAGTCTTTGGTGACACCAATTGCTCTTTCAAGCATTAATTTCTCACCTCCTTTTCAATCCCAACCACCTCTTTAAAAGTCCCAATGAACTAGTAGATTACCTTTTTACCTTCAAAATTACCAAATATCCCTTCCATCTCAAACCACACCTCATACAATTTCTCAAGTTCTCAGTCATAAACATCTTGCTCCTGATTACAATCACTATATATGTTAAATTTCTGCTCAACTTGAACCTCAAACGTATAATGAAGCCATCCAGCATGAATGTTGGAGAAATGTTATGCAAACTTAATAGGAGACACTTTAATTTAATCATACATGGGAGTTAATTGATCTTCATCCTCATAAACAACCCATTAGTTATAAATGGGTCTTTAAGATTAAGCATAAAGTCAATGGATCAATCGAGCGCTATAAAGCTTGGCTTGTAGCTAAAGGCTACACTCAACAATCCGGCATCAAATACTTTAACACTTTTTCTCCAGTGGCAAAGATGACAACAATCCACACCTTATTGGTTGTGGCAGCTATAAAAGGCTGGTATTTACAGCAATTAGATATTAACAATTCCATTTTACATGGAGACCTCTGTTATGACCCATATTTTTAAATTAATTTATTTTAAAATGAGATATGCAATATTAATAAATTCAAAAGTTATATTTGAGTATTTTATTATTTTGTGGTTAATATTTATTATTTTACGTTTGATTATAATTTTCTACATACATATTTATTTCGAGACTTATTATTTCGGATAATTAATTTACGTTATTTATATTTACTACTTTGAATAATATTATTTTAATAATATTTAATTTAGTGCATTATTATTTTAATGTTATTATTATTATTATTAATAAATTACATTATTTTTATTGTTATTTTATGTGTTATTATATATATATGCACAAATATAAATTAGGGTATATTATTATTTTATGTGAGTATATTATTTATTATTGTGTGTGTAAGCACCCAATTTCGGGATGCAATTGTGCACAATTGTGACGTAAGCCCCTATGATAAAATTCATTCAAAAATTGAACTTGGTTGTCGATTTTCTGGACTTTAGGGACTAGATTGCAACTTTTTCTTTAGGATATGATTGCAAATAAGTCAATTTTTCAGGGGTCATTAGTGTAATGTCGATCGGCATTACACAATACCGATCGGCATTATACAATGCCGATCAGCACTTCACAATTCCGACTCGTAAAAGTTGATTTTTTCACATATTTTTATCAATTTTTTCAGCGTTTTGATTGGTTAAAAATTCAATTTTATCTTTATTATTATCTGATGAAAATTTCAAAACGTTCAAAATGCTTTAAAAATCAAAATTCTTATCAAATTGTTTTTTAAGAGATGAGTCTGTTCCTCCTTTGGAGGAAGCCAGTACGCGCAGACTCTGCTTTAAAAAGCGGAGTCCAAATGTGTGCATGAGGACTTTTTCAGAGGATTTTTTTGGGAGGCAGATAGAGACACATCAAGAAAGAAAAAACGGAGAGATTGCGAGCACAAAAAACCCTAATTTTGGATACTGAAGTTTTCAAAAGCAATCAAATCCCAGTCCAGAATTAACAATACTTTAATTTCAATGGTGATAATCCAATATAAGGGGCTCAAAAAGGGCATTTGCACACCATCTAAATCTTCAGTGTTATTTTCTATTTCATTTTTTACTCTTTTATATTATTTTCAGTTTATGATTTTTCTTTTGTTTTTTGTTATTGTTTTGATTATTTGATTTCACTACTAATCTGATTACTTGTTTTTTTTGTTTTGATATATGCATGTGGATTGAGGAGGATACAGCTTATATTTAAATTGAGCAAAAGTCCATGGAATGCCATGGAAGAACCTGTGTTATTTTCTAGTAGGATTTAGGATTTTTTTTATTATTTTTCCATTTTTGGTGTTCTGTGTAGTTATTTTAATTTATGGGTGTATAATCATTTAAATTTAATTTTTGTACGTAGTTTGTAATAGCCCCAGTAGTGGAAATAGTGAAAATTTTAATTTTCTGTATTTTAAAATTAATTAGTAATTAGGTTCAATTGGGTAAAAAATCAATTAAAATCAATGGTCACAGTAGCTTAAATTAGGGTCTGCATGTAATTAATTAATGGTTTTTTTTAGAAAATCACTGTAATGTTTATTTGATCCTTTTTTTGTGCTTTATTTGTTTTGGGCTTATTTTTTATGTTTTTATCCTTTTGGGCCCCAAGCCCACGTTTAGGTCTAACCCACTTAATAAATAGGCTTAAAAAATGATTTAGGTTTTTAAATAATTAAAATCAATTTAGGCCCATTAGGTTAATTAGATTTTAGGTCCACTTAGTTAATTAAAATTGTTTAGACTTAGCTCAGCCCACTTAATTTTATTTCTTTTAAAATAAATAGACCTAGGCCCATATTTCACTAAAAATAAAACCAATTTAGACTTAGGGCCACTAATTTAATTTTCCTTTAAAATTGAATAGACTTAGGCCCATTCCTTAGACAAATTAAAATAAACAGATCTAGGCTCACTAATTAATAAAAATGTAGGCCTAACTATAGTCTATTTCTCATTTATAAATAATATGTAAACTTAGATAACTTATGAAATAAAATTAACATAGTTTAGACATAGGGACATTGCTTTTTTGATGCATTTTTACTTGTAATTTTATTGACCTATTGCCTTTTGGGATAGATGGGTGTTAATTAAGGTTTAATAAAATTGCATGTAATTAGAGAATGAAATAATCATTTTATAAAATTATTCTAAAAGAACACGAGACTAAGAGAGGTTAGTATTCCGTATCCAGAATCTCTTGGTTGTGGTGCTAGCTTTCTTTTAGAGAATCGAGTAACACCTTTTCGATTTGTCCCAGTTATTACCTTAGGTGGCGACTCCTCATCTCCATGCCATGTCTTTGTGACAGTGGTTAGTGTGTTCTTTAAGGCCCTGAGCCTAAACAATGTCGTGGTTGCTAAAATCTTGGATGCGCACTAAACCCCACCGCCTACAGTGGCGACTCTACTGGGGATAAGAGATACTGATTCTACTTGTGTTCTTTAGAATTGTTTTATCAATTATTATTTCATTCTTGCATTCATTTTGCATGTCCTTACTAAACCAATGGCATTGGTTTATGATTCCATGATTCCACTAGCTTCATGGAGTTATAGATTGGCTAACCATCACTCTTAGCCTTAACTCGATTCAAGAGAGATTACCGGGCTCATCTGACCAAAGTCTGTAACCCAAGTCCCTAAGGGGGGTAATCTTCTCTCGAGTTGGTAAAGGATGTTGGGCCCCTCTAACCTTGGCCTGTAACTTAAAGTCCATAATGGAGAGCATCTTGCTAAGGGAACCTTAACTTTTCATCGGACCCTAACCACATATAATGGCTTAGTTACTTCCCCTAGGGTCTTTACCCAAAATGCTTATTTGTTTGAATTGCCATGAGGTATTTCTATTTATAAAAGCCCAAGCCTATACCTTTAAAGCTCATTCAGGCTAATAAGGATTAGGCTAGACCTTTATATTTAGAAATGCTGCTTCTGTGCTTTTTCTTTTAAGAGAGATTTGGCATGCGCGTCAACTCTTAATATCCCCTGTTAATATAAAGGCCAAGACCAAAAATTCTAGGAAAAGAAACTCACCATTGAATACGTGTGTGGGAGGAATAAAGTTGGAAGGCTTATGCTTGCATGTTGCTTGTTGATTGCTTCTTGATTCTTGTTACTTACTAAGTGCTTGCTTACTATTTGTTGCATAAACACATACATCATGCACACATGCATACATACAGTCCATGCATCATACTAATACCTTATTTTGTAGCCATCATAGATTCATCTGGGTCTTCTCGTGTCTGGGGATGAAGAGGTGGTAAATTGACCAGAGTTGATTTAAGTCCGAAGTCCATAGCTCAAAGCATTCTTCATAGACTTGAGAGACTAGAGGGGAGTCCAATCAATCCACTATTCCTAGAAGCTGAATCAGCTCAGACTGAGTAGACTTAAATGGAACAACAACCAGAGATATGGACCTTAGAGGACATTAAGGGAGCTTTGATGGATGACATGAGAGCTATGATGTAAGATGAACTGAGACAAGCTTTGGTCGGACTAGTGCAACCTGTTGTTGGACAACCACTTGCTGTTATTATTAAACAACCACCTGCTGCTACTGTTGAACAGCCACCTACTGTAGGAGCTCCACTGGTTGTTATAGCTCCTCCACCTACTGCTAATAATGCTTAGGGGCAACCTGCTCCTAGAACTGTGCCTGCTACTGATGTGAGAATGGAAGACATTAAAAACTACATGGTAGAGAAGGTGAAGAGAGAATCACTTGAATTGGTTCAAGACCTTGAGTCCAAGCAAATGCAAGCATTGACTTAGAAAATGTTCAAGATGGAAGAGCTGATTAGAGGACAAGGAATAGGATATTCTTTTGACTTTAATGATATGTTACAAATGGAGGGTGACAAGCTGCTTGAAAAATTTAAAATGCCTCAACTGCAGAAATTTGACGGGAGAGGAGACCTTAGAATTCATTTAAGCCAATACACAATAACCATGAGCACTACAAAAGCACCTCTAACGGTAGTCACTAGGTTATTTGTGTTGTCCCTAGAAGGAATGGCTGTGAACTGGTACCATGGGTTAGAGAAGTCTATTAGAGCTTACTGAAAGGAACTATGTACTGCATTCTTGAAAAAATATGATTATAACACTTGATTGGAAGTGTCAATCAGGGATCTAGAGTTGACTAAACAAAAATTAAATAAGTCTTTTTCTGATTTCTTAACTCGTTTCATGAATAAAACAGGAATGTTGAAAAACAAGCTTGCTGAGAAGGATCAAATTAGAATGATAGTTCATAATGTGTCACCTAATTTGGTCGAGAGGCTACAGATGATGAATCCCAAAACCTTTGTGGATTTGTATGATGATGGGTTACAAGTTGAGGAAATTGAGAGTGAGAAAAAGAAAACTGTTAGAGGCACAGGAACTCGAAACTACCTAACTAGGGGCATACAAAAAGGAAGTACTAGCTGAGCTATAGAGGTGCGTGCAGTTCAACAACCTAGAAGGTTCTCCAACTTCCAACAACCACTCTCCAAAGTCCTAGAGAGGCTAATCCAAAAAGGTCTGCTCCGACCCTTAACCTTTTCCAAACCTCCCTGGCTATGATCCTAACAGTTACTACAAGTTTCATCAAGTAGCTGGCCATTCTATAGATACCTACATCTACCTAAAACATAAAATCCAAAACTTGATAGACTCCAGAAAAATCACTAACCCTGAGAAATCTAATTCCAACCCAAACACCAAAAATAACCCTTTCTCAGACTACCAAAATGTTCCACCATTAGCCACCATGATGATCAACTCAGGGGTTAGAGAAGAAGAAGTGCTAAGCTCCTTCAAGGACCTCAACCTTATACCCAATGGAGAACCTTTCGGACAGCCACAGAGAGGAGTAAAAGATTTACTGGGCCAGCCCTTAGGCAAGTTCGATTACAGAGTATTCTACTCTAAACCCGCTTCTGCTGACATACCCATGGAAGAGATCGTGCCGATAGGATGGGGTGATGAGTTTGAAGAAGATGAATTCTTAACTCCATAATTATCCTAAGAAGGGGTTGAAGAGCTGCTAAGCCAACATATGGACAAGCTAAGGGAGCTGAAAGGAAAAGAAACATGCACAGTGGAAGTTTGAAAAAATGGGAAAAGAGAATGGATTGTTGGGCCGTGGACATCTGGTATGATTCTGATGAAGAAAAGCCCACTAGAGTCGATGTATGGAGTGATACTCCAAATGTGAATCATGTTACTAGAAGCGGGAGGAATTGCCAAGTAGCAGAAAAGTAAAATGAAAGGGTTGTAGAAAGGGAAGAAATAAAAGACGTAGAAGTAGAGGAAGGATAGAAAGAGGATCTGATCCTAGAATAGCTAAAGAAGGCTAAGGCAAACGTCAGCATTTGGGAGTTACTGATGCATTCAGGCAACCATAGAAAGGTTCTGGTTAAAGCTTTATCAAACATGAGCATTGAAATGGCAGCTATGCCTAAGGCTATGGTAGTAAAGGTGATAGAAAAGAAACATGGGCTAATAACATTCTCAGATGATGACATGTATTTAGAGGGAAGAAATCATAATAAGGCATTATTTATCCCAGTTGAAGTAAAAGGAAAGAGAACCAACTTTATAATGGTTCAACTATAAATGTATGCCCGCTAAAGATCCTACCTAATCTGGGTCTGAAAGTAGATGACTTGACGGCTTCAAACCTCATAATCAGAGCTTATGATGACAGTACCAGGAATGTGGAGGGAACATTTCAGGCTTTGGTCAAAATAGGGCCTGTAGAGTCAACTATTGAATTTACTGTACTGGACATCCCTGTTACCTATCCCCTACTGTTGGGAAGGTCGTGGTTTTATATCCTGGGAGGAGTACCCTCAACTGTGCACCAGAAAATAAAATTCCCTCATGAAAGAGATATCGTGATAATAGAAGCTGGAACCAATGCAGCTGTGGCAGCCATACTTGATAAACAGAAGCAAGTGTGCATTTTGCCTGGTTTCCAAGTTACTGGAATATTTGATGAGATGGATCCCAGGGTTGCAAAAATGATGGAAAGCATGAATTTTCAATCGGACAGGCGCTCGGGAAGAATGAACAAGGAAGTTCTAGGCCCCCAAATATTAAAACCCAGGACTATACAAAGGGTTTAGGATATATTGAGGTAGGATCGACTAGTAGAAGAGTAAAGAACAAGGAGAAAGCAAAAGGAAATAAGCCCTTGGGAAGGATTGGACCATTAAGTGAGAACTTCATCAAGACAGGGGAAGGCAAGTATTATCTAGGCACCAAAGAATATGTTAACATGGCTAGAAAGGATGTCCCTGGGTTTGAGATCTTTAAGGAGCAGATTGTGGAAAGCCTAGCGGCCAGCAATAAAGAGGAAGTCATGAAGCAAGTAACTAAAAGGATGGATGATGATGCTGTTGAGGAGCTGCTGTGTCTACCACCTAAGGAGGAACCACCCCAGGACTTACCTTCTGTCATTAGTGATAGTTTTATTGATGTTTTTTATGAAGAAACTGATGTAATAACGTCCGATCTTTATACGGATGAAGATGTTATTTTTCCTATGGTCAATGATATGAATGCTAGTTTTGCTTACTTGTGTGATGTGCATCCTGATAGTTTTGTTCATTATAATTTTGATAGGTCATGCATGTTTGACATTAATTCAATGCAATTTGATTCATTTAACATGGGCACAAATGATAATCCAAAGAACATTTCTATATCACATGATGTAACTCCTAAAGAGAGAAAAAAATTTAAGAGAATATTAACAAAAAGAAAGGTAGTATTTGTCTAGACTTATGAAGACATGACAAGTTTGGATAGGGAAATAGCAGGGCATCACATTCCAACTCATCCAGAAACCAAGTTGGTTGAGCAAAAATTGCATAGATTAAGACCAGAATGGACAGAAAAGATAAGGGAGGAAATTGCCAAGCAAATACAAGCTAACTTCCTAGAAGTAGTAGACTACCCTCAATGCCTAGCAAACATGGTACCTATTCCTAAGAAAGATGGCAAATTACGAATGTGTGTAGATTTTAGGGATCTGAATAAAGCCTGTCCAAAGGATGACTTCCCGTTACCTCACATTGATGTAATAATGGATAGCGCTACAACAAGTGCAATGTATTCTTTTATGGACGAATTTTCTAGGTACAACCAAATCATGATGGCAGTCATAGATAAGATTAAGATAGATTTCATCATAGAATGGGGGACCTATTATTACAAGGTGATGCCTTTCGGACTGAAGAATGCAGGTGCAACTTATCAAAGAGCCGCTACTACACTTTTCCATGATATGATGCATAAGGAGGTTGAAGTGTATGTGGATGACATGATGGTCAAATCAGAGACAAAAGGAGGACACTTTGAAGCCTTAGACAAGTTCTTAGCCCGAATTAAGACGTACAACTTGAGACTCAACCCGAATAAGTGCATTTTTGGGGTTACTTCAGGGAAGCTGTTAGGACATATAGTGAGCAACCGAGGAATTAAAGTGGATCCAGATAAGGTGAAAGCCATCCAGGAAATGCCGGCACCAAAGATGGAGAAAGAAGTAAGATGATTCCTTGCTAGGTTGTAGTATATTAGTAGGTTTATCGTAAAACACACTAACATTTGTGATCCTATCTTTAAGCTCTTAAGGAAAGATCAGTCGGTTAAGTGGAATGATGATTGTCAGAAAGTTTTTGATAAGATCAAGGAGTATCTTATTAATCCACCTGTTCTAAAACCACCTAAACAGGGTAAGCCATTGGTTTTATACTTGGCTTTAGAAGATGATGCAATGGGGGCAATGTTAGCACAAGAAGGGTCAGATGGAATAGAGCACGCAATGTACTACTTGAGCAAGAAGTTTATGTCGTATTAGGAAAAATATGATTTAGTAGAAAAGACATGTCTGATCATGATTTGAGCTACGAGGAAATTGAGGCATTATTTTCAATCTTACAGGGTTCAAGCTATTTTAAGAATAGACCCTCTAAGGTATCTATTTCAAGCATCAGCTTTAACTGGAAAAATATCTAGATGGTTGGTACTCTTAACCGAATTTGATATAGAGTACATTACTACTAAGGTAATCAAGGGAAGAGCAGTAGTAGAATTCTTAGCTCAAAATGCGATCAAAGGTGAAGAGCAGTGGAATTTGGAGTTTCCATATGAGAATTTAGCGGTAGTAGAGCACCAGGAGTGGAAACTTTACTTCGATGGAGCTATAAACAACAAAGGAGCTGGATTGGGAGTGATTCTTGTTACACCAGAAGGAGAAACCATACCAATGGCAAAGAAACTGGATTTCAAGTTCACAAACAACATGGCTGAGTATGAAGCATGTATCTATGGAGTTGAGGTGGTTGTGGTAGCTGGAGTGAAAGATTTGTTGGTTTATGGAGATTCGATGTTAGTCATCAATCAGGCTAATGAAGAATAGGAGGTAAAAGAGGAAAAGCAGAAACCTTATATCTACTATTTGAAAGCCTTAATGAAGAATTTCACTAAATGTCTCTTTATCCATATATCCAGAGACGATAATCAGATGGCGGATGCACTGGCAACACTCTCTTCAATGTGGGATAATGCAACTGGGTTGGCTATGAAACCTTTAGTAATCATGAAGTCTAAAGCACCGTGTTATGGGGGTGAGCAGATTTTGAATGTTCAAATGGAGCCTGAAGAAAAGCCTTGGTTTTATGATGCCCAGAGGTTCATTGAAAAGAGAATTTATCCAGATGAAGCGACCTCAAAAGAAAAATATGCTCTTCGTGTTCTTGCACGTAACTATGTAAGTCATTATGGGGTATTATACAAAAGAATGCCAAACGGGATGCAACTCAGGTGTCTCAAAAAGGATGAAGCTGAAGAGGTGATACAAAAGATTCATGCAGGGGCTTGCAGTTCTCGTATGAACTGGATAATTCTAGCTAAGAAGATACTCAGACAAGGGTATTACTGGATGACTATAGAAAAGGATTGTATTAGAACAGTAAGACAATGCCATCAGTGTCAGATCCACGGGAATCTTAGTCACATGCCTCAAACAGTGCTAAATAGTTTATCATCCCCTTGGCCCTTTGCAATAAGGGGAATTGATATTATAGGAGAAATAAGACCGACAACATTAAATGGGCATAAATACATAGTGGTGGCAATCGATTACTTTTCGAGATGGGTAGAGGCAGAATCTTTCAACACTGTGAAAGCAAAACAAATGGCACAGTTCATCGAGAAGAGCCTTATCTACAAATATGGGGTTCCACATCATATTGACCTCCACGGCCAAATCTACTACTCTGATGTACCCGTTGTTATTGTCTCTGAGTCTGTTGGGCTGGACCCCTCTGCTGACTACTCGATCCTATTTGAAAACTCAAGTATGGAGTAGTCTGGAATCCACTTGACTAAACACCCAACTAGTAATAATCAAGCATAGCTCCTTGCTTGACTAGCCTCAGCTCAATCTCCTTGGCCAACTCTATCACTGACTCCAGAGTAAGGCCCGCTGTAGGCATACTAGCAAATGCAGAACCCAATCCGGTGACATAAATGGTGACTGCAAAGTACTGGTCTCGTATCAGATCCTCTGCATATCTACCAAGCCAAAGGAACTCTCTAGTATAATCCTCAACAGATCTGTCACCTTAGGAAATGCTAGTCAACCGAGTCTGTAACTCATGCGAAGTGGCTCTGGGCAGAATCTCCTTATGAATCGCTCACTGAATTAAGCCCAAGTCATCATCATCATATACGGCTGGATCATCTGAATAAACCAGTCTAGGGCTGGTCCCTCAATAGAAAGCTCGACTATCATGATTTACTGGTACTCGGTATGAGCAGTCTGAGTCCCCATCTCAATCGCATGCAGAAAATCCAATGGATCAGACGTCCCATCAAAAGCGATCCTACCAACTCTGGCATAGAATAGAGCTGCCTTAAGGTCAAACATACCCTACTAATAGGCAGGCTGAACAGGCTGTGCTACTGGAGGTACAGGAATATCCTCATACTCTGGCTCTACAAGTTCCTCATCCTATAGCTCTCTCTGCCTACGACGACCTGCTGCTCCTTGAGGTCTACCTCTACCACAACCTTTACGCCTGACTGGCGACTCAGGAGGTAAAACCTCATCCTTGAAGGACTCATCATCCTCAGCCTCAACGACAGGTGGAGCGACACGTGCTCGCCTCCTCATTCTGAAAAGACAAACAGAAGGATTTAGACAAGACATACAATGGAGGATAATGCAGAAAACTAAATCAAGGAATACTTATCAAGACATACTCAAACCTAATTCACTGTAGTCGTTTCAAAGAAAACATAGCACTGAAAACTAGGGCCACAACTCACACAACTAAGGCCCTGACACAAAACTCCGCTCTGATGCCAACTTTGTCATGACCTAAAACAAGGGGTCATGACTAGTGCTAGAGAATGAGAATTCTTTCGAATCCAAAACCTGTAGCAAGCCTTAAAAATAAAAGCATGCAATAAATAATAAATTAAATAAAAAATTATTCAGTGAAAATTAAATCTCAAATAATAAAATAATTTCTCAACTTCCTTTAACAACACAAGTCACATCTCATATCATAAATAGAAATTTTTAATACAACCTTCAGAGAAACACTCTGAAGTAAAATCCTCTTACATGCATAAATATAAGTACTACTCTCAATAGATTTAAATGCAACCACTACTGCATTATCTAGAATACAAAGTAAAACTTAAGTAAGCGATTTACATAATAAAGCCAGAGCGGAAGAAATTCGACGGACAGGTCTACTGCTGAGGTCTGAAGAAGAGGACTTTCTTGAAAAATATCAACAAAGGGGAGTCAAACCTCACTGAGTGAATTATTATAATATATATACATGCATAGTTAAATGTCAAATGCAGACACTCAAAAGTATATATAATAAATGTATATACAGGAAAATACACACAGATGCAACAAAAATCATTTTAATACTGAAAACCATTAGTTTATGAAAGATAAAATAGAACCCTATATTTTCGAAATCCTCAAATATCAATAGAAGGTACTCTAGCCATATAGGCTCACTTAATTCTAAGTAAATTCATTTAATCCATATAGACAGTAGACTGGCCCCAAGACACTAAATCGACCGAGCTCCAGTAATCTGACTGTCAGTGTGATTGGCCCCGAGACACTTGGTCAACCGAGCTTCAGCAATCACACCATCAATTACATCTCACATCAATCAAATCAATATCAATCAAGTCATATTTCCTCAAATAAGTTAGTAATTTAACCCTACGATCTATCGCACCAGTACATACTCGGTCCTAGTGTTGCCCACTAGGAAACACGTTCTATCGATATCCTTCATTTATATTAAAACATACGTTCAGGAAAATAAATGATGCATAGTGATATTTAAAATAAACCATATATATACTGAAAATATACCTAAAATAAACTAAGTATATTTTAGGTATATATACGTATAATCAACTCAAATAAATCATATTAAATTAAACTAATAATATATTTAAAAACAAGCTAGATTTAATTGAAAAGGAAAACATGCATTTATTTCATAATATACCAAAAATATACTAAAAGCATACCTAAAATATACTTAAATATTCAAATAGAAAATTATGCAAAGTTTATATTTAAAACATAGAATTCTAAAAAAAAAGCACCCCTAAGCAATGCATATATATCATAATAACTCATGGTTGTGTGCTCCTCGAGACAGGTCCGATGGGCCTAGTCCACTAGGCCTCAGTCTCGGCATAACTAATAATAAAATAAATAACACGAAAATCAGTATAAATCTAACTTAACTTCTAAAGACTCGATCTAGGATTCTAAACACAGATAGAAAATATGAATTAGACCCGATGTCACGTTTTATGAGATTTTCTATCAAAAATTCGATAGAACCCCCTCTGTAAAATAGATATCTCTCTACTTAAAAAGTAGAGCCAGTCCTGCAAGAAAAACACACTTCGAATAGAATTCACGAAATGTTGTCACAACTCTCGGTCGGAATCCCAAACTGCAAATTCCACCGATCAAGGTCCACAATTCACAATAAAATACACAAAATATATTAAAATTTAATAAAAACCGAAAATGCCCTTTAAATACCAAAACATAGCAATTTAAATATTTAAATATTAAAAATAATTATTTCACCGATATTTACTTCAAAACCTTAATATTAATATAATATTATTAAAAATTGATATTTCTCGATAAATTCACAAATATTAATGAAAATTCGTTTTATAAATCTAAATTACTCAATTAGTCCAAAAATATACTAAAAATTCATTTATTTACAAAAATAGTATATTATATTAAATTTGAAAATAATTTTCAAAAAATAGTTTTAATTAGTTAAAATTAGTAATTAATTCATAAAAATCATTTTTATACCTCAAATAATTATTAAAACCAATTAAATTTAATATTTAATTAAAATTACTATCAAAATACCCCTAGTATATAAAAATTCCAATAATATATTAAAAATACTCAAAAATTCAATAAAAATTATATAATTACTCTAAAATTATTTCTCAATGTATAATTCAATAAAATCAACAATTCTACTCGATTAACCAATTAATTTTAACAAAATACATATATAACCTATATTTCTAAAATTGACATAAACTAAATAAAATTTTAAATAATTACACAAAAATCACAAAAATTATAAATTAATTTCAAAAATTAATTTCAACCACCAAAAACACTAAAAATCACAATTTCACAATTTATTTAATTAATTTATGAAAATAATAAAATAATAAAAAATTCATAAAAATCAAAATAAATTCCAAAAATTACACAAAAATTTCCAAAGGTAGATTAAGCTAAGGGGAACAGTTTTTGTAAAGGAATTAAGTTTGAATCACAAAGAATGAAGTTAAAAAAAATCAAGAACCAAAAATGGTTGAAAATGGAAACAAGCTTAAAACCTTACCAAATCAAATTTTCAGGCAAATGGAAGCTTGGAATCGTTCTCTAGGGAGTCTTAGGAGACCAACGGCATCGGAATCACCGATTTTGGTGGCCGGAATGGACTTGAACGACAAAGAGGCCAACTTTCGGCCAAAACAAGTTCTTTGAGTTCTACCAGCACCGGAGAGGACGGCAGGAGGCAATGGAGCTGCTGGAGGAAGAGGGTGGACGTTCGGGAGGCACACCGACAGTAGTCAGCCGGAGATGCAGCGATGAGGGGATGGTGAGGGTGGGTTTCGAGGAGAGAGGAAGAAGAAATAGGTTTTTTTTTTGTATATATATATATATATATATATATATATATATATATATTATAACTTTATATTATATTATAATATTATAAAATTTATATTATATACACATTAAACACACACCACACATTTATAACACATGCATAATTAATATATATATATATATATATATATATATATAACATAAATAATATACAATATATACACATTATATAATTATTAAACCCTAATATTATTCATGCATGCAAAAATAATGCATTAATCATAAAAATTTAGGTCAATAATATAATTCATTAAAATAATATATTAAAATATAAATACTCTAATTTAAAGGTTAAATAAAATACTATTTCCTGAAATAAAAATAATTTACAGACATGTTTACATAAAATATATTAATTAAACATAAAATAATAACGATAATAATTCACAAATAGTAAAATAATCAAATATAATTTTTAAAATTATTAACACTGCATATCCTATTTTATATTAAAATAATTTAAAAACTTAGGTTCTAACACAGGTGCTGAAGAGATTTCAGGGATTTGATGTGGAAAGGTTGAAGCTTATTCCAGTCATCACCATTAAGACTTTCAAGAAATTTCTTCATTGTTTGAAGAGATGCTTGAGTCATGATAGAGAATGAAGGAGAATGCCCCTTATATGGTCTTATATAGGGAAAGAAGATGAGTTCATGTAGGAAAAGGATTCCGCTAGTAAAGAAAGATATGTACAAGGTGATAGAATCTAAGAAGGATTAGGATAAATAGATAATTGGGAAGATAATCCATTCTTTTAATTGTTTATCTATCCAATATTATCCGTCTTGAAAAATGATTAAGATAAATGGATAATTAATTAAAAAAGATAATGTTCATTAACTATCTTTTTTTAATTAGTTATTTTTAAAAAAAAAGGGGCCCGCTAAGTTGAAAACCCAAAAGGGCGGCTTAGGCAAAAGTTAAGGCAAGCTCGCTAAGTTGAAAACCCGAAAAGGAGGCTTAGACAAAAAAAAATCCATTAACGTGCAAACACTATTTTAGTTCTATCTAATAGTGTTCGAGACAGTACAGGAATAAAAACAGCAGTACAATAGAGAGCAGTCAGATACAAACACGCAGAAAGTCAGGAATATAGAAACTCTAAATCACTCATCACGAGCTCTGGTATCAGGCCCTGGGCTCCACCCTCTGGTAGGGTCATCATGATGATGAGTGTTTGGAGATCTAGTAGATGAAGTCCCAACACTATATGGGTCAAAGCCCAAGTCTGCAAGCTACCGACGAAGCATCTCATTCTCTCGCTCTAGACCGCTGGAATAGCTCTGCATACACAAAAAACACCATATTATAAGCATTACATGCATACATTTGCATTGTCTCAATAAGGGCACTTACCCGCCAACTGTCTGTAACCTGCATCATAAATAATCTCTAAGACGAGGCAAGTCCATATAGATACTCTGCCTGTGTCCGGTGAATCTGTTTTGTAAAATTTTATTAATATCAATGTCAAGTGTACAAATCCATACAAGAAATAAAGCAAACAGACTCACATGAGAAGCATCTAGTGGATAAAAGCTAGGAAGCTGAGCATCACCAAACTGCATCTGCTGCTCAACTGGAGCCTAAACAGCGAGAGCCCAATAGAACATAGACTTGTCTAAAAGAGAGACATCACCAAGCATAGCACCGATAAAGGCCCCATCGCGACTAGATCCAACGTGCTGAGCATGATGACCAGGACTAGGTCTTGGGCTCAGGGCTCTTAATATCAGGAATAATCTTAGTCTCTAGAGCAATCTCAGTCTCATCATTTGCATCAACAGGAGAGCGAACCTCCTTAAACTATAAAGAGAAGGAGTGATTCATAGGTTCCAGCAACAGAAGCTGAAATAACAAGAAATTATCTCATCATCGTCAATAGGAACATGCTCCAAGAGACTCTCACGAATAAACTACTGATAATGTCGAGAACGCTCAAGGAAATCTGAGGTAGCATATCCCTGTAGTGCATCCCTAAGCTCTGAACCTATAAGATGCGAGCTGCGGAGCATAGAGGAAGGGACATCATATGGAATGCAACGTCGAGAAAGGCCAGAAGACCAGCGATACACTCGCTCCCCTAAATACCACATCAGACAGCCATAACCAGAGAGCAGGATCCTTCATAGGCTCTAAGTGAGCTACAGCCGCCATGAAATTATATCACTGGATGTCCTCAATACCCTCCAACCAATCGAAGTTTATCTACAATTTATGTAAATAAAGGCTAATCTCTATTAAATTGTAACATACTAATGATTTTATTTTCTTTTTTCTTTACCAGGTGCCACTCGACAGTGTTTAACTAATCATAGTATGTCTGTAAAGTATTCCTGTTGCTAGAAAGGTGAGAAGAACCCCATCTCATCATTAGAGGAAAGAACCTATCAGAACTTATAGCATTAAACCCTCGAATCAACCCTATCTCTATGCTCCAGATATGAAAAAAAAAAAGAGAACATATCAGAAAAAGGCAAAGAAGAGCAAAATTATAAAGATCAAATGAAGGAGAACATACATGCAAGACGTGTGTAATATCCCGTGTTTTTAAAAATATTTTTACACTGTACCGGGATATGCAGTGTCAATAATTTTGACTGTATATACGATATTTTTATGAGTTGATATGTATTTTAAACCTATTTTAATTACTGTCTATTATTTTCAGTATTTTACGTAAAATTTTCCCGGGGACTTTCATTTTCGGGGAAATTTTCACGTAAACAATGTATTATTAATTATGTTAAATGTATTTACGGGTTTGCATGAACTCATACATATTTTTAAATTATTAAATAAAGCATGTGTGTGTATATTTATTTAATTAGGGTTTATTATTACCCTAATATTTTATTATTTATTTATTATTATTTGATTATTTTATTTATTATTAAATTATTAAAATTTATTATTTATTAATATTTAATTATTTTAATTTATTTTATTTTTTTTCTTTTTTTTTTCTTTTCCTTTTTCTTTCTTTTTCTTTTTCTTTTTCCTTCCTTTTCTTTCTTTTTCTTTTTCTTCTTCTTCTTCTTCTTCTTCCCGTGGGTGCCGCCAGACCACCATTTCTTCCCACCGTCGTTTCTCCCTCATCCGGCCACCGTTTTCGACACCACCGGTCTCTATCTTCTCCTTGAGCTCCGGTGAGTGTTATTCTAGCTTTGGTTTGAGCTAAAATGGTCTAGAATTGCTTAGGTTTCGATTTGAATATTTCGGCCACTTTTGGTTTTCGATTTTTTTGAGCTTCAATTTGTATGATTCATGGAAACTTCCTTCCCAAATGTTGTTCCTGGTAGCTTAATCTTCATGTATGAATTTTTGTAGAATTTTTGGAGATTTTTTGGATTTTTGGGTATTTTTGAATATTTTAATATTATTTTCGAATTTTCGGAAATTAATTATTTAAATTATGAAATTGGAGTTTATGGTTGAATTAGGTGTTGAAATGAATTATAGGAATTTATTTGGAATTTTTATGAATTTCTAAGTATTTATTTTTAATTATTGAAGTTTATGTGATTTTGTAAAATTAAGTTAATTGTGTTTTAAATTGAATTTAATTGGTTAATTGAGTTTAATTATTGATATTATTGATATATATGTTGAGAAAATTAATTTTGGATAATTGTATGATTTTTGGTGAATTTTTGAAGTAATTTAGGTATATATATATATATAGGGGTATTTTGGTAATTTTACCCTAAATTGTCTAAAAATGTAATTTAATTGGTTTTAATATTTATTTAAGGTATAAAAATGATTTCTACAAAATATTTAGTATTTTTAACTAATTAAAACTATTTTCCGGGAATTATTTTCAATTATATATATAATATACGGTTTTTCTAATAAAATGAGTTTTAATCGATTTTTACAGTGTTTCAAGATTTATTTTGTAATTTCTACGTATGAAATGTATTTTTATGATTTAAGGATATTTTTGGTATATTTGAATATATATTCTGTGTTTGTGGACCCCGGTCGACAGATTGTAGTCTGGAGTCCGACCGAGGGGTTGTGATGGATTGTGGTGTTTATTTTTGAAGTGTATTTTCTTTGCAGGGTCGGCTCTACTCTTTTGAGTAGAGAGATGTCCGTTTTACAGGGGAGGTTCTGTCGGATTTTCGGTAGAATTCTCGTAAAACGTGATATCCAGTCGAACCCTAATTCTATTTCCGTATTTTAATACTCTAGATTGAATTCTAGGATTTCTGTTAGGGTTATTCTGATGTCGATTAATTATTTCTTGTTTAGTTGCGCCGAGACCGAGGGTTAGTGGACCAGGCCCGTCGGACCTGTCTCGTGGAGCGCATTAGGTGAGTTACTATATTATATATATATGCTTAGGATGCATGATTTAGAAAATGCATGTTTTATTTTTACTAAATATGCATAAATAACATGATTTATATTCAAGTATATTTTTGGTATATTTTTGGTATATAATAAATTATATACATGTTTTATTAATAAAATATATTTAAAATGTTTTTAAATATATTTTTAGTTTAATTCATTATTTGATTGGATTTATTTGACGTATATATACTCAAAATATACCTGGTTTATGTTTGGTATATTTTCGGTATATATATGGTTTATATTGTTGATTTATTTAAATTCATGCATCATGTATTTGTGAATGAATGTTTTATTATTTATTACTGAAGGATATCAATAGAACGTGCTACCTAGTGGGCAGCACTAGGACCGAGTACGTACCGGTGCGCCTATAGCTTTAGGCTATATACTAACTTATTTGTGGATATCGATTTGATTATGATTATTGATATATGTGAGATGTGGTTTGGGTGTGATTGCTGGAGCTCGGTTGACCAAGTGTCTCGGGACCAATCACACTGGCAGTCAGACTGCTGGAGCTCGGTTGACTTAGTGTCTCGGGGCCAGTCTACTGTCCATATGGATTAAGTGGATATATTTGGAATTAGTGAGCCTGTATGGCTAGAGTGTTGTTTAACACTATTTTCTGAGGTTGCGATATTCTAGGGTTCTATGTGATCCTTCATAAAAGTTGATTTTCAGAAAAAATATATAAAATGATTTTTCTGCATCTGTATGAAATTGCCTGTATATATACATATTACTCATATACTGTTGACTGTATGCATTATCACTTAGAGTGTATGTATATATACTATAGTAATTCACTCAGTGAGGTCTGACTCCCCTCCGTTGACTATTTTTCAGGAGAGTCAACTTCCTCAGACCTCAGTAGCAGGTCGATACGCCGGATTTCTTCCGCCCCGGCTTCTTTATGTAAATTGTCTACTTGAGTCTTATTTATTTTATCTAGACACTGCAGTAGTTGTAAATTAAAGTATTGGACTTTATGTATTTGTTTTAAAGAGATGTATTATGTTAAAACTGGATTTGTATAAAGATTATACATTTATGAGATTATATATGCGATGTGATGAGTTTTGAATTATATCCAGTTGTTATGGATGACATTGTAATATTTATGATTTTATTTTCCGCTGCATTTATTATATTTTTACTGTTATTGTGGCATGTTTTATTTTATTTTTAGGCTTGCTACGGGTTCCGGATTCGAAAGAATTCCCGTTCCCTAACGCCGGTCATGGCCCCTGTTTTGGGTCGTGACAACGTGCCAAAAGCCACACATCATGACAGCACCTCCACAGACTATTTCCAATCTATAATAAATATAAGCAAGTGCAGCAGATCCCCAATCTAATATGGCAACTCGATCCAAGTCACAAAGAGGACCCAACAAAGAGATACTGACCTCATGACCGGTCTCACAAAAGAGGGTCGTGCCTAATAATATCAAAAGGAAACACCTCGCTTTATGAATAATCTGATGAGGAGTAAAAGTAGGAAGGCATCTGAATCCCTCAACTAATGATGAAAGAAGAACGTTCTTTCAATTCTTCCAAGTTGGGGCGAACCCAATCAAATCTCGCACGTACTGAATCCGTGCATGTTCTGGAAGACTACAACAGCTGATGTCAAATGGAACTAGGGATCCTCCAAAGGCAATCCAGGTGATAGCAGAGAAACTCATAGGAGAAATGGTCAGCTCACCAACACGAGTATGAAAAGTGTGGGTAGTATCCATCCATCGCTCGATCAAAGCAAATAAAGAATAACAGTCAGATCAGCCTTGAACAGTCGGAAGTGAAACAATGAAATGCCTAAATCTGGAAGCCCAAATCAGACGTGTCACCTACTCCGGCAGTCCATGAAATAATTCTCGAGCTAAATTGAAACAGCCTGTGAACTTCATCGGAAGCTAGTTCAGTTTCAAAAAGAAAATAATAATTAATTAATTGAAAGATTAATTAATTAATCAAAGAATTTAAATTGAAGGATTTGATTAGCTAATTAATTAATTAATTGCCTTTTTTTAAAAAAATTTTGATCGACATTAACTTGGTTGATCGAAAATCTGGAATTCCAATTGGAATTCCAGACATCTGATCCTCCATTCTGACAACCCAGGAGTCAAATTTCATATTCTCAAAGTTAATTTTAATTTATCATGCATTTTCATTTTAATTTCTAACTAATATACATGTCAATGTCAATTTCTACTCTGAAACTAACTCTAATTACTGATTATACAAGTTATATTTTTGTAGAAATAAATAGAAGCAAGAAAAGTTACCTCATTACCTACATCTCCTGCACCTGTGGGTATATAAATGAGTCAAGGGAAAGATAGTTGAGTCTTCTTGAAGTTTCCAGATTATTCTGATGAAAACGAAGAAGTAGAATCCTCTGACATTCTGAAGTCTCAACTCCTTCATGTTGTCTATGTGACAAAGAGGCCATAGGATTAGACGGATTGCAAATCGGACAACAAATGATGAAGAAATCAAGAAAGAAAAATCAAGATCAATTGAAAAAAAAAAAAAGAAAAAAAGAATAGGAACATAAGTGAAGTGATCGACAAAAGGGAAAGAATATATAAAATGGAGAATATCCATTTTAATCCTTCCAATTTACTTACTTTTTCTCTATCTTTTCTTTCTTGCAATTAGTCCATTATTGCATTTGGATTAGGAATACATTCCTAATTAAATCATTACATTCATCAAATTAATAATTCATTGAATTATTAAGACTACATAATCAATCTGTGATTCTAAATTTTTTGTCAAGTACAGAATACAGAACAAGATTACAGAACTCATTTTTTGCATTTTACATGCATGATTTCAATCAAAGGTTTCATATGTTGCACAGTAGCTATGATATGAATTTCAAATCATTATGTTATGTGCTACACAATAGTTATAACCTTCATTATGTTATGTACTGCATATCAGTTATGACATAAACTTTCAAATTCCTCATTGCTAAACGTTCCACAGGAACTATGGCAAGTTTTTAATTCAATTACACTAGATGTCCCACAGGGAATATAGTGTACATCGTTAGACGTCCCATAGGGAATATAACGAAATTCAATTCAATTACACTAGACGTCCCACAGGGAATATAGTGTACATCGTTAGACGTCCCACAAGGAATATAATAAAATTCAGTTCAATTACACTAGACGTCCCACAAAGAATATAGTGTGCACCGTTAGACATCCCACAAGGAATATAATCAAATTCAATTCAATTACACTAGACATCCCACAGGGAATATAGTGTACATCATTAGACGTCCCATAGAGAATATAATGAAATTCATCAGTGATAGACGTTCCACATGAACTATAGCAAGTTTTCAATTCAATTACACTAGACGTCCCACACGGAATATAGTGTGCATCATTAGACGTCCCACAGGGAATATAACGAAATTCAATTCAATTACACTAGACGTCCCGTAGGGAATATAGTGTACATCGTTAGATGTCTCACAGGGAATATAACGAAATTCATCAGTGCTAGACGTTCCACAGGAACTATAGCAAAATTTCAATTCCTTTACACTAGACGTCCCACAAGGAATATAGTGTGCATCTTTAGATGTCCCACACGGAATATAATGAAATTCATCATTTCTAGACGTTCCATAAGAACTATAGCAAGTTTTCAACTTATCATCGCTAAACGTCCCATAGGGAATATAGCGAGACTCATTTGCATAAAGTCCACTAGACGTTCCACAAGAAATATAGTGTGACTTATCAAACACTACACCTTGCTCAACAATTTGAGCATTAATCTATCACTTAGGATACAATCGACTGTCCTAATTTCTTTCTTTCAAAATTATGTGCTTTTATTGCTTTGTCGTAATTTGTCAAGCAAACAACAACAAAGGGGGGTAACTGTAAGCACCTAATTTCAAGATACAATTATGCACAATTGCGACGTAAGCCCCTATGATGAAATTCATTCAAAAATTGAACTTGGTTGTTGATTTTCTAGATTTTAAGGACTAGATTACAACTTTTTCTTTAGGATTTAATTGCAAATAAGTCAATTTTTCAGAGGTCTTTTGGTATTAGAGTCATGCCGACCGACATTAGTGTAATGTCGACTGGCATTACATAATGTCGACCGGCATTACACAATGCCGACAGGCATTGTGTAATGCCGATCAACATTGCACAATACCGATCAGCATTGCACAATGTCGATCGACGTCGGCATTGTGTAATGTCGATTGACATTACACGATACCAATCAGCATTGCACAATGTCGACCGACGTCGGCACAATTTTGACTCACAAAAGTTAATTTTTTTGCATATTTTTATCGATTTTTCAACGTTTTGGTTGGTTAAAAAATTCAATTTTATCTTTGTTATTATCTGATGAAAATTTCAACGCGTTCAAAATGCTTTAAAAATCAAAATTCTTATAAGATTTTTTTTTTAAGAGATGAGTCTGTTCCTCCTTTGGAGGAAGCCAGTGCACGCAGACTCTACTTTAAAAAATGGAGTCTGGATGCATGCGGTAGGACTTTTTTTGGAGGATTTTTTTAAGAGGCAGGCAGAGACACAACAAAAAAGAAAAACAGAGACTGCGAGCGCAAAAAAACCCTAATTTTAGATACTGAAGTTTTCAAAAGCAATCAAATCCCAGTCCAGAATTAACAATACTTTAATTTCAATGGTGATAATCCAATCTGAGGGGCTCAAAAGGGCATGTTCATACCATCTAAATCTTCAGTGTTATTTTCTATTTCATTTTTTACTATTTTCTATTATTTTCAGTTTATGATTTTTCTTTTATTTTTTATTATTATTTTGATTATTTAATTTCACTACTAATCTGATTACTTGTTTTTTTTGTTTTGATATGTGCATGTGGATTGAGGAGGATACTGCCTATATTTAAATTGAGCAGAAGTCCATGGAATGCCATGGAAGAACCTGTGTTGTTTTCTAATAGGATTTAGGATTTTTTTTTATTATTTTTCCATTTTTGATGTTCTATGTAGTTATTTTAATTTCTGGGTATATAATCATTTAAATTTAATTTTTGTACGTATAGCCCTAGTAGTGGGAATTGTGAAAATTTTAATTTTTTATATTTTAAAATTAATTAGTAATTAGGTTCAATTGGGTAAAAATCCAATTAAAATCAATGGTGGTAGTAGCTTAAATTAGGGTTTGCATGTAATTAATTTAGGGTTTTTTTAGAAAATCACTGTAATGTTTATTTGATCCTTTTTTTGTGTTTTATTTATTTTGAACTTGTTTTTTTATGTTTTTATCCTTTGGGCCCCCAAGCCCACGTTTAGGTCTAACCCACTTAATAAATAGGCTTAAAAAATAATTTATGTTTTTAAATAATTAAATCAATTTAGACCCATTAGGTTAATTAGATTTTAGGCCACTTATTTAATTAAAATTGTTTAAAACTTAGCTCAGCCCACTTAATTTCATTTCTTTTTAAAATAAATAGACCTAGACCCATATTTCACTAAAAATAAAACCAATTTACACTTGGGACCACTAATTTAATTTTTCTTTAAAATTGAATAGACTTAGGCCCATTTCTTAGACAAATTAAAATAAACAGATCTAGGCTCACTAATTAACAAAATGTAGGCCCACCTATAGTCCATTTCTCATTTGTAAATAATATGTAGACTTAGATAACTTATGAAATAAAATTAACATAGTTTAGACATAGGGACATTGCCTTTTTTTATGCATCTTTACTTGTAATTTTATTGACGTATTGCCTTTTGGGTTAGATGGGTGTTAATTAAGGTTTAATAAAATTGCATTTAATTAGAGGATGAAATAATCATTTATAAAAATATTCTAAAAGAACATGAGACTAAGAGAAGTTAGTATTCCGTATCCAAAATCTCCTCCTTGTGGTGCTAGCTTTCTTTTAGAGAATCGAGTACCACATTTTCAATTTGTTCCAGTTATTACCCTGGGTGGTGACTCCTCATCTCCACGCCATGTCTTTATGACAATGGTTAGTGTGTTCTCTAAGGCCCTAAGCCTAAATAGTGTCGTGGTTGCTAAAATCTTAGACACGTGCTAAACTCCGCCGTCTACAGTGTGTTATATATATGTGTGTGTGTTCGTGTGTGTGTGTGTGTGTGTGTGTGTGTGTGTATATATATATGTATATATGCATATAATGTGCATGTGGTGGAGATTAATACATGTAAGTATATTATATAATTATAATATTATGTATATATATATAGACACATGCATAAACCCATGCATACCCATACATACAATAAACATATACATGAATAAATATACATATATTCATATACATAACCACAAAAACACAGCAAACCAACAAAGCAAATATAAACACAAACACACACACTATTCACCATCTCCTTCCCTTCCGTTGTCTCGATCCTTGCCCTTCATTGCTCCTCCCTCTATTCCGGCTAACCACCCACCTTCAGCCAGCCCTTCCGCAGTCTTCCTCTCCTTCCCCGACATCGGCAACATGCGAAAATCGGAAGTAGCCGAAACTCCATTGTTTCCGATCACCACCTTCATCCGACCACCATTTCACATGTTTCCAGTGTCTTTCTCTTCCTCTTGCACTGGTGAGCATCATTTCAAGCTTAGTTTAAGGTTTTAATCCCCATTTGATTGAGTTTTTATTGATTTTTAATTTTTGAGTTCTAGGGTTTCAAATTTTTTTTAGATTGATATAGCTTGAATCTTGCAAACTCCCTTTACAAATGTCATTCCTAGTAGCTCAATCTACCTCTATGAATTTTTTTTTTATTTTTGGAATTTATTTTGATTTTTGTGAATTTTTGAATATTTTACTATTATTTTATTAATTTTTGTAAATTAATGTATTAAATTATAAAATTGGTTGATTTAGTGATATTATATATTTTTATTAATTTTAGTGTTGAGAAATTAATTTTTGAGAATATTATATAATTTTTATGAATTTTTATAGTTTATGTCAAAATTGAATAATTAGGTTAGAGTTGGATTTTTGATGGAATAATGGTTTAAATATGTTTTTTAATTAATATTAATAATATATATATTTTGAGAAAATAATTTTAATGCATTTATATAATTTTTAGGGAATTTTTGAGTAATAAAAAGATATTATGTATATTTTTGTATTATAGGGGTAAAAATGTAATTTTGTGCTAACTATAGCTAAATACTATATTTTAATTGGTTTTAATATTATTTGAGGAATTAAAATGATTTTTACAATTATTTACTATTTTTAACTAATTAATACTAATTTTTGAAAATTATTTTCAAATAATATATTATATATTATTTTGGGTACTAAAATGGGTTTTAAATTAATTTTATTATATAATTAAACTATTTAAGTAATTAAAATTGAATTTTATTAATTAGAATTAAGTTGTGTTGTTTGGTTGGGTTGTGAACTCGGTCGGGCTAAATGCAGTATTGGAGAGCCAACCCGAGTATGGTTGAGTGTGAACGCTAGAAGTGCGTTTCTCTATGCAGAAATGGCTCTACCTATGGTAGAGAAATGTCCATTTTACAAGGGAGATTCTGCCAAAATTTCGGTAGATTTTCTCATAAAACGTGACATCTTCCGTAATTTCCTAGCGTAAATTAGGGTATTTCAATCTATCAAGTAATCTGATTTTTTCCGAGTCATTCTAGAGTCTTGTAATTTTATTATTTTCTCTTCTTATTCCATAAGTATGATTTTAAAAATAAATACGTTATTTTTTAGAGAGTATCGAAGCGGGAGCTTCTGGATTGAGGCAGACGCGCAGTCGTCAGCCGTCTCGCTCATCCTGTAAGTTAATAAACTAATTTGTGCATGTGTTTTCTTTAAAAATTGTGTGCGCTCATATTTTAGTATTATTTGCATTATCAATTTGAAATAAAAGTTGTTATTGAGAATTTCATGGCAATGTATTTATTTATTTAAAAACTAGTTTTGAGAAATTTTGATAGAACGGGCTACCTGGTGGGTTTCACCAGGACCGTGTGCAAATGGTGGACATTGAGAGATGGATCCAAAAATATGTATGAATTGTGGTTATAAACTGGGACAGGTGCCTCGGTGGAAGCTTCTACTCTCAAGGACCGCCAGTGATGTGGAAAGTTAAGAATGGACTGGGATGGCTGCCTCGGTGGATGCCTTAGCTCTCGGGGATCGCCAGTGCCATATGCTTGGAATAAGTGGATGACTGCAGCTTAGTGCCTCGGTTGATGCCTTTACTCTTGGGGACCGGCAGTCCATTTGAATTAAGTGGGCCTCAGTTGGCCATTTAGAATTGGGTTTAGGATTCTACCGAGATTTTTCAAAAGCTATATATGTATATATATTATAAATTATTTTTACTACGTCTATACGGTTTTCAAAAAGGTTTTCAAACCATATAGCTCTTTTATTAACTTATTCAGTGAGGTCTAACTCCCCTCAATTTATTTTTTTTAGGAGTTTGGGACTTTTCTATTAGGCCTACTTCTCTTCGCCGTGTAGTTTCTTCACCGGCTATTCTACATAAGTCTACTTAGTTGTGTTAAATTTATTTTCATATACTGCAGTAGAGAAAACTATATAACTGCATATTTCATTTAGGATATTATGTATTTATAATATTGTGTATTGAGACATTATTTGTATAACTGAAGTTTATTTATTTTATGCACTATGATATTATGGTTTAAATTATATGGAGAAAAATTAGTTTGATAATGTGTATTGTGATTTAATTATTTATTATACGATTTCAAAGTTTATATATTCCACATTTTTTTTCTTTTACGGCTTACTATGGGATTCGGTAGCTTTATGTTTTCCCATTCCCTAATGTCGGTCACGTGCCCTAGGTTCGGGTCGTGACAACCTCAATGAAGAAGTCTATATGGAATTGCCACTAAGAGTCTCTTCTACTAAGTCTAATCAAGTTTGTAGGCTTCTAAAAAGTATCTATGGCCTAAAGCAAGCAAGTAGGCAATGGAATGCTAAATTGACTGCTGCTTTACTTGCTCAGGATTTTGTTCAAGCACCATCAGTTTCCTCTTTATTTATTAAACAATCCTCATGTTCTTTTATTGCTCTCCTTGTGTATATTGATGATGTCATTTTAGTAAGTAATGACATTCATCAAATCACATAAATCAAAACTTATCTTCATGATCAGTTTAAAATTAAGGATCTTGGAGATTTAAAGTTTTTCCACTTTGCGATGTTGACTTTCTTAGAGCTAAACCTGTTTTGACTCTCATGGTTGCTAATTTGAAGTTGAGGAAAGATATTGATGATCCATTGCGTGATATTATAAGTTACAGGCAATTAATTAGCAAGTTGTTATATCCCACTACTACAAGACCAGATGTTTCTTTTGTTGTACAACAATTATCTCAGTTTTTAGAGTGTCCTTCTTCAACTCATTTACGAGCAACTCACAAGGTTCTTCATTATCTCAAATGGTCTCCTGGTCAAGGTCTATTTTTCCCTTCATAAAACTCTCTTATTCTCAAAGCTTTTTCAAACTCTGGTTAGGCAGTATGTCCGGATACCTATCATTCTATTACAAGGTATAGTGTCTTCTTGGTGATGCTTTGATTTCTTGGAAATCCAAGAAGCAAACCACTGTTTCTCAGTCTTCAGCGGAGGCTAAGTATTGAGCCCTTGCTACTATCACATATGAGCTTCAATGGTTGTATTTTCTTTTACATGATTTGCATTGTTCTCTAAGTCCAGTTAATTTATATTGTGACAATCTTTTAGCCATTAAGATAGCTGAAAATCCAATGTTCTATGAACAAACAAATCATATTGAAATTGGTTGTCATCTTATTTAGCAAAAACTTCAGCAGGGTCTCTTATATTTGCTTCCGGTCTCTACTCATAGTCAATTAGCTGATAGCTTCACCAAGTCATTACCATCTTCCTCATTTCATCGTTCTATTTGCAAATTGGGTATCGAAAGTTTGTATACTCCAACTCGAGAGGGGCTATCAAAATTCAAGTTGATAGAGCTAAGCAATGCTAGTGCTACTTATTGCAGTGGTGCTAAGCAGCACTCTTTGCTATTGAATAAAAATAGCACATGTTTTGCATGCTTACGTGATGTAACTTATTTTTGTACAACTATCGAACTCCTATTGGCTAGCATGACTTGTCAATTTCCTATTGATCAATATGACTCACATTAATTAGTTGATTAGTAAAAGTCTTGTATAAATACAAAACAATTACAAGAAATGAAGTAGTAAATCATTTCTACCAAATTGTGTTAAGATAGAAGCAAAAGTAGTAGGGATAAGAGATGATGATGATGATGGTGTCATTTGTGTATCGTGCTAATAATAATAATAATAATAATAATAATGGGCTTAAGACAAGTTTGTACAAATACAATTAATGGGTCATATTACATGAAATCTGCCAAAAATCATTTTCATATATGAGTCAAATTTTATTGAAAATCATGACGCACATTGTATATAGCTTTTGGATGGTTGTGGGCTTGCATGCATGTGAAATAGAGCTGTGGTTGGTTTTGTTCTTTATTGGGGTGGCCACTGGCCATAGCCATCCTCCAATGGGCGTTACAGGGGAAGAGTATCGAGTTTCATTCTAAACTAGTATGCAAACATCTAGAGACTTGCTCGAAAATTGAATCAAACTGAATTTCTGAAAAAATAATGTAAATAGTTAACTATAAATATATAAATTATCAATGGAAAAATATTGAAATGGTAATTATCCTCTAATGTTATTTTAAGTTGTTTAAATCTTAGCGTCAGCTAATTTGAAATGTGAAAAATATCTCTATTGTACAGACAATTATTGTTTAGGTCATATAATACTTTTATCAAT
Organism: Mallotus nudiflorus; assembly: GCA_947683625.1. NCBI lineage: Eukaryota > Viridiplantae > Streptophyta > Magnoliopsida > Malpighiales > Euphorbiaceae > Mallotus > Mallotus nudiflorus. The sequence continues at coordinate 51,787 of CANTUR010000124.1, forward strand.
TAAAAAAATTATATATAATCAATAATTATTAAAATCAGTTAGTAGAAACTGTTTTTGTTTTAGCGATATTTTAAATTCAAATTGTGATATATATAGTTATATTAAATAATTATTAAAAGATTAATAAACTATATTAGTTAAAGTTTAATAAGTTGTAAATTCGAGTGATTATGATAAAAAAAAAATGAATTGCATATATATAATTAGCAGTCCTTCGATTAAAAGCCTACCACATCTTTATTTTGCATGAAATTGATTGTCAAATGGCAAATAATTCGAGAATTCTTTTCAGTTTCAGGTTCAATTTGAGCACTTGCATCATCTAATCAAATATATTTTGAGTGAGTTAGTTAATAATATACTGGTGTAGTCATTATCAATGTAAAAATTTTTATTTACATCAAATGTATTATATATTTTATAGTTGAATATTTAATGTATACTCAAAATATTTTATATTTAATTAATAAAAATAAAATATATGTCTTTATATTATAAATTCAATAGGTAAAAATATTTTTATTAACAATAATTTTATTCTGAAATAAAATTAAAAAGAAAACAATTGTTTATGATTTTCTTTTTTTAAAGTCATTCATGTCACCACATTGAGATTGAGAAATGTATTTAATTTTGATGCCGAACTCAACCGGAAAAAAAAAAAATTATGTCGGCCAAGATTTTCTTATGCTTATATGTGGTATATACAAAGTAAAATAAGAATGAATTTGGGCTATATGTGATATAAAATATGAAGATGAATTAGTCAATAGAAAGTTATTCATATTTAAGTTATATTTCGAATTTGAATTTTAATATATATAAATTGGTATTTAGATGAAAATATTTTCACTTTCAAATTATGTAAAAAATATTATTTTATAATTAATTGCTTGAAAATTTTAAAATATATTTTGTAATTAAAAAACCCACATATTTCAGACCGTTAAATTTTCTATAAATTTTTTTTATTTTTTATTTTTTATTTTTTTGAGGAAAATGTTACAAGATGCTGAAAGAAAAATATAAAATAAGTAGTAAGAGGACAATAGAATGAAGGAATGCAATAATGGCATGGATGGCCCATACTCGAGTGCATATATTTTGTTTTGGGGTGAAAACTGTAATGGTTAGTGGGTCTAGATTCGTACAAAAATGGGTAAGGCATTGCATGTTGAACACTCAATGAAGAGGTCCACTTCTCATCCTTAAACACTTTGATTATAATATGTTAGCCAACTTGTGATAGCTATTGGCTTTTTAGCAAATGTTGATTTGATATGTTACTAATTTTTGCTTTTACAAAAGGAAAAAAAATCATCTGTGATCTTTTTTTTTAATTATGAAATGGACAGTTTTACATTAAAAATATATATATTTTAATTTTATAGTTTTTCAATATATAAAAATTATATTCATAAATTTAAAAATTAATTTAGTGATATTTTTTTTGAACATGTTATAATTTTTCATACTTGCCCTCTCTCTCTAATTGTAGTTTATTGGCTAGGTAGCATGGACACAAGAACGAAGACATGAGATACAGGAACACGAATATGGGGAAATCATTTTTTTTTTAAATATAGGATATGAACACTGAAGTTAATTTATAAATAATTAAAATATAAGGTTTAATTTATAAATATAAAAAATCATAAAGCTTATTTTATATAAATTATAAATTCAATTCAAAAATGTTTCATAGTTAGTAAACTTTTTTAGCACTAAAAATAATTTTAAAATACAAAAAAAATGTAATCATTTTATCTTATAACATAAAAAAATAATAACACTTCAATTATACATAATATTTTCAATAACAAATAAAAAAATTTACATCTAATTTTACTTAAAAATTAACAATAAAATTATAATACTTATAAGCAACATTAATATATCAAAACTTCATTCATAATATTTATTAGCAATTTCAATTTATAAAATCCTCTACTTAATTAACATTTTCACACTCAATCTTCTCATTGGTATCTTCATTGAAAAATAATGTCTCTAATTCTGGTTCATCCAATGAGAGATTAGCGAACTTAAGAAATCTAACATCTTCCATATTTCTAAAATTATCTCCACCAACATCTCACATCTTGATATTTTCATCATGATATTTACAGTTAATTCTTGACAAAAGGAGGAGAATATAGTGAACAAATACTAAATCCTCTACACATTTTGGAAGTAGTTTATTCCTTCTTAATAAATAAGTAGTGAAATTTGAGGGATTGAAGAAATTGAAGAGCATTAGAGAATAAGATATAAGATATATATGTTTAAAAGAAATATGTGTCCTTTTTTTAAAGAAAAATGGCCCCAATATTTTTTTTTTTAATTTTTAGAAACTGCTCTAAAACATGTTATATAAATTTTTGAGACGTAGCAGTATCGAAAACATATCCGATACGAGACACGGTTCTTTTTAAAAGTGTCCATGCAACCCAGTTTATAAATATGTATTTACTTTTATTTTTTTTTACCATGAGATAATTTTAGAAAATTACATTTAGAAAACTCAAATACTCTTTTTATTTAAAAAAATTAATATAAAATTACAATGTCCTAAAAGAATTAATCGAAACATAATGTAGCTATTTTCTTCACATTTTCAAACGAAATCAGCTTGATCTGCTATTTTACAGCTCCAGTAAATATCTTTATACTCGTACCTTCGTGATATCCATGGAGTGTATCATTTAGCTGCAAATTTAACAAAAATATTCCCAAGTAACACAAAAATAAAAGAAAAATGAACAAAATTAAAAGCAACTGCAGACTCTGAAATGACAGTTCTGATTTATACCCAGCAGGAAAATCTTTTTTTTTTTTTTTTGGGAAAAAATCTGATTATTAAAGCATTTTGACTTCAGATCGTCTGCTTTCTATATGAACTATCCTGTGGCACATGCTATAAGGTGCTACCCAAAAGATTATTTTTCAAGAACAGAATTGTAAGTTTTGCATTTAAATTTTATCATTTTCAAACTTAAAATCAAGTGAATGATCAATAAATAATCTTACTTTCTATGTCATAGTTCGTTGTTAATAAATAATTTTAATGATAATTAATTTTATACTTAATATGAGTGATGACTTAATGATAGCTTTGTTGTTTAGACATATTTACTAGTGGATTTTATTATTTCTCAAATAAAAAGACATCATCAATCAAAGAATTGAAGCTCACATCTTTTGCCATATCATACCTCTTTCTATCTATTGTTTGCCCTTCTACAATAATGACATTTTAAAGACCGTTATTGATTTAATGAGCTTTCATAAACTCACAATTGAACTTTTCTTCCATCTACTGTAGCCTTGGATGTTTCAGCTATTGCTTCTGTCGGTGAAGACTCTCTTCAAATGCCTTAGGCACCATAGGATTTCAACTGCGAAAATGAAGTTTGAAGGGTATGGGCTTTTGTTAGGAAGTGAGCTATCGTTGTATTTTTTTTATCCATTGATTCCAAATGTATTACCGTTTTTAGTCTGAGTTCAAAGAAGAAAAAACTAATTTGCATATTTTTTCAGATGAAAGTAAATGAGAATAAATATTATTAAGAACTAAAAATAAACCTAGTCCGCTCTAAAAACAAGCTTTAACTTTAGAAGTAGATGGAAGCCAAAATTATTTTTTTTTAATTTTTTTTTCTTTTCTGAAAACCAAAAAAAATTGAGAATATAGGAAGTATTTATCATATGAATATCCTTATGAATAGGAGCAAGGGCAATAAATAGCAATCTTTGTCAACTCCAAAAGAATGAAATAATTGTTAGTTTGCTTTTTCTTTTCACCAAGAAGGACCACGACACAACAGACATCTTTTATTTTCATACAAGTATGATAGAGATATATAAATAAATATTTCAATTATACTTAAAAAAATTAACATCATCATCATATATATGTGTATAATAATTTTAAAAACCATTAAATACATAAAAGAAGAATTGGGCCTACTTGAGAGACAATAGTGCTTTTTTTTTTTTTTCCTTTTTATATCTGTGGACATATTCCTCTGCCCTAACATGATTTTTATCTTCAAAAAGGTTGTGTGGATCCAGCAAGAAAGGGTACTAGTTTCATTCAAGATCAAGAATTCATGAATTGGCTATTTTTTGAATTTTGCTTTCGCCCACCTTTCTAATCATCAAAAGATTATCATACCCATCAATTATTGGAATGTAAATATTTGAATTGACCATTAAAAATATTGTGATGAGATCAAATTTTTAGTTAGGTTTTTTTAATCATTCACTCAATTGTTTTGTAATGTTATAGTTGAGTTATTATTTTTTCTTTGTAACTTTTTTCTTCTAAAAAAAATTACATTTGATTAAGTTTAGATTTTAATATATATTCTTAAAGAAATTTAACTTTTATCACTAAAATAAAACAGTCATTATTTAGTTAAGTGATAGTTATTTACTTCCGATCATCTTTTAAATTGACAGTGGTTCATTATTATTTTTTCTCTTTTTTTTTCTTTATCTATTTCTTTGCACTCACTAAATACATATCTTTTATATGTTTGTTTTCTAGATTTTTTTGAATTTTTTCATGGAGTTTATATCTTTTTATAGGATTTAGGGAATTTAAATATCTCTCAATTATGAAAATTGTATTAATATTCTGCAATATGACTCATTTAAAGACTAAAATATCAATCTATGACTAATTAAAACCATTAAGTGGAACGTACAAATTGTAGAGTTTCACATCAAAATTTTGTTGATAAAATTGAAAAATAATGATAAAAAAGTTTACAATTTAAGATTTTTTTTTTTGTTATTTATTGATTGTACAACTATTTATATTATTACAAACAACTTAAAAAAAAAAATATTACAATCAAGTTTTAAAACAAAGCATACACTACACTGATCTAGCATGCTCAACTATACTTTTGACAAAGAAAGCATTAGAAGTGGTTGTCATAGTCAAATAATTATATAAGGTACCTGGCTACCAAAGAAGCTTTAGCATGACCAGAAACATGGATATCTTGCTGGCTTTAAAGAAATTAATTAATGAGTTCAAAACATTCTCCTATGTATGTTAGTTCAAGAAAATATACTTATAATTATGACAGGAAAAGAAAAAAGAAAAGAAAAGAAAAGAAAACATCAAGGTTTCACTTTTCTTTTTAGTTTCCTCCATGAAGGTTCTTGTCTCCATAAAGTTTCATTCACCAACTAGATGGTAATTATGTATTTAAATTCAAACTCATAGTGGGTATTTTTTTAAATAAAAAAAGGGTTGAATTATGTATTTAAAAGAACAAATAATTTAGGAGCACTATGAAAGCTTTTAGATTCCAAAAATATTTTTAAGTGAAATAAAAACAGAACTGAGCACATAGAATTATTTGTGTACTTTTGTGTATGGAATGCAAATTATTAATTGCACATAGGATATATTTGTCTTCAATAATTCCCTTACTAATCAGGCCATCACCTAGTAATCAAATTTAAAAAGTTCAATGGCACATGCACATTGATGAGAATATATATATATAATTATCGGTATTTACAATCTATTAACTTTTGAATAATTCAATTTAATTCAGCTAAAGCTAAAAATATAAAAATGGTAAAAAATTCCCGGAAACAATTTTTAATTTTCAAAAGGGTTAATTTGTATTTCAATGATGAAGATGTTGTCTTTGTATTGTTAGTAATTATAGACAAGAATTTGAGCATTTGCCTGAATTAGATATGATATGATTAATCCTATTTTCTGCCTAATTATAATTTCATAATTCACCATAGACAGCTTTCCCATTTTCTGCATAGAACAACAAGATAAGGACAATGATGATAACAATGAGTATGACCATTTTGCCATAGATATATATATATATATATATATAATTTTTAATTTATGGTGAAATTGCGAGTTTTATTTTACATCATTCAGGTCTGAATCAAAATGATTTATTATGCTTATGATTATGTTATATACAGGACAAAATAACGAAGAATTATTTTGTAAACAGCTACTACCTTTTATGACATACCAGGAATTTAAGAAAAAAAAAAATCATTTAGAATTAGATGCATGCACCCCGAATCAATATCAGAAATGTGAGATCTCAAGTTTATAAAAATAATTTTCAAAATATAATAACTTTCAATATCTAACTACCAACTGTTCCCGTTCCTATTCTGATAATACATCCACATCACAAGTGCAAAAATAAAAGAAGTGACAAGTACCGGAAAATTTGATTTTACAATAAAGTCATCTTCATTCATTGAGTTTGGGAACAAACTATACGCTAGAAGAAATATAATTTATAAAAAACCAGTACAGATTACAAGATTCAACAACAATTCTCAAGTCAAGACACTGAATTTCCATGAAAGGAAAAAGGGAAAAAAAAAAAAAAAGGAAGAAGCTATGTTACAAATTTGTATGTTGAGGTATGGTATATGACATATATAAATAAGAGATATATATTGATATAGCATGAGACTCGAGAAAATATAGTATTACCCATCCCATTTGCAAGGAGATTTTGGATATTAACTTGCAAAAATGATAATTAATACTTCTCACTATCACACAACAAAATCACACAATGCCTGCCACTCAAATCAAGCTTGCAGCAGCAACCAATCCTCTAAGCTCTTGGTAATTCTACTCCATCACCTTTAATCATACACCCTAAATTACACATTTCTTCCCCTTGCTTGAACGTATTATTCCCTTCATCTCTAACCTTTGTTATTTGCTGCTGCTCCTTGCAAGGTCCATAACTCCAACTACAGACTAGAAAATATAGCAAATTAATGGCACTCATTATTGCAAGAAGCCAGTAGTAGCTGTCATAATGACCTCGGTTGATATTATCAGGGACCCAGTTCCCTTTGCCGCCTTTAGAAGTAACTTTGTGGACAATATTCAAAATAACACTTGCCAGCAGGTTTGCTACTGCCATTCCTAATCCGAAAAGTGCCCCGGCAATGCTAGACATGCTCTTAGGCAACTCGGTGTAATAGAACTCTGTTTGTCCGATTGCATTCAGTGCTTCTGCAAAACCATTCAAGCAATACTGTGGTGCAAGCCAGAATGCAGACATTTGCACCACAGCCTTAGGATTGTTCAGGTACCCTTCTTCGATTGCTTTTCTTCGTCGAGCATTCTCAACAATTCCTGCAACCACCATGGCCATGCAAGAAAGGAATAGACCCATTCCCATCCTTAGTTTAACACCAAGCCGAACCGGCTTACCCTTAATTTTTGATGCCATGGGAAGGAAGACACGATCATAAAGAACAATCCATATTGCCATAGAGATAACTACGAATGTGGCAAAAGAACCTGCTGGGACTTGGAAGTTTGAGGTAAGGTGTCGTTCCATGGAATCAGCTTGGACCACTTGAAATGTACTTTGGCTAGTATTTACTGACATCATGATCCCTGAAGACCATATAGGGAAAATCCTTACAAGTGCTTTGAGCTCTTCTACTTGCTCTATTGTGCAGAGATTCCAGGGGTTTGATGCTGATCCATCAGGGGCTATATCTTCTTCTGGATTTCTTATGATGCAAGCCTTGTTCAAGAACCTAATATCATAAAATTTTCCAAGATATGAATGACACTGCTTGTGCTTTAGTTTCTTTAGTTATCAATATGATGATAAAATCATACCTTAGATTTTCAGTTGGTGCAATATACTCAGAATGCTTCCTGCGATGATATTTACCATCTGAATTTGAAGGAGGGAATGGCACTTTTCTATTCTTGCAAGCAACCACAGGAACTCGTAAAAGTCCTATGAGGAAACTCTTGCTAGCTCTCTGCTTCCGGTAAAGCGAAGAAGCAATGAAGAACAAGAAAGCAGCTAAGAACACAAGAATTGCAGGAACTCCATATCCCACTTGCCAACCATACTTGTCTTGAATATAGACGATCGCCGTCAGAGCAATCACAACAGAAATGGCTGTTGATGCATAGTACCAGCCAAAGTAGCTCTCCAAGATACGCTCGTTTTTGGGGTTAGCTTTGTTATCCAGTTGATCAGCCCCAAATACCAAGGAGCACGGTCTGATGCCACCGGCTCCTATAGATATGAAGACCATGGCAGATATGAGCATAGTCATTTGGCCTGATGTTGGGTATGTTGGGTGTGTACAGTTTTGCAATGGGTCACATCGCGGAGGTCTTGCTTGAGGAATCATGGCTGTTAACCACAACAGGACAGTCCCCTGCATCAGAATTTGATGTTCTTTTTCAGCACAAAACAACTCAGTTCATCACAACTAGTAGCGCATATGGCTAAGTTTCTTATTAACTATCAACAAGATGCTGGCATAAATCAAGAAACAGCCACATTTTTTTTTTTCAGCTAAAGAAACACTATACAACTCAAATTTGGTTAAGCCAACCAAAGAGTTGCCTCTCTCCTACAAGATTTGAATTGTTTCATTAAAACAAATCTTTCAACAAATGTGAGGTGAATGTTTTTCCAAAAGGCCTATGGGTACCAAAAGTCTATCCCAACTTTTTAATTTTGACAAAAATGTTCCTGTTTAGTCAATATACTGGAACTAAAAATTGAATTTTCTGGTTATCAATCAAAAATTCAAACTAATTGAATTTACCAAGAAAGTTGGCACCCACTTGCCTGTTCTACTGCAAGACTATAGTAACATAGTTACATCTATAAAAGTATGAAAGATGTTGAGAAAAGAGTAAATTCTGACATAATTATCATCTGTTCTAAACTAGTACAGTTAGACTTGGCATAAGCTGTTCAAGGAAAAAAGAAAAATTCAAAGAACAGGATTTTTTTTTTAAAAAAAAAAAAAAAAAAAAACAACTGGATTGATTCATGTGACAGTCCCTTTCTGTGTTGAAGGTCTTTTAAGGAATTGACTGCCCACTAGTTAAGGATAGCCGCACTACACGATACACCCACATCACTTCAATGCCTTATTCACATAATAATTTATTGATTTAAACACAATTATAATTTTAAAAATCATAAATTTTGCGCCAAAATAATGTAAATTCATCTTTAAACATTATATTATTTTTAACACCAAAAAAAATTTATGTATTTGTACTTTTTTTTTTTTTAACTCTTTTTGGTCTCAACCTAAGGCAAACAGTTCGATCTGGTAGGACCATAAAAAACGCGCTACTAATTGACCCTTTTACATATTATATCCACATCTAACTTCCTTTTTTTATATTCTCATTTAATAAAAAATATATCTTAATTCTTTAGAAATTTGACAAAAAAATTAATTAGATTTACTATTAGTGTACTAGTTAAAAACAAAGTTGCATTATTTTAACACCAAAAATATTTTTGACTTCAAAAAACTATTCAAAATTAAAAATTTGAACCAAAATATACATTCTAAAAAATTCCAAAAAAAAAAAAAACAGCTAAATTTAGCATGGATGAACAGCTATTCATTCACACCATTCCCGGTGTGCAAAATGCTGCTGGGATGGAGTCCAGTGACCCAAGCCAAATTTGGAGTTGCTGTAACTGAACGATTCAACAAGAAAAAAAAATGGAGAAAACAACCCCAGAATTTGTTTTTTTTTTTTTTTTTCAGCCAATGGTCTAGACTCTTACTAATCCAAGAATGAATTATTTAACAACAAAGAAGAGATGCTAAATCCCATTCTCAGGTGACTTCAAATTAGAGTAAAGGTGTCACCTTTTTCAGTAACAATATTATATATAATACAGAGAACAGAAATTTCACCCAACAGCAAGTTTGAAAGGAAAAATTTACCAGGAGACTGAAGATAGAACCGATGCCAATGGTAAGGTAACGACCCAGATAAGAGTCAGAGATGATTGCACCCAAAATAGGCGAGAAATTGGAAGCAGCATTCCAAAGAAAGATGACATTGGCACCTGCAGCTACTGTATAACCATAGTAGTACATCAAGTAAAATATCATGTTTGGTTGAAGCCCATAGCTTGATACCTTCTCAAAAGCCTCATTTGCTGCATTACAAGTAACAAACATTCAGCAAACCAAGATCCAAAAACACTTCCTTTTAACACATAATTAATAAACAGTACCAAGAAAACTTCGATTACGCTTTCTTCAATTATATGGTTCTTTTTTTTTTTTTTTTCTAATTTCTGACGATCTTGATACAGTTGAAGAAAATCAATAAACTACATTTTTTATGAAAAGGGTACCATGTGTATTTGCATACCTATGATAAATGGCATGGTAATGAGGCCACCTTTTCTTGGTTTATGCGCATGTCGTTGATGGGTAGTAGAAGTAATGTCTTGTGCTTGAGCTAAAGCAGCTTCTTCCATATCTTTCTCCATTGTTGCACTCCTTCTGGTAAAAGAAGGAAGCCCAGAAACAGAGAGAGAGAGAGAGAGAGAGAGATGGAAAAATTAAAAATCAAAATAAAAAATAGAAGAAGAAGAGTTACAAAATCATTTGTCCCAAGAGCTACTCACTTATATATGGATTTTATTGTACAACAAAAGCAAAGAAATTTTTTAAAAAACACTAATGGTGACAGCTTATAAATTAAAAAAAAATAAAAAATAGTTATTTATATTAAATATAATTATTACATTATGCTTAGAAGAGAAAAAATTATAAATAATTGAAGTGGAAGAACACACCATGATCCTCAGCTTCTATCAACTTTTAATTTTGCCGGTTACATATATACACACTTTTTTCTTTTTCCCTTTATTTTATTTTTTATTTTTTTAGAAAAAAGAATATATTTTTTTAATTTTTTATATAAAAGAAAAGGAAATTACTTTTTTGAATAAAATAGCTCTGAAATTGAATAAAAGAGTACACTGACAATACCATTTTGAGGGGAGATAAGATGTGGTAGGGACCAATGAAGTAAAAGTGAAAAAAAATGTACATTTTGCTTCTTTTTTTTTAATCCCTAATGCTAGTCATTAGAAGGACAAATGTTCTCTAAGTTTGAGTGAGATGAATTTAAACAGTGCTAAACTCTGTCAATATTTACATTTTACCTACATAATACTTGAATTTAAAATTTTATTTAAATAAATTTAAATTTTTTTATTACTTAAGTTAATAAATATTAATTATATATTTTTTTAAATAGATGAAAGTTCAAAAGGAAATAAAAAATCAGATTATGACCTCATCTTATAAAATTCATCACTTTAACTATTAAATTATAATAGAAGACATTATATTTTTGTTTTTTAAGCACATAATAAAATTTTATTTTAAAAAGAGAAAATGAAACACATAAAGAAAAATAAATCAAAATTATAGATCTATTAAGTAATAATACACTTTCTAAACTCAAAACAAATCAAATGCAACTATAATAAATAAAATACATATGTTTTTTAATGTAAATTTTGAACTTTTTATAGTAGAATTAAAAATTGAACAACTAAATAGAAAAATTTTTAGTTTAATTTTCAACATTAATATTTTCTAATTTTAGTAGATCATATTAATATATTTATTTACTCGTGAGTATGAATCTACGCGATCCCACCATGTTGAATAGAATTTTGCAAAATTATTTTTTAAAATTCAATTTGAAATTTTTTAATTATTTTTCTCTTAATTAATTATTAATTATTTTTATAATGTTATTTATACCTAACTGAATTAATAAAAATCATTAAAATTAGAAAAAATAATTTCTTAATAAAAAGTATTTAAAAAAAATGGATGGGATGGGGCCCGTATATTCCCTTGTTTAGCTTTAACTTGTAAAACTCTCTCAAGTCAATTTGATGCACAGAAGTGAGCAGTTAAAAGGTAAAGTGTTCAATTATGTTTTCTGTAGTTTCAGAGAATTTGTGGAAAATAGGATTCTTGCACGTGGATTATCATTTTCTTTATTATTTCTTTAAACTAGTACATTATTTGCTATCCAAAAAAATAAAATAAAATAAAAACACCTTTATTTTTTTATTATGTTTTTTTAATTATTATTTTTGGACCGTTTGATCCACAGAAAAGGAGGGTTGCCACCTTGGGACTTGAAATCTCAAGAATAGTTCTATTTGGTTAAAAAAGTATGAACTTTTCCTAATTAAATTAGACTTGTTTTGTGTAAACTTGTACTTGTTTAAAAAATTGAGGACAAATAGAATATATTTTTATGAAATCAAAAGTGATAAATAAATAATTTTCTTTTTTTTTTTACAAACATCAAACGATTCAAATATTAATGTGTCATACGATTACAGCAGTTTAATTTTTTGAAATTAGGTTAAAATTAATTTTTTTAATCTCGACCTTCAATATTTAAAGCTCAACTCTAACAAAACATAACTACAATAGTTAAAATTTTTCAAAACCTAATTTAATATTACTCAATTTTAAAATATTATTTAAATAAAAATATTTTTTAACAGTTAGTTATTTATGAAAATTAATTTTCCAAATTAATGGCAGTATGTTTAAATCATAATATTAATATTAAAAATACCTTGCTTTTTTTTATTTCTTTTAACAACTTTTTTTTTAATATTAATATCACTCAATTTTAATTAGTTATTTATGAAAATTAATTTTCCAAATTAATGGCAGTATGTTTAAATCATAATATTAATATTAAAAATACCTTGCTTTTTTTTATTTCTTTTAACAACTTTTTTTTTTTTTTTGAGAAGACTTTTAACAACTTTTTTTTAATGAGTACCGTTATTAACATCCCACATTTTTATTTGGTTTTGAAACTGTTTTTAACAACCCATATTTTACTTTAATTTGTTTTTTAATATTTCTTTAATTAAAACGATAGCTTTAGTTTTGTTGTTTTCTTTTATAGATGATGTAAAGTATAGTTCATTAGAAGATCTTCTTCTTTCTTGATAAGCACAATGTACAGTTATTTATTGAATCTGAGATGTGGCTCGTGACTGGTTAGGTAATACTATTACATTTTTAACGCTTCCTCAATAGTTTGCTGATGAATTATTTATTTTTGGTTTCTTTCGCTCGAAAGAAATAAGAAAAAAAAAAGACTTTTTTTAACTCATTAATAAATGCTTTAATTTAAATATTAATGCCTATTCCTTTTCTTAAGTGCACTGCAATCCAGCACTATTAAAATGGGAATATAAGTTCAGAGAATTAGAATAGAGTTTCCATACAGGTTAATTATATCGATAGTATTTAAAATTATTATATATTTTTATTAAAATATTTATATTTTATTTTATCATTTAAAATTTTTTTAATAGTTATCTGAATTTTATAAAAATGTCTTCTTATATAAAATACATTCTAATTAAATATGTAAAACAATTTATAAAACTTACTAATTAAAAAACAAAAAGTATATGTTTTATATATATTTTATAAAATTAAAATATATGATTCATTTACAGATATATTTTATGTGAATAAACACTTTTATGAAATTTAAATCAACATTTAGAAAGTTTTAAATAATAAAATGAAATTTTGATTTTAAAAATAAAATAAAATAATTTTAAATACTATTTTGATGTAATCAACTCCCTTTTATCCCTAGACCAAAGTTCACAAACTTTTAAATAGAATTGACTATTCATTAAGAAGAGGAGAGAAAAAAAAAAAAAAACTAATTCAAAACAAATTTAGATATAAACTTTCCATTTGTCTTGAAAAGCTCTTTAATCACTAGACGGAAGTCCGAAGCTGACCCATTTTTAAACAATAGTTGACCATTCATTAATAAGAGGAGAAAGAAAAAATTAATCCAAAACAAATTCAATTGTAAACTCCAAATTTCAAGTTGATTGAACAGAACTTAGTTTTCTGTTTTTTTTTTTTTTTTAATTTCATTCATGAATACTTCATCGAGTATTATAGAGGTGGTATATACCGCGGTTTTTTAAAATTTAACAAGAGTCCAAAAGATATTTTGATCGAGATTTGCTCCGTATCATCAATATTAACAATGAGAAAATAATTACCATAATTTTATGATGGAGTATGTATGTATATATTAAACGGCTAACATGTAAATACAAGATGTGTTGATTTTTTTTAACACTGTACATTATATATGGGAAACTTTAACACAAAACATCTAAATTTATATTTAATTTTTTAAACATAGAAGGTGTTTGGTTCGTATTCTAAAATTAGAATGAGAATCGGAATGGAAAAAAATAGAAAAATAAATAAAAATTTTAAAATTTTAATATAGAATGGTAATGAAAATGATAATAAAATATTATTTTACAATTATAATTTCTTTTGTTAAAAAATATTTTTATAATTATTTTTTATATATAAAAATTAGCATTATAATTATTTTTATATATTATAATTATGTATTATAAAATATTTATTTATAAAAATATTATTATAATTTTTTAAAAAAGTATAAAAATTATTTATTTTTAATAAATATTTTAATGCATATTTTTATTAATTTATATGTTTCACTTATACATTTTAAAAATAAATGTTAATATTTAAATATTTGATAAATTTATAATTTATTTAACTTGATTTTCAAGAGAATAAATAATTATTCTCTAAAAATAAAAAGAAAATGGTAATTCCCATTGACAAGGGAATAGTGATTCCCATTACATTATAATTCTCATATTAATTTTAATCAACCAAACATTAGGAATTGAAATCGTTCATTTCGATTTCGATTCCCATTCTCATTTTTTACTAAACAAATACCCCTTTAATATGCTATTTTTCTTTTAAAATTATGTCTTTATCTTTTTAAAAATAGAAGCAGAATTGTATATATTTTTTTATCTCTTAAAAATAAAAATATGTTAAATTTACGAATCATACCCACATAAAGTTTAAATATCGAGTTTTAGTATTTATGAGTTATAGTTTCCTTAAACTATCTATTGTAATGGTCTCATAAACTATTTTTTTAATTGTTAAATTTAGTGGTTTACTGTTATATATTGTAATGAAATCTAAACTGATGTTTTTTTTTTAAAAAAAAAAAATAGATCGTGTTTGATCTAATAAGATTTTCTTTAAAAAAAGTTGTAGGAGGTGAATTAGGCAAGATGTAACTTCAATAGTCACTTCAATTTCATTGCAAATTGCAAAATAGTCAAATTTAAGTGGACCCAAAATAATGTTTTTTTTTTAAATAAAAAAAGGCTTTGGTATGGTATGAGGAGTTAAAAAATACCAAGTGAGATGAAGACAAGGGAAAAACGATATTTGAAGATCATGTCCCTCGTCCCTCGATCTATTTAGGCCTTTTGCGTGTTGCAGTGTGGCCCTATGCATATATAGTCTCCTTTAAATAATGCTCTTCTTTTATTACATGCATGTTTGGATGAATCATCGTGAGAATTGACATTGATAGATGATATATATAGAGAGAGAGAGAGAGAGATCCATCCACCTCTCATGTGAATTAAAGTGAAAAGAGCTACCACTAATATCGCTGCGGTATGGTTAGGTTAGGCCCATAATTAAATCACTTTCTTTCTTTTTTTGAACAACCAGAATTTATTCCTTGTCAAAATGCACATAAATAACCATATTTGATATACATATGCCATAGAATAGAAATAATTAATGAGATTGAATTGTTTAGTAGTTGTGCATGTATAAGGAGCTTTTCGAGCTTAGGAGGGTTTATAGAGATAAATCTAAATCATATTAAATATACCTCAGTTTTTTTCATTAAAAGCTCATTTAGGCTAATAAATCTTGGTTGAAATGGTTCAAATGACTAAGCTTATAGTTATAGCAATCTTTTTGTCAATTTTTTAATCATGAATAAGGGACACAAGAAGTATAGAGTTAACTGCTAGCCATGTTAGTAGAAAGAATATAGTCCTGGTAGTAATAATAATTGAATTTCATCAAAGTTGTTGCAAATACATTGTTCCTGGTTTCATGCCCAAATTAAAAAGAAAATGCCAGAAAATTCCTCTATCTGGCTTGCACTATCATGTGCAATTGTTAAAACATGAATCACATAATTCCGCACATTATTATTGACACATATTGGAATGCAAAAATTAAACAGTTCTCAAGCTTTGCTACATTTAATTAATTTCTTATGAGTTTATATACAAAATCTCCATCCTACTTTTGGAGTACAAAATTTTTATAAACAAAAAATGCTCGCTAATTCGTTAAAATAAAGCCCTCATTTATTAGAAAAAACAAGTGTATGAAATTTTATTGTGTTAATTTCTGAAAGTCGAGAATTTTATATAATTAATTTATATAATTCATGAAAATATAATAAAATTAGTATATAATAAGCCAAAAATTAAATAATTAAATTATAATGACTGCGGTCACCTCTAGTTGAGCGCAGTAGCATTGTGCTTCAGTAAATAAACGAAAAATTAGATATGGATCCTCCGTCCTCCTTTTTTTTTAATTATTATTATTATTAGTAAAATTTTGTAAAAGATGGAGGGATAGGGCTTGAACCGAAGATTTTATGGTGTTTGTGAGAATGTTTAACTATTTAGCCAAGTAAGTGCGAACTGCTCTCCCCTCTTTTCAAGAATAATACTTTACTACACTAATCAATTCATATTCATATATATATATATATGCCAGTAGATGTAGCATCTATCGAAGTAGATGTAGATATGAATGTTGGGTGAACCTTTGATTCCATGGCAATGAAAAATGCACTGTCGACGAGTCAAATTTCTATTTAGTACTGTAGCACCACACATCTCAAGGAAAAAGTTTTACTTTTTCTGCTACCATTTTGAAACAAGTTCTGCCCCTCAACAGTTTGTTTACATAATATAGGGTACTCGTAGATGCAGAAATTGAGCACACCTAAGTCGGTTTTGCATGCTCTAGCAGTTGTCATTCTATATTGAATCATTACACAATATGGTATTCATGTTTGCAAACATGATTGCAAACGGAGCCTAACCTAGTCGGTCAAGTTGGAGGTTTCATGGCTATGAGTTCAATTCTTGATGATAGTATTATCAAGAACTTTATGTTTTTTGTGCATCATCCATTAGAATTTCTACATACACACGTATCTCTATAATATTATAGTCAATTCGTAATAATGTTTTAGTTTGTAATAATTTTTGATAATCAATATAATAGTATATGAAATTGCAGTAATTTCCGAAATGAAATGATATCTAACAAAAAAAATATATGGTATTCATATTTCTCATCTAAAACAAAGTGAATATTTTTAGCCATTAAAGTTTTCAAATGCTACTCTAGACATTTGTAGTAATTTTATCTAAATGAAATTAAACTAATCAAAATTTATTATGCTCTAAACATGAATAATTCAATAAAAAAAATATTATTTATGGGAGAAAAGAGAAAAATAATTACTTAAAATTTTATTTAAGGTAATTTTTCTAAATTAAGCTAAATTTAAATTATATATATTTTTATAAAGTTGAGCTCAATTTTATTTTTAATGTTCATCATGTGAGTTCTATCTTAGTAAAGATTTTTAGCATTTAATGCTTTGCATGATTTGGTAGGTTTAGCTCCAACCTAGTAAACAAGCAAACTATGAGATGGTGTTGTGTTGGCTTGCATAGCAACCTAGTGAACAAGCTATAAACCAACCCAACCTTAGAGACTACTACATCCATGGAATTCCCTCAAGACTGAAATTCCTCAAATTGTGACAAAACTACCTATGTTATGTTTGGTCCTCATGTCACATTCGATGCTTGTCTAATTAGTATAACATAAAATTAATGTTAAACATTAACTTTGTTGTGGGTCCAAAATCCAACTTAATTATGCCTAATTAGTCAAGATTATTTGTAGCATTTTGTAGTGCTTATCAATGTCTGGTGATGTTAGCTACTGAGGAAGAAGTGGTCATTTTTTTATGGGACGTTTTATTCATACTTTTAAATCAGAATGAATGAAAAATTAAATAAAAATTTAAAAAAAATGTTTGATTGATTATCGAATAGGAATGAGAATCAAAATAATTTATCACTTAAAATATTTTTATAATTAAGTTTTATATATGCAAATTAATATTATAATTATTTTTATATATTTATTATAATTATTTGTTATTAAGATATTTTTTAAAATTTTTTATTTATTTACTAAAATATTATTATACTTTTTTAAAAATATTTATTTTTTCATAAATATTTTTTTCAAACATTTTAATAATTATTTTTATTAATTTATATATTTTATTTAAAAAATTTTAATAATATATGATAATATTTAATTATTTAATTATGGTTAGTTAAACTTAATTATAAGAGAATCAAAATTCATTACTCATAAAGTAGGTGGGAATGAGTCATTCTCATAATTGGGTAATGAATTCTTATTTTTAATGGGTTTTAATTCAAAATAAACATTAACAATGGAATTGAGTAATTCTCATTCATATTCCTAAGTCACTTTTAGTACAAACAAATAGTCTTTTAAAAGTCATTATAAGATAAAATATTCAAATCCTATTATCGATATGAGATTTATTTTCATAAGAGAATATTGTATTTTATTACATAATTCATCAATATCTAAATTTTATAAACTTTGTGTTAATAAAAATGTCAAGTGATGCCTGACATTTGATAATGGCCTCAATAAAACATGGAACTTATCGGAAACTGGAAAAAAAGGTTTAACTTTATTGAGAAAGCTTAGAAATTAATTTATGGTGTAGTTCAAAGATTCTAATCATTTCAGACACAATTACTTCATTCCAAATTATATCAAACTCAATAATAGAAATGAACTCAAAATCAAAGTGCAATTATTCATTTTACTTTTCCACTAAATTATATTACAATGAGAAAACATGCAAACACCTTGATTAGACTATAATTTAGTCTATTCAAGTTTAATCACTATCTATAACAAAATGGCTAAATTAACTTGGAGATTCATGGATAACAACCGCAATTAATTAACATTAATTATTGGAATGTTAAACAATATTTGTAATTAATTTGTTCAAATTAGCATAAATTACTCAACACTTCCAAGAAATGAAAAAGAAAAAAATGTACTCATGTACCAGCATGGATATCAGCTGTATTAGCAGCAGTAGCATCAGAGAAAACAGTAATGACAGATTGATAATCTATAGACGCT
Source organism: Mallotus nudiflorus (assembly GCA_947683625.1). NCBI lineage: Eukaryota > Viridiplantae > Streptophyta > Magnoliopsida > Malpighiales > Euphorbiaceae > Mallotus > Mallotus nudiflorus. The sequence continues at coordinate 70,834 of CANTUR010000124.1, forward strand.
GCATCAAATGCTGTTTGCCTGATGTAACTTGGAGTTTGCACACCTGAAAACCCACACAGTTTTAGTGATCACAAGCCATAATATTTTCACTGTTTTAAGGACATCAATTACCAGCTACATATCATATGATTGGAGCTAGCTAGTTCATTGTTTGCATTTACCAACAGTTCTAAATTCTTAATTCCCTCAGCCTGAAGAAACTGATGGAGATGGATAGCCAAGAATGCACTGAAACGAGTCTTAACCAACTTATAATCCATGTCATGTATCACAAGGCCATCAACTAATTCTGCGCAGTGTTTTAGCTTATGTTATGTCGAATACGAAAAATCATTTATATTCAAAGACCGGACGGCATATCAAATATTTAATTTGTTATTACTGCAATGACTGATTTTTTTTCTTTAGTATATTTTTGAAGTTAGAAGATATGCCAGGGTAAACTATTGTGATGGTTATTAAATTTTATACTTTATTACAATTTGATTCTAGAATTTCAATTTAATTTTTTAATTATTAAATTAAATGTAAAAGTATTTTAATATTTTTATGTAAATTTATTGAAGTGACAATCAAAATGACTACATTATATCATATCTGTCTTTTATCTACTAGAAATTTTTATAAATTAATATGAAAAGTGGTGAAGTAAATTTTAGAATAATTAGAACTAATGACAAGATTAATAAAAATAAGATGAAAATGAGATGAAAATGCGTATGAGTGTATATATATATCGGCCAAACATATATTTATCTTCCTAAATTTTTAGTGAAAAACTCATTGGCTCATTATACTTAATATTTAACCTTATAAATATTTCAACTTGTAAAAATTGACTTTATAAACACTTCCATATTGACAGTGTCATCATGCACTCTTACTAAGATTTTGGCTTAATTTTCCTTTTGTTGGTAAATTTTTTTCTAGTCCTTAAATTTATATTTAAAGTTTAAATAGGGTCAAATTGATTATTGTATACAAAAAAAATTATTTAAACATATACTTTCTAATTCAATTAACTTTATAATCTATTAAAATAATAAAAATATTATTTACAACTTTTTTACAAAATAAATAAGTTATTTTAAAAATAAAATTAAAATAACTTAGATAAAAATTTAAAAATATCTTTAACATTTATAAAATTATAAAAAAAATTCCATATTATAACAATAAAATATTTATAAATTATTATAAATTTTCATTGCAAATTGTAAAAATTTAAAATTAATAATAAAATAACTGACAAAGGTTGATTATGTAACTGTGAATTTTATTTTAATATTAAATCGATATTATTTAAAATTATACAGACAAATAATTTTTAAATTTTTTTTAATTAAAATAAGTGAATATTATAAAGTAGGGTTGTTAATTTGTGGCATGACCCATTTAAATGATAAGACAAGGAGTTCGAGTAATAAACGGGACAATCCATTTAAAATACGAATAAAATCATGTCTAAATAGGTTGAACCCACTAAACCTATTTAGACATGTATAAACACGTTTATTAAACAGATCACACGATTAACCTGTAACCCATTTAAACACATATAAACCTATTTATATATATCTATGTATATCAAATTCATTAAATATAATAAAAATTTATGTATTTATAATAATATTATATATTTTTAGTGCTAACTAGTATTATTAATTGTGTTAATAATATATAGTTTTGACATATATATAAATATAGTCTTAATATTATTACAATTTTGGTATATAATATTTAGCTTAATGTTAAGCAAATAAATATTCAAATAGTCTTAATATTATTACAATTTTGATATATAATATTTAGTTTAATGTTAAGCAAATAAATATTGAAAATTAAATATATAATAAAAGTATTAAAGTTATATGATTCAGTATCAACTAATAATAATAATAATAATAATAAATTCCATAAATTTAGTGTGAGTTATTATTTGATAATTTAAGAATATAAATTTAATCTAAATAATTAGATTTACATTAAGTCTTCATCAATTAAATTTATATCAAGTTTTAAGCTCAAATAAACACTATATAATATTAATTTATTACTAAGTGTGTATAGTTTTAGTATATAGTATTACTATTAAGTAGAAATAAATTAAACTTACAAACCTATTAATTATAAGATTACTAAATATATCGTATCAACTAATAATTAAAATTACTAACTATAAGGTTAGTAAAAAGTTACTAACAATAAAATTAGAGTAATAATTACTGGGTATGAGTTATAACTACAATGTTTAGTATTAAATTAAGTAAATACTTACTCTAGATAATTCTAATCATTATTCTAATTTAATGTTAAGTAAATATAATTTAAATTATCTTATAATACTAATTTAATGTTAAATAAATATAATTTATTTGATCATATAATACTAATTTAGTTTGAGAAATAAATAGAATTTAAATTATAAAGTATTATAAAAATAATTTTTAGTTCTAATTTATAAATTTATTTAATATTAAGTAGATATAATTTAGAATATTAAATATGGTAAAAAACTACGTAATTTTAACATAAAATGATGTAGTTTTGATAAAATAAAAAAAATACATTGTTTTATATTAAAACAGTGTAGTTTCAAATGAAAACAAAACAACCCTAAAATAAAACTAAACAAGCAAAAACCATAAGACACATTTCATATTCATCATCATTTCCCCTAAAAACCACAGTCCACACATCACTGCCATCGTCGCCACTGCCCTGCGCCCCTTGCCTTCCCTCAATTCACCCTGCCTTCCACGCTGATTCCTATTGCGACCTCATGTAACCTCCCCTCAATTCGATTTCATTTGTTCTCATCTGTCATTTCAATTTGATTTTTTTCTTCATTTGCCATCTCCATTTCCGCCTCAATCCATTCTCTATCGCCACCATGCCATTGTAGATTGCCACAATTTCGTCTAGAACCAGTCCATCACAAATCGCCAGTTGTTGGCCTTGAACCAATAAGCAAAAACTACAAGGTGCTTCATCACAAATCGCTAGTCATCTTCTTATTGTTCTTTCATTTTTTTCTAGTTATGGATTTGATTTGAAAGATTATTTCTTTAAAGGGGTTTAATTATTTTTCTCTTGGTTATTTGGATTTGTTGTTGTTGGTCATCTGATTGAATGACTATTTTTGTTGTCTCGATTATTTTTTTTTATTGGTCGTTAGATCTCCTTCGTCTCTACCGCTGTTAAGGCTTTCTCCTCTTCCAATTCCACCCCAATCACCACCACTTTTTTCTCTAGTGACAGTATTGGCCCTAAGATCACTGAATCCATAAAACAGGTATCTTTGCACTCTTCCAATTTCTTATTAATGACTAGTTATTTTCTTAATTTTAGATTGTTGTTTATGCTTGGAGTGAATAGGTTGTTAATATTATCAACTATGAAAAATGAATTTATGAATGAAAGATAGTCATTTGGTCTATTTCATTTGTTAGTTTATATTATCAAACTATGAAAAATCTAAAGGTTGAGCTTGTTAATTGTCATGACCCAAATCGGGAGTCATGACTAGCGCTAGGGAATAGAAATTTTTTTGAATCCGAAACTCGTAGCAAGCCTTAGAAAAATAAAAGCATGCAATAAATAAATAAAAATATACCAGAATTAAAAACTTAAATCAATATAAATAAATACTTAATGTCATATCATAAAATAAAATATTTCATACAATATTCAAAGAAAGGTCTGTGACATTAAAACCACATTCTACAGATACAAAGCACTACTACTACAGTTTTCTATAATACAACAAAGTTCAGATAAGTAATTTACATAAACTAACCGAGGCTGAAGAAGTCCAGCGCATGGGCCTACTACTGAGGTCTGAAGATGAAAAATCTCCTGAAAAAAAATACAATTGAGCGGAGTTAGACCTCACTGAGTGAATTATTATATTATATATACATGCACCTCCTAATGTCATATGCAATCAAGCATCAATATATATATAAATACATATAGACATTTCACACATATGCTGAAATCACTTTTATATATAATAAATGCTAAAAAAAGTTTTTTTGAATGAAGGATCAATTAGAACTATAATTTACTCACAACCTCAAGCAAAAATATCTCTCTAGCCATACAGACTCACTTAATTCCAAATAAATTCTCTTATTCCATTTTGGACAGTAAATTGGCCTCGAGACACTAAGTCAACCGAGCTCCAACAGTCTCACTATCAGTGTGACTGGCCCTGAGACACTAGGTCAACTGAGCTCCCACAATCACACTACTCAATCACATCAATCTCAAATAATCAATGAAATAAAAGTCACCTCAAGTGATTTTATAACTCAACCCTAAAATCTATCACACTGGTACGTACACGACCCTAGTGCTGCCCACTAGGTAACACGTTTTATTGATATCCTTCAAATAAACTTAATAATTATTAAAATAATAAAAATACATAATTTAAATGTAATAGCATCCATTCACAGCAAAATATACTCATCATATACAGAAAATATACCAAAAGTATATAAGTCACATATATACGAAAATAAATTATAATATACCAAAAATAAACCGAAAATATATCGAATATATATGACGTACATAAACCAAATATATACTAAAAAAAATTATGCATATGTGTCACATATATATCAAATATACTAAAAATATACTTATTCATTTAAAGAAATATTCATATTCAATTTCAATATAAAATTCATGGATGCTAATTTTCATGCATTCTACATGTAATGCATATATAAGATAATAACTCACAAGTTTGCGCTCCTTGAGATTAGCTCAACAGGCCTGGTTGGATAGCCTCGGTTTCGGTACAGCTAGAAAATAAATATTAATAACCAATCATAATAAATTCCTAACTTATACTTTTAAAAAAGACTCAATTTAGGAATAAAAAACTCATATAGATACAGAAATTCAGAATCGACCCAATGTCACATTTTACGAGAATTCTACCAAAAATTCGGCAGAACCTCCTTTGTAAAACGAACATCTCTCTATTAAAAAATAGAGCTAATCCTGCAAGAAAAATGCATTTCAAACACCACAAACTCAACACCTCAGGTTGGGACCCAAAATTGCACAATTTTCAACTAAGATTCACAATTCACCAAAAATATAAATAAAATAATAAATATATTAAAAATCATTAAATTCCATAAATATCCTCAAAATACCAAAATATAATATATTTAAACATTAAAACACTAAATACAATTATTTTCATAATAATTAAATAAAATTCTCAAATAATAATATAATATTAAAAAAATCAAAATTTTCAATAATTCAACATAAATAGTAAAAATTCACTTTTATATATTCAAATAGCTTAAATATGTATTAAAAGTAATTAAAATCCATTTAATCACCAAAATAGTAAATAATATATTATTTGAATATAATTTTTGAAAATTAGTATTAATTAGTTAAAAATAGTAAATAATTTATAAAAATCATTTTAATACCCTATATAATTCTAAAACCATCCAAAACATATTATTTAACTAAAATTTTCACAAAATTTCACAATTAACTCATAAATACAAAATTCACATAATATAAATAATATTCTCAAAAATTATATTAATTGACCAAAAATTATTTTAATAATTCTAAAATTATAAACTCAAATTACTACTACAAATTTAAAAAATTTCCATCAAAAATAATTAATTAACATAATTATAAAAAATTCAATATTTAATATTAAAATAATAAAAAATTACCCAAAATTCAAATTAATTCAAAAAAATATAAAAAAAATATATTTGAGAAGTTTAAGCTACCACAATCAACATTTCTAAAGCAAACATAATCAAGTTAAAAAAAATAAAAAACCTAAAACACATAAACTAAAAATTGAAGATATATAAAAATCTAGAGGATTTGAGCTAAAAAGGAGCTTGGAAATGGACTCACTGGTGGAAAACCATTCAAGAGAGTCCGATTTGAAGCTCTGAGGTGGCCAAAATCTTGCCGGCGCTCACAAAGCTCAACTTTCAGCTTCTATGGCTTCTGACGATGCAGTGGTTCCTGGCGGTGGCTGGCAATGTAGGATGGTAGTAGGAGACGTCTGAAGTTGATGGCAATCGGCAGCGACAGTTGGGGCGGCTCCGGTATAGGCTATGAGTCTTGACGGAAAGAAGAAGAAGAAAAAGAAGGAGAGAGAAGAGATGTGTTGACCCGATCCTAATTTTTGACTTTTTTTTAATTAAATTATGAAATTATCAAATTACCCTACCATCAAATTTAATAATAACAATAATAGTAATTCCCATTATAATATTATTAACCTTAATACATTTAAGTATTAAAAATTTCCATGTAAAATAAATTATTTTATGCAAACAATTCTCTTAAAATAAAAGACATAAATAATATTAGCAATTAACAATAATAATATATAAATAAAATTTAAAATTATTAACACTGCATATCTTAAAAAAATATTAGATCATTACAATCTCCCCTCCTTATAAGAATTCATCCTCGAATTCAAAGAAAAGAATAGAATAAAAATCATCGAGGAAAGGGATAAGGATAAAAAGCTCGCATCTCTGCTTCAATCTCCCAAGTGTGCTCCTCTACGTTGTTACTTCACCACAACACCTTGACCATCAGAATCTGCTTCGAACACAACTGACGAACTTGATAGTCTACAATCGCGACAGGTTCCTTCTCGAACATCAAGTCTTCATTCATTTCCACACTATCAGGCTGTAACACGTGTAAAGGGTCTAAAATATACTTCTTTAGCATCGAGATATGTAACATTGGATGCACTTGAGACAAACTTGGAGGCAAAGCCAGCCGATATGCAACCATGCCCACTCTCTCTAGAATCTCAAACGATCCAATATATCTCGGTGCTAGCTTACCCTTCTTGACAAATCTCATCACACCCTTCATTGGAGAAACTTTTAGAAACACATAGTCTCCAACCTGAAACTCCACAGCTCTACGTCTCAGATCTGTATAGCTCTTCTTTCTACTAACTGATGTCTCTAATCTCCTTTTGATTGCAACAACCTTCTCAGCGGCATCCTGAACCATCTCAGGTTTAGTCAACTCTCTCTCCCCAATCTCATCCTAACTCAAAGGGGATCTACACTTCCTTCTGTACAAAGCCTTATATAGTGCCATCCTAATACTGCTATGGTAGCTGTTATTATATACAAACTCCACAAGCAGTAAATGGTCATCCCAGCTACCTCCCAAATCCAATACATACATCCTCAATATATCTTCAAGTGTCTGGATCATCTTCTCAGATTGACTATCTGTCTGAGGTTGAAAAGTAGTATTAAAATCAAGCATTATTTCCTGTAACTTTTGCCAAAAATAAGAGGTAAATACTGAACCTCTATTAGATACAATGGACACAGGTACTTCGTGAAGGAATACAATATTCTTAACATAAAGCTTTGCCAATTTAGCTACAAAATAAATGGCTTTCACAGGCAAGAAATGAGCAGAATTGGTTAACTTGTCCACAATCACTCATATGAAATTGTATCCATCTTTAGAATGAGGTAAACTAACCACAAAATCCATAACAATTCTCTTCTATTTTTAATCAAGAATAGGAAGTGGTTGAATCTTCCCAAAAGGCTTTTGATGTTCAGCTTGCACCTGCTAACACGTCAAACATTTAACAACAAAATTAGCTACATCCTTCTTTACTCCATCCCACCAATACAAGTCTCTGATACTACGGTACATCTTAGTGACACCTGGATGTACGCTGTAGGCTATAGAATGTGCTTCCTTAAGGATCTCTTCTCTCAAATTATCCACATCAGGAACGCACAACCTACCATTGATCCACAAAATATCTTCCTCATTAAGTATGAAATCAATAAACTTCCCTGCATGAATATTCTCTGCAAGCACTACTAGAATAGAATCTCAACCCTGAGCTGCCTTAATCATATCTCTCAGCACAGGTCAAACTCTGAACTGAGATGATAGTCCACCAAATCTACTCATCTTCATTATCAGACCTTGATCCACTAACTGGTTTAACTTTTGGATCAACGGTCTCCTCTTCATACTGATATGAGCAAGACTACCTGAGGACTTCCTACTCAAGGCATCTGCTACCATATTAGCCTTGCCCAGATGATAGGGAATCTTACAATCATAGTCCTTCAGGAGTTGTAACCATCTCGTCTGCCTCAGATTCAGATCTCTCTGCTGAAAATGTATTTAAGGCTTTTATGATCTGTAAAAATCTCATAAGTCACCCCGTACAGATAATGTCTCTAAATCTTGAGAGCAAAGATCACTGCAACCATCATTAGGTCATGAGTAGGATAATTTTGTTTATGCTTCTTCAACTACCTCGAAGCATAAGCTATCACCCTAACATTCTGCATCAACACACAACCTAGGCCAACTCTAGAGGTATCATAATACTCAGTAAACTTATCTACTCCATTAGGCAAAGCCAAAACTAGAGTTGTGGTCAATTTCTCCTTCAGCAACTAGAAATATTCTCACAAGCATCTGACCACTAAAACTTCACATTCTTCTGAGTCAAGTGAGTCATAGAAGTTGCAATTCTGGAAAAATCCTACATAAATCTCCTATAATACCTAGCTAAACCCAGAAAACTTTGAATCTTTGTGACTGTCGTCGGTCTAGGCTACTCAAACACTGCCTCAATCTTCTATAGATCAACCCGGATACCATCTTTAGACACCATGTGTCCAGAGAATGCAATGCTTTCTAACTAGAAATCACATTTTAAGAATTTAGCATAAAGTTTATGTTCTCTCAGTGTTTGTAATACAATCCTCAAGTGATATACTTGCTCCTCCATACTCTTCGAATACACCAGTATATCATCAATGAAGACTACCATAAATTGATCCACAAGTGGTTTAAATACCCTATTCATCATATCCATAAAAGTAGCTGGTGCATTAGTCAACCTAAATGATATTACCAAAAACTCATAGTGGCTATATCGAGTGTAGAATGTCATTTTAGGAACATCGGCTTCACAGATCCACAACTGATGATAACCTAACCTCAAGTCAATCTTAGAAAAGAAATGTGCACCCTAAAGCTGATCAAATGGATCATTTATCCTCAGGAGAGGATACTTGTTCTTCACTGTTACCTTATTCAGCTCTTTGTAATCAATGCACAGTCTTAGGGTACCATCCTTCTTCCTCACAAACAGGATTGGTGCATCCCAAGGAGAAACACTAGATCTGATAAAACCCTTATCTAAAATTTCCTACAACTGCTCCTTCAACTCTTTCAACTTTGCAGGAGTCATTTTATAGGGCGACATTGAAATATGAGTAGTGCTTGGAATCAGATCTATAAAGAACTTAATCTCTCTGTGAGGTGGTAAACCTAGAAACTCCTCAGGAAACTCACAGGCAATGTGAACATCTATGAGTGATAACTTCTCCACTAAAGTATCCCTGACTAATGCCAAATATCACTGACAACCCTTCCTCAGCATCTTCCTAGCCGTTATAGTAGAGATAAGATTTTGAGGTGCAGAACTCTTATCACCCATAAACTTAAACTCTTCTTCATCAGGAATTCTGAAAATCACCTCTTTACTTTGATAATCCACAATGGCATAGTATTGAGACAACCAATCCATACCCAAAATCACATAAAATTCCATTATATCCAACAACACCAAATTTACTAGCAATTATCTACCTCTGAAAAACACTAGACAACTAGAAAGAAAAATATTGGTATCCAATGAATCGCTTAGAGGAGTGGCAACAAACAAAGGAAAAGCCATCCTCAAAGCTTGCCAATACGACTTTAAAGCAAACACAGGGGATACAAAGGAATGTGTGGGACCCAGATCAAACAAAACCTAAGCATCCAAGAAAAAAATAGGAATAATACCTGTAATAACGACATTAGATGCCTAAGCATCCTGTTGAGTGAGGTGGAAAACCCTGGCCTGACCTCGACCTCCTTGCTAATTGGTAGAAGCCTGGCCAAAAACTTTGGCACCTCCTCTGGTACCTCTACCACATCCCTATTGAGCAACAATCTATGTCAAACTAGGGTGCTGAGCTATAGCCAACTGAAAAGGAATTAGTGCTGCACTGGCAATCGACTACTGTGAAAACTATTGTGGCTAAAAACTAGAATAGGGACATGATCTGGAAAAGTTTCCTGTTTATCCGCATCAAAAATATGTCAACGATGCTATATAAAAGGGTCCCTGATGGACTCTAATACAAGTTTGACAGGCGCTGGCTGCTGATCCTGAACTCCAACCACTACTGTTGCTATAAGCCTTGCCCTAAATTTAATTAGTCTATGAGGTCCAGCACAACCATGTTTGCTACTCTATGCACTCTCTACTGCTACCTCTGGCTTTGTTGCACTAAGCCTTTCTGCTGATTACTTGAACCAATTTGAAAGGTCAAACATGGACTAGTCTGAAATCCTCCTGACTGGACACCCAACTAATAATAATTAGGCATAGCTCCTTGCCTGACTAATCTCAACTCAATCTCATTGGCCAACTCTATCATCGACTCCATAATAAGGCCCGTTGTAGGCATCCCAATAAATGCAGATCTCAAACTAATAACGTACTTAGTAACAATAAAATATTGATCTCGCATTATATCCTTTGCATATCTACCAAGTCAGAGAAACTCTCTAGTGTAGTCCTTGACAGATTTGCCACCCCTAGTGATGCTCGTCAACTAAAGTCTATAACTTATCTGAAGTGGCTCTAGGCAGAATCTCCTCATAAACGTCTCTTTGAACTGATCCCAGGTCATCATCATCATATACGATTAAATCACCTAAACAAACCAATCCAAGGTTGATCCCTCAATTGATAACTCAACAATCATGATCTGCTGGTACTTAGTGTGAGTAGTTCGAGTCTTTGTCTCAATCGCATGCAGGAAATCTAATGGATTTGATGTTCCATCGAAAGCTATCCTGCCAACTCTAGCATAAAATAGTGTTGCCTCAGGGTTAGATATACCCTGCTGATAAGCAGGTAACTTAAGGTATCACAGCTTCTTCATATTCTAGCTCTACAGGTTCCTCATCCTGTAGCTCTCTCTGTCTACGGTGACCCATTACTCCTCGAGGTCTACCTCGACCTCTGTGCCTCATTGGCAGTTGAGGAGGTAAAACTTTATCCTGAAAGGACTCATCAACCTCAGCCTCAACGACCGGTGGAGCGACACGCACTCGCTTCCTCATTCTGAAAAGATAAAAGTAAAGGAACTCAGACAAAATAGACAAGCTAAGGATTACACGAAATACTAAATCAAGAAAAACTTATCGAAGACATACTCAAACCTAATTAAACTGCAATAGTTTCAAAGAAAACACAACTCTGAAAACCTAGTTCCACAACACTAATAACCTAGGGCTCTGATACCAACTTTATCACCACCCAAACCGGAAGTCATGATCGGCGCTAGAGAATGGGAATTCTTTCGAATCCGGAACTCGTAACATGCCTTAGAAAAATAAAAACATGCAATAAATAAATAAAAATACACCATAATTAAAAACTTAAATCGATATAAAATAAACACTTAATGTTATATATAAAATAAAATATTTCATACAATATTCAGAGAAAGGTCTGTAACATTAAAACCACATTCTACAGATACAAAGCACTACTATTGTAGTTTTCTAGAATACAACAAAGTTCAGATAAGTAATTTACATAAACTAGATGGGGCTGAAGAAATTCGGTGTATGGGCCTACTATTAAGGTATGAAGATGAAGAATCTCCTGGAAAAAAATACAATTGAGGGCAGTCAGACCTCACTGAGTGAATTATTATATTATATATACATGCACCTCCTAATGTCATATGCAATCAAGCATCAGTATATATATAGATATATACAGACATTTCACATAGATGCTGAAATCACTTTTATATATAATAAATGCTGAAAAATGTTTATTTGAATGAAGGATCAATTAGAACCCTAATTACTCACAACCTCAACCAAAAATATATCTCTAGCCATATAGGCTCACTTAATTCCAAATAAATTCTCTTATTCCATTTTGGACAGAAGACTGGCCCCGAGACACTAAGTCAATCGAGTTCCAGCAGTCTCACTGTCAATGTAACTGGCCTCGAGATACTAGGTCAACCAAGCTCCCGCAATTACACTACTCAATCACATCAATCTCAAATAATCAATCAAATAAAAGTCACCTCAATTGATTTTATAACTCAACCCTAAAATCTATCGTACCGGTACGTACACGGTCCTAGTGCTGCCCACTAGATAATAAGTTCTATTGATATCCTTCAAATAAACTTCATAAAATAAACTTAGTATCCTTTTATTGATATCCTTCAAATAAACTTAATAATTATTAAAATAATAAAAATGCATAATTTAAATCTAATAGCATCCATTCATAGCAAAATATACCCATCATATACAGAAAATATACCAAAAGTATATAAGTCACATATATACCAAAATAAACCATAATATACTAAAAATATACTAAAAATATATCGAATATATATGACGTACATAAACCAAATATATACTAAAAATAATTATGCATATGTGTCACATATATATCAAATATACTAAAAATATACCAAAAGTATACTAAAAATATACTTATTCATTTAAAGAAATATTCATATTCAATTTCAATATAAAATTCATGGATGCTAATTTTCATGCATTCTACATGTAATGCATATATAAGATAATAACTTACAAGTTTGTACTCCTCGAGATTGACTCGACGGGTTCGGTCCGATAGGTCTCGGTCTCGGCGTAACTAGAAAATAAATATTAATAACCAATCAGAATAAATTTCTAACTTATACTTCTAAAAGAGACTCGATCTAGGAATACAAAACTCAGATAGATAAAGAAATTCAGAATCGACCCGACGTCACGTTTTATGAGAATTCTACTGAAAATTCGCTAGATCCTCCTCTATAAAATGAATATCTCTCTACTAAAAAATAGAGCTGATCCTGCAAGAAAAACGCACTTTAAACACCACAAACTCAACACCTCGGGTTGGGACCTCAAATTGCACAATTTTCCAACCGAGGTTCACAATTCACCAAAAATATAAATAAAATAATAAATATATTAAAAATCATTAAATTCCATAAATATCCTCAAAATACCAAAATATAATATATTTAAACATTAAAACACTAAATACAATTATTTTCACAATAATTAAATAAAATTCTCAAATAATAATATAATATTAAAAAAATCAAAACTTTCAATAATTCAACATAAAATAGTAAAAATTCACTTTTATATATTCAAATAGCTTAAATATGTATTAAAAGTAATTAAAAATCCATTTTATCACCAAAATAGTAAATAATATATTATTTGAATATAATTTTTGAAAATTAGTATTAATTAGTTAAAAATAGTAAATAATTTATAAAAATCATTTTAATACCCTATATAATTCTAAAACCATCTAAAACATATTATTTAACTATAATTTTCACAAAATTACACAATTAACTTATAAATACAAAATTCACATAATATAAATAATATTCTTAAAAATTATATTAATTCACCAAAAATTATTTTAATAATTCTAAAATTATAAACTCAAATTACTAACACAAATTTAACTAAATTTCCATTAAAAATAATTAATTAACATAATTATCAAAAATTCAATATTTAATATTAAAATAATAAAAAATTACCCAAAATTTAAATTAATTCAAAAAAATGCACAAAAAAATATATTTGAGAAGCTTAAGCTACCAAAATCAATATTTCTAAAGCAAGTTTTCATGAATCAAACACAATTAAGTTAAAAAAATAAAAACCCTAAAATACATAAACTAAAAATTGAAGATATCTAAAAATCTAGAGGATTTGAGCTAAAAAGGAGCTTGGAAATGGACTCATCGATGGAAAACCATTCAAAAGAGTCTGGTTTGAAGCTCTGAGGTGGCCGGAATCTCACCGACATTCATAAAGCTCAACTTTCGGCTTCTATGGCTTTCCGGTGATGCAGCGGTTCTCGGCGGTGGCTGGCGATGTCGAATGGTAGCTGGAGACGTCTGGAGTTAATGGCGGTCGATGGTGGCAGTTGAGGCAGCTCCGGCATGGGTTGTGAGTCTCGGCGGAAAGAAGAATAAGAAGAAGAAAAAGAAGGAGAAAGAAGAGAAGTGTTGACCCGACCCTGATTTTTGATTTTTTTAATTAAATTATGAAATTACCAAATTACCCTTCCATCAAATTTAATAATAATAATAATAATAATAATAATAATAATAATAATAATAATAATAATAATAACGATGTTAACAACAACAACAATAACAATAATAATAATAATAACCATAATACATTTAAGTATTAAAAATTTCCACATAAAATAAATTATTTTATATAAACAATTCTCTTAAAATAAAATACATAAATAATATTAGCAATTAATGATAATAATATACAAATATAATTTAAAATCATTAATACTGCATATCTCAAAATAATATTATTTTATTTAAAATACTGGGTCATCACATTTTTATGTTGTATTTTTATTGTCTTTATTTCTTTGTTTTGATGGTGAATGTATATTGAGTTAGAAAGGCAACAAATTAGAGTCTCTGAATTGCTTTGATCATAGCATTTTAGGTCTCTGAAAATTATTGTTGTTTCACATAGATATTTTTCTTTACTTGATGATATGAATATTTCATAGTAGTATTTTATTATTTTACTTGAATATAATGTGCAAATTAACACATTTATTTATATATGTAGGTGGAAGGATCAAGATCTTGAAGAAAATAGGAATAATAAGCTTGAAGAAAAATTATATTGTTATTTTATTATTTAGGATTTTTATGTGTAATTAGTTTTTTTTTATTTTGTATTTTGATATTAAATGTGTTAAATAGGTTAAAATGTATCCTAGGTTAAAATGTATCCTGGTTAAACATGTTAAATGGGTTCAAATGTATCATAGTTAAACGTGTTAAACAGGTTAAAACTTATTCATGTTAAACGTGTTAAAACATATCCGTGTTAAACATGTTAAAATGTATTTGTATTAAACGTGTTTGAACACATTTAGACCTGTATATGTTGATAGGCAAATTTTGCAAGTGCACTGTTCACAACAAGTAGTAAAGTGATGAATATGAGTAATGTTCCCACAAGGAGATTAATTCCAAGTACTAGCCCTAATTTTACTTCCATAATCTAACAAAATAGAATAATTGTATGATAAATCAATTAACAATAAAAGAAAACTTAAATCTGAAATAATAAAATTCAATAATTAAAAAAAATTAAATTCTAGATTTGTTTCACTAGCTATTACTTGAATTATAGGTTCTTTTCACAATTCAATTCATTAACTTAGTCAAGGGTAAATCACTCAAAATACCTAGAGTCTCTTTCGAGTTCATTTAAAAATACCAAAGTTAATTACAACCTATTTTCATGGTCACGTCAATTAACTAGGGTTCATTAAGTTCTTTAGTGATTTATTATTCCTTGAAGGATTCATCTACTTTCATGATTGAGATTCCTAAGTTTTACAAGTTTATGAGCTAATAGATCATGCAACTTTCCTTATCTCTAATCTACCCAAAAACATGCATTCAATGGGGCCTAAAATCAAATACAAGACATTAAGCACAACTTGTAAAATTGACTAAAAGTTAATTCATTGAAAGGAAACAAGAATCCAAACAAGTAATAGACTAGCTATGCAAATCCGACCCTAAAGAGAGTTTAGCCACTCATAGTTATGGAAATAAACACAAACATGATAAAAAAGTAAAAGACGAGGAAGAAATATTATTGATTATTCTTGAATCTTGTACAAATCCTCCTCCTTTAATCTTTTTAAATATTTGTTTTTGTCTTCCAAAGGTAGGGAAAAATCTCCTCCCCCTTCAAAATGCTCCTCTAGACTCCTTTTATATTCCCCCAAGCTTAAAAAAAACCTCTTTTCACTTGACATCCCAAGTTTCCTAAAAGAGGAAACTTCTTATGCTCGTCATTGCTTGATGCACAGTTGTGACACGTCCTTCAATTTCTATCACCACTTGGATCACGATAGTGAATTATCCCGTGATAGCCTTTCATTATTGCTTTAATTTGATAAGAGGAGGGGAAAGACTTAAGGCACGCTCATGAGCCATCCTATAACTTTTGGACGATCTTTAATCAGCAATTTGGCACAAATTCTTTCAAACGAGGTCTTGTCTGGTTCTCTTTAATCAACTAGGTTTTCTTATTAATCTTCCCTGCAAAACAAGGGAAATCCTCATTAAAATAAAAAAAAATTCTTAAATAAACCAAGATTAAATAGGAAACTAGAATGAAAGTCTAAGCTAAACAAAATGCCTAATTAAGCCCAAATTCTTCCCAAATATTATCTACTATTCATAATTCATTAAAATTCAACTAGAATAAATGTAAAATTACACTCAACATAGGTTAAATGGGTTACATGGATTGTGTCGTGTAACATGTTAATTAGACATATCCGTGTTTGGATTTATAGGTTTGACATGATTAGTTAAACAAGTCGTGTTTAGGTTGGCTATATCTGTGTTATTATCATGTCTCGACACGACCTGTTTATGACCCGTCAACATGAATTGTCAACCTATTATAAAGTTCTATTGACAATTTATAACTCAAATTTAATTAATTACTATGAATAAAAATACTTTTAAATTGTTAATTTCTCTTAATTAAGTTCATAACCTAAAAATGATAATTATCAATTTATAATTTGTATTCATAAATATTTTATTTTAAAAATATTTGAATCTAAGTAACAATTAATAACTCCAAAAATTTAACATATTTTGATATTCATAAAGTTATAGATCATGTAAATCATATAAATTATATTTTTATCTATCAATTGACCAAATAATTATTTATTTTGTTATTTACTTGTGTAGAACTGATATATCTCATATTAAACTTTATAATCTAATAATTTTTATTTATTAATAATTTTTAAATTATAACTACAAATAAAAAAATAAAATTAATAATATTTGAAGACTACATTATATTTACAAATATTATAAACTTTATACTTTAAATTAAAAAAATTTTAAAAATGAACTAAATAATCAATAAAATTTTTTATAAGGATATAAATTTTATTTTACTTTTAAATATATATATTATTCAAGTCTGTGCATGTAAATAAATATTTTTAATTTTAAAATTAAATATCTGAATATGAAAAATTAAAAATATATTTGTCATTCTAATTTTAATATAAACAGAACATATAAGTGTAAATAAATTAATAATATCAACAATAATTATACCTTAAAATAATTAAAGAATGTTAAAAAAATGAAATGATAAAAATGATAATTTATAAAAATTATGTGGATTAAAAGAATTTTTTTTATTTAAGGAGAATGAAGCAAGACACATAAATGTTTAAAGAATATAAAATTTATAAGTTAAAATATCTATAAGATCAAACTTTTAAGTATAAAAAACTAATAAAATTTTTACTAAAAGTTTAGTGGCTATATATATATATATATATATATATATATATATTATCGAGAAAGGAATATCATATTCTATTGCCCATGAGAAATAGACCACTACATTATATAGGTTCCATCCGGATGCAAATTACCATATAATTAATTTAAATACTATTTTAATTGAGGCCACAAGAATTTGATGCAGAACTCAACTTATTAGATCAATTGATGTAGGCTTCATCATCGGTATATTCTGACTACAACTTCTAATATTTAATAAATAATATATATATGACTTTATGAATTTATTATTTTTTTTATCAGTTTGACACATAAATTTATAATTTTGTTATTTTGATATTTAAATTTAATTAAAATATACTAGTTTGCACTAATATAATAACATAAAACATTTACCACCTACTATACTTGTCATTTGTTGTCAATTTGACACATTTATTTATAATTTTTTATTAATCAAATCCTTATAATGTATTATATACTTATTTGCTATTTCATGCCATATATATTAATAGGGGTTTTAAAATTGCTTTTTAGTCAAATTCAAGTATTAAAATGATAAAACTATAAATTTAGATGTCAAATTGACAAAAAATGACAAGTTCATGAACTATATATATGTTATGACATAATTTTTTAAATGAGAAAACTAATAATCTAAATAAAAATATATAATTCTGTTCAAATATTATACATACATTTAAGTACACAAAAGCTTGGCAGTGTAGTGAGAACAATTAACGAGTAACGTTCCCTGGAGGCAAAGAAAATTGAATTGAAGTGGATGTGAGATCCATGTTGAAGAAAAATAAAGAGATTACAAGGATGCCACGTTCTGTAGCAATTCCAACAGTACTGACACTCATCAATCACGTTTGGGACAATGGCTTTGCCTCCATTGACAGTCATCAATCTATCTTCAAGTATAAAATCATCCTACATCACACCAAAAAAACCATCATCTTTCATTTCTTTAGAGCTAGCTCTAGAGATAATCAGACTGAGAACAGGAATAACCTGCACGTCAATGACTAGAAGAGCAGTCTGCTTCCATTTATCTGCCATCCTTATATACCAGATAAAGCTAGCAAGTATTATAACCCGAAAAACAAATAATTATAATAAATAAAAAGAAATTTGGTTTCTGTGGTTCTTGTGTTTTGTCACCTGATAGCTTGAGAGATCCTTGTCCGGGCAAGTTGAAATCACGTCGTTAGTATGCAAATAGAGGTTAAACAGATTGAAAATAAAATTTCAAGATACTATAGAGGTTAAAATAAAAATTAAGATATGTTAAAGGTTAATCAGATAGTATTTGGCCAAAATGGAAAACTGTATTGTATATACATAACCTAGATTAAGTTCAAACTCTTTTTTTAATGGACAGTAAATTTAGAATAAATCAAGTTTATATGTATTTTAAATTTTATTATGACTACAAAGAAATAATTTTTAAAATAAATTTATTATATCTTTAAAAATAATTAATTAGTTAGATTGATTATAAATTATATTTAAAATAAATTTATTATTGAAATTTAATATTATATTAATATTTTTTCATAAAATAAAGATAATATTAATTAATAGAATACTATAGTATAAGAAATACGAAATACCGACCTGTAAATGTCGTAAAAAAAACCATTCGAAACCGCAAAAACTCAAAATTGTATTTTCCCCCACAAATTTAATATCAAAGCAGCTGCTAAGTTGTCTGAAAATTGAAAAGAGTTGTATCACTTTGATAGGTATACCTACCCACTCAGACGACTTCCAATCATGTGACCTAGCAATGGCCCATGCTGCCCTTCCGCGTCAACCAGTGCACCCTGATGCACCAACTTGACTCTAAAAGTTCATCTTTTACCTAAATTAGTACTTACAATATATTGCAAGATCTATATAAAGCGCAATTTACAATTTAACCAACACTTTATTGAAATTGATCAGTAGGAAACTCTTCTTACTTAAACTATGTGGATTCAAATTTTGATACAAATAATCACGCTGAATTAGTTGATTGAAATTGATTGGTAGAAAACGCTTCTTGCTTAAATTACGTCAAATTCTGATACAATCAGTCACGCTGAATTAATTGTTTTTGATAGTCATGTTAAATTAGTTATTTCTAATAGTCATATTGAAAACCTTTACTACCCTTGTGATTTGGCCCAACATTAATTTGCAGTTAAGAGGTCTAGAGGTTCTGAAATCACACCATCCAATCTGTGACACATTTAGAAACCAAGCCATTCCAATTATAGACCATTTTCGAAAACCATCCATTCAAACTATGGGCTATGACCCGAATACATTCTAAAAAGACATGTCAATGTAAGCCTATGTGAAGCAAAGCTTCCAAAGGATCACTTGCAGCCCGTAATGATATTGTGCATATTACTGAGTTCATGTTGGTAAAACACTCGATGATCTTACTGAGTCCCTTGCAACATATGTAATTGTTGCGACTCAAACTCCTTGATTTCATGCCCAAAAATTGCCATAGGCACAAGAAATCTGTTATTTCGCCCGCCTAGTCAGTCAAGTATTGAAATAGATAAAAAGCATTTACAGCAGCAACTTGATAATCTAACCAGAACGTGAATTATGATATTACAGTCCGTTCGGACACAGCTGCTGTATGCATGATATAGACATACTATGAGATACAAGAGCCAGCTAGAACCTAGTTTAGTCATCAGCCAGATCAAGCATCAGACTCGCACCACTCCTGTAAGGTCGGGGTTGCAACTCCAATGTTTTTCATGTCCATAATATTGGCTGGAACATAAATTGAAACACATCTTGGTCAAATGCCAATTTTTAACGAAATCAAGTCCAATGCAGAATATAAAAATGTTCTACATTATCAGCCACACAATTTCTGGAAAAAGAGCCCACATGTAAATAACAGCATAGAAAGCGAATAAAACTCAGAAAACAATATAAAGCCAGTTAGGAATACGACCAGTCTTACTGGAGGGAGTGCAAAAAGCCAAATAGACATGGATAAATCAGGTTTTTGACTTTATTCAGAGCTCAGTGATCAGCAATCAAGTAGCAATGGACACATCTTGTTTTCTCAAAAGTTAATTGCATGTGACATTGGCATTTTATATTCCACCTAATCTGAATATATCTTAGGTAAGATAGAAAGCACTCGTTGCACAACTATCTTATAACTCTATACCTCTTTGAATAGAGTTGTGATGGCATCTAACTTTCTTGTTGGAATATATAGTTTCAACTATACATTACAAACACAAGCAATGTCATGTCTGTATGGTCTTGGCCAAACAGAAAATTCTTTGCAGTATATGACTTCGGCAATACATACACCAGAAATGCAATCAAACTCTAATAAATTCTCATAGACATTCCACCACCTATTGAAACTGATCACAGAATACTAGGCAGCACCATGCACCATTCTTAGTGCAGTAAGCAATTTCTGTTCATACAAGATATAAATAGCCCTATGAACTTTATTTTATCTCAATTTTCTCAAGGAAATTAGAAAATTGTCCTCACTGATGATCTTGAGACATACAGGAGGCAGGACTAATGAAGCAATTCCATTATCCCCTGACAACCCCCTTTTTTTCAGTGTAACAAGCTTCTTTTAGTCATTTACCATTGTCAGGAAGTGAAAATCTTATATAAGTGTGAACTAAAACAAAGCAGAACATCTGTTCTAAAATAAGCACTACTAATTTCAAGCAATCTAAGTACACCTACCAACATGTATATCGGGTGTAGCAGCAGCCGTGGCATCAACAATAACGATAACATTTGGGTAATCCAGTGCTATTGCATCAAATACGGTCTGCCTAATACAATTGGGAGTTTGAACACCTAAACATCCAGAAATTTCTCAGTTTCCATGTACATCAGAGATGCTTCATCAATCTAGTTCAGGAAGTCACGAGTCCTGAAATTGCACTTACCAACAATCACCAAACTTTTGATTTCCTCAGTCTGAAGAAATGAATGAAGATGGGTGTTAAAAAATGCACTGAAACGTGTCTTCAACACCTTATAATCCCCTTCCTTGATCACAAGGCCATCAACCAGTTCTGCACCCGGGCTTCCCTTGGAGGTAGGACCCACTTTCCCAGCAGTGTACAAATGCCTGCGAAAAAGCTCAACATCTCTGCCTAGTGGATCATGTTCTCGAACAACCTAAATTCACAAAGCTTCAACATGCTCAATGCATACAGAAGGACTTTAATGGTCCAGCATATATCCGTCAGTAACATGAAAAGGTTAAATTTATTTTTCTTTAAAATTAACCAAAGTACATGAAAAAACAAAGACAGAGTAAACCAAAATTTTTCAAAAAAATTAGCCATTTCATGAATTCCACACCGCCTTTGAGACCTTAATATAACCTGTTAGCACCTGTCATCACCACATCTATGTCTTGAGGTTGGACTTGAGAATCAATGAAATAACCTCAAGTGCGCACACAGAAAGTTTTTCACTTTTCTGAGGCTGGACAAGCAAGGTATTGCCTTTAAAAGAACATGAAAGAACAAGTCTTCCAAAGTACTTATTTTAGTAGTCCATACTTTTTCTCCTAAACATTTCAATACCAACACAAAGGAAAGAAGAAGTCTTCCAATTTACTAACTCAATAGTCCTTAACTTTTTGTCTATGCATTTTGCCACTAACCCAAAAGAAGCTCAATTACCATCTACTACTGCAAGATAACTATTTTGTATATTAAGTAAAAGGGTCAAATTTATGGCACTTGAAAGCATTATAGTTTCTTTTTAAAAATTTCTGAAATTCCTATTGGTATTATTAGTTGCTCAACTACTTTTCGTTTTTCTTCAGAACTGTATCTTCAACATGACCAACTTCTTACAGTGGACACTCCCAGTTAATTAATTTCATCTGTTTCTGATTTTCTTGGGATGGCTTTTTCCTTTGAAATATCAGTTGGGCATAACAATCACCAAAATGGATAGAATTTAGTCAAACTTTAGAATCCAATTTTTATATCAGCCTCTTCCCATGGCAATCCAAAATTTCCAAAGAAACTAACTTTACCAGGAAACAAACAGAGATTATAACAAGAAAGCCTACTGGGTGGATCAAAGAGATTTAAAAAAAAAAAAAAGCAGTAGAAGATTACCCAGACAATAAGAATTCCACGCTGCCTAGCAATATCAACTGCTTT
This sequence comes from Mallotus nudiflorus, assembly GCA_947683625.1. Lineage (NCBI taxonomy): Eukaryota > Viridiplantae > Streptophyta > Magnoliopsida > Malpighiales > Euphorbiaceae > Mallotus > Mallotus nudiflorus. The sequence continues at coordinate 93,551 of CANTUR010000124.1, forward strand.
AATTACATTTGGTACAACTGCTTTTCCTCCATTAACTCTCATCAATCCATCTTCAAGTATAAAATCATTCTATAATCCACCCAAAAACAAACAAATAAATAAAAAGGATCATGTAAATCTCATATAGCAAATACACGCTACAAAGGACAAAACTAAAGTACCCAGAAAGTGAAAGAGAAAAAGAAAGAGACCTGCATATCGATGACTAGGAGAGCAGTTTGCTTCCATTTATCTGCCATGTTCAAAATTTTCAAGAAAAGTTTCAATTTTTCTCTGCTTTCCAAGCTCAAGTTACTATCTTTGCCTGGCAGTATCTTGCTCAAATCAAATGTGTTCTGACTCCTTGAGTTTGATTCTAAGAATAAATTAATAAAATATTACTTGCATGAAAAACAAAAAGGGACAACATTTGATTAAGGATAATGTTTAACCTCACATGTAGGCGCCATAAATAATCAATAAGTCTTTTCCCTAATCAGTTACCTCTGTACTATCAAGAGGCAGAAAGAAAAGAAAAAACACTTGAAATCCAGTCAAGTGACAAGAATCGTTACTCTCCATCGATAAGTTTTGAATTCAATTTCTCTGCTCCTACCCTATCCTGATGATATTAAATTCTACATCGAGTTAAAATAAATTACTAATTAAAAATTTATTATTATCTAATCTGTAATATTGCTATTAATTACATCTATCACAATCTATTAATATTTGTTTCTCTAAAAATAATCGCTCTGAGAAAAAGAAAAATCTCCTTTTGTCAAAAATTTAGAAACTACATTCAATAAAAAAAAAATTCTGAAGTGCAATGGATGCAAGTGGACTTTCTGGGCTCACAAACAATGAAACTATGTACAAACTCAATAAATAAACGTTTAAGCCCAAATACAAAGCAAAAACCTGTACATTCATATGTTCAAATGTTCAATAGGGCAAGTGCCTCAACACTCCAATTGCATCCAAACTTTGCACCAACTTTCTTATTGAATGTTCCTCATGAAGATCATTTCTAATATTTTAATCACAATTTGATTCAATTTTTCATATTATTAATAAATTTTTTATTGATTTTTTTTTTTGTAAACTGAATGAATTTTCAAAAGTGACACGCTTGAAACATGAGGTTAAACATATGAGTGGATATCTAATTTTGCACTTATTTGCATTTTGCATACTAAAGTATAATCGGTTTCTTTTTAAGTATCCAACTTTAATTTAAACATCATTTGCTAGTGACCTTTTGGTGGGATGATGACAAAAGAATATTTCGAGAATATTCGCCATGGCAACCATGCGTAGTTATCAATTTTTAGCACCCAATTCATAGGAAGGTATCGAACTTTATCTTTATTTCAATTTAGTTACCAAACTTTTAATTTTTATCTTTTTAGATACCTAACTTCTATTTAATTTCATAACAATCACTTAAAAATTTTTCTGATACCTAAATAATCCATAATTACTATTTTAATTCAGAATTATAGTTTTTTTTTTTACAAATAAGTCCATATTTTATATACATTTACAGGAATCATCTTGAGTGGTATCTTGAGTGGTATCTTAGTTTAGGAGAAGTAAACTTTCAAACTTTTTACAATTTCTGGATGAAATTGAAAAGATAAGGAGATTGAGGGATTAAAATGGTTTTTAAGAGAAATTCAAAAGACTGGGTAATTTACTTTTGTGGTACCCAAATTTTAGCACAAGTATTGTTGTGGTACCCAACTTTTAGCAAGTCACTTAAAACATTATAACTTTTTTTCTAGTAGCAATAAAGTACTTGAGTTAACTTTTCGGCCAAGGATAAACGTGTGGCACGTCAAGTGTCTTGTGACATGGCACTTGGTTTTTATGTGGCAAACATAAAGGATATATGTAAAAAAAAAAGATGTCACATCAGCCTATGTCTTTCGCCATATCAGCCTATATCTTCCCTCTCTCTCACTTGTCTCCAATTTTTGAAACGACTTTCCTCTTCCTTCTCAAGAAAGGTGTTAGAAACATGATAGGAGCTTTACTCTATTTTTCGTAAATTATTTTTAAATTATATATAATATACTATTTTTCTAAATAAATGAGTTTTTATCGATTTTTAATATGTTTTAGAGTTAATTATGTAATTTGGAGTTTTAAAATATATTTTGGTCAATATTTATGAATTTATTGAGAATTGTTGATTTTTAATAATATTTTACTAAAATTAGGGTTTTTATGTATTTATCGGTAAAAATAATTATTTTTAGCGTTTAAATTTCTAATTTGCTATATTTTGGTATATTAAGGGCATTTTTGGTATTTCTGAAACTTTAATGTATTCTGTGTATATCTTGTGAATTGTGAACCTCGGTCCGTGAAATTGTTGTTTGGAAGTCCGACCGAGGGGTTGTGAGACCGTATATTTTCGAAGTGTGTTTTCTGTGCAGGATCGGCCCTACTTTTGTAGGGAGATGTCCGTTTTACAGAGGAAACTCTGTCAAAATTTTGGTAGATTTCTCGTAAAATGTAATAACCGGTTCGAGTCTAATTCTGAATTCTTGATTGAATCTGTCTATAGTAATCCTAGAAGTATAGAGTTAGAAGTTTATTCTGACAGTTATTATTATTTTATTTTTTTCTAGCTGCGCCGAGATCGAAGCCTAACTAACCAGGCTCGCCAAGTCTATCTCGAGGAGCGCACTCCAGTGAGTTATTATATTGTATATATATGCATTGCATATAAGATGCATCACTTAGGGTTTTTCATTGTCATTATATGTATTTTTTTTAAAAGTGATTTAAATTATAATATTTTTGGTATATCTAGGGTTTGTATTTTTGTATATATGCATGTTTAATAATTATGCATGTTATTTTGATATATGCACTTAATACATTTTAATATATATACATGTTTTAAATGTACATTTAGTCATAATTATTTTATTGAATGATTAGTATACTTTAGGTATAGTTTCAGTATATTTTAGGTTTATTCTTAAATAATTGCATGCTATATTATGAACCTATACTTAAATTGTTTTTAAGTTTATTTTGGTATATTTTTTATATGTTTCCCAAATAAATGCATGTTTTATTATTAATTCAAACCTAACACATTAGTGGTATACTTAGGGTTTAATTGTGAATATATGTAAACCTAAACACATATTTTAGTACATACACATATTTAAATGAATATTTACACATAATTGTTTTATTAAGTGATTTATGTACTTAGGGTATATTCTTTTTATATTTAGGTACATTTTTTTTAGCAAATGCATGTTGTATTATTAAAATGCACCTAAATTGTTTTTAACTATATTAATGGTTTACCTTTAGTTTATTTCATATTTTATTTGGCATATATATATCCGAAATATACTGGGTATATTTTAAGTATATTTTTGGTATATATATGGTTGATTTTACTATTATTAATATTGTTCTACAGTAATTATTTTTCGAATGAATGATTTATGTAAATGAAGGATATCAATACAACATGCTTCCTAGTGGGCAGCAATAGGACCGTGTACGTACCGGTGTGATAGATAAGGGTTGAATGAGAATTAATTTTGGTGATTATAATTGATTTGACTAAGATTATTGGTATGTTAGATAGTGTGATTGCGGGCCAATTACCTTGACAGTCAGACTGTTGGAGCTTGATCGACTTAGTGTCTCGGGGCCAATCTACTGTCCATAGTGGAATAAATGATCTATTGATTTAATTGAGATGAGAGGTGATAGATAGTGTGATTGCTGGAGCTCGGTTGACCAGGAGTCTCGGGGCCAATCACACTGATAGCCAGACTGTTGGAGCTCGGTCGACTTAGTGTCTCGGGGCCAGTCTGCTGTCCAGATTGGAATAAGTGTTCTATTTGGAATCAAGTGAGCCCTTATGACTAGAGTGATGATGGGGTTGATTAAGGTTATTATTATTAGGGTTTTATGGATCCTTCATGAATTAAACTAAACATTTTCTACATTTAGTATATTTATAAAAGCAGACTTTGGCATTCGTGTGAAATGTGTGTATATACATATATATATAAGAATGCCTGAGTGTTATGGTTTGGATTGCATGTATATATAGTATAATAATTCACTCAGTGAGATCTTACCCCCCTCAATTATTTTTTTTCAAAAGATCTTATATCGTCAAACATTAGTAGGAGAGTTCCTCACCGGTGTTCTTCCGTCTCGGCTATTTTATGTAAATGCATATTCTGAACTCTAATTTGTATCCTAGAAACTGCAATAGTAGTGTTATGGTATCAGAAGAGTGTTATTTTTTTTGGATATTAAATACTCTGAGAATTTGTATTTGAACACTGTTTGAATATTTATTCATTTATGAAAGGATTTGGAGTATTTATTTTATATATTGTTTCAAAAAATTTTAATTTTGTCATACTTTTTATTTATTTATTGCATGATTTTATTTTCTAAGGCTTGCTATGGGTTCCGAATTCAAAAAAATTCTCATTCCCTAGTGCCGGTTATGACTCCTAGTTTGAGTCACGACAAAGTTGGTATCAGAGCCTGGGTTTAGAGATGTGGACCTAGGTTGTCGATTCATGTTTTCTTTAGAACTACTGCATTTAAATTAGGTTCGATCATGTCTTTGAAAAGTCTTCCTTGCATTAGGAATTCTGCATAACCGTTAGGGTGTCTGTTGATATTTATGATTGTTTGAACTATTTATTTATTTTTGCTCCTTACTGATTGCCTCGAGCGTGAGTCGCTCTATCGATCGATGAGATTGATGATAGTTAATCTTCTGAGCATGAGGTTCTACCCTCCCTATGCAGCCTGTTAGGCGTAGGGGTAAAGATGGACTTAGAAGGCTTGATGATCATTATTGACAACGGGAATAACTGAATGAGGAGCTGGTGGCTTAGCATTGCGATGATGTTGCTTCTGGAACAGGAGTCTCATAGGATGCAGTGTCGATACCTTCTATCATATAGTAGATGTAATTTCTTTTTCAGTTAAGAACTCGAGATACGTCAATTCTGTGTATATTCTATATTCTGAATCCTGTTGTGTTTCCATATCTTTTTAGCATGGTGAATGCGAATTATTTCTTCTACAGAGACAATATAGATAATCAATCTTTTCAAGAAAGTTGTGGTTATAGTTTCAGCCCTACTACGCCTATCTAGTATAGGGGTAGGTTAGGGGCAACTGTAACTCAAAGGTTAAAGTAGTCATTGTAAGCAGTATAAGCATTCCTTTTGAACTTAAACTTGCAACAATTATGGCTAGGATAGCCGAGATTAATAAGAGCTTAATAGCATTTAGCCAAGTTTGATAATTGTTTGAATATGCTTTGACGAAGGAATTAGAAAATGTCTAATGAAGACGAAACACTCTTGTACTTTTTATGGTAAAGCTGTCAGTTCTGAGTGCAACATATAATTTGAGTTAAAGAGGGATTTCTAAGATACTTTCATCCACCTTCAAGGAGGGATAATTAACTGTGGCTGTTACTGCTCAGAGTAAGAGAAGACTGGTAGAATTATGTGTTACAGGATTGAGTTTAATATGTTAGCATCTGAACTGAGAATTGAGATTCAGAGAGTTATCGTGAATTCAGTCTTTTGGGTGTAATTGATCTTGATGAGATATGAAGGGGTTGTCAGGAATATCTGGCTCTAGTCAAGTATACTTCAGTGGAGAAGTTATCTCTCCCAGATGTTTCAATTGCCTATGAGATTCTGATGTTTTTCCTAATGAGTTGCCAGGTTTACCACCTTACAGAGATTGAATTTAGTATCGATGTGGTTCCTGATATAACTCCTATTTCAACGTAGCCCTACATAATGACTCTTGCAGAGTTGTAGGAGTAATTGCAAGATCTGTATGACCAGAGTTTTGCCAGACCTTGTGTTTCTCCTTGGGGTGCGCTACTACTATTGTGAAGAAGAAGGATGACACCCTAAGACTGTGCATTGACTGCAAAGAGCTGAACAAAGTGACAATGAAGAACAAGTATCCTCTTCTAAGGATGGATGACCTATCTAATTAGCTACAGGATGCACAGTTCTTTTCTAAGATTGATTTGAAGTCGGGTTATCATTAATTATGGATCAGTTTATAGTAGTCTTTATTAATGATAAACTAGTGTGTTCAAAGTGAATGAAAGGGCATGTATATCACTTGAGGACTATACTACAGACACTAAGAGAATGTCAGCTTTATGTTGAATTCATGAAGTGTAATCTCTGGTTGAAGAGTGTTGTTTCTCTTAGACATGTGACATTTAAAGATAGTATTCAAGTTGATCCACAAAAGATCAAAGCAGTATCCGAGTGGCCCAAACTGACTAGATCTATTGAGATTTGTAATTTTCTGGGTTAACTGGGTATCATAGGAAATCTGAATAAAATTCATTAGAATTGCAGCTCCTATGACTCGCATAACTCAGAAGAATACGAAGTTTGTGTGAACAGATGTTTGTTAGAACAATTCCAAGTGCTGAAGAAGACTTGATATCATTATAGCATTCATCATATCATCATCGCATCTCATTACAACATTTCATCACGACATTTGATTCCAACATTTCATCATAACATTTCATTATACCATTTCATCATAACATTCATTATAGCATGTCATCATGGATTCTCATCATAAGAATGATCTGCTGATAAGAGATGCACAAGTTAATTGTATAGGGTTGATGTTGTAATCTGAGAAAAGGATTCTATATAAACTGCGGAATGAACTTGAAATGTACATCCAGATATTACCAATAAGTATCACAGTATTCAGGATCAGTGCTAGTGGGTTGGATTGAAGAAGGATGTGACTGATTATATTTCTAGGTGTTTATTTTGCCAGTTGGTGAAAGCTGAACATCAGAAGTCTTCTGGGAAGTTTTGATCTCTTTTGAACTTTGGGTGGAAATAAGAGAGAATTGCTATGATTTTGTGGTTGGTTACCTCGTTCGAAGGGTGAATATGATTTCATCTAGGTGACTGTAGACAAACTGACCAAGTCAGCTAATTTTTGGCCAGTGGAAGCCACTTATTCAGTAGCTAAGTTGGCTAAGCTGTATATGAAGCATATTGTGTGCCTGCGTGGAATACCTGTGTCCATTGCATATGGTAAAGGTACAGCGTTTGCCTCTCAATTTTGGCAAAAATTATCGAGAGTAATAGGCACCTGGTTGGATTTCAATACTGTTTTTCATCCTCAGACAGATGTCAGTTAGAGAGGACGATCCAGACACTAGATGATATGTTGAAGATGTGTGTTTTGGATTTGGGAGGTAGCTAGGTTGATTATATGCTACTTGTAGAATTCGCTTATAATAACAACTACCATAGCAATATTAGAATGACACCACATGAGGCTTTCATGGAAGGAAGTCTTAACTAGATATGAGATGGTTCAAAATGCAGCGAAGAAAGTTGCTGAGATCGAAAGAGCTATGCGGATCCTATATGCAGAGATATGGAGTTTCAAATTGAAGACTGTGTTTCTGAAGGTGTCTCCGAAGAATGATGTGAGGAGATTTGGTAAGATTGCACATTGGTTAGCTTTGCCTCCAAATCTATTTCATGTGCATCCAATGTTCCATGTCACGATTTTGAGAGAGTGTATTTTGGACACTTTGCACATGTTGCAGTCGGACCATATAGAACTGAATGCAGATCTGAAGTTCAAGAAGGAATCATTTGTGATTGTAATTATCAAGCTCGATAGTTATGTTTGAAGCATATTTCGATGGTCAAGGTTCTGTGGCGTAGCAACAAAGTAAAAGAGCTTACCTGGGAGACTGAAGTTAAGATACGAGCTTCTTACCCGTATCTCTTCCCTTCTTGAATGCATTTATTCTTTTTATGGAATTCGGGGACGAATTCTTATAGGGGGGAAGACTGTAATATCCTGAGTTTTTAAATAATTTTAAACTGCATCGGAATATACAGTGTTAATAATTTTTATATATAATTATGATTATTTAATTAGTTTGTTATTTATTAAAGTCATTTTTAATTATTTTTAAGTCTTTTACGTAAAATTTTTTCGAGAATTTTATTTTCAGGAAAATTAAAACGTAAATAAATAATTATTAATTATTTTAAGTGTTTTTATGAATTTGCATGAGTCCATGCATGATTTTTAAGTGTCGAATAAAAATATATACGTATACATGCATTTAAATTAAATTAGGGTTTATTTTAATTAAATTATATTATATTATATAGTTTTTAATAATAATTAAATGTGTGTATATATATTATTAAATAAGTGTGTGGTGGATAATTATTGTGTATATAATATTTATATATTAAAATAATATAAACTAAAGATATATATATACATATATACATATAATATATTTACCTAAAACTAAAGTTTCGCACATTTACCAAAATGCCATTATCTTCATCCTCCCTACGCCCGACATCCCTTAAGCCATTTTTGACCACTGCCAAGCCTTCCCCTTGCCATCGGTGTGCCTCTTGGCCTGCCACCATCGTCCCAGCCAACTCCGTCTTCTTCTCCGATGAGTTTTGGCCGTGAAAAGCCATAGAAATCGAAACTTGAAGCTAGCTCCGATCAAGCATATTCCGGCCATCATTTTTGATAATTCCAGTGTGGGTTTTCTCTTAGAACTCCATAGAAGCCGATTCTAAGCTCCTTGTAGCTTGAAAACTCGATTTGGTAAGGATTTAAGCTTGATTTTCATTTCGGCCACTTTGAGTTTTTGATTTTTTTTGAGCTTCAATTTCAATGATTCAAGCAAACTTTCTTAACAAATATTGATTCTAGTAGCTCAATATACATGTGATAATTTTTTTGGTATTTTTGGGAATTATTTTGATTTTTGTGAATTTTTAATTATTTTATTGATATTTTCTAATTTTTGTAAATTAATTAAATAAATTATGAAATTGTGATTTATGGTGTTTATAGGTGTTAAAATGCATTTTAGAAATTTATTTGTAATTTTTATGATTTTTGTATAATTATTGTGAATTTATTTAGTTTATGTGATTTTTAAAAAATTAGGTTAATTATGTATTTTGTTGAAAGTAATTGGTTAATTGAGAATATTTGTTGATATTATTGAATTATATGTTGATAAATTAATTTTTGAGTAATTATACTATTTTTGGTGAATTTTTGAATGATTATAGTGAATTTATATATAGTAGGGGTATTTTGGTATTTTGCCACTAAATTGGTTAAAAATATAATTAAATTGGTTTTAATAGTTATTTGAGGTATAAAAATGATTTCTACAAATTATTTAGTATTTTTAACTAATTAAAACTATTTTTCGTAAATTATTTTTAAATTATATATAATATACTATTTTTCTAAATAAATGAGTTTTTATCAGTTTTTAATATGTTTTAGGGTTAATTATGTAATTTGGACTTTTAAAATGTATTTTGATCAATATTTATGAATTTATTGAGAATTGTTGATTTTTAATAATATTTTACTAAAATTAGGGTTTTTATGTATTTATCGGTAAAAATAATTATTTTTAGCGTTTAAATTTCTAATTTGCTATATTTTGGTATATTAAGGGCATTATTGGTATTTCTGAAATTTTAATGTATTCTATGTATATCTTGTGAATTATGAACCTCGGTCGGTGAAATTGTTGTTTGGAAGTCCGACTGAGGGGTTGTGAGACCGTATATTTTCAAAGTGTGTCCGTTTTACAGAGGAAACTCTGCCGAAATTTTGGTAGATTTCTCATAAAACGTGACAACTGGTTCGAATCTAATTCTGAATTCTTGATTGAATCTGTCTATAGTAATCCTAGAAGTATAGAGTTAGAAGTTTATTCTGACGGTTATTATTATTTTATTTTTTTCTAGTTGCACCGAGACTGAGGCATAATGGACCAAGCCCGCCGAGTCTGTTTCGAGGAGCACACTCCAGTGAGTTATTATATTGTATATATATGCATTGCATATAGGACGCATCACTTAGGGTTTTTCATTTTCATTATATGTATTTTTTTTAAAAGTGATTTAAATTATATTATTTTTGATATATCTAGGGTTTGTATTTTTGTATATATGCATGTTTAATAATTATGCATGTTATTTTGATATATGCACGTTAAACAATTAGGTTTATGTTTAATACATTTTAATATACATACATGTTTTAAATGTACATTTGGTCATAATAATTTTATTAAATGATTAGTATACTTTACGTATAGTTTCAGTATATTTTAGGTTTATTTTTAAATAATTGCATGCTATATTATGAACCTATACTTAAATTGTTTTTAAGTTTATTTTTGTAATACCCTATATATTTATTTAAATAAAGGGATTTTTAAATAGTGTTATTAATAATTACTTTTGCATGATATTATATTTATGTTAATATTATTTTAGGGTTATTAATATATGTCAGTATTATTTATTTATTGTCTAGAATTTCATTGTCTATTATTATCATTTTTATTATTATTATTGCTATTTTAAACTATATTAAATTTTATGGCTATATATGTGTTTCTATGTACATGCACATATACATATTTATATATATAAGTGTGTGTATATGTTCATACTTATATATATATATATATATATATATATATTGGGTTAAATATTATTTTAGGTGTGTGTGTGCATTAAAATAATTTGTGTATATATATATATGTGTATGTAGTATATGTATATATATACCAATATTTACCTATACACACATACATGCATAATTATATATTAAAATATATTAATAGTTTATAATATAATATATATATATATATATATATATATATACATATAGAGAAACGGACCTAAAACCGAAGACAACAGCAAAAGAAAAAAAAACGGGATCAAAAAGCAAAAGAAAACAAAACAAAACAAAGAATAAAAGAAAGAAGAAAATGGGAACAAGGCAGAAACTTCCCGACCTAGCCCTGCAAGCTTCCCTCTCCATTCCTCACCATCTCTCCTTTCTTCTTTACTGTGCCATTCTTCCTACCACTGCCTGAGAAGTCATTGCCGCCGCGAGAGGAAGCTCCAGGAGGTGTTGTTGTCGCTACTTCTCTTCTTTTACCTCTGTCAACTCCGATTCAAGTTGATCCAGCACCACCCAAGCTTCCCCAACTTCCTTCATCCTCTTAGGTGTCTGTCCAAGCCAAGAGCCGCCGCTGCAACTCACCTCCGGCGTCGAAATTGGAGGTTGAAGGTGAGTTACTCAGTGTTGTTTTTAGGTTGTTGTCTGGTTGTTGGTCGATTTTGAATGTTGATTTTAGGTTGTTTTTGAGTATATGTTGGATTATGCCAATAAATTGCTTCAATTTGAATTTTTAAGTATTTTACCTAATTTTTCTTAATTTACAGAACTTTTCATAATTTTTATTTAATTTTTTTTAGTTGATTTATTGGGTTTTATTTGGTTTAGTTAATATAATTAAAGTAATTATAGTTAATTGATCTTAGTATATTAATTTTATTTTAGGTTTTAGAATTTTTGGTGTTAATTATAGGTTTCTTAATTTTGGGTATTAATTAATATTTTTTTTATTAATTTCAAAAATTATTTGTAAAAAAAAATTATGAAATTTTAATAATTGAAGTTATTAGTGAATGTTATTAATTTTAGAACTCAAATTATAATTTTTGTGATTTTTATACTATTTTTATAAATATTTTTGAGTTTATGTCAAATGTGATTTTTAGGTTAAATTATATTTTTAGAAGAAAATTATTGGTTGATTTTATATTTTAACTATTTTAGGAAGATTAATTTTGAGAAAATAAATTTTTGGGATGATTAAATAATTTTAAGGAATTATTTTTAGTACTAATAGCACATTATGTAATTACATATTTTAGGGGGGTAAAAATATAATTTTATGCTAAACATAGTTAAATATGTATATTAATTAGTTTTATTAATATTTAAGGGGTTTAGAGAATTTTTTTATAAATTAATTGGTATTTTTACTTATGTAGTGTAAATTTTAAATATTAAATTCCAAATATTTTATATATATATATATATATATATATATATATATATATATATATATATATATATACATATAATACATTATAATGGTTTTAAATTGGGTCATAATTATATTTTGACGAAGGAATACAAATTTAGTTGTTAATTTTGAATAAGTGAGATTTTATATGTTTTTGTATATTTTTAGTATATGTGTATGTGAAATATGTATTTTGAGAAATAAATATTATTAATTCTCGATATTTTGTGAGTTGTGATCTCAGTCGGGGCTAAGTGTAGTTCGGAGCCCGACTCGAGTGTGAATGTTTGTGGTTATTAGAAATGCATTTTTATGCAGGTCTGGCTCTACCTTTGGTAGAGAGATGTCCGTTTTATAGAGGAGACTCTGTCGAAATTTCGGTAGATTTTCTCATAAAACGTGATATTCATAAAATTTCTACCGTTAATTAGGTTATATCCGTCTGTCGAGTCTTGTCTGATTTTTTTTTCCCTCGAGTCAGCCTGGAACTTCATTGTTTTGTTGATTGTTGATTTCGATTCCATAGCCATGTTTTAAAGTCGATTTTTTATTTTCTTTTAGAGCATTTCGAAGCAGAAGCTGTGAGATCGAGGCAGACGCGTGGTCGTCAGCTTTGGCATTCATCCTGTAAGTCAATCGAATGATCTGTGCGTGTGTTTTAATTAACAAATGCGTGTGCTTATATTTTTATATTGATTATATGGTTTATTTAATTTAATGTTGCTATTTAAGATTTAAATGCATTTTATTTATTTAAAATCGATTTTTGAGAAATTTTGGTAGAACAGGCTACCTGGTGGGCTTCACCAGGACTATGTGCACATGGTAGAGTTTGAGAGATGAATCCGTAATATATATGATTGGTGAATGTTAAACTGGGACGGGTGCCTCAGTGGAAGCCTTTGCTTTCGGGGATCGCCAGTGATTGTAAGGTTATCAATGGACTGGGATGGGTGCCTCGGTCGATGCCTTTGCTCTCGGGGACTACCAGTGCCATATACTTGGATTATGTGAATGACTACGGCTTGGTGCCTCGGTTGATGCCTTTGCTCTCAGGGACTGGTAGTCTAGTTGGAATAAGTGGGCCCAGTTGGCCATGTAGATTTTGGGTTTAGGGTTCTTTCGAGATTTTTTTCAAAAAGCTATATTTATACATTATAAATTATTTTCACTACAAATATATATAGTTTTCAAAAAAGGTTTTCAAACCGTACAGCTCTTTTTATTGACTTACTCAGTGAGGTCTGATTCCCCTCAATTTTTTTTTCAAGAGCTTGGGAGTTCGACCTCAGACTACCTCCACGTCGGGTTTCTTCTTCACCGGCTATTTTATGTAGGTCATTGTAAGTTGTACTGCATGTTAATCTGGGTTGCTGCAGTAGTATATGCACTAAGAGTTGTATGTTTTAAGTATATTGTGTAGTTTATTTGTACGAACCACGCTTATGTATAAGATTTAAGTTTAAATTTATAATACGTGACGTTGAAACAGGTTTCTATTAAGCACTTGAATCTGTTTATTTTTAAGAAAAATCAGTTTGATAATGTGTTCCGTTTTAAAATAAAGTTTTAAATTGTAAGGAGTTGTTTATCTTTTCTTTAGGCTTACTACGGGTTTCGGGGGGCCTTATGCCTATCCATTCCCTAGTGCCGATCACGTGCCCTCGGGTTCGGGTCGTGACAATTTTGGTATATTTTTTATATGTTTCCCAAATAAATGCATATTTTATTATTAATTCAAACCTAACAAATTAGTGGTATACTTAGGGTTTAATTATGAATATATGTAAACCTAAACGCATATTTTAGTACATACACATATTTAAATGAATATTTACACGTAATTGTTTTATTAAGTGATTTATGTACTTAGGGTATATTCTTTGTATATTTAGGTACATTTTTTTTAGCAAATGCATGTTGTATTATTAAAATGCACCTAAATTGTTTTTAACTATATTAATGGTTTACCTTTAGTTTATTTCATATTTTATTTGGCATATATATACCCAAAATATACTGGGAATTATTTTGTTTATCATTTATGTATCGGAAGAATATTATTATGTTTAGATATTAAATACTCTGAGAATTTATATTTGAACACTGTTTGAATATGTATTCATTTATGAAAGGATTTGGAGTATTTATTTTATATATTGTTTTAAAAAATTTTAATTGTATCGTACTTTTTATTTATTTATTACGTGATTTTATTTTCTAAGGCTTGCTACAAGTTCCGGATTCGAAAGAATTCTCATTCCCTAGTGCCGGTCATGACTCCTAGTTTGGGTCATGACAGACATAGTGGAAATGTGAGGGAAAGCCATGGGGACCATATGTAAAGATGTCATTTTTCCACCTAGGTAAATTAATAAGAACTTAGATTTTAATAATGCATAAATTATTTTTCTTATCGATAAACCCTAATGCATACTTCCAAAAAAATATTTATTTAGGATTGTGAAAAAATGAGAATGCATGTCCTTGAAAAAATAATGTCTTGTTAGATTTATTGATTTTTATGAAAAAAAAAATAGCAGTTGTAATGGTTGATTATTGAGCTTTATTTTTTATATATTGTAACAGATGAAATACCTTCAAAATCATTTTTTGTGAAATTGCATCATGGTGGTGAATTTGGTGAGTAGGGATATTTAAATGGAGAAGTAGACGAAAAGCAGTTTGAGATTGATGAAATCTCATTAGTAAGAATAAACTTATGGATAACTGAATTAGGTGAGTTTGGGAATATGGTATATTACTAAAGGGAACCTCACAAAGACTTTAACTCAGGTTTAAAGTGTTTAGAAAATTATGCAAGTATCTTTAAGATGGCATTAGGTGGTTCTGATGTAGGGGAAGTAGATGTATATGTAAAAAGTGGTGCCATTATTGAAGAGATGGTAGAAGATGACACAGAGGCAAAAGTGGGAGAAGTGGGAGTGAATAATGAAGTTATTGTTGTTAGGCCTGGGGTAGTTAACAATGTTTATGACACTATCATTATATGTTTAGAGTATCCAACATCTATTGAAGAGAATATAGCAAATGGTGAGACAATTGATAAAGTTGATAAAGAAATATGTCAAATTGATATTGGTCAAACTGAGAATGAATTATGGAATGATTTTATTGATATTGAATATGATTTTATGTATGGTAATGAGGATTTAATATCAGTGTTGAGAAAGACAAGACAACTAAAGTTAAGAAAGACCATAAATGGGCAGGTAGAGGCTGAGAAAGAGGAGCATAATTAAGCTCAAATAGAGGGGTAGGCTCGTTAAAATGTTAAGGATTAGGCTCAGACATAGGGTAAGGGGCATGCTCAAACAGAAACATAGGTTGATGGGCAGGATCAGGCTAAGGAGCATCAATCAGCTAATGAGTGTCAGAATGCAAATTTAAGAAAAAAAAAAGATGGAAGGCCTAGGACAGATGGTGTGCATATCAATACTGATGGTGTGAAGGCTACAATGAGACCTGAAAATAATGAAGTGGGTTCAGATTATAGGGGATCTAATGAGGTTCAAACTGCATCAGAATCAAAAGATGAAAGGGATATTGCCAAAAAGAAGAGGCATTTGAAATTTTCAAACTTTAATAAAGAAAAGGACATGGCATATCCAACTTTTGAAATTGGGATGCTTTTTAGACATAAAGAAGAGTTTAAGGAGGCATGTAAATATTGGGGCATAAAGAATAAATACCAATTATGTTTCCCTACAAATAACTTGGTGAAGGTTATATGCGAGTGTTATTCAAAATGTGGTTACTGGATATATGCTTATAAGCTGAATAAGCATGATCATGAAGACAAGACCTTCCAGCTAAGGACTTTCAATTTGAAACACAGGTGTGCCAAGAAGCATAAAATTTTCATATGATTTTAAAATGGCTGGGCAGAGAAATATATTGAGGATTTTAGAGTTGATCTAAATTGGAAATTAAATGCATTTATAGAAAAGGTTAAAAAGAATATGAAGTTAACAATTGCTAAAATGAAATCTTAGAGAGTAAGAGATCATGCACTGAAAGCAATCAGTGGAGATAAGAAGGAGCAATATTTGAAATTATATGAATATAAAAATGAAATCTTGAGGACAAACCCTGGAACAACAATGGAGTTTAAAAAGCCTAAAGGCTTATTTGAAGGGGTTTATGTTTGCTTTGCTGGTTTAAAGAAGGCATTTAGATCAGGGTGTAGGCCTCTTGTTTGCTTAAACGAAAGTTGGCTGAAAGGAAAATTTAGGGGTTAACTGTAATATCCCGAGTTTTTAAATAATTTTAAACTGCATCGGGATATGCAGTGTTAATAATTTATATATATATATTTGATTATTTAATTATCTTGTTATTTATTAGAGTCATTTTTAATTATTTTTAAGTTCTTTACGTAAAATTTTTCCGGGAATATTATTTTCGGGAAAATTAAGACGTAAATAATTTAATATTAATTACTTTAAATAGTTTTACAAATTTGCATGAACTCATATATAATTTTAAATACATATATGTACATTTATTTAAAGTGAATTAGGGTTTAATTAATTAAATTAATTTTAATTATTTAGTTTTTATATTAATTAATTAATTATATATGTGTATATATTATTAAAATATATGTGTGGTGAGTATTAATGTGTGTGGGATTATATATTATTATAATATATAGTATGGATATATATATATATATATATATATATATACATATATATATAAATTATTGTCAAAAAACAAATGTTAGCCAAAATTACAGAATTGTCACCCGGTCTTCTCCTTCCCTCCCGATCGTCCCATCTCCATTTTCGGCCACTGCAAGCTAATTTTCTTGCCGTCAGTGTGCCTCTTGGCTTGCCACCACCACCTCCAGCCTTTCCCGACGCCTGAAGCCACCATTTCCAGCGCGTTTGACCAGATTTTTCCAAGAGAAGCTGAAATCACTTCCATCACCGTTCAAGCCGATTCCAACCATCATTTTTGACACCGCCGATCTCTATCTTCTCCTTGAGCTCCATTGAGTGTGATTTCAAGCTTTGTTTCACTTAAAATGGTATGGATTTCCCTAGGTTTTGATTTTTCATTTTCGGCCTATTAGGGTTCTTGATTTTTTTGAGCTTCAATTTGATTGATTCAAGCAAACTCCCTTCACAAACTTTGATCCTAGTAGCTTAATCTATACTTTGGAATTTTTGTGGAATTTTTGGGAATTATTTTTATTTTTTTGAATTTTTTATTATTTTATTAATATTTTCTAATTTTCGAAAATTAATTAAATAAATTATGAAATTATGTTTTATGGTAATTATAGGTTTTGAAATGAATTTTAGAAATTTATTTGTAAATTTTTGTGAATTTTATATATTTATTTGGAATTTATTTAGTTTATGTAATTTTTGAAAAATTAGGTTAATTATGTGTTTTATTGATATTAATTGGTTAATTGAGTATATTTATTGATATTATTGAATTATATGTTGAGAAAATTAATTTATAGTAATTATACTATTTTTGGTGAATTTTTTTATTAATTTTAGTGAATTTATATATATAGGGGTATTTTGGTAATTTGATACTAAATTGGTTAAAAATGTAATTAAATTGGTTTTAATAGTTAATTACAGTATAAAAATGATTTCTAAAAATTATTTAGTATTTTTAACTAATTAAAACTATTTTTTGTAAATTATTTTCAAATTATATATATAATATACGATTTTTCTAAATAAATGAGTTTTTATCGGGTTTTAACATGTTTTAGGGTTAAATATGTAATTTGGATTGATAAAATGTATTTTTATTATTAAATGGCATTTTTGGTATTTCTGTGTTATTTTGTGAATTGTGAATCTCGGTTGGTGAATTGTAGTTTGGAGTCCGACTGAGGGATTATGGTTGTGTTCTGTGTTTATTTCAAAGTGTATTTCTTTGTAGGACCGGCTCTACTCTTTGAGTAGAGAGATGTTTGTTTTACAGGGGAGGTTCCGTTGGATTTTCGGTAGAATCCTCGTAAAATGTGATGTCCAGTCGAACTCTGATTCTAATTCTGTGTCTAGTATTCTAGATTGAGTTTCTAGGAATTTTTGCTAGATTTATTCTGATTTTCTGCTATTGTTTGTTTGTTTAATTGCACCGAGACCGAGGCCTAGTGGACCAAGCCCGTTGGATTCATCTCAAGGAGCGCAATAACTGTGAGTTGTTATTTTATATATACATGTTTTAGGGTGCATATTTTAGAAATGTATGATTTATTTGTATAAAATATGCATACATGGTTTAATAATTACTTAGGTTTATTTTGATATATTTTTGGTATATTTCCAAGTTATATGCATGTTTTATTATGAATTTATACTTAAATTGTTTTCAGCATATTTATAGTTTATTTCCAGTTTATTTTGTAACTATATTGGATTTATTTGACGTATATATACTCAAAATATACCTGGTTTACTTTTGGTATATTTCTAGTATATATATGGTTTATGTTGCTATTTTATTCAATGTCATGCATCATTTGTTTTATGAATGTATGTTTTATATATTAATGAAGGATATCAATAGAACGTGCTACCTATTGGGCAACACTAGGATCGAGTACGTATCGGTACGCCGATAGCATTTAGGCTATATTACTAACCTATTTGTGGATATTGATCGGATTGATTTGATTTGATGTGTAATATGATTTGGGAGTGTGATTGCTGGAGCTCGATTGACCAAGTGTCTCAGAGCCAATCACACTGACAGTCAGACTGCTGGAGCTCGGTTAACTTACTGTCTCGGGGCCAGTCTACTGTCCAAATGGAACAAGTGAATTCATTTGGATTAAGTGAGCCTGTATGGCTAGAGTGTTGTCTAACACTATTTGGGGTTGCGATTTTTCTAGGGTTCTATTTGATCCTTCATAAATGGTGATTTTCAGTAAAAATATATAAAATGATTTCATTACATCTGTGTGTATTTTGCTTGTATATACTTATTATATATACTATTGACTGTATGCATTGTCATTTAGTATGCACGTATATAAATATTATAACAATTCACTCAGTGAGGTCTGACTCCCCTCCGTTGACTATTTTTCAGGAGAGTCATCATTTTCATACCTCAGTAGCAGACCCAAACACCGAATTTCTTCCGTCCCGACTTTGCTATGTAAACTGCTTACCTAAGTTTATTTTATAATCTAGACACTGCAGTAGTTGTAAACAGTTGTGGGGTTTATGTATTATATTTGTGCGTGTTATGTATTTTAAAGATTTGAATTGAAATTTGTATTAAAGGATTATTATATATATGAGATGAGGATGTTCATCTAATTCCATTGGCGGATTATTATTTTATTTTTATTTATTTATGATTTTGTTTCCGCTGCAAAATATGTTATTTATGTTATTATTATTATTATATATTTTTATTTTATTTTAAGGCTTGCTATGGGTTCCGAATTCGAAAGAATTCTCGTTCTCTAACGCCGGTCGTGGCCCCTGTTTTGGGTCATGACATTAACTACTTGCTGCAACTGCAATTGACCCAAATGATTGTATTTATCCAATGGCATGGGCTGTTGTTAAGACATAAAGTACTGAGACATGGAAATAATTTTTGGAGTTGCTGAAAGAAGATTTACTAATGTATAATTCACATTAGTGGGTTTTCATGTCTGATAGGCAAAAGGTTAGTTGTTTGACTCGTATCCTTTTTTGTTTTAATTTATGTGTGTACTATTAAGTTCATTTTATTTTATTAAATTTGTAGGGTCTGGTGAAAGCTATTTCAGATATTTTTCCTAACTTCGAGCATAAGCTATATGTGAGACACATGTGGACAAATTTGACATGAAAATTCAAGAATGTGGTTTTGAGTCAGAAGAAGGAATTAAAGGATTTTGTGTGGAATGCAGATCGATCAACATACAATGTGAAGTTGCAGAATCAGTTAGAAGAAATTGGGAAAAAACATCCACAGTAGGGAGAATGGTTGAAGGAGAGACCATGTCATCAGTGGAGTAGAGCTTATGTTAGCTCCATAACCAAATGTGACATCCTTCTTAATAATTTAAGTGAATGTTTTAACAGGTATATTTTTTATGCTAGGGAGAAGCCTATTATCACCAAGCTTAAGATGATTATATCTCAATTAATGAAGAGTATTAATACCAAACAGCGAAAGGGGAGAAAATTTAAGGGAAACCTATGTCTAAAAATAATAAAAAAAAAAGCTAAAAGCTTTTAAGGAGATGGCACACTCATATACAATAGAATTCTCAGGATCTACAAGAGTTCAAGTAATTGGTCCTGATGGACAGTTTATTATTAATATGGAGATAAAGACTTGTGCTTGTAGTAGGTAGGATCTCACCGAAATTCCATGTATGCATGCATGTGCTTGCATACATAAGAACAATGAAGACCCTAAAAAATATATAGATGAATGCTATTGTCACGATCTAAAATCAGGGGTCATGACCGGCGCTAGGGAACGGGAATTCTTTCGAATCTGGAACCCGTAACAAACCTCAAAAAATAAAATCATATATGCCAGAATTAAAATTTAAATTGATATAAAAATAAATACTTAAATGTCATTTCATAAAGTAAAAATATTCATCCAATATTTAGAGATAAGTCTCTTACTAAAATAACATTCTACTGATACAATACACTACTATTGTAGTTTTCTAAAATACAATTAAAGTTCAGATAAATAAATTATATAATCTAGCCGGGGCAGAAGAAGTCTGACGTAGAGGTCTACTACTGAGGTCTGACAAAGAGAAATCTCCTAAAAAAAATATTAAGGGGAGTTAGACCTCATTGAGTGAATTATTATAATATATATACATGCAATCTAAGTTATATATAGTCAAGCATCAATACATATATAAATATATACAGACATTTTACACAGATGCTAAAATCTATTTATATATATATATATAATCAATGCATACAAAATTTATTTAAATGAAGGATCAAATAAGACCTTAAAAGTATTCGCAACCTCAAATAAATATCTCACTAGCCATACAGGCTCACTTAATTCCAAATTAATTCTCTTATTCCATTTTTGGACAGTAGACTGGCCCCGAGACACTAAGTTAACTGAGCTCCAACAGTCTCACTATTAGTGTGATTAGCCCCGAGACACTAGGTCAACCAAGCTCCTGCAATCACACTACTCAATCATATCAATTCTCAATAATCGATCAATCAAATGTCACCTCATGTGATTTTATAACTCAACCCTAAAATCTATCGCACTGGTACGTCCACGGTCCTAGTGTAGCCTACTAAGTAGCACGTTCTATCGATATCCCTCATATAAAATCACATATATATATTGCAAATAATAAAATGCATCATTAAAACATAATATGCCACTTATATACCAAAAATATACCAAATAAATATGTTGAACATATGTCAAATATACTAAATTTATACCAAAAAAATACTAACATATATATGTCACATATATACAAAAGATATACCAAAAATATACCTAGCATACATGTCTCATATATAGCAAATATACCAAAAATAAACTAAAAGTATACCAAATCATTTAATAAAATAAATCATATTTAAACATATAATGAAAATGTGAAAATCCTTATTCATGCATCCTATATGCAATGCATATATAGAATAATAACTCACAAGTTTGCGCTCTTCGAAACTGACTCGACGGGTCTAATCCGATAGACCTCGGTTTTGACGCAGCTAGAAAAATAAATAATCATAAAATTAGAATAAATTATAACTTACACTTCTAAAAATTTTAAAGAAAGAATCGATCTAGTAATTCAAAACTCAGTCAAAACACAAAGACTCATGATTGACCCAACGTCACGTTTTACGAGAATTCTACTAAAAAATCGACAGAACCTCCTCTGTAAAACGAATATCTCTCTACTAAAAAGTAGAGTCGATCCTGCAAGAAAATGCACTTCTAAATCACAATAGCTTAACACCTCGGATTGGGACCCCAAACTACATAAATCTTCAACTGAGGTTCACAATTTGCAATAAAATAAGTATTTAATAATAATATATTAAAATCATTAAAAATCCATAAAATCAATAATAAATCACAATATAATTTATTTAAACATCAAAACAATAAATATACTTATTTTCACATTAATAAAATAAAAATCTCAAATAATTATATAATATTAATAAAAATCCAATTTTTCAATTATTTAGCATAAAATAGTAAAATTCACAATTAATTCCTCAAAGAGGTTATTTATATAATGAAAATAGTTAAAAACCCATTTAATCACAAAAATAGTAAATAATTTATTATTTGAATATAATTTTTAAAAATTAGTATTAATTAGTTAAAAATAGTAAATAATTTGTAAAAATCATTTTAATACCATTTATTATTCCAAAATTATTTAACTATAATCTCAATAAAAACACATAATTTACCCATAAATCCAAAAATCACATAATACCTAAATATTTACTAAAAATTATTTTAATACTAATTATTATTCTAAAATTACTTAGAACATACTAATTAACAATAACATCAACTAAAATACAAAATTCACCAATTTATATTAATTTTTCTAAAAATTTATTTTTTTACATAAACTTTTAAAAATTCATAGAAAATAATCGGAATAGAATTTTAATAAACTTTCTTCACAAACTATATTCTAAATAATCTATACTATTTATTAAAAATATAAAAAATTTTCAACGAGGGTCACCGGAATAGTGACTCGCCGGAAAACCAAAACCCAAATAATTCTAAAAAATTCTAAAAATCAAACAAAAATATATTTAAGTAGCTCAAGCTTCCCACATCAACATTTACAAAGACACTAAGCATGGTTCATACAAATTCAAGCTAAAAAAATTCAAAAACCAAAATAGACATAAACTTAAATCTAGATAAAACTCATAATCGAAAGGAGTTAAGCTCAAACCGAGCTTGGATATGGCTTCTACACAGCTCAAGGATTCTAGTAAGCTTAAGAGCATGAGCTATAATGACCGGAAATGGTACCGACATTCATGGAAGCTTCTTAGTGCAGTCTCTGTTGTCGGCAGTTCTAATAGCTTTCGACACTCCGACATATGACGGAGAGGAAGGAGAAGAAGAGGGGAGTTGATGATGACAGGTGGTGGTGCTCCGATGAGGTGAGGGTCACAGTCTGGAAGCTTGCGGGAAGAGAAGGAAAACGCAGGAAGAGAAAGGGAAAAGAAATGGGGAAAAAAAAGGAGGTTTGACCACTTTATTCTTTTATATATATATATATATATATATATATATATATGTCATGACCCAAAACAGGGGTCATGACCGACGCTAGGGAACGGGAATTCTTTTGAATCAAGAACCCGTAGCAAGCCTTAAAATAAAATAAAACACGCAATAATAATAATAACATAATTAAAATATTGTGTAGCATAAATAATTTTCATAAATAAAATAGAATAGTAATTCACCAATGGAATTAAATGATCATCCTCATCACATATTTATAAATAATCTTTTAATACAAATTTCAGTTCAAATATTTAAAAATACAATCTCATTTAAATATGATACATAAATTTCACAAACGACTATAACTACTGCAATGTCTACATTATAAAATAAAACTCAGGTAAGCAATTTACATAGCGAAGCCGGGGCGGAAGAAATCCGGCGTATGGGTCTGCTACCGAGGTCTGAAGACGATGACTCTCCTGGAAAATAGTCAACGGAGGGGAGTCAGATCTCATTGAGTGAATTGTTATAATATATATACATGCATAGCTAAATGACAAATGCACACATTCAATAGTATATATAATAAATATATATACAGGTAAAATCGCACAGATGCAGCAAAATCATTTGATATAAATATTAAGAAATACATTCGTATATGAAAGATCAAATAGAACCCTAGGAAATCGCAACCTCAAATAGTGTTAGACAACACTCTAGCCATACATGCTCACTTATTCCAAATAAATTTACTTGTTCCATTTGGACAGTAGACTGGCCCCGAGACACAAGGTCAACCGAGCTCCAGCAGTCTGACTGTCAGTGTGATTGGCCCTAAGACACTTGGTCAACCGAGCTCCAACAATCACACTCTTAATCACATCTCACATCAAATAATTCAATTCGATCATAATCCACAAATAGGTTAGTAATAAAGCCTAAATGCTATCGCCGTACCGGTACGTACTCGGTCATAGTGCTGCCCACTAGGTAGCACGTTCTATTGATATCTTTCATTATTTTATAAAACATACATTCATAAAATCAATGATGCATGATATTAAATAAATTAGCAACATAAACCATATATATACTAGAAATATACCAAAAATAAACCAGGTATATTTCGAGTATATGTATGCCAAATAAATTCAATTTAATTACAAAATAAACTAGAAATCAACCATAAATATACCTAAAAATATTTTAAGTATAATTCATTAATAAAACATGCATGTAGTTTAAAATATACCAAAAATATACCAAAATAAATCTAAGTAATTATTAAATCATTTATGCATAATTTACCAAAATAATCATACATTTTTAAAACATGCACCCTAAAACATGTATATATAAAATAACAACTCACAGTTATTGCGCTCCTCGAGACGGATCTGACGGGCCTAGTCTACTAGGCCTCGGTCTCGGCGCAACTAAACAAACAAATGATAATAGGAAATCAGAATAATTCTAACGAAAATTCCAAGGACTCGATCTAGAATCTTAGACACAGAATTAGAATCAGAATTCGATCGGACATCATGTTTTACAAGAATTCGATCGAAAATTCAGCAGAACCTCCCCTGTAAAATGGACATCTCTCTACTCAAAGAGTAAAGCCGGTCCTGCAAAGAAATACACTTCGAATATATGCAAAACAAAATCCCTCGGTCGGACTCCAAACTACAATTCACCGATCGAGATTCACAATTCACAGAATAATACAGAACACATGAAAAATTCCAAAAATGCCCTTCAATACTCAAAATATAGCAAATTTAGATATTCAAACGCTAAAAATATTTATTTAACCGATAAATACACAAAAACCCTAATTTTAATAAAATATTATTAAAAATCTATAATTATTGACCAAAATACATTTTATAAATCCAAATTACATAATTAACCCTAAAACATTTTAAAAATCGATAAAAACTCATTTATTTAGAAAAATCGTATATTATATATAATTTGAAAATAATTTACGAAAAATAGTTTTAATTAGTTAAAAATACTAAGTAATTTGTAGAAATCATATTTATACCTTAAATAGCTATTAAAACCAATTTAATTATATTTTTAGCCAATTTAGTGCCAAATTACCGAAATACCCCTAGTTACGTAAATTCCTTAAAATTAATCAAAAATTCACCAAAAATAGTATAATTACTCAAAATTAAATTTATCAACATATAATTCAATAATATCAATAAATATACTCAATTAACTAATTAATTTCACTAAAACACATAATTAACCTAATTTTCCCAAAATTACATAAACTAAATAAATTCCAAATAATTATATAAAATTCACAAAAATTAAAAATAAATTTCTAAAATTCATTTCAACACCTATAAACACCATAAAACATAATTTCATAATTTAATTAATTAATTTTCAAAAATTAGAAAATATTAATAAAATAATAAAAAATTCACAAAAATCAAAATAATTCCCAAAAATTCCACAAAAATTCACAGAGCTAGATTAAGCTACTAGAATCAATTTTTTTGAAGGAATATTGTATGAATCAACCAAATAAAAGCTCAAAAAAATAAAAAATCCTAGTAGGCCAAAAATGCAAAATCGAAACCTAGAGAAATCTAGACCATTTCAAGTGAAAAAAGCTTGAAAATGAACTCACCGGAGCTCAAGGAGAAGATAGAGACCGGTGGGTTTCAAAATGGTGGCCGAAAAGTTGACAATCGGCGATGGAAGTGATTTTCGGCTTCTCTTGGAAAATCCGGTCAAAACATGCTAAAGAAGGGAGCTAGGGGCAGCGGGAAGAGCTGGAGGTAGAGGAGGAAGGCTGAGAGGCACACCGACAGTGAGAAATCGACTTGACAGACGCTGGAACGGGGAAGAAACGATCGGGGAAGAAGGAGATGCTGACAATAGCAATTTCGTAAATAAGGGAAACTTTAGTTTTTAGGTAAATATATATTTATATATTTGTATATATATGAATATATTTTATATTATTATAATATATATATATATATATATATATATATATATATATATATATATAATAAATAATGTGTATTAATATAATTATATATATATTAATACACACCACATATTAAAATAATAATATTTACACACATATACATATATAACACACATTATTTATTAAAAATGTACAATATAAATTTAATTAAAATAACCCTAATTTTATTTAAATGTGCATATATGCATGTAAATGTATGTATTTTTATTCGACACTTAAAAATCATGCATGGACTCATGCAAATTCACAAAACCGTCTAAAATAATTAATATTTATTTATCTACATTTTAATTTCAAACTCTCGAAAAAATTTTACGTAAAGGACACAAAAAAAAATAAAAAAATAATTAAAAATGTCTTTAATAAATAAAAAACTCATCAAATAATCATAAATATATATAAAAATTATTAACACTGCATATCCCGATGCAGTTTAAAATTATCTAAAAATTCTGGATATTACAATATATATACAATAAATAGATACACACATGCACATATAATAATAATAATAATAATAATAATAATAATAATAATAATAATAATAATAATAATAATAATAATAATAGTAATGAAAATGAGTTTGAATACGTTAAATAATAAAACTCACAAATTAATTATTTCATGTAAATAAAATATTTAGAATAAAATTAATGAATAATATATACAACTCGGGATAATATATAAATAAAATTTAAAATTTTATTAACATTATATATTTTAAAATAATTTTATATTATTTAAAATATCGGATCATTACAGCTATTAATTTGAGACTTACATGAAAGTGTATTTACATGTGATTAACCTAACTAATGGTCCAAGTTTATGGGAAAAAGTTAGCAATTCACTTGGCATTATAGTTATTCCATCTCTTGTCAAAACTAAAAGAGGAAGGAGGACTACTACTAGAAGAAAGGAAGTAGATGAGCAGCAGCAACAAAAGATAGGTAAAAAGCAGTATAAGCAATGAATGAAATTGACAGGAGTTGTGCAAGTCAAATGCACTGTTTGTGGACAGTTAGGGCATAATAAGAGGCATCATGTAGTAAGCCTTTATAAACTATACTTCTTTTAATTTGTTTATGTATGTTGATAATGTTGGTTATAAAAATACAAATTTATTTATGACAGCCACCTAAGTATTACAAAGGATCAACTAGTCAAACTTTAGATGCATCACCAAGGACCAATACACCTATAATAGTGCATTGGATGATGGATGTATGTTCATATTTTTTTATTATTTTATTGTGTATTATGTGTTCTTGTCTAAATTGTAATTTCTTTATTTTGTAGAGAAGTAGTCAGGTTACATCTAACAGTGCAACTCAAGCCTCAGCTCCACTACCATTTAATATTTTAGTGCAAATGAATTATGGGAATAATACTGTTAGTTTCCGTTTCACTGTATATATGATATTGTTTGTTTATTTGCCTTTATGCTGATTTTTTTTGAATTATCATTGGATGAATTAAGATAGATATATATATTTTTTTTAGGATTCACAAAAGAGCAGCATTTCTGAAACTGTAGGTCAACAAAGTGGAAGTACTAACACAACACCTCCATTGAAAGGAAAAAAGAGGCAGAAGGGAATGAGAGTTCCTTCAAGATACATGGACCATATTAAGAACTCAAAGAAATAGACAAATAGAGATAGGGACAGTTTGTATGTGGCTTTTTGTGTGTTGCCAATTATGGCTCTTATATATTTTGGTATTTCTGATGCAGCCAATCTGTAACTTAGGAAAGATATTCAATATTTTATGTTTCAAGAGTTGAAACAATGGAACTCCTTTTAGTTTTAACATTGAAACATTAAGTTTATTTAGTTATGTAACAGCTACACTTGATCATATACAATATATGTTAGAAAAATTTTCAGTAAATTTTTGTCTTGCTATTCTGTACATATGCTAGAAAAGATGTGTTTTCTATGCATATCATGAAGAGTGGCCTATGAATATTAACTATACATTCATATAGTGTTCCTGAAAAAGCAAATGCATTATTGTTGAAGAAAAACAACAATTCAAATTCACAAATCTATCTAGCTTCATTCTATTGATCTTCCAAAAGTTACATTTAGCTTTGTAAGCTTTAATTTACATTGCATTTTACCTACAACTACAATTACCACTACACATTGCACCACCATAACACATTAAACTAACACTACACGAAGTGTTACCACTACCACTACACATTGTATTTTCCTATTCCTAAATAGTTCATAACCCTTATAGCAACTACAACCCAACTTAAGCAACATTTCAGTGTTGACCAAATATGATTTTTTCTTTCATGCTTCTCATTCTCTTTCTCCTTTTTTTCTTTCTCTAATTTGTCAAGCTTCCCTAATAGCCCAATAATGACAACTCTTGCTCTTATTGAAATAGGAGGATCCACCCATTAAAAAAACTGACATGGGTTGGTCTGCCATTTCATAAATAAGAAATTATTAGCATATAACCCAAATCCAACTACACATTAATAGGAAAAATTAATTAATTTTTTCTCAAATTTCATACCTGGATATTTCTGCATCCTAAGAACCTCCTACCTGGATTGGCGTCAGTCCATGTCGTTCTCATGATCGCTTCGACATCACAATGACATTTGGTCATAACAACTTCCATTTTCAGCAAGCTTCGTTGAACTGATTTGTGGTTTAAAGTGGTTTCGGGTTTTAGCAGCTTTTTCTCCTAAGCACTTGTGATAGAGAAAATTTTACAGTTGGAAAACATTACAAATATTATATCTGGTTCGCTTTTGTAAGAAGAGAAAAACAAAAATATATGTAAAGTTATGAGAGAGGGATAGCTTTAATAAAAAATAAATAAATTTATGAGTGAGGGCTGATGTGGTAAAAAGAAAATGCATGTTTGCCATATAAAAATTAAGTGCCATGTCACACGATAGGTGATGTGCCACATGTTCATCCTTTGCTGGAAAGTTGACAGGTACTTTTTTGCTACTAAAAAAAAGATCATACTATTTTAAGTGACTCGCTAAAAGTTGGGTACCACAATGGTACTTTTAATAAAAGTTGGGTACTGCGAGTGTAAATTACCTCAAAAGACTATAAATCTTTAACAATATATTTTTTTTGAAATAAAATCAATGTTACGTGACCAAAAAGAAACAAAAGTAAAGTTGGATGACCATCATTGTAATTAATCCTTAAAAATTGATAACTAAGTATGGGTGACATGGTAAATATTCTTGAAATATTCATTGGCAGGCTGCCACATCATCATCCTCCCACCAGGTCACTAATTGATGATATTTAAATTAAAATTGGATACTTGAAAAGAAACCGACTAAACTTTAGTATTTAAAATGCAATAAGTGTAAAGTTAGATACTCACCCATACATTTAATCCCAAAACATGCATATAAGTTTAAAATTAATTCAATCACTTAAAAAGTGAAAAATAAAAAAAAATTACTTCATAAATCGTTCTATAAAGTTGTTACATGTATTTGTATGTGCGTATGCATGTAAATTTATTTTTTGTATTACAACTATTAAAATATAGGCTTTTCCAATATAAAATAATTTTAATACTGAAATTGTATAATGGCTTAATCATATAAAAAAAAATCTACAACATATGCTGAAAATAAAGATTTTATCAAATTTTTTTATCTTGATGTCTCTTATCAATTCATGAAAGGAAAATCTCACACTCCTGTTAGAAAAATAATTAACAATATAATATATAATCTAGCATAAAGAATAACATCATGATTACAATTATGATATGATGAAATTAAAATTTCAGGGTTGAAATCATTGAAATAGCTAGGGGTAAAAGTTTATAACTCATAAGATAATGTTATAATTAAATACTCCAAGTATACGTGTGTGTATATATATATATAGAGAGAAAAATGATAACTTTGTACAAATGTAACTTTGTACATATGATATCAGCATTCCCATGTTTGGTCCTGAATTTCCACCACATAAGAGACATATTGAAGCTAAAATCACCTATGTTTACTTCAATAACAATTTTTACTGATATAATAAAAGGATTTATGTCTTGGGCTATTACGTCAACAGTTTTATCATAATTTATGTAATTTTTTTAATTTTTATGAGTCACTAAAAAATTATCAAAATATAATAAATATAAAAGATAGTTATTGTTTTGTTAAAAATTATAAAAAATTAATAAATATGAAAGATAGTTATTATTTTGCTATGCTACATCTAGCATCGTCCCACTAATGATATCATGAGACTCATGCTCTCAACATAATTATGCTACTAATTAGTAGTGTAAGAATAATGAACTTCCAAAATTTCATAAATTAATTCAGAATGCTATTTTTAAAATGTAATTAATTATAGAATATCCATCCAATGCATGAACTTTAACACTATATATATATATTTTATGCCTAATCTGTTAAAAATGAACTGTAAAATATTCTATTAGAATAAGACATTTACTTAAAAGTAAGATTCAATCATTCAACTTTCTTATTCTCTCATATCCTGCCATAAATTTTAGTCACATAGATTAGTTGTTAAAAAAAAGAAAAACTATTGTTTCACTAAGAATAATAAGATTATTAGATAATTTTTTTACTCGAACAAATTCTTATGATGCTATATATGATGTCACGATGATGAAAGCAGACAGATGTCAAAGAGAGAGGGAAAGGGGTGTGAGGCTCCATGTCACTTGAGTGCACATTAAAAAGTGGCCTTAAAAGACCCAAGAAATGGGGTCCAATTTTAAGCACATTCGGGTCAGGCACCCTTCCACATGCAATGCAAGAATGGCTGGCAATGGCATGACTTATAAGGTCTTGACATTTCTTGATATTTTTTTTTTCTTTTAATCTTTATTTCTTGCTTTGTTTTTTCTTTTCAGTTAGATATGGTTAAAAAACAAATATGGATTGCTATAATGAGTAGTAATAAAAAGTACCCTTTAGCAAAAGAAGAAAAAAGAATGTTCACAAAAAATAATAATAAATAAAAAAAATTTCTTTTATTTCTTCCTGTCAAAATGCATAGAGATGACAAGAAAACAATAATAAAGAGAAGAGTGATCAGTCTTTGGTTCTGCTGTTGCAGAGTTATTTGTGTGGATGAATGAATGATATATAAAGAGAGATTCACTTCACTATTATTTTATGTTATACACTTCATTTTCATGATGTGCACTTTTCTTTTCTTTTCTTTTCTTTTTTTTTTTCTTTTCTGGTTGCTATCTCTAGCAGTAGCCACAATTATTTCAGAAAAAAAAAAGAAAGAAAAACAACTGTCCATAACATTCCAAAACTTGGGAAAGAGATCTATACATGTATCATGTATTTCTGTTTTCTTTTTTTGAAAAGTACCCTTATGATAATTCATTTTTTAAGTTATTTTTTATGTAGCTTTTTTTCTTTTTCTTTTTTTTTTTCTAAACCACAGTGTGAGAATAAGATTTTCTCCTTTTAAATTCTGTCCGATTCCATTTCTTTTATCACTTTCTTCTCTTCAACACTATATTAATCTGTATCAAATCAATTTGAACTAATGCTAAAAATAAATCAATTTGAAGTTTTTATGATTAATTAATTTTCTTGATTTCCTTATGTTGTTGATAAAAAATTTGAATATTATCCTAAAATAAATATTTTTTTTATTTTTCCATTATAAATCAATAATTTAGTATAATACATAAAAATTTCAAAAGTTAATGTACTTATCAGACAATAAATAACATATGAGTGAAAAAAAAAACACCTTTACCAAGTACTTACGAGCCATATAGAAAACTGTATATAATTAAAGGTCTTGCCTTTAATTAAAGGCTTTAAACGTTAATCACATTTACCTTGTATTAAAGGTGTTTTAATTCTTTTTCGCCCCTTGCACTCTTATTTGTGTATGTTAACAGTCAAGACATTGATGATTATAAAAGTAAAAATTATTTTGTTTGCGATCCAATACATTTTATATAATTCATTTTGTTTAATGTGTGCTAAAATCATCTAAGAAATATTTATCTTTTAAGCATGAGTTGATGTAATTTTGCACCTTTTTTTTTTGCATGTTAGAATCATTCCTTTTCATTTATGTCAAAACAAATTTTTTTTTAAGTTTCTTTTAATATAAAGTTGAATATAGAGTTCAACTAATAAGATAAGAAATTGACTAAACAGTTGGAGTTATTTTTTAAAATAATAATATCACTTTTAAATAAATAATTATATTTGATATTCTTTTATTTGAAAAATATAATAATTTTGATTATTTTGGAATTCAAGCAGGATGAACTCATAAAAAATTAAAATTCTCTCAACACTTATTTTTATCATATGTAAAACTTGAATCCAAAATTTTATTTAAGGGAATTCAAAATTCTTATCACTCCCACCAACAATATAATTAGAATTATTTTTAACTAATAAAAAGTAATAACTAATAGAGATTCATATATATATAAGACATTATATAGAAGAGATTAAACATCAACGTACTTAATTAAGTTAATTAGATAATACAGGAACAACAATATTGGAGGAAACTAGAAATGTTTTAAAAAGCATAGCATCATGAGCAATCAGCCTTGAGTTGCAGCAGATTGACTGCTCATGATGTTATATCCTTCAATAAAAACCTCCTAACAAAAACAATTGCACATAGCATAATCAAAACCCTGGCCACAGCATAATCAAAATCCGCCGCCGATGGCCGGAGCCCAGTAGTCAGCACCATTGTCACTACCAACATGCTGAGTGCAAGACACAGGAACTAAGCACAGCCCTCTACTCCTCAAGTCCATTGGCTTATCTTGGTCATCCTGATATATATAAACAATCACATAATAAACAAAAAGAAGCAAAAGGGTATATCAATAATGCATGCTACCATTTCATTAATGCACAAAAGATATGACATTAACATATAGTACTTTTTTATTTTTCAAGAATGCATAATGAGGATGAGGATAATGATAATGATGATTGTAAAATAAAGTATACAAGAAAAAGGTAATATACTAATGAGCAATGAACAATAAGTCAAATGAAAAGAGAAACTAAATAGCTAGGTTATATATATTAGTATAAAGGTGTTGCACAAAGATTTTTTTTTAAAAAAAAAAAAGAAAAAATCATAAAAAATATTACCTGGTTGGGACCTTCTCTTCCTTCCTGGCAGATGTCATACAACAACAAAATGAGAAAAAGGAAAAAGGAAAGCATAAAAACAAACCAAAGATAAAAATAAAAAAAATGTTAAGTGTTTTGTTTTCAGTCTTTCTCAACCCTATTCTTAATACCCAATTACTAATACCCTTTTAAATTACTCCTAAAATTATTCTTTTAATCAAACTTTTTTTTTTAATTCATTTATTTAGGTAAAGTTGCATAAAGCTGAGAACCTTGTTCTTGGGCTATCTATATATAATATCTATATAACAAAATACTTAAATAAAATATAGATGCTTTCAATTTAATACACAAAGACTCTCCTACATAAAAATGTATTTCTTTGCATTTTTTTAATGCAAGTGATGGATCCAATAAAGCTATAGCAGCATACCTGACCTGGGTCTTCAGGAAATACACAATTCCTTTCTCCTTGAACCTAACAAAGAATTCTCTGCCATTAGTTTAAGTTATTATTCTTTTTTAATTAACTAGATAATACAATTAGCCATACAATTAAGTAATAATTATTCTTCTTTCTCTTTTAACTAATACAACTAGCTATACAACATGTGCATGCTCTGAAGAGAAGGGATATTGGTCTTGCATTGGGAATAGAGAAATGTTTGTTTATGTAAGTATATGCACAAGAGTTTACTTACAGATTGTTGGTTCCTCATGTTTGCTGATGCAGTGCCCAAGTATGGGAAGCTAAGGGCCTGTAATTTTTTTTTTTTTTTTTAATGAAGAGGAGGCAGAAGAGAGAGTGAGGGTAAGAGAATAAGAATTTTTATGACTTCCATAACTAATTAAAGAATGATTAGAAAAAGCAAAGAATGAATAATTGAGGGCAACTTTAACTGCATGCTTCTTCTCAACACTGATTCTGAGTGAGTTTTATGGCTTGCAGAGGGTATATAAAAAAAAAATTAAACATTTTTGTGGAAGAAGAAACATCACCTCAATTTGACGCTGAAGGAATCTGATATACCCAATAGCTTCTAACAAGACAGAAGCTGTGTCAGTCTGCAAAAGAGGAACATTTCACCACACTCATCTTTCTTGATCTTCTTTAATGTCAAAAAGAGAGAGCCAAAAGAGTAAAGATAAAGAAGAACAGATAGAAAGATCAGAGCTTTATGATCATATATAAGTGACAATTTATTTATAAAAAGATCTTGGCTTTATGGGTTTTAACTTATACAAAAGAATAAGAAATCAAAACCTGCTTATTTATTGTTCTTTATGTTCAATGCATTGTAGATGAAGCTTGGAGTTTTTTTACCTTTCCAAATGGGGAAACTAGCTGGTGAAGGGCAGTGATTCTATCACCCAACTTCTCCTTCCTGACCTAATAAGATTAAAATTATATAGCACCAAGTTTTATAACCTTATTTTAATCAAATTTATAATGGTATAGATGAAACATAGCGGAAGAATCACACATGCTTTAAGAAATAGACAATCAAGAAAGACATTGTACTCTAACGCACACACACTCACACATCATCAGCCCACACCCATATGCTCTGAGAGAGACAGACAAAGATCGTGAACTTTGTTTTACCTTTAGAGGTGGTTGGCTTGAAGATGGCTGAACCCTAGGCTTCTTACACACCCCACCAGTGCCTGTGTTGTTACCCTAGCAGAAGGAAAAAATAATAATGAAGCCAAATATCAAGAATGTAAGAAATCCCCAGATGAAAGAATTCAATACAGCACATATTTTTCATGAAAAATAGCTATAATGAAGTGATGAGGTTTGGCCGAATAGTACTGCAGTCGTCCAAGAATGTAAAAGATGATGAGATTTATAAGCATAGCAATTCATATGTCGGAGTTCAATTAATGAACTCAAAAGAAAAAAAAAAAAAAAAAAGCCCCATATAGCTGTGCTTATACTAAGTGAAATTTTCTAGGTACAGAAATCATTACCCTTTTATCTCGTACTTAACTAAAACCTACCTCAGTTGATTGATCTAGATGTTGACTCCTTGCATCTGCCTTGTTATAAGAGAAGTCAAGAATATCAGTGCTTAGAGTTTTAGCACAAGACCTAGGAGAGGAGACTGGCAATGGCATGACTTGTTGTGACCAAGTAGGTCTAATGAGAGGGTGAAATTCTCCATCACCATGACCATACAAATTGCTACTTTGAGGGACTTGCTGTTTTACATCAGCAACTCTTGGATGAATATTATATGAATTCAAGATTTGGTCTTCCCAATTTTCCAACTTTTTGAACTGAAAATGACTTGGTCCAAACCTATGATCTTCTTCTTCTTCTCCTCCTGACAAACCACCCCTGAAACCACAAATCACCATCACCAAGTTAACTAACTGAAGCTGAGCATAGATTTTGAGAACAAGATCAGTATTTTTTTTTTTGTCTTTTTTTTAAAAGTATATAGTTATAATTAAAGAAGATAGTAGACACATAATATACAACTGTTAAATGAAGCTAATGATTTGTAGATCAGAAGCTTTTTGAATCAGCTATGACATATAAGTTAATTGAGCATACATATGCATATCAAAAGAGTGAACTTGAGACAGAAAGAGAGGGATTTACAGAAGTAGTTGGCTCCATGACAGAGGAAGCTCTTGGTTATGATCAGGAAAGAAATTAAAAGGTGAAGGAGAACAAGGATATGATCCAAAAACATAAGGAGAAGAGAATTGAGATGGAGAAGAAGATAAGAAAGAAGGAGGTTGAAGCGGTGAAGGTGGTGGATGCATGGTACACCGACTAGGGTTTCCTGCCATCATTAGCTTAGCACTGATATGGGTTTAGCTCTATATATCTCTCTGAAACAAAAGAATTTGAAATTCTTGTTGTTTAGGTAGCCATCAAAAAGAAAGAGAAGAAACATATATATATATATATATATATATAAAAGATACAATTTTTTTTTTTCCCCTTTTCTGAATTCTTTCACTTTCTTCTTTCTTTCTTCATTACTTTGTCATGATCTTTCCCTGTTCATGCATCCTTACAAGCCCTTTGCTAAAGCCTTTGAAGGGTCCTGTTTGCTTTCTCAGATGAGGTTGAAGAAACTTTGAGTCCATTTACTGAAAGAATTTTTATAGAGATTGTGGGGTTAAGGAGCCTTGCATATGTTTCCTTCTTCTTTCATTCACTTAGTAGCCTTTTTTATTCCTTTGCTTTTGCTTTATTATAAAGTGGGGGCAAGAAAAAGCTGGTGGGTAGTGTTTTCAGTCCATAAACTTATGTTTTTTTGTACAAGCTGCTCATGTATATATATATAAAACTTGTTTCCTTGATTTGGGGTGGTACATTGGGATTGTTTTGGAGTTAGGATTAGAGTAGGATTCGGGTATAATAGTATTAATATTTGTCTATTTCACATTATCATGCTTTTCTCTTTTCTAGTGCAATAATTCAAACTAGCAAACCCGTATTCATAATCTTATATTATGTGCACATTTCATGTTTAATATATATATATATATATATATATATATATATATATATATATATACACGCAGATATTTGTTGAGGCTGCTAATGTGTAGTAAGTGCACATGCATCAAGCAAAAAGGTAAGATAAGCTATGGTGATGGTTTTCCTTTAATTTAGACTTCAACTCAAAGACAAAATATAATGATTGAACATTTTACCCTATAGTAGTTCCTTCTTTTTTTTTTTTTTTAAGAAATTTATACTTATTTTTTATATTGATGCAATAATATTTTGTTATTTTTTTAAACTTAGTATCTATATGCATAATTTTTTCAAACATTTTTAAGGGTATATCTTCGTGTCAATATAATGTATATATCGAGGTAATTTTTTTTTAAAATATTAACTATAAAAATCGAATTTAAATAGTTGAAAAGAGAAATTAACCTCTTTGAATCACTTGAAATAATTCTAATGTTGAGTTACATAAGAATGATTTTATACGGTAATTGTACAGATAGTACTCAACATGATAAAGAAAAAAACAGAATGAAAGTGATACATGATCAGACGTACTCCAACCTTTTTTTCTTGTAAAGAACTATCAAAGAATGAGAGGCAATTGGGTATGAGAGTGTTTTTTTATTTTTTTTATTTTTTGGATGAATTTGATTTGTAGTTTTGTAGGATGAAGAAATTCTTTAAGATCAGTCAAGGTGTTGATTTCAGGATAACATATATACATGTATATCAAACAGTGAAAATCATAGGATTGAAAAAATATCCTTTTGACTGATAATTTATTACATATGCATCAAACGTTGGTAAAGAGAGGCCCACATCTTTTGTAATTTGAATGAATGAAAATGATAGTTTTGTGGAATCTCAATATAAGGATAATATATATGCAAAGAAAATATTGTACTGTTAATGTTGAAATTCTGTACTATATATAAAATAGATAAAGTATACTTAGAAAACGTACATTATCAACTGCCATTTTCCTGAGAAACTTATGCCAGCTGCTGGATTGGTGAAGAAATTTCTTGTGATAGAATACATTTGTTTTTCTGAACAGAATTTATTGAATGTATAAAATGATATTTACTACATTTTTAATGATATTTACACCGTAGATTCATAAACAGTACCCACCTCCGGTTTATTTGTTGAGTTCTTGTGATTAATTATGTCTTAATTTATGAAATTATTTTTAGTTGATAGATTCTGTTGGTTTTAATAATTTACTCCTTTGTAATCTGTCATTTCTCTATCTTTAATGAAATCAACCTAATAAAATTTTGTCCTTATTCTATCATTTTAATGGGGTGTTTTTATTGTCTGAACAAAATAAGGTCTACTTTATTAATGATCAAGAGAAATTATTTATGTTCTAATTCAACATAAACAAAATGAGGGAAATGAAAAAAAAAAGTAGTAGTTACAGTACAGAAGCTGACGTGATACAGACTTTCTTTAAATTGTTGACGGGGTGATGTTGGGAGACAAATTGTCGACAAGGATCAGTTGACTAGTAAGTGGTAATAGTTCCTTGTAGTAATAAAACATCTGATGACAAGTGTGATTTTAATGGGGATATGTAATGGAAGTGGAGTACTTTGATTTTGAGCCTGCCATTATAGAAGAACATGTTTAATGTTTAAATTGCCTGATGATGTATGCAGCAAGTAACTATCAACAAATGGTTTTAAGCCCATTTATTGATGTGTAAGTGCAAGATAAGAAAGGAAATGCATAAGATGAGAGACCTGTTAATTATCAAATGCTTTTGATATGAGAGTCCATTATAGGAGCAAACAGAGGACAATTTATGACCATAATTGAAGAAAGCAAAAGAGCAAGGCAACAATGTATCCTTATCTGCTCTTCAATTCTGTGTTTGGTTCATAAAAAAGCATAAAAATGCATCGTATGCTTCCACTCAGAAAGAAAGGGTAAGTGACATGGACCATATCCATGTATATATATATGATCAAAGCATCCACAACACACTAATTTGTCATTACTTCAATAGAGATTTCAGCCACTGATGATATGAACCTTTGCATTTGTTTTTACATGATAAAGGTACAAGATGGAAACCCATAAGACTGGAGACTCCACAATCAAGAAGAAATGAGCTGCTGAGCCTTTCAAGAATTTATGAATTGAGGAAAAGAATTTTTCTTGATTGCAGAATGATGACAAAGAATGGTTTTCCCAACTCAATTATGGGAATAAATACTTCTACAGTTTGATTCCTTGATTTTAATTGTATGCCTAATTCAGGCACTTTTTTTTATACAACACGCTATGGTGATTTTCTTCCTACTGTTCTATGTTATCCATTTTCTAGGATTTGTATTGGCTAGCTAAACCGCCATGCCGCTGCATTGCTACCACTTGTTCACTGCATCTAGGGCACCGGAATGATGGAGATGCAGCACACCTTGTTCTAAGGCAGTAATAGCAGTACCTGCCCATAGGAAAGAGTTACCCTAGAAAGCTAGAGTTGAAAGTACTCTAAAGTTTAAAGCATGTGAAGATCTGCCATATGTGCTTGAGCAGTCTTTGTTTAAAAAACTTCCTGCCACTAAAGTTCAGAAATAACATTGATAAAGAAAATACGCTAAAAGAATTAGGGAATGTGACATACATGAAAAAACTAACAATAGAGGCATTGCAAACTCATGATAAAGGCAACTTCCTAAAGTTAAAATAATAAAAGCCAAAAGTGAAAATGATTTATATACCTGTGCTGACATGGAAGAGCAATAAATGGAATAGTTGGAGTTGCTTGGCAAACAGGGCAAATGCCATCATCTACCGTAGAACTTGAGGATTTGTCTTTTGAAAATGGGCTCAGTAAGTTTTTAACTGATGATGAATTAAGAAGAGGAAGAAGCAACAACAGCATCTCCTGCATAACAGCCAAAAGAATTAAGTTCCAGAACAAGTTATCAAGACAGACTACATTGTGGCAAACACCTTGGCATTCTGAGCAACAGCCAAAAGACAAAATCTCCAAGAGGGAACCAAGATCAACTACACATCTAAGGTCGAAGCAAATCATCCTTTTTCTTTTTTTGAGCTTTTTACACCATTGTAGAGGGGGAAACATTTAACATGTAAATGCGGGGGACAGTCTCAAAACTGAGACCCGTGAAATGCCACACGAGGACTTGGGTAGGCCAAGTCCCCATTGGCAAGGTAAATCATCCTTTAAAATTTACATTAAGATAGTTCTAATTTTATTGAGCAATAGTAATATATATAGGTAACTTTACACAAGATATATGTTTAAAATGTCAAATTAATGACAAGATGCACATCATCAGGCTCAACTTGAATAGTCAATTAGCTTTGTAACACAGTCAACGTGGACAAGTCTCAGCAAAGAAAGCAGCCAAAGTAGCCTTGATCTAGTTGATTTGAAGTGAACTCAGAATGAATTCACAAATCACAATAATAACCACCTTACTACCAATTTGCCAATAACTTATTGCAAAACTTATTTGTATGCACAATATTCCATTGCCAATTTCCAGCAACAGATGTTTCTAAATTCTGCAGCCCAGGAACATAACAGACAAGTAGGAGGACATTTATGAATGACAACTGAGCTCATTGCATAAGAGAATCACAAGGTGGTAGGCAAAAGGCACTTCAGTTTAAGTGATGTCTGAACATATTCACAAGACACCAAAAAATAACTTTGCATGATTTATGTGCCATAGAACTTACAAATATTGCATGAAAAAAAAGAAAAGGATTATATGTGATGAAATCCAGGATACAGCCATGATAGCCTAGTGACCCAGAAAACAAGTTATGAAAGAGCATTTCCTTATATCAAACTTTAGGCCAAAATAGACTATAATATGTAAATAATAAGATCAACAGATTAAGATTCTTGAAACTAAGAATCAATTACCGAAAATTCATTCCACACTAATTGGCGATTCATGTACTCAAAGCTAACTGCTCGGTTCATATTAGGACTTCCATAGACAAGCCTTGCTTTTAATACTCTTTCAACAAGATTCCTAAATCTGCAGCAAAACAAGACAGGAAAATAGAAGTTCATCAGCTCCAAATAGATAATTAACAGAATAATCTTTTCATATCTACAAATGTTCAGCAATTAAATCATACTAAATATGCACCTTCAACAATTAAATATGCCTGACAAAAATAAAGCAGAAATGTTATTTAGACAAATAGTAAATATCAGAAGAATAGGGTTTCCAAAAATGATTACATATATAATATGGACTTATCCATTTACATGCACCTCCAGAAGAAAACTAGTAGGCTTCAGGCTAGAATAATTCTTAACTGGTGGTGAAAATCACAACTTCCACAACAAAGGGCTCAATTCTGCATCCACAAATCTACTACCACCTTCCACTACAAAGGGCTCTATACATCCGCAAATCTACCACCATGTCCAAACTAATGCACCGAGAACAATTACTTCAGCTGAATTACCCAAACATATGGCTATTACTTGGACATCTTGAAATTAAGATAATGACAATCTACTTCTTTGTGAACCTTCTGGTTTCTTTATGTATCAAGAATAACATGCATTCAAAGAATATATGCCAACAGAATGCATGCCCTGTAATTTTTGGTCATATTAAAACAAAATGAGACAATATTTTCTTTTGCATGGATTAAGTCCTACCCCATTTTTCACCCATGAAGTGAGAAAAACATTGGTGTTCAATTATATAGACAGCCATCTATAGGAACACTAATTCAATAGAAACTCTAACATTTTGCATCACCTCTTTCATGTATGTTATTCTTATCGAATATTATATTAAACAAGCATACCTTCCAGTGTAAAGAAATATGAGTAGGTTGACAAATGATGCAGCCTTATAAAGTCCCTCAATACGTTGTAATAAAATCCACATTCGACGTGCTAGTGGCCTCTGAACAATATAAAAAACAAATCAGCACCCTGTTCAATCCAAAATCTACACTCGCGTGCTAGTGGCCTCTGCCTACAGGTTGAGGTTGACGAGAAAATTAATTCTCAAAAAACACAAAAGTTTACCTGTTCAGAATCACCCCATCTACGAAAAGCAGAGAATGACTGCAAGCGAGCCCAGATATATTGGCCACCAACAGTGGCAATGCAATACCAAAGTTTCTGAGACATAGTGAGTCCAGGTCCTTCCAAACCTGTTCTGACTGTTGGAAACACACAGCATAAAAGCAGATGGAACCGTCTAAGTAACACTTCTAACGGAAAAATATCAGGGGACCTGTATATTTGCTCACTCAGCTCTACTTATTTGACTCTGATACAAATTTTTCAGCTAGAATATAAATAATGGTCTGAGTGAATCCCTAGAAATATTTATTCGCATGTCAAAATGGTCTGAAATCTTTGTTAATCTATCACTAGAAGTGCATATAAGATGATTAAATTTTTTGTGCCATCAGCACTTCACTATTTTTAATTAAAATCAGTTTAATAGTTAACAACAGTTGATGTTGAAAGTATCAATCCAGAAAAACAACACAGAGCCAGTGTTATAAAGGGACAGTATATGCAAGAAAAGTTCAGACCTGCATACCTTTCTCTCTAGGCTGGACAGCACGTTCGTCTCTGTATCTGAGATTCATAAGAGCAATTCCAGGAGTAGGCTTATCTACCCAAATGGAGAACCTCCAAATAAGAAACTCAAGGAAAGCATCAAGTTCTGGTTCATATTGAAATAACATTCCTGGCTAATCCCAATAAACCAATGAGAAACAAATTAATTAAACTACTGTTTCATCATGTATGTATCATCAGACCACCAATAAATACAATCAATACCATAAAATTGACAAGAG
Source organism: Mallotus nudiflorus (assembly GCA_947683625.1). Classification (NCBI taxonomy): domain Eukaryota; kingdom Viridiplantae; phylum Streptophyta; class Magnoliopsida; order Malpighiales; family Euphorbiaceae; genus Mallotus; species Mallotus nudiflorus. The sequence goes on from CANTUR010000124.1 coordinate 136,242, forward strand.
AGAATTTATAAATATACCTTCATTAAAGTGAAGACCTTAACCAATTGCTCTTTTAACATAGCAGACATTTCAATGTCTAATCTTGCAGCATCAACTTGGTTAACTCTAGAAATTGAAATTGGTATTATTGACTGCAATAGAAATTCAACAAATATTACAAAACAAATACAATTCACACCATCACGCAAATTAAAAAAGACCCAAAAGAATAAAAATCAAAACTTTACTCTAAAAATCCATTAATTTTAGGTAAAAGAAAGCAAGTAGCGGGTGGGGGAGTTCACCTGGTGAGAGAGAGAGAGTGACTGCCATTGCGGAAGCAGTGTTCGGTAAGTACGAAACCATTCACGCTCTGCCGGAGGAACCAGCAGCGGGGGTGAAACACCGGCGGTGGTGGTGCTCATTTGGGCACTGAAATGGAGCGATAGGTGTTGCTTTGCTAGGGTTGAAGAGCACACAAACGGGAAAGATGATGATGCAGTGCTTAAGGGGTGGTGTTGCTTCAGCTTATTAGTTGCAATCAATGGGCGGTGGTGTTGGCAGTAGAATAGTTTTGCCCATTAAAGGAGGGTATTTTGGTCTCATTATTTTTTTTTTTTAATTTTTTTTCCAGAACATCAGGAGATGTAAACTTGTATTATGTTTTTGGAGATTGTAAATTAGCCACGTCATGTTTGTTCCCTGAATAATTCGAGTAATAAAAGATATAAATATTCTATTTAAAGAATTTCCTTTCCAACCTCCCGCCTCCTCCACTACACTTACTCTTATAACCTTACATTTTTAACAAATCAATGCTCATCGAGAACATCTACATCTTGTACATTGCTTTTAAAGATATACTTTTAAGCGTGTTTAATACTTACTCTTATAACCTATCACAAGAGCTCCATAGGCCCATAGCATACTTACATTAAATATTTATATTAATAGGAAATTGGCACTTGGAGCACTTGGACTTGGATTGTTTACATAGTTCATATTTTATTATTATTATTTTAGTTTCTATACATATTTTTTTAAACACAATTTCCTCGGTTTTAATATTGTATATTAGAACGGTTTATTCAAGTAGAAAATAGACATGTCTTTTCATTAATTAAATCTATAAAATTTTTATTTATTTTGAGAGATATATTATTGATTTTATTCTTATCTCTCAAATAGGGTTTATGAATCCTGAAAGCAATTGCTCTTAACCCATAAACAAAATAGTGGGAGTAAAATTCTTTAAGGACAATGATAAATTAACGCACAAAACTTTGTTTCTATATAGTATACTCTTTTACTATTTCTAACACATCTTATCAACATCCTAGATGGATCTTTACATCCATTAGAAATGACTTTTATATCGTTGAAGAAATGAATATATGTATACATTCTCACAATTTTATCTCTCCAGTTGTTGTCGACTTCTTCTACATAGAGTGGTTTTTAGCCATTATTTTGGTCAAAAACAACCCTCCCACCTTTCTTCTTTCACCCTTCATCACTATCTTTTAATAATCTAGTCATTTGAAGATTTATTTTCTTAGTCTTCAGATATGAGATTTTAGTGTTTAAATAATCTAAGTGCTAGATTTAGATCTAACTTCTTAATATTATGTTATTATTTTGGTCTTCTGTTGACAGTTGTTATCCTTGGCTCTATTGTTGCTTCTAGTGAAAAAAGAAAAGAAAAAGATGAAGTAAGAGTAATGCAATTTGGTTTCTGCATAAGGAGATGCGTAAAAGCTAATTCATATCTTACTAAATAGAAGAATAGTGATTCTATAGAAAGAACTTCAATGGCAATGATTTGGCCAAAGTAATAGACTTTTAGTTTTTTATTTTTTACTTTATGTTAGCCATTTAAATTAGGTTTATTATCTAAGTTTCACTAGATTGACTGAGTAAATGACGTCCATTAGACTATCTCATTGGGAAAGGGCTATGGGTTGAATATTTCTTTATTTGTTCTTACTCCTTATTTGGTTAAATTCCACAAAAAAATTTATTTTCATTTCTAAATGAATTCCAAATAAAATTTATTTTTAAATTAATTTTTATTAATAAAATGTATTTAATTCAAATAAATAGTTTATAAAATTCATTCCAAATAAATTTCATATTTTGTTATATTGTGTTTCTTATAAATTTTGAATTTAAATTTTTATCAAAAATACTCTTTCAAATATAAAAATATTTTTAAAAATAAAAATAATGAGGGATATTTTAATCATTTAAAAGTATAAATTTAAAATTTGTATAATTCATTTAGAAATTTTAACCATTTTGATAAAATTTAATTTAGTTATAATTAATTCTACAAATTTAAAAAATTTAAATTATAAACAAAATTCATTTAAATCAAATTTTGTAAAATTTATATGTACCGAACACGGTCTTAGAGTCAATCTAGCTCTATTGTTGTCACTGCCTCCGGGCATCTTGAGCAATGAAAATGCAAATTTCAAAAAAAAAAAAAAAAAAAAAAAAAAAAATCCTCACAAAATCACAAGCCTTGGAAGATGGACTTTTAGCAAGTCCACTACCTTTTATAGCTAAACATGATTACCTAAAATCAATTATTCTGCAAGCAAAAAACAACGCAGATCTGATATTTGCAAATTCTATTAATACAATAATCTATTCCAATGTACATGAACAAAGACCCCATTCCTCATGTAATAAAACTGAGATCACTTGTCCACTATTCTGCTTAAATGAGATGTCTAAATAACATTTACACCGACTCTGCTGGCTTACTTTTCCATAGCCACTCTTGTAAATCAACTCCTTGACATTGTTGAATTTAGGGTACCTGAAATCATTACACAAGGCCACGAGTTTCAAATATTAAGAAAGCTGCATACAGTAGAAATCAAGTGTAATGGTTGAAAAAAATATAAAGATAGCATAACCATATTTCTGTAAGGCTGAACTCCATGCAGCCCATTCATAATTACTTCGTTTACTTGTACACACCGTTAGAAATCCATCTGCAACCACAAAATAACTACGCCTGATTAACATGTCCCTGAACTTAATTAACTAATGGCACAAGCACAAAGCAAAAGTTTCTCAAGCAAATGGAAAGAGAAACATGAAAATGCTGCAACATAAAACTCCTTCAAATGCACACTGAGAAGGGAACATTCATCCAATATAATGTAAATTTGCAGTATAAAGGCAGACCTCCTAACATGGTCATCATGAGTCCTGGGTATTCTTGCCAATGAAAAATAATGATAAATTATAATTTTCCTCCATCCAGCATATTGACAAAAGTGTATTGAAACAACAACTAATCATAACAGGAGAATGGAGTTCTCAGTGCTTGAAATTGTAAATAATATTAAAGTTGTCTTTCAAAATGATGTGAATTTGAAGAACTTGCCAACAAAATGAAAATGAACAAAAATAAATTTCTGAGCTTGCAGAATAAGGAATAAATCTAAGTATAAAGAGAAGAACAAATAAAAAACATAATTCACCAACATGAACCGAAATGATTAAGCTCACGACTATTGCACAGAAAATATGGATTTTTAATCTATATCTGCGTTCTAGTACTAAATCTAACATCACAATATTAAGGAAACAATCCGGACTCAACAGAAAAGGGTAATTGATACCTTACCAGTTGTACCTTTAACTCTGGTAGTTTAGCATCTTTCTGTAGGACAAGTCCAGACTCAACAAAGGCATCACTAAGGAATCCAGCCAGCCTCATAATTACCTGTAAAGAAAGCCAAAGCCTTAAAATTGAATCATCCTATGTATTAACAACAGATATCACATGTTTGCAATAACTTTAAAAAGCATTGAAATAATTGAGAAGTGAATTGAACTTATAACATACAATCTTGCAAAATGCAACATCTTGACCAATCAAGAAATGAAATTCATCAATTAAAGAGAGCAAATATACAAAAAGTCACAAACTTTACACTAAACAAAACATTAATAAACAAAGTTTCATTCTTTTTTAAAAATCTTCTAACTTCTACAGCTTACCCTTAAAAATTCCACCAAACTCCTTATCAACCTCATCAGCTAAATTCTCCTCACCCATCTTCCTCAACCCTTTACTCAAAACACCAATCACATACGTATCACCGGGCCATTTCACACCGCACCCACTTCTCCTCAACATTTCAACAATCTTAACCGTTGATTCCTTCCTCTCCGCGTCCACAACACCCCTAATCAACCTCAGCACTCCCTTATCGCTCTCCCACATTATCTTCCCTTCGTCTTTCTCCAAATCATCAATCACACGGTCAATATCGTCCCACAATTTGTTTCTCGAAAGAGCCGAGATGACCTCGCCGTAGAGATTTAGGTCAATTTGGTTAGGGTACTCTGACCGGAGAGTGGAGAGGACGTGGAGAGCTAGTGGACAAAGATCTTGACGAAGAAGCTCACGGAGGATTGAAAGGAGATCGGATTTGATTAGGCGTGAGAGATTCGGAAGATTCGACGGTGGTGATTTAGCGAAAGAGCGTTTCAGTGACTGGACGGCTAGGATAGCTTCTGTGCTTAAGATTCTACCTTTTACTAGCGGTCCGCGGTTGGAACGTGGATTGGCGCCGCAACGAATAGTGGCGGGGACTGCGACGGCGGAGGTGGAGGTGGTTGCGGGTGCGGTTAGGGTTTTTGGAGGGAGGAAAATGAGGCTTGAGTGGAGGGCGGAAGCCATGGCAAGAGTGTGTGCTCTGCCGTGTATTTTTTAATTAAAAAAAAAAAATTGGTGCAAAATTAATTTTGACGTGTGGCTTTGTGACGAAATGACTGTTTTGCCCATCGAATTAACAGTAAAATAAGATTAATCGTCGACAGCAGGATTCGAACCTGCGCAGGCATAGCCCAACAGATTTCGAGTCTGTCTCCTTAACCACTCGGACATATCGACGGTTGCAATACGTGTGGCTTTACCATTAATAATAAGTAAAATTTAACATGCATTGTCTGGCTAGGCCCATAACATTGAAGGCCAAGTTTACATGAGAATGAGATTCAAGTCCAAAAGCAGCACAAATCTGAAGATGCCAAACCTTGTACATGGCCGTTGCTGTGTACCTCTGATCACTCACTGCCAAAGTTGTTGTATTTAGGATGTGCCTTCCTCCATCAATGTCTATTAGAGGACTGAGTTTGTTGCTTTCTTATCTATTACATTAGAACTCTTCAACACTATGATCATCCACAGCACCCTCTATTTTATACAATAATACTTCAAAAACAAAACCAAAATAGCTTTGTATGTTAGTAATGACATTTGGTGCAAGCATGGAGAGTTCAAAAATCGATCCTTGCTCCTTTTAAAAACATTTCATCTAGAACAAAAATGGGTGGATAAATTTTCATTTGAATGTGTGATTGATGACATATTTTATTTCGCTTTCTTCTGGCATGGAAATCAATCCAGCTAAGCGTATATAGAGTTAAGAGTCGACAACAGCCATCACAGCAACCGACTCTTTCACTGCTACTAACGCTACTGATGCCATGGATAATCTTTGTAGCACTCCTCTCTTTCTTTTAATTTGTCATTTCTAACTTGGCACTTTTCATGAGATAAAATATGCCAACAATATCATCATGGTACCATCATACAAAAGTCTTTATGAATATGATTAATGAATGTGTTACCGCAAACATTAATAATTTTTAGTTAACAGCACCATTCAATTAACATCACCCTTTTCTCTACTATCAATCTGCAAAAAGAAAAACTGAAATTATGTGTCTCCAAAATTTATTAGATGCCTACTAATTGGTTGGTTCTGGACCACATGTCCAATGAACAGTATTTATGAATTGAACTATATATATATATATATATAAGAAGATCTAATTCACTTGTTAACTTATAATGTTTTATCTTAAAAAAAAAAAAAACAATATTAGCGTTGGATAATAGATATAAATACAAATGATTTGACAGGGTAATCAGCATTTTGTGGCTTAGTTTTTCTATTGTATACAATGCCATGTTTTCTTATTCTTAATGTGCTATGATTAGGTTCACATCATTATCAGTCATGCTATTTTTTAAGGAATAATCATAATTTCTCATTGAATTTTATAACTACTGCACTTGATAATGATTGATTTGTCATGTGCATGTTTATTGCCATAGGAACAAAAAGTACTCAAGAAGACAGTAGAAGAAATTTCTAGTTCTGAATTTGCGCACAAAATGTAAACAAATTTTAACATCTTTCATGGGTTTAAAAATATATCTTTATGTTCAGCCAGATGCATTCAGAAATTATTTACTGAGAGATTGGTGAGAGAGGCTGGGCAATGAAGCCACATTTGTTGCCAAGAGGTTGCATTGCATTAATTTGCTCTAAATTCAATAGCATGAAGCTTGAGTGCAGATTGATTGTATTGGCTGTATTTTGCACACAGTAAGTCAATTCTCATCATGTTCTCCAATACCAAGCACTTAAAAATCAACAACTTCAACTTAAGTGATCTGCAGCTCAATATCCAACACTCATTCATCACTGACTTTCACTCAATAGCATCATGACAAGTTTTTATCTTCTTCAACATATTTTAGCCTTCTGATATCATTTCACCTTTTGAACCTTCCTCTTTTTCTTTTTTCTTTTTTTTTTTGCCATTAAAAATTTGTTGATATTAAAAAAAAAAATACAAAATAAATTGGCTTTTCCTTGAAAGAGTAATGAAACTAGTAAGGCTAGTTCTTCAGCAAGAATCAATTAATTATCAGAAGTAGCCACTGCATGAATATGTGTGTGCATGTGTGCAACTTTTTTTTTAATGTGAAATTTTGCTTGTATGTTTTAGGCAGATGGAGTTGTTCAGAGGTTTGAATTGGCACATCTTTTTTAATCTTAATTATAAATAATAATTAAAAAAAAACATAGCTCAATTTTGAAATAAATTATTGAGAAAAATAATAAAATATTAAGCATTAAATAGATATTATTTATTATATTCCTCTAAATTCTAGTTAATCTGTTTCAATCGAAATAAAGTTAAAATGACAATAAAAGTTTTTTAATAACTAATTCATACACCGCAATTAAAATAAAAAACACAATGCAAGTCATTATCTATTAAGTAGGATCATTAGGTTCACATCATTGTCTTCGAACATAAGGATTAAAGATGTTCAATTAAAGCTATAACTTATGCTTTACGACATCTTTCATCTATTCACTTGATTTAAACATTGATTAACTATCTTAATTAAAAGACCAAGTTAATCATATCTGTCATACAAAAAGCTATATATGCATATAGCTTTTATTAACCTCTGCAACTCTTTTGCTCACTTGCAAACAAAAGTTAAGACGCATTCTTGTTCCATTAAAAATTCTAATAAAACAGCCAACAACCATTCAGATTTGGCACGGGATTATTTTCAATTAAGTAATATTTAAATTCAAATTATGGTATATATAATTATGTCGAATAAATTATTCAGAAATATTTATCGTTCTTATAGTTTTACTTGAATTGATCTGAATTAATAATAGTTGAGAGAGTTTTATATAGCGGTGATTTAGAAACTCCAATAAAATATAGAAGATTATTATAGTAGTTGTTATGATGATAAGCTAACACTAATAGGACCTGCTGGATTATATGTTGAATTAATTAGAGGCAATGACAGCTTAGCAAATTCTTGACAGCTACTTTTGCAAGGCATACACATAAATATATAAGGGACCTGCCATTATTGCTGTCTTGAGTGAGGTCTCACTAGTGAGTAGTGACACCAATATATGCATATATACATACATGCAATGCAACCTTAATTGAAATGAGTGATGTATGTGTATTGGAATGTGCAATTTTGGACCTCACCAATAATGCAATTTTATCCCTAAGTATATGTATATACTGCCCTACCTATATGCATATAGACCAAATGCACATGGAAGATTTTATATCAATCCTGTTGGCTTAGAGGATGCTGACTGTTTTTTTTTTTTTTTTTTTGAAACTAAGAGGGTACGTACCAAATTATCATAGAATTTGCCAAAAGTTTTTAATGTTAGAGTCGGGCATTGATGTGCCCTTTATGTCTTCATTCATCAATCTACATAATTTTGAGAACAATGCTAATCTTTACATATTTCTTTATAGTTGAAATTGATAATAGGCTTTTTTTGTAATCCAATAGTTCAGATAATGGATATTATAAGGCAAAATTATGGGTTCGATTTCCTTTCTTCCATTAACCTCCTAATTGTTAAAAAAAAAAAATTATAATATACCACACAATTTGATATAACATAAGCTCAATATTATGATAAAATGTTAATATAAATATATGGCTCCAAGACACAAGGTAAAAAAATATTTATTTATGTATATTATTTTATAAGTTCTATCATCTTTTCAAGTAATTTTTGATTTGGACATTGAAAAAAGATATATAATTGTAATTAGCTAATTCATTAAAGATTTTATATATATTACCAACAACTGTAAGAATTAATTGACATAAAATTATTTCAGCTTAAATGAGATATTGAGTTCAAGTTCTGATATATACAACGGCATTGAATTAGTTATTATGAGACATTTATCGTCCTTGTATACTATATCGTCATTTAAGTTATGAATGAATTTATTTTAACAATGTGAAATTTATTTTTTAAAATAGTTATAATAGTATACAGTTATATATAGTAAAAAAAAAAGAAAAGAAATACATTACTAGTTCCTGGAAGTTTGGATTGATATATATAATGGTTTTCATTTTTTTTCCTTTCATCATTGAATAATTCAAATATGTGAAAAAAAGTACTGTATTATCAAGTGTAGCCACCCTCAAGAGTCGCGATCAAACTAGCCAAATATTCTATCTTTGTTTTTCAATGAAGCCATCGTATCATTGCTTCAATCGTGCAGATTAAATAAACAGTTGATAAAGAAATTATAATGCTTGGTTGCCAATGTACATCCACTCACATATATATATATATATATATATATATATATATATATATTAATGCATATGAAAATTCATACATATATTGTTCATTGATAGAATCCATTCAGAGGATAGCAATATATGTAAGTAGTAAAAAGTAGCCTACCTTTAGCTTTTTTTTATAAGACTTTGAGAGCCACAATTGATTAATGTTTCAACTGTTTTAATTTTAAAAATCAAAACCATTCAAAAAACTAAGTGGGCGTTGCAATATTTTTGTTATATATCTACTATATTTATCACATCTAATTCTAATTAATTTAATTAAACATAAAAAGAGTATAAAGGTAATAAAAAAAATTTTATAACTAATTTAACATAATTATATATACTAAAATCTGAATACAAAACGTTATTTAAGTAAAAATAACAATTTAACAACTAATTTCGATAATTATTTATTGTCCAACATGCCGATGAATATATAATGCCCAATTTAACTTTTATTAAGTGAATGTAAATGTTAAAATTTCTAATTTTAAAATTTTGTAATTAGTTTTTATTTTATATTTATTAAAAATAAACTTTACATATATAATTACTCATTATGAAATGAATTTTTATAAAATTTAAATTCAATATTTAAGCAACAAAAAGTTTAAATTTTTTTACATAAACTCTTAAATTTGAATCTTATACGAAAATGAAATAAATATTATGAAAATTTTGTCTTTTACAAAATCAGTCCAACTCAATTCAAATTATTTCGAACTCTTACAACTATAAAAAATAATTACTAAAAAAGTTTAAATTCATGATTTTTTGTTTTTTACTTTTCACACTAAAAACTAACCAAATTAGACGTATGATTCTATGAGAATAATCACATGCACCACCTTTTTTTTTCAAAGCTTTACAATTGTAAAAAAAAAAAAAAAAAAGCTTTGTCGAGTGGACGGTGAATGAATAGAATTTGGGTTGAAATCATTTTCACTCTTTGCTAAGGAAAGCGATCAGAAATTGCAGAATGAAGAAAATACCCAATTCAACAAGCAGAATTTTCTTTTTGAAGAACAATTTGAATCTGCCACTAAGCTAGCCATTGATGATGCCTTTATTCTGCGAATAAAATGAATCTATCCTTTATTGGGTCTTCCTATTTCTTTAGCCTTTTGCTTAACCTATTAACAATGGCAACTTATGCTCACTGTAGCTATGGTGCCCGGCAAGTAGGTCCATCTCCTCTTTTGTTTTTTTCCTAAAAGGAAGATGTTTATATGAAGATAAAATAATACCATATATGCCCAGATGTCCTTTTATAAAAAATGTGAAAGATTTGGGAATAAAGGGTACTTATTTTTAAGCTGAGCATAAACAAATTTGACACAGAGCATAATACAATTATGAAACTTTCATGAATGTATTGTTTAATATATAAAATTTACTAAACTTTATTCAATCATGGTAAAATCAAAGAAATAGTAAAAAAAAATTAATAGCTTATTTAATACAACTGTATATATCATAACTCAAGTTTGAAATATCTTTTTTAAATGAAAATAATTCCATTCTAATTAATTCCGGCAGTTATTATTAGTAAATGTATTGTTATTTAGTATATATATATATATACTAAATGAGATAAATAATAGAACACCATGTATTCACACATATAGTTGACAATAATGAAAAACGTTTTCAATTTATTTTTATTTGACAATGAAAAATGTGTTTCATTTGGAAGATAAAAATCTATGGAGAATTTATAAAAACAAAATAATCTTGCACCATTTGGAATAAGTAGATTTAGTTTGTTTTTATCTATTAATGAACAGATAATTATTCATTAAAATATTAAGTATATTAATTCTAATTTATTAGATTTAATTGTTAAATTTTTTTAAATAGGTTTAACATTTGTTCATCGTATTATGATACAATTCTAAAAATAATTTTGATATTCTTAAACTAAAATTATAAATTTTTTTGTTGGCAATATTGAAGCTGTCTTATAATGTGGATGTAGATGTCAATTTTATGAGTTCCTAGTTCTGTAGGTGTACTTAAGGTATGTGTGTCCTTCAAGACTGGCTGGCCACCTTTAAACACCATTTTACAAGTGCAAGTCATTTTAATTAGATGTTATTTTCCTCCTTAATTGTCGCACTAGAAAAAGGGCAAAGGAAAAAGAATAAATTTATTGCAAAATGGGATCATGGCCTTAATTAGTTAATCTTTTGTTATATTTATCCTAAAAAAAATTATTTTTTAAAAAATTACAAATTTAATATCTGAATTTTTTATTTTTTTTATTTGAATGTGTAATTTTTTTTTTTACAATTATTTGTCTAAATTTAAAAAAACATACTAATATAGTATCTACGACCGATTTAATGATGATTGGGTGTTCAGTCAAATTAAACGGGATCTATTTTTATCTCAATTATCAACTATATCATTTGTCACATGTATTGAATTATTTAAAGGACACAATTACTTTATTCTATCTCCTTTTATGTCCACGGCAGAAGTTAATATTAAGATTATTTTTGTCAATTCATAATATTTAATAAGATAATAAAGGTATTTTTATCTTTTAAATAATGCAATACATATGACACATGACATGACTAATAACTGGAATAAACGTGAATTCAGTTTGATATAATTGAACACCCAATCAATATCAAATCAACCAAAGATACTAAATTGATATGTTTTTTTAAAGTTCAAACATTTAATTACCAAAAAAAATTAGAGACTCAAATAGAAAAGATTTAGACACTAAATTTATAATTATTTTTTCATTTTTTGTAAAAAAAAAAAAATAGGGTGTGACTTGTGAGATGATGAATATGATCATATTGCATATGAAATGCACTAACTAGCCAGTACCCACAAGTAGTTATCCATATGTATAGAAGATGGGACCAAATCCTATTCTTACTAATTAAAGTGCTAGTCCAACTTATAACTTTAATATTGGCGTGGGGAGCAACAGGGTCATCTTGCTCTTTCAAGTAGGATTCTTCAGCTATCTTACTTAATTACCCTCCAATTAATATAAATGGTTTCACTTTTAATTTTGTAATGCATTAAATTACTTTAATTTTAACATTGTACATACAAAGCCAGTTAAATATGTAATGCTCAAGAAAAGTATAATATATATATATATTGACCAAATATTTAAATTTGCACTATATATTTAAGTTTGCACTGTATTGATCACTGGCCAGTACTTAATTGTGTCAATTATGCCATCTTCAATCCAAAATATAAATTTGATGTAAGTTTTGCACCAAATTTGTGTATATATAATAATTTATTTTCCAATACATAATATTAATTTTTATACTAAAAAAATATTTTTTATATATTTTTTATATCTCTTATTATTTATTAATTTCTTACTTTTTAATATCTTCACAAATTACATTCATACTTTTTATTTATTTACATGTTCATCCAATTTAAATATTATTAATATTTATTTATAAATATTATATTTATTTTAATTAAAATTTAGTTTAATAATGAATTATTTTAATTCAAATGCAACTAAAATTTAGTAAAAATAATAGTCAAATAAATATTAGGATTTAATAATAAATAATATAAAATATCACAATTTATTTAAAATAAAACATTACAATTCATTCAATTAAAACACATAAAACATCACAATGAATTAAAATAAAACATTACAATTCATTCAGTTTTGTGAATTATTATATTGCTCTCACAAATGTTCTATTAATGTTTTGTGAAGTGCAATATGAGCTACTTTGTATTTGATTTATTTATGCCAAGCAAGAAATTGTTGCAATCGGATGTTTTCATTCTTTACTATTTCAACTGTTGGTGTTGGTACTTATGAGGCATCTTCAATTGTCATGTTATGCATGATAATGCATGTAGTCATTATAACATGTAGGACATTTTTCCTCCAAAAACATGTTGGACTAGCAACAATTGTGAAACGTGATTGTAGAACTCTCGAAGCACACTTAATATCTTTCTTATATGCCTTTTATTTCATTGCAAAATATTGTTTCTTCGAACTACGAAGCTCATGAATTGTTTGCATAATAGTGAACTATTTTGGATATATACTATCTGCTAAATAATAACTTATATTATATTTTTTTTCCTAGAATAACATAATGAGTGACAGAAGCTATACCTTTAGCAAGATTGGACATCAAGTGAGAAGACTCTAACACATTGATGTCATTATTAGTATTCTACATGCCACAATAGGCATGTCATATCCAAAGATCATAATTAGCTATAACTTCCAAAATAATAGTCAGTGATCCACTATGTCCTATATAAAGTCCAGCCCATTGTATTGGACAATTTTTCACTTTTAATTCATATAATCTAAACTTCCTAGGATTCCTGGAAATCCAAATCACTGACCAATATGAAGTAGTCTAGCAACATCATTAGCACTAGGTGATCTAAGATATCGTTTAAAAAATTTTTTTACCATAGCACAACAAAATCTCTTCATACTTTCAATTGTCATTAACTCCCTAATTTGTATGTATTCATATGTAGCATCCACTTGTAGACCATATGCCAACATCTTGAACACAACTATTATTTTTTATATAGATGATAATCCTAATCTTCCTAGCCCATCACACTGTTGTTCGAAAAAATTATTATGCCATTTGATTGCATCAATAAGATGAAAGAATAAATTTTGAGACATATGATATTAATAACAAAAAAGATCACCATTGTAGCATAGATTTTAGCAAAATAATCATTGAATAAATTGTGATCAGCAGCTTCATGATTACAGTTGATCACTATATGGTCTAAAATTGAACCACCATTGATAACCTGGTTATTTTATTGATTAAGATAATAAGAAATTAACATCTCATTATTATTAATTGTTTGTTGAATAATAGTGTATTATGTTTCCTACTTTTCTATCATTAAGTTGTTCTCTTCATCATCTAATGATAAAAATTGAAAATTGGATGGACCTGGATTATTGAAATTCATTAATGTTGACCCTTTGCATGATTAAGGTGATGATCAATTTCAAATCAACCTTGGTTTTGACTTTAACAATCAATTTTAGTTGTTAACTTGTATATTTAAGTGTGTTTATAAGTTACATTCAAGGGTGCAATCAATAGGGTTTCAATTAAAGTCCAAACAGGGTCATTTGAAGAAAAAATTGCCCCTCATAATCCCCTTATGGTCATGAGGAGGGTCATGGGCATGAACCAGATGAAGAACTGAGTGTGAAGAACTTTGCACTACTCATGGTCTACCCTCATGGTCAGAAGGATACCCCTCATGATTGTGAGGAGTATGGTCAACACCATGAGCATCATGGCAGCCTTTAAAACAACTAATTAGAGCTCCAACGACAACATAATTGATTCCTCACTATCGTGACACCTCCCCAAATGATTGTGAGTAGCAAAATCTCCGCAAAAAGTGGAAGAAACATTAAATGAAGATGGAGAAGTGTTGGGGACAACAATTAAAGCTCTAACAACCATATTTTCATCCTTTACTATAAATGCCTCTTAGATATACATTGAAGAGGTTAGAGGAAGTTTGTTAGAAAATTCAATGATCAAATTTATTTCTTAGAAAACTTATTGTACTAAATTTTCTTTATAATTATTCTCTTAAATAGAGTTAAATTATGAGTTAGAGTTAGGATCCTACTTCATCTCTTTCTTGGGTTACGTAAAGGGAAGTGAGGATCAACTTTAACAGTTTGATTTAAGTGTTATCCATTTAAAACACTTGGGTTTTTGGTTGTGGTTTGAGTTGAGTTAAAAAAAACTCATTTGTGTGAAGGTTTGAGTTAAGCCTTGAAAAACTCTTATAAAGGTTTGAGTTAAGCCTTGAAAAACTCTTGTATAATCAATCTTGAAAATAAGATTAAAGTGGGTGATTGAAATTGAGGATATGTTAGGTGGACATGTAGAATTGGTTATAATCAGAACTCCTTAAACAAAGTGTCTCAATCTCTACTCTTCTTAATCTTCTTTAATTTTCTTTAAACTTCATTAATCTTTACTTCAATTTCTTTATCCCTATTCACCCCCCCCCTCTAGGGCTCTAACAATTGATAAATTTTGTTATATGGCTAATTCGAAAAAAGCAATATAAATTTTTTATTTTAGGAGATACTATAATTTTTTTCCATAATAAGGGATATTATATATAGATAAAAATTTATGCTAAGATGATAGAGTTTAAATTTTAATCCCACAGTTCAAGTTTGGATGATATCTATCCAATGGGTGAAATGAGGATAAGAAAAAAAAATTAACAGTTGAGATTAGGATGAAATCTATCCTATGGTTATTATAAGGATAAAATCCGTCCTACGGTTCAAATAAGGATAAGATAACAAAATTTAATTCGACGATGGAGATAAGGATGAAATCTATCATATGGTTAAGATAATGATGAAATCCATTAAACAATTATAATTAAGATAAAATTCATCCTATGGTTTAAATAAGGATAAGTTAAAAAAATTTAATTTGACAGTGGAGATGAGGATGAAATTCATCCTACGGTTTAGAAAAGGATAAGTTAAAAAAAAAGTTAATCTGATGGTGGAGATGAGGATGAAATTCATCTTATTTTTCAGATAAGGATGAGTTACAAAAATTTAACTTGATGGTGGAGATGAGGATGAAATCCATCATACGGTTTATATAAGGATAAGTTAAAAAAAATTATTCTGACAATGGAGATGAGGATGAAATCCATTCTACCGTTCAGATAAGGATAAGTTAAAAAATTTAATCTGACAATGGAGATGAGGATGAAATCCAATCCTATGGTTTGGATAAGGATAAGTTAAAAAAAAATTAATTTGACAGTGGAGATGAGGATTAAATTCATCCTACGGTTGAGATAATAATGAAATCCTTCCAACGGAGAATATGAGGATGAAATTCATCATACGGTTTAGATAAAGATAAGATAAAAATTTAATCCAACGATTGAGATGAAGATAAAATCCATCAAATGTTCTATTTTATTCCTCCAGATTTCTCTTATGTTATTATTTTTATTTCCATTTTAGTATATAAATCCGACTCATCCTTTTTTATACATACCAATACTCTGCTTTTCTATCTACACCTCTCATATTTAATCACTAGTAAAATCCTCTTAACACCATCTTCAAAAACAAAACAAAAATGGCTTTTAGATATTATGGATATAATGTTAAAGAAGACATTCTCTTATGTTCAATGTATATGGAAATTTCCCAAGATCCAGTTATGGGTGTACATAAGTCGTCTGATCGTTCATGGTCTCAAGTTGAAGAAAAATATAACAGTGCAAATGATGAGAGTTGGGATTATTGTAATAAAAGATCCATCCAATGTTGAATTCAAATAATAGAAAAGACAATAAGAAAATTAAATGCATGTATAAGACAAGTTGAAAATTTAAATCCTTGTGGTGCCTCTGAAATAAATATTGGGAGTATTTATTTATTTATTTATTATTATTATTATTATTATTATTATTATTATTATTATTATTATTATTATTATTATTATGTTTTCTATGTTATTTTGTAGTTAAATCGTGCAAAAATATTAATTATGCAAGATTCTAATTATAAAAGAGGATTTAAATTTGATCATATGTGGAATATTATGAAGGATTTTAAGAAGTTTACAGATCATGTTAGCACTGTAAGAGAAAAATCCCGCATAAAAATTTTGAATTACATTTCATCAGAATTAGATAATACCACTCTTAATTTTCATATATCTGAATCTCCTAATTTGTCAAAATTTTCTCTTAATTTAGATGATACAAATTTGGTGGTTTATCATGTGACTACCCTATTGGTATTAAAAAAGCGAAGTTAAAAAGAAAAACTGATGACCAATGGTTATCAACACTCTAGAAGAAGAACATGAAAAGCTTAGGGAAATTGCAGAAAAGTGGTGCTGATAGATTAGAAGCATATAAGGAGTATACAATAATGCAGAAGTTTAAAGAAGAAAATAAAATTTTAATGTGGGACTTAATACTATTCAGGATCCAAAAATGAATGCATTTATTGAAGATGAACAAACACGTATTATGCAAAAAATATATGCACAACATCAACAACTACCTTCTACTTTTAATGAATTTAATCAATATTTTGATAATATTGATGGATTTGAAACTGGACTATCAAATTATTAAAATAATTAATATTTATATAATATTTTTAATATTTATGTATTTTTTAATAATTGTGTGATGTTTTAATATTTACGTAATGTTTATAATATTTATTCAATGTTATTCTATATTCATGTGAATATAATCAATAGTATATATAATTAATATAAATTTTGATATAAATTTTGAAAATATAAATAATAATACATTAAATGTTTTTTATATTTTGTTAATTAAAAAGTAAACAAAATAAATATCATGTAAAAGTATAGAAATTGGTCTAAAATATTAAAAATGTAAAAATATAGGATTATTATGTAATTATAAAAAAAGAAAATAGTGTTTGTTGCGATGAATATTGCCCAACAAATTTACCTTGGCACTGTTTACCAAAGCAAAGTTGTTGCCTCCATCTGGTGTCCGGTTGGAGTCTATTTGTGCCAAATCGCAAATTTGTTGTGTGGTTGTAGATGGCCTTATTCCATCAAATGCAATTTAAGGCAATACCAACGATTAAATTCTTGGTTACTTCCATGAATAGAATACACATTTATAATGTCTTATACTTATGGTTAGATATAACTACTTTGACATAATATATTTAAACTTCTATATTTGGTATAATTTGTCAAATTGACACCTCAATTTACTTATCATTTTAACATTTAAGTTTGTGTAAAATGCACTAATTTAATTTATAATACATATGTCACCACATGTACTTGTCACTTTTTATTAGTTTGATATCTATACTTGTATTTTTTTTATCAGTCACACCCTTAAGATGTGGCACGTGTTGATTTACTATTTCATACTACGTGTATATATGTAGGTTTTAAAATTATATTTTAGGCAAATTCAGGTATTAAGATAGCAAAATTGTAAGTTGAGGTAGGGGTAAGCGTGGACCGATTAACCGAACTATAGAGCAAAAATTTGAACCAAACCATATCTATCTATTTAATCATGTTTAAATCCATGACCAAACCAATTATCTTGGTTATCCAATATATCGGTTAACCAATTAAATCGGTTCGGTTATACCGGTTTTTTGAATTTTTTATTTGTAATAATTTTATTTCATATTGATAACTGATTTCCGGGACTCCTAGGCTGAACGTCTTGCAAAGTACTAAACAGAGGGCAAGGTGAGAGGTGGGGGGAATCCCCACAAATACTCCAATGCCTAAGTTAGGGAATAGAAAGCGGGTGGAGGAAAGATAGCTTGAATGTGTGTGAATGAGATGTCCCCTTATGAGGGGTATATGGTGTTATATATAGTGATACTCAAACCTGGGAGGAATAGGAATCCTTGTGGGAGAGTGTTCCTACTTCAGTTAGGATTCCTCTTTGAGGTAGTTCATTGGATGAATCTGTCTTCTCCTTTGTCCATGTGTTCCTATTTAGGGGGGTGGAGGACCCCTAATTAGGTGGGAACATTCTAAATGGTATCAAAAGTCCCCCCCCGGAGTATGTGGATATTTATGTCCGTTGCATCCGAGTAAGATGCAGTGATGCCTTTATACGGGTGATAAGAAGCAAGTGAGCTGAGGTGGCCAACCTTCATCGCAATAAGCAAATCTTAGTGCCGAGTATCTTTAGTTGATTTGTCATCGAATCGTAATCTGTGGAACTGGGGTACCTAATGAGTGAGTATGTAATAGATTAACCCATTCATTTTAAGGCAAGACGGAACCAGTTATTACTGGATTTGTAGATGCTCGGCATAAGGGCGCGAGGCTTACATACTTAGAACCTCAGTACTACGGAAGCGACATGAGGGTGCCAGCTTAAGTCACTGGACTTTATGTGAGCGAGACTTAGATGCTCAGCACAGGGGCGTGAGGCTTACATGCTCGGAACCTCAATACTACGGAAGCGACCTGAGGATGCCAGCTTTAGTCACTGGACTTTATGTGAGCGAGACTTAGATGCTCAGCATAGGGGCAAGAGGCTTACATACTTGGAACCTCAGTACTACGAAAGCGACCTGAGGGTGCCAGCTTCAATCACTGGACTTTATATGAGCGAGACTTAGATGCTCGGCACAGGGGCGCGAGGCTTACATGCTCGGAACCTCAGTACTACGGAAGCGACCTAAGGGTGCCAGCTTTAGTCACTGGACTTTATGTGAGCAAGACTTAGATGCTCAGCACAGGGGCGTGAGGCTTACATACTTGGAACCTTAGTTTTACGGAAGCGACCTGAGGGTGCCAGCTTTAGTCACTAGACTTTATATGAGCGAGACTTAGATGCTCGGCATAGGGGCACGAGGCTTACATGCTCGGAACCTTAGTACTACAGAAGCGACCTGAGGGTGCCAGCTTCAATCACTGGACTTTATGTGAGCGAGACTTAGATGCTCGACACAGGGGCGCGAGGCTTACATGCTTGGAACCTCAGTACTACGGAAGCGACCTGAGGGTGCCAGCTTCAGTCACTGGACTGTGTACGGAATGGGTTGGGAGTGATGCTTGAAATGTTTCCCGATTCGCTTGATGGAGCGGCCCATTCGAAAATGTGGGTGGGCCAACACATGGTGATTTCGTTTCAACTCTTAAGATCATGTGATTGATGCGTTGTTTCATGTGTCAGTGAGCGAAGCGCTTGTACAGTCGTCATCGCGACTCTTCGCCTAATGGGTTTTTTTATTCCCAATAGGCCCTTGGTGGTCTAGGGAGGAGCGCAGTAATAATGGGGGCAGTTAATGGCGTGCTTCCAGGTTCTTCCATGTCTCTATAAATACTATTGCGTTTGCTAACTGGCACATTTTACTTTCTTCACTCTTTCATTCTGTACTTCCCGTTTGCTTTTTTGATAAGTACTACGTTGGCTACCCAGTGCGGGTGAGTAACCTCTTTAATGAATCCGGCTGCTAAAAGCTTCGCTGTTTCCTCGGTAATGATCTTTTATCTTTCGTAAGCAAAAGTTCTTTTCTTTTGTGCTACTGGCTTGGCCCCTGGTTTGATGTTTAGGCTGTGACAGATAACTCGCAGGTCCATGTCGATGATCTCAGAGGCTTGAGAAGCAAAATCTTCTAAGTGTCTAATAAGGACGTCCCTTAATGTGTCTTTGATGTCTTGATTAAGGGCATTACCAATTTTCACAGATTTTCCTCCCCTGATTTTCAATGTCTCCGTGTCTTGCACCGGTTATGGATCAGCGCCTTGCTTCTCAATTTCCCGTGCTTCCAAATGAAAAGCTTCCGCTAGAGATTTCATGGTCATCTGATAGCATTTTCTGGCCATCTGCTGATCTCCCCTGATAGTAAGGGTTTTTCATGGTTAATTATCGGATGCTGGTGACTGCATCTGCTTCATAAAGTACCGATCACCCTATTATCCCATTATAAGCTAGTGGTATATCTACTACGTTGAATGGGGTCCGAACGATTTTTGTTTCCTCATCCTCTTGGTTTTCGAATTCTAGATCCAGATTGACAATCCCCATTAGTTGCACCGTTCCTCCACAAAAACTAGTGATGGGGTTCTGGACGACCGTTAAGTTGGTGATGGAGCCACCCATAGCTTTGTACGCATTCCAAGATAAAACATTGATAGCACTCCCATTATCGACCAATAGCCTTTTGACCCGAAACTTATTTATGCATACGGTTATCACCAGGGCATCACTGTGAGGGTGATGTATATGCGAATTATCTTCCGAGTTAAGAATGCTGTCGCTTTTACCGGGTATTGTTTTTCCTCCTCTACTGCGTTTTAATCATTTTTCGGTGTTTTCTCCTCCCACAATCATGTTGATCATTCCGATCGGTTCTTTCCTAGCTTTCTTTGCCTCAGCTTTGTCACGGTTATGGTTTTTCATGTTTCCACGTCTTCTCGGTGCATCAGTGAAATTATCAAGCTTTCCCCGCTGCACTAGTTTTTCTATGGCACTCTTCAGTTCTCTACAGCCTTTTGTGTTATGGCCGTATTCTCTGTGGTACTCGTAATACTGGCTTCTATCATGAGTAAATCTCTGACTTGGGCTAATTCTTTTGGCCAGTGTAATTTTAACTCCATTCTGTCTGACCCACATGAGGATCCTTGATCGAGAAGTGTTCAAGGGTGTATATCTATCTACTTCCCTATCAAATCTGTCTGTCGGAGCTCTGAAATTCATTTTTGGGAAGCTTACTCGTCTCTGCTTTGGCCGTTCATCTCTAGTCGGTGGCCTATCTTCTTGCCGATGCATCCTCCTATCCTCGTCCATCTTTATCATCTGAACCGCTATCGCCATTACCTCGAAAAAGGTACTCAATTCTTTAGTCATTAATTTGTCTTTTAGCTTACTGAGTTTAGTGCCATTTTTCAAAGCTTCTATGGCAACTTCATCAACGAGGTGCTCAATCTGCATAGCTATTTTATTGAAACGATCAAGGTAACTTCGTAAAGATTCGTCAGCTTCCTACCGGCACACCCAGAGGTCATTGATTTTTTTTGTAGGAGGGATATTGGTGATGAATCTGATACGGAACTGCTCGGCTAAGTCTTCAAAAGAAGTGACAGAATTCTCCAGGAGCTGATGAAACCATTTTTGGGCGCTCTTTGTGAGTGTACTTGGGAAGACTCTGCACATGATTCCATTGTTCACATTCTGGAGTAGCATCTTTGTTCGAAAAGCAGATATATGACTAATAGGGTCTCCTATCCCATCGTACTGATCGAGCTGTGGGATTTTGAACTTACTATGAATCTTCGTTTGAATTATTTTGCTGACAAACGGAGTTCTTCTATCCATCAACCATTCCCATTCTTCTTCCTTTCTAGGTTTAGTCCGGGCCTTGTTCATTGCTTCCTCAACCTTCTGTGCTAATTTTGAATCATCAAGAGCTAGGATGGACGAACTACACTCCCCTTCTGGTGCTTTACCCTTCCCTGTGCTTGTCCTTAGAGCCTGTCGGGGTGCTGCATTATCATTATTTGGAGCTAGTTCAGTATGCTCGCTCTGTATTATAGCGCTTAGCTGTTGTTGCATCAAGGTTATTTGTGCCTGAATATTTTTTATCATGGCCTCTTTGCTTGCTTAGTCAAGGCCGAGTGTTTGGGTTACTGTGTTTAGGTTTGGAGTGGTTATTGCTGGTGTTTCTAGTAGGCTTGGAAAAGGTATTGAGGGTATTGATCGATGGTGCTGCAGCGGAGCGTAATATGGGAGATCTGTTCCCAAGGACGGGTATCTTGGGGCATTTTCCAGAGGTAAAGGTACATGACCGGATGTGGCCCCAATAAGCTGCAAGATGGGTGGTGGTATTATTGCTAGGAAAGGGCTTGAAAGGTCAGTCGAAAGGATGGGTGCAGAAGGATTGGTGCCGCCCTCAGGAATTTGGGCCAGAGGTGGGCTAGAAGTCATGGTGAAGGTGTCTTTAGCTTAGCAAATGAATGAATGGCTTTTCCCAAGGAGTTCCCATAGACGGCGCCACTTGTCAAGCTATCTTTCCTCCACCCGCTTTCTATTCCCTAACTTAGGCATCGAAGTGTTTGTGGCGATTCCCCCCACCTCTCACCTTGCCCTCTGTTCAGTGCTTTGCAGGATGTTCGACCCAGGAGTCCCGAAAATCAGTTATCACATATAATGTTGAATTCAACCAAAAAAAAAACACATATTTTTTATTATCAAATTAAATTCATAAAATATATATAGTGCAACTTATTTCACATTAAAATTACCAATCTTCAAAATTAAATATATAGATTTCTCAATTAAACATTAGTACAACTTAAAAGTATAGAGGATAAATGTTTAACAAGCAATAAAATAATTTGATAAATGATGAGTCTTTCCAAATGATCACTACAATATTTCATATATTTTCAATCCTATTAAAAAACTAAAAGTTTTTTAGATATTTCATTCAATAAGAAGTGATTAATATACTACAAGTTTAATATATATTTTCACATTTAATTTTTTGTGTTAATGGTTAGAAACTTAAACCACACTATTATTTTTTGAAACAGTTTTAAAAATCAAATTGAAACCTAGTTTACCATTTCATTTAACTTTATTTTCGATTGGTTTTACGGTTTTCAGTCAACCAATTGATTTTTTGGTTTCTTTTGCTCACCCCTAAATTGAGGTATCAAACTAATAAAAAGTGACAAATATAAGAAGTCCCATATGTATTATATCAAATACTTTTTTTTCCATGAACACTAACAATTAAAGATTGTATTCCTAAGAAATAACACTGTTTTTTTTAAAAAAAAAGCTACTAATCAATTTGAAGTTGGAATCTTTGAAGAAAGACCCTTGATATATATGGTAAATTACAATTATTCTCCTGAAATTTGGTCAAATTTACTAATTTGTCTTTATATTTTCAAAAGTCAACTAATAATCTCCTAAGATTTGATTTTATTAATTATTTTCCTGGAAAAAATAGTTAATAAAATCAAATATAAATAGTATTTAGTTAACTTCTAAAATTGCAAGAATGAATTAAGAAATTATGATAAATCTTAAGGAGTGTTAGTAAATTACCATATATTGGGGTTGGCTTTTTCGTTTAGATATGGAGTTTTTTTTTATTATTATTATTTTTTTGAAGATTACTTATGGAGTTTCAAATGTGGTTTTAAAGATATATATAGATGTATGTTAGAACAAGGAATAAGGAACGACGAAATATATATATATATATATTGAAATAAACGACAAAATATTATTCATTTACTTTTGTAACCTAGAGGTGCAACTTAGACGCCGAAAGAGATTCATTGATTCCTTTGGTCCTGTTGTGTTTTGCATGCAACCTTTCAAGTGTTCCAAAAGTCATCAACTAAGGATGAACTAGCTAGTCATTTCAAAAAAAAAAAAAAAAAAAAGAGGATGAACCAGCTATATTTGGCTTCTATTCCAAATTTAAATACGTACCAATACCTTTATTATAATATGGGACTGTATATATATATATAATGACAATGTTTCGTTTTCTAGTCTTCTACGAGCTAAAATAAATTAAAATAGGGTGTGAGAATGACGTAACATTAACTGGAATTGGGTCTTAATTAGTTTATTTAACAAAATCACATCATCATGTATTTCAAAAGATTGTATATGATATTCCATTATGCCAATTAATTAAATAAATCCATTATTAAATCCTTCTGTTACCATACATCACACAATAAAAAATAGAAAAAAAATAGAACTGTTGACATCACTAGACACATGAAAGGAGAAAAAAAAAAACTACTAAAATAGTAGTTAAATAATAATTTTTTTTCAAAAATATTTTCAAATGGAATTTGAATTATACTATCGTCAAATTAAAAAGAAATGACTACTAATGTTATTAAGTCTATCATATGACCTTTTTATTAATTAAAAAAAAATCAATATCAATAATATCAAGCTCGTAAAACTCTAGCCTCCTCTTTTTTTTATTTTATAGTTGTTATCTTCCTTAAGTAATAAGGAGGTGATTTTTGGTCATTTTTATCCTAAATCATTCATTTACACATCTTTTTATCAATTTATTTTTAAATAAGTAGTTATGTCATATTGATTTATGTTTTATTTTATTTTTTGTGATTTCATTGTCTTGTTGTGGCATTTAATTTTTGTCATTTTATTAAAATATTTTATTTTCTATCTTGTTGTGGTTTTTTTGTGTGTGAGCAATTCAGACAGGTAAAGTATATTTGATCAGATAGAGACAACGAATCAAATTATGACTGTTAACATATTGCAGAACTAGAATTATAAATATTTTAGTTATTATAATATTATCAAATTTGTAAGTTTTAAACCGATTTATTATACTATCAATCTGAATAATATTTTATTATTTATAATTTTTAATAAATTTATATTTATATTTTTAATTAATGTATTACTAATTGAAATCAATAGAGTTATTTTTCTTTTAAAAAAAAATATCCAGCCTTTTATGTTGGGTGGACAAATACAAGGCTTTGTTATATATGTCATATCAGGAATAAGGTATGCTTTGGATAGTTGCAAGCCTGTAATAGTTTTACAATTGTTCAACAGAGCAATGTGACAACACATACATTAAACAATAACTCAATAAATAGGAAGCAAACTTCTTGCAAAAGAGAGGAGGCATCAATATCTCAGAATTGACTTATTGTGAAACCATAGAATCTTCATTCCCATTATTTTTTTTTAGGCAACTCAACCAATGCATTTTTCTACCCTATCCCACAAGGCTTCCTCCTCCTAACCCACCCAAAATTCCATTTTTTTTTTTGGCCAAAAATTCCAAATTTGAACATTCATTCAATAACTATTGATTTAGCATGTTAGAATTTAATTATTATTAAGTGCATCTTTTATAATATAAACAAATTTAAATTTAAATCAACATTTGTTAATATAAATGATAAAAAATTAATTTTTTTAAAATTTAAAATTTATATATATAAAAAATAAATGTTAAGATTATGAATTTACGTGGTTTAATCTGGATTAATCAAAGTTTTTGTAGTAATCAACTACCAAATATTATTATATTAAAAATAAATAAATTTAAGCCATTTGCATGCAAATGCAAATATATTAAGTGATTACTGTTTCATAAAAATAAAATAAAAACCAATTAAAAATTCATTTTATTCTTATTCATTCTAAGATCAAAAATTAAAAAATTTAATTTTTAATACTTATAGTTTTAGAAGTATTAAATTGGATACACATTAAAAATTATCATTGTCTAATGACTCATTCTCCTGCATTGCTCTCTAGCACTTTTTTTAAGTGTATGTATAATATTATACATGTCTTCTATGTAAGTATTTTCATTATTTTAAATTGTATTTTTCTCATATATATATATATATATATATAAACTCTACTAATATTGCTCTATTAGGTCACCAAGCAACAATTCATAGGTCAAATTAACATAATACTTTAAAGTGATTTAGTCAATAGACACACATTCTTGATTCAAAAAATTTGATTAAGGACCTCATTTCATGTCTAAAATGGGGTTAATTAGTAGATAAATAGAAGTGCTTATACTTGTTAATTATACAATTAAGCACGCTTGAACATGGGATTTTTATATTAGAAGTTGATTGGAAGTTTGAGATTACACTTTTTTGGGTGGATGAGACAGCATCTTATGTATGAAGATTATGCATAGTTTGTAATCTTTATT
The DNA here is from genome assembly GCA_947683625.1 of Mallotus nudiflorus. Taxonomy (NCBI): domain Eukaryota; kingdom Viridiplantae; phylum Streptophyta; class Magnoliopsida; order Malpighiales; family Euphorbiaceae; genus Mallotus; species Mallotus nudiflorus. Next base: position 162,476 of record CANTUR010000124.1, read on the forward strand.
AAACTCTTATTAAATCCTATAAAGCTAATTATGTTTTTTTTTTCACTTTTATTTAATTTAATATTATATATAGTTTCAAACAATGAGATCATGTTATTAGGGGAAAAATAAAAGCAGCCCATTTGTAATATATATTGCAAAAGAATTGATAATTGTAATAATGATGTATACCAACCAATTTCTGTTCTAAAATGCCATCAATTGGCGGCTTCTTAAATTGATTCAATGTATTGACCCTCCATTTAAAAAAAAAAAAAAAAGGACAAGGAAGGGAAGGTCTCATTTTATATTATTACAATTCACAAATTAATTGAAGCATTTTAAAATATATAAAAGAATAAAAAAAAATAAAGAATGATAAATGCATAATAATTTGTTATTGTCTAAAATAATTTATTTTCTTTGCAATTTTTTCACCTTTCTTCAATATCATCCATAAATTGAATCATATGTATATAATTACAGTCAATTAATTTCATTAATATTTTAAATTTTATAAAATCATAACAGTTTTGTAAAAAAGTATATTTTTCCTCTAATTTGTATATGTTATATATAATTTGAAAAAAAAAACTATTATTGCCTTAGAATTTTTTTCAATTTATATAAATATAATTAACCTTTATAACAATTATGCATCAAACTATTATCATTTAAAAAAAATTAGCAAAGACAAGAGGTGGAAAAGGTCTAAAAAGATTTTTGGTGAGATTTTACCTTTTAGGAGACCAACGGTAAACGGTATAGTCAAGTTACCGCTTTACTTGACCGTTTACTACAAAGTGGTCAATGACCCAATCATGACGACGGTTTACTTCCGTCAACGACAACTGAACCTCCTTATAGGTTCTGTGATTCAGATCAACGGAAGTGGTGACGTGGGCGTGTAATGAACGTCGAATGGACATATTTATGGTCGACCGTCAGATGAGTTTCGCGCGTGACGTCTACTATTGGATTACGCACAATAATTACGATGAGATACAGGCGTGGTAAGAAAAAGATTCATCTCCCGACATAATTAACCTTAAAAATAAGAAATTCACCCGACATTTCACTGACAAAAAAAACAATAAAAATATGTGAAAAAAACCAATTTCAGAAGTAAAAAATTCAGAGAACCCTGAAACCTGCAGTTTGTACAATAGTTTTCACAGGATTAATGAGTCCGACCAATAAAAAAAAAATCGTGGTTTGGTGGAGCTATTATTGTTTATTATGTGCTTTCAAAAGAAAACAAAATTTATTATCATTATTATTATTATTGTAGTCATGACTAATTTAACTGATTTTGAGTATCAATAGATTTAATATATTTTTATTTTTTTATAGTTTTATCCGAATTCTATTAATAAGAGTTTAATGAGCTAATTTGTATAGAGCAAATTATAAAATATCTTATCATGAAGTTAAAACATTTAATTGAAAGTAGAGTTCTATTAAAGATAAGATAGTCATATACTAGTTATTCATAATTATTAGTTGTATAGTTACATTTTTTGTTATATTGTAGTTATCCTTATACCAGTACATGTATATAATTTCATGCACTATCAATACAAGTCGAGAGTTTTCCCTTAAAATCATATTCTGAACTTGGTATTAGAATATAATGACAATTAACTCTTTTCTACCATCCTCTACCTCCTCTTATTCTTTTTCATCTTCCACCCAATTACCTGGCATCATTCCTCTTTCTTCCTTCATCTCATCAACAGCCCCCACTCACTTACAACAATCATTTTCTATTAAGCTGAATTTGAAAAATTACATACCATGGAAGCTCCAATTCCAACAATTGCTAAACTTCTATAATCTACATGGAGTTTTACATGGAACTGAACCTGCACCTCCAAGAGAGATTTTTAATTCCACCGCGAATGTATCAAAAACCAATCCTACCTATCTTCAATGGTTTACCAAGGATCAATTTTTGTTTTCTTAGCTTTTATCTTATATTTCAGAAGAAATATTTCCTTACTTAATCATATTAAATTATGCCTTTGAAGTTACGAAAGCTCTTAAAACTGCCTATGCAGTGGTTAATAATGCCCAACGCACTCAACTCTACATTAAGCTACACAATCTAAAGAAAGATGATCAATCTATTTCTGAATATATGTTTAAAGCAAAAAAACTTGTTGATTCTCTTGCTTTAGCCGGTCAAGCATTTTCACCTGTTGAATTCAATGCTATTGGTTTTTGTCAATTAGGGGCAGACTTCAATGGTGCTATCAGTGCCCTTTAATAAAGATTCGATCCACTATCCTTTTATGAATTGCATGGAAAATTAATGCTTATGAGATCCTTCTTCAGTCTCAATAAACACAAGTACCACAGGTTAATCTTGTTCAAACCTCTACTGCTCATAACAAATCAGCGTTCTCTCCCTATCAAAACTGTTGGGAGTCCATCAATTGTCCCGTGGCGGAGGCAAGTGGGCCGAGTCACAATCGAATGCCGTGGGCGCTTGTGTGTGTTGAATGCACTATAAGGCTAGGGTATGCGCCTTTCCTAACACCAATTGGTTTTGGGAGAGTTGGTAGGGCCTGAGGTCCTACAAAAACGCCTCTCGTGGATAGTCCAATATGCAACAATTTAATCGAGGAAGAGGTGGACATCAAGGGTTTTCTCGGTTTCAGGGAGCGTATTGCCAAATATGTGGATTTTCTAATCATCTTGCAGTAGATTGTAAATGCTATTTTGACAAGCATTTTGCTCTCTCTAATGAATTTTGATCTACTAGCAATCGCCCAAGTCGCCACTCATACTCATTGTAGGCTCAACTTTCAGTTCTTAGCCCTCCTCCTGGCATCTTTACTAACTGGTACCCTGAAATAGGTGCTAGCCACCACATCACACATGATCTTACTAGCCCAAGCACCATTGAGGAATACAAAGGTATGAAAAATGTTATTGTTGGTAATGCCCAAAAGTTACCTATTAAACACATTAGTAAAGGCATACTTTCAACTCCGCAAAAACCTTTATTTCTTTATAACATTTTGTATGTGCCAAAAATTACTTAGCCCTTATTGTTTATAAAACAACTTTATCATGATAATAATAATTATTTTGAATTTTATCCTAACCATTGTTCTGTTAAGGATTGTTAGACCAATAAGATGTTACTTCGAGGAACTAGTGAATTGGGGCTTTACAAGTTATACTTTGCAAGCAAGGCACTTTCTTCGCCCATCTATGCTTACTTATCTTCTTTGGAAACTTGACATCAATGAATTGATCACTTGAACTTCAATGTTGTTCGTTGTATTATCAAACAATTTCAATTACCATGTTATAAGAATTTTGTTTCTTTAAATAATTGTCATACTTGTTCTCCAGGCAAATTGCATCGTTTATCTTTGTCTTCTACAGTCATCCTTTAGAACTCATCCATTTTGATGTTTGGGGGCCTTTTCCAGTTCCTTTGATTAATAGAGATATATTTTTTATCATTTTTATTGATGATTCTAGTTTATTCATTTGGCTTTTTCTAATAAAAAATAAAATTGAAGTCTTTAGTGTCTTTCATTAATTTCAATCATTTGTTGAAAAAAAATTCAATTGTAAGATCAAATCCTTTAATTCTAACTAGGGAGGTGAATTTTGGCCACTATTTCAACACTTTAAAAAAATAAGCATTTTACATCGATTATCCTATCCTCACACTCATAAGTAGAATGACACTACTGAAAGGAACATACTTCATATTGGTTTTACATTAATGGGTCATTCTTATACTCCATTTAAATATTAAAATTTTGCCTTCGAAATGGTCATATTCTTAATTAATCGCATGCCCACTCAATCTCTTCAAAATAAAATTCCTTTTAAATTGTTGTATCACCAAAGTCTAAATTATCATTTTTTACATGTTTTCAGTTGTGCCATATATCCCTTATTAAAACCCTACAATAAAAATAAATTTTCATATAGAACTTCTCAATGTGTTTTTTTGGGTTACTCCCCTCACTATTTGGGATATAGGTGTCTTGATAGGAAAATTGGCAAAATCTATTTTGCTAGACATGTAAAATTTGATGAATCTTTTTTTCCTTTCCAAAATTCACTTCCACCCGGTGCCAACACTAATTAGCCCTCTCAATTGAATCCTTACTTATAGATACAACTACCATTACTGTAGTTTCCTAATTCCAAGGAGTTATCTTCAAGTATGGCACTTCCTTCCCTTTCCCATTCAAACACTATTGTTACCTTACCTTTATCTCCTACCCATACTAATCAATCCAACCATTCACCTTCACACGTTTCTTCTTTTAAATCTACTCTACCCAAAACTACCTTATCCCCATCTCTTATCTTTAAATAACACACTTTACCTCTATCCCATTCCCATCAACATCATTCTAATCCTAATGGATTAAAATTCATTATTGATTACTCTTTCACTCCTTAATCTGAATTACCCACAAAAATAACCACTACCAACCAGACACCACCACGCCAACACCAAATGATCCTTCTTCCCTCTACCATGGCCCTTGCTCGGAAGTATGCCTTAACTGCTCACTCTAACATTAAGACTGAACCTACAAGTTTCACATAGGCCAACAAACTTCAATAATGGCGAGATGCCATGACTAGTGAGATGCAAGCTCTTCTTCGCATAAATACATGGGAACTTATCCTTAGACCATCGAATGTAAATATTGTTAGCAATCATTAGGTGTACAAAATTAAATGGCATGCAAATAGTTCTATTGAGCTCTACAAAGTGTGTTTGGTTGCTAAGCGTTATGCACAAGAATATGATGTTGACTACAATGATACCTTCAACCTTGTGATAAAACCAATTACCATTCGGATTAGTTACAATTTCTAGAAATTAGGATGTGAGGCAGTTGGATGTTAACAATGCCTTTCTTCATAATGAGCTTACAAAAAATGTGTACATGGTTCAACCTTAGGATTACATTGATAATCAGTATCCATGGTATGTATGCAAGCTTCGTAAGTCCTTGTATGGATTTAAACAAGCACCATGTGCTTGGTTCATAAACTAAGTACTTTTTTCCTTTATTTTAGTTTTAAAGGTTCTACTACTGATTCATCCTTATTTATCTATCAACATGACAATGTCACTTGTTTCTTATTATTCTATGTTGATGACATTCTCCTAATGGTAGTCATTCAATTTTTATGAAAAAGGTTATTTCTAAGCTTTATGCAACTTTCTCTTTTCGAGATCTTAGCTCTTTAAGTTACTTTTTATGCATTCAAGTCTCCAAGCTTTCTAATGGTATCTTTCTCTCTCAAGAAAAATACATTAACTAACTCTTACAATCTATAAGAATGATCGGTTACAAGTCTTTGTCTACTCCCATGGTCACCGGGTCTCCACTACACAAGGATTCATCACTATCAATGTCTTCTTCTGACTCTTACAAATTCAGGCAATGTTGTGGGTCATTACAATACATCACTTTCACTCACCCATACTTGACATTTGTAGTGAACAAGTTAACTCAGTTTATGCACCACCCACCTAAACAACATTTTCAGGCTCTTAAACGTGTACTTCATTATCTCTAAGGCACAAAAACACATGATCTTTTAGTCACACTATCAATAACATCTTATTTGTTAACTTTGTTGACGTTGATTGGGTTGGTAATTTAGATGATTGCAAGTCAACTAGTGGCTACTTCATCTACATAGGCAGAAACTTGATTAGTTGGTACTCAAAAAAATAAAAGACGGTGGCTCGATCTTCTACAAAATCAGAATTCAAGTCCATTGCTAATGCAAATGTCAAACTTCGCTGGTTGTCTTATCTATTTAAAGAGTTAGGATTTTTTATTCAACATCCACCACATATTTGGTATGATAACATTGGTGTAGTTTTCATCTCCACAAATGCAACATTCCAAGCTCGCACAAGACACATGGAGGTTGATTTCCACTTCATTAGAGAGTAAGTAGCAACAAAACAATTGACAGTTGGTTCGGTTTCTTCACATGATTAGTTGGCGGACATCATGACTAAACCTTTGTCCAAGGCTTCCTTTCAACACATTTTTTATAAGCTTTGTCTTCGCCCTTTGAAGCCATTAACTTATGGGGGGTATTGAAGATAAGATAGCTATATGCTAGCTGTTCATAATTATTAGCTGTATAGTTACATTTCTTGTTATGTTGTAGTTATCTATATACTCATACATATATATAATTCCCTGCACTATCAATAAAAGTTGAGAGTTTTCCCTTAAAATCATATTCTGAACTGGTTCGATCTCCTAATCCTTTTTACTTTCTTATTTTCTGTCATGAGATTTAGTTATCTAAATTGGTTGTTAAAAAAAATAAAATTAATTACCAATACCAATAGTTTAAAAAAATTATTACATTGTATTGCTAGATATATAATACACATAAATATATCAAATTCTTAATGTTTTATGCATTTGTAAGTAAAAAAATTTTACTCAATAAAATAATTAGATAATTATTTTTAAAATAAAAAATATATATTATAATTTAATTATTAAACGTGTGGTACATATACATATATGCCATATTTTTAATATCTTATGCATCTGATAACTAGATATAATACTCTTGAAAAAAATAAGTTTTTGTTTTGAAAAAAGATAATTATTTTAAAATTACATGTGGTAAAATCAGGATAAGTACCTGGTTGGTTAAATTTGAATACTCAAATTCTTCCACTTACTAATATGATATTATATGATATAAAAATAATATTTTCGTATTTGTATAAATTTATATTTCATTTAATTTTCATTTTTATCAATATAATATTTTCATATTTGTATAACAAGTTAAAAAGTGATATTATCACTTTTTAAAAGCATTTTAAGGTATAATGTTTAAATTTTATTTTTTAAAAATAAAAATTAATTTTAAAAATGATGACCTTTTATTACATAATATATCCATATTTATTTAATTTTTATTAAATTTTTTCAGTTTTCATAATAATTTTGAAAATAATAATAGAAAAGGAAAAACCTTAAAAAAAAAAAAATTGGAGAGAAAAAAAGAAGAAGAGAGTTATAATGCTATTATAATATTGAGCTGCACTTTTCAGTCTGCAGTTTCCTGGTGGAGCTCTGATTGTTCTATGTCAGCTTTCCAGCAATTTGTCCACAATAAAAACAGCATATACCCACACGAACAAAACAAATTTGTTGTAAAAAAAAAAAAATTATTTATGTAGTTCTATATTAATAATATTATTAGCCAATAGCAACAGCTTTCCGAGGAGTTGATCTTTGCATACGATACGATAGAAGTTTTTTATATCACTTGTAATATTTTAGAGACTGAATTACGATATTATTATTATTAAAATAAAATAAATGAAGTAAAAATCTTGAAAAATAAAAATGAAAAAAAGGTAGCTATGAGTTATCATCATTTATGTGAATTTTTGTCACAGCATTTTTATAAAGATGTTTATTTTCGTTCCATCACTTTCTTTTATGTTTCTGTCCAATTGCACTTTTGTCTATTTAAATAAATATATTCTTCTAAATGTAATTAATTAATTACTTTGTTTAAGGTTTTTTTTTTTAACTACGATAGTTTTTTTTTTGAAATATTACAACAATGATAATTAATTAATAATAAAGTTTCGAAAAAATGTACCGTGTTAAAAGTTGCCGGGGCATACTCAGTGAGTTGTCGGTGGAGGAAAAAAAAGTAAAATACTAAAACATTTATAATAATAATAATGATTATTATTATTAATTTTAGATGGGACAGAATCTAGCATCATTCAGCCCACAAATTCATAACTTTTTAATTTTATAATAAAATTTCCCATAATTTTCAACTTCTTTTTGTTATTTAAAGATATAATTAAAAGAAAATAAAACTTGAAATTATTCACGTTAAATTACTAAAATTAATATTTAAATTGTTTTAGATAATGTCATATAGTATGATTAGAATAGAAAGAGAGACGCTTAGTTATTAAAAGTTAATATAATTTTTGAAAACCACCATTATAAAATAAGATCTCATATATTTAGATGTGAAGGAGATTCGAAACCTTTCCCTTAAAAAATAATGTATTGATATTTGAAATTAATACATATTTTGTTGTAAACTTTAATGTGAATAGTATATTTTCAAAATCATTGATTATGTAAACATTTATAAGACAATAAATTGGAGAAAAAATGAATTTATTTTCTAATTTCAACTATGGAAGTAAAAAAAATCTCCATGAGATGGCTCAATGGAGGGGGATAAGTTACTGTAGACTGTGGATAATGAAGAACATAAAAGAAAGAATAACAAGAATAATGTACACTATATGATAACTTTATGAAAAATGATAGTGCTGCTTCATTAATGGCAAATTCTTTTGATATTATCAGAAATTCAGATTTAAATTTCTTTACCTTAAAAATTTATTATTATCCGTTATATTATTCAAAAATTTTAAATCAAGTCCCAAGATTTGTAATGGTAAAAAAAAACTTAATACCTTGAAAATTTATTCTTGTTACATTATAGATCAAAGTGTGCAATATTACTCTATATGCCTTAAAAAAGTTTACCAATTACAAAAGAATCTAAAACAAAATTAAAAAAAAAAAAGATTTTGCAAAGACAATTTTATTTCCTGTAAAAAAAAGAAAATGTGAAACTGAGTCTGAACTGGATTTCAATTCAATCTAACCATAAAGCTAAATCTTTTGTGGCAAGGCTGGCAATTAAAAGTTTTTTTTGAAAGCCCAATTAAAAAAAAAAGTAATTTTTTTTAATAGAAATCAAATATCTATTTATTTGATATATATATATATATATATATATATATATACCTGCTTTTCATTTCTATATATCTTTTCATTTCTCTCTCTCTCTCTCTCTCTCTCTCTATATATATATATATAGAAATGAAAAGCAAGTATAGCTACAGAAAGGCCAAAGAAGGTTCTTTTTCTGCATCAGCAAAAACCAGTTCTTTAGCAGAGCTCAGCTCACCAGACTGCTTCTCTCTTTCCTTCTCTTTTTTTTTCCCTCTCTGAAACCATATTCCTGTCCTTGTTCATACACTTTCTTGCAATTTTCTTTTTTGTTTTCTGGGTTTAATTCATTTGTTGAATTTGTTTCAAAGTTTGAAACTTTGATGTCTTCTATACCAAAAGAACATGATTACATAGGCTTAGCAGAGACTTCTTCTCCTATGGAAAGAATCTCTGACAAGCTTTCATCTTCCTCCTCTTCTTCTTCTTCCTCTACTACAACTGAAGAGAACAACAGCAACAAGAACAAGCCTTCTACTTCTCTTAACCTCAAAGAAACTGAGTTGAGGCTTGGTTTGCCTGGTTCTCAATCTCCTGAGAGAAAACCACTGTCTTTGCCTACTGGTGTTTCTCTTTTTGGAAAAGATATTGACACCACCACTAACAGTACTACTAATAATGGTGATGTGTATTCTTGTTCTCTCAACAGTCCGGTAAAGAATTTAGTTTCAGGTGCTAAAAGAGGTTTCTCAGATGCCATTGATGGGTCTTCTGGTAATTGGGTTTTCTCTGGATCTGATGTTGATTTGAGTAAAGGTGCTGTCTTGTTTTCTCCAAGAGGTGATAATGGTGGTAATAATAACACCCAGAAGTCTTCTTTACCTGTTGGACTGGCAAAGAAAGATGCGGCTGCTGGTGGTGGTGTTATTGCTCAATCTCCAAAGCCAGTTCCCGAGAGGAACAGTCCAGTCTCTGGTCGTGCAAATGAGAATAGCAGTGCTCCTGTTGCAAAGTAAGCTCACTTTTTTTTCACCTACCATTTCTATTTCAATTTAAGTTTCTTTATTTGGTTTGTTTTTGTTTTGTTAATTTGTGTGTTGCCTGACCAATCTTTAACTTTTACTTCTTCTTTCCTATATTCCTTGTTGTCTTTCCTTTGATCAGACATTGAGTTTTTATGATTCTTACTAGTTTGCTCCATTTGGTCCAATTTGAGCTCTATTGACCTTGTATTTTTCTTGTACTGATGCCACATGTCCTTGCATGTGTTCTTGGTTGATGTTTTCTGCAAATTAGCTTTTAATGTTTTTTTTTTGGTTGTCACTTACCATCTCATTTTTAGATTTTTCACTTGTATTGTGAAAAATCTGTAGGTTCCCTTGTGATTTTCTTTGAGGAATCTGTAGGTTCCCCTGTGGCGTCTTTACAATTAATATTGTAGCTTTATATAGATTTTTAGGGACTTACGATCCTGTCCTGTTGACATCATAATCTGTCTCTTCCATTTGATATTTTCTATCAATTTTGCAGCCTTCATCCTTTCCTCACCCTAGTCAATTCATTTTCAACAGTATGGTTGTTTTGGTGAATATTGAAAGTAAAATTTCTATTATAACAGGGCGCAGGTTGTAGGATGGCCACCTATTCGTTCATTTCGAAAGAATACCATGACCTCTAACATGCCAAAGGACAACGAAGATGCTGAAGGCAAATCGGGATCTGGGTGCCTCTATGTAAAGGTTAGCATGGACGGTGCACCATACCTCAGGAAAGTTGACCTAAAAACCTACAGCAACTATGTAGAACTCTCGTCTGGACTCGAGAAAATGTTTAGCTGCTTTACCATTGGTATGCTTTATACAATCTCCCTATCTCACTCTCAGATAGATGAAGTATGCGCATGCTTTTACATGTACTTACGCAACTGTTATGCAAATAGTTCCGGCGAAAAATATTTTGCCTATGTTAGTTTGAGGCTGGAAAGTGAGAGACCTGACTTGCAGCAATGAATGCTGCTTGCAGCAACCATGGAGCCCTTGTCCACCCTAATGTTGGGGTTTGCTACATCGGCCTTATATTCCATGACTATACCGTAAAATAGAATTGTAGTCTCTAATGTTAAAATGAGAAACCGATTCTTCTGTGTTAATCTTTACGATGTTTGAAAGGCTGCTGACTTGTGTATTGATTATTATTCAGGGCAATGTGGTTCTCATGGACTTCCAGGGAGAGATGACATGAGTGAGACTTGTTTAAAGGATCTTCTCCATGGTTCTGAATACGTTCTCACATACGAAGACAAGGATAGTGACTGGATGCTTGTTGGTGATGTCCCCTGGGAGTAAGTGCAAATCCTATGCATTTTACGTCTGTTTTGATGTCAGATGAATTTGTTCAAGTTGTAGCATCTAGGCTAGTAGAAATTGATCCAACATTTAGCTGTGCATCACTCGCTTCTGATTTAGCTGTTCTCTGCTATTTTCAGGATGTTTACTGACACATGCAGGAGACTGAGAATCATGAAAGGTTCCGAGGCAATTGGGCTTGGTAGGTCCACAAGATTTTTTTATGCATGTCCAAAACATATCACTGTCTTGTGATTTTGCTGTCTGTCATGTGCTATCACAGTATATTTTAGCTAATAGTTTACAATAGAATACAATTATGGCCTTAATGTTATTGGCTGAAATTACTTGCTATTATCAATGTTTTACATATCTTAGCATTTAAAGCATACTTTTGGACAGTGGATCTTGATCCTTCTGTGTGTTTGCAGCTCCAAGGGTCATGGAGAAATGCAAGAGTCGTAATTAGTGTATAAGCAAGGAAGTTCAAGAAGTATCTGAAATTTCAAGAAACCTGAAGAGTGTGTCAACTTGATGAGCAAATATATGTTTGGAAATGTGATAAGTTTGTTATTGGAGACATTGTTTTTAATTCGTTTTTAGTTTTACTTATTCTGTTAGCTTCTCTTACCATATGTCCCTCAAATAACTATGTAAATGAATGCATGGCTTGCTTATTATTACCTCCCTTCTCAATCTTACTGGTAATTGTCCTGTTATTGCCCAAGAAAGCACAAACCACAATTGTATTTTTAAAAAAAATGGTTTTTAGTTACTTTTCTTTTTGCTTCCTTCCTAAAAGGAATTGGTTTTGATCTTCAATTATCTTACTATTAAAAGTTTGTATCTCTTTTCTTAACAAATTTCGATTAATTTCAGGAACATTTAAAACATCAGTTATAAATTTGGTACCTCTACAGCTTTTAATTGCAACAGTGCCTTAGCCTTTTACAGTAACTTGTGTAAAATTTCCAATTCTAACTTTGGTGATAAAGGTTGTGTCAAGTTCTCTGAATAGTTTTTGGTCATTGGACATGTGATTTGTGCAACCAATGTCTATTAGCCAACCATCTATGGAGCTTGAAATGACAAAGCAAGAAACTGCAAATAGATGCTCTTCTTGAGGCAATTCTAGTGCAACTTTACTTTACCTTGCTGTTGTTGAGACTTACAAACCCTGTCCATATGCGCTGATTAACTACACTCAGTTACATTTTGCATCTGGATGATTTGTTTTTTTACAATAAAGACAAGGTGAAAGTCCTGAGTTCATTTTCTGTATTTGTTTCCTTTTTCCTTGTTTTTGCTTCCCAAGTTATTTTGAAATTTGGCTTTCAAAGCACCTTTTATAGAACCTTCTTGCCTTATAAGCCTCCTTTGTTCTGGTGCCCGGAAGTGCACAGCATTTAACAAAACTGCCAAGGCTAAATCTTTAGTATTCTCAAACGAAGAAATTGTTGCCTCAAATCTTTCATGTGATGTGATGAGGATTTTTCTGCACAATTCTATGATCAGAAAAATCAGTGTCAAGCAATCTTACCCTGTTGACAATGCTTAGAAAGCTGTCAGAATAATCCTTGATTATTTCTAACTCCATCTCCTGCATTTCAAATTCCAAATTCGATGCTTCTATGCCTTTGATTCTTTCATTGCCTTCGTATTCTTACTTGATAAAATCCCAGATTGTTTTAGCTGATTTGAGGGTCATTATTCTGTTGAAGATTCTCGGTGTTGGTGAGACAGCAGAAAACAAATATCATTTTGCCTTTGATTTTCTTTGCCTCTTTTCCTTGTGATTTTTTATTTGAGCAAGTGTTGGGCTGTTAGGCAAAGGAGGAATCTCATAGTTTTCTTCTAATGCTTTCCAAAGATCATTTGCATCTAAATATGCTTCCATTTTAACAGTCCAACTGTGATAGTGCTTTCCATCAAAAACAGGCGGAGATAACAGGGAAAGGAGTTTCTAAGGTCGTTGTTTTGTGGGTTTATGTGGAGATAATAAAGACAGTTTGGAGGATTGTGGGTTTACTTGTTTGGAATTTTTTTCATTTTTGATATTACTACCAATTTGTTGGTTTCGAATAGGGTATGAGAAACAAAGAAATATATTTTGTGTAACTGTTTTCTGTTTCAATATATTTTACTTGACCAAAACAAAAGAAACAATGAAATATTGGGCTGCAGAAGGCATACATATTTCATTAACACTAAAGCTATTTATAGACACAAATTGTAACAGAAAATGAAGAAAATCAGCATAAAATCTGCAGATTTTTTTTGACAGCTTATAGCTAAAATAGAAACACAAAATGCTAAAACTTATTCAAACTATTAAGACTTGCTCAAACTTGATTTAAATCAGCTACTGACACATATTTTCAACACTTGTTCAGAAAATTGAATGAATAACAGGGGAAGAGAAAGAAGTTAAAAAAAAAAAAAAAAAGCAATTTGCAAGGTTCATTCTAAACGCCAATGTGGAAAAGCATAATATTAACAACTGTTATGCTTCAACCTAGGTAAAACGAGCCGACATGTCATCTACTTCCTGTTCAGAGATTTGAAGATATACCATCTGGGTATAGCCATTAAATACAGATTTCTTCAGTCTACCAAGACCAAGCCGCCGAAACAGGCCATAGTGACCATCTTCAACAATTGGTGGGATAGTTCGGGCAGGATCATATCGTGTTTGATGTGTGAGAGAAGGACCAGCTATAGGAGGAAGCTCCCAATAAACATCAAGAATTGATTCAACAAACCGGCTGTTCTGAAAATGTTCCTCATAAGAAATTTGCTTATTGCTGTGATTAAAATTATCCAGCATCCATCCTCTAACACCCCACCATGCTTCATTAGGGCCACATAGTTCATCTATATCAACTGCCTTCTCCCAGAATTTCTTCCTTTTCAACCTAAGCCTGCTTTCATCACTATCCCTAAAGCAGCTATGACCACCTCCTAAATTCATGAAAAGTAGAGTGAGCCTTATAAACCAAAGATTTCTCCTCCATAGTCAGATGCCAAAACTAATATAATAAAAATAAATAAAGAACAAAGATATCTCCTCCACAGTCAGATGCCAAGACTAATACAATAAAAATAAATAAAGGCCAAAGGGAGAAAATCTTTTTGATGTAACAAATTGCACACCATTATGGAATAAATTATAACTGTGTGCAACTAACAACTTTAATTTCGCTTTTCAATATTACATCCCTCTTTTTTCCTGCTATTTCTTCTACATGTTCAATACATTTTGTCCATGTGAGAAAGAGTGGACAAAAGGGGAAGCTTCAGTATTAGTGATTTCCACTAGTGTTAGATGAAAACCTACCATTCATTTTTATCTTGTTTATGGGGGAAGAGATGAGCATTCTTCAAAATTGGCCTCAAGGCAATCACAGAGTATGAAAAAAATCAGCCAGACCAGGTAATAACATGCATAAAAAAAACAAGTCCTTTTTTGAATTGGCAATGGATGAAACCGTTATGGCCCTGTGAATAGGATCTTGTCACGGGTCAATGAACTACAAAATCCTCCTCAGACTTCTTGTTCACGTTCCTATTCTTCTTTGAAGAACCTATTTTGAAAATAAAATGGTGTTTGTTCTTAAGAGAACACCAAACTCTCCTTAAACTTTTTGACTGAAATTTTCCATGCTTTATTCAATATTTGATTACCCCTTGTATAATGAAGGGTTTGAGTACAAGAATCCTAAAAAAACCTAGAATCCTAAAATCTCAAGAATCCTAAAATCTTGGGACTTCAAACTTCCTATTTAAAACATATAACCAATTTAAGAAAATAAAAATACTATAGGAAACTTATAGCTCATACCTAGTTGGGCAGCAACTTATTCTAATTTGACTTAATTAAATAAAAGGTAAAAATTTGCTAATAATTAAGACTCAGTATGGAAAAATACAGGTCTACCATATTGTTTCCCAATGAACAACAGAAACAATCACTATCATAATTAAGGCACAGTGATGAAAGTGGAAAAGATATAGTTGATGAAATCAAATTTTGGAATTCATAGGTCTATGGCAATGGGTCTATTCCGTGAAAGAAAAGGATCAAAATCAATTGAGAACAAGATCATAAAAGTGCAGTTTAAATATACAAGTCATGAGGAAATAACTACTATCAACTTTCTTAAAGGAATTGCAGTTAAGGAGAACCAATAGGCTTTATAAGCAAGACTCATGATAATTGTAGGTTTTGTAAGCAAGACATGTTAAACATTGTAATACTAACAATGGCTCCATATAGGATAATGTAAGCAAAAGGATGCATGTTTCACACCAACTGTAGAGGTGTGAGTTCAGGCTATGTAAAGAAGGGTCTTAGCATCAGCCATTAAGGTGTGAGTGAAGGCAACATACAGAAGACTAACAAAAAATAAGAATGCAGGCCAAAATTGAGACATCTGATATGTTGTGGTTAGTTCCTATATCTAGTTGATGAACCTAACCAAACTCCCATTGTTAGCATGCAATAATGAATTGACTCAACCTCAACTCCCTGAGCATAACCCTTTTCTTTTTTGGTTAAAACAACCAAATCCCAGTATTCATTGCTATCCAGTATCTATGTTTTAAAGAGCCAAATGTCTCTCATACAAATCCTTTATCATTTAGACGTAACTAAAGGGTAATATTAATATCAAAGCTCTCAAACCGGGACCAAGATTGCCAAAAAAGACCATGATAACCAGCAGCTAGCATAGTGACTATGTTCATGAACAAAACTAGAGAATAACTGGAACAGAAAGGAGAGAAATGCACCTCTTATATAGAATTGATCACATATCTGTCTCAAGGAATAATGATCTCCAGTTCCAGTATCATAATTATCCTCAAAAACAAGATGTCGGAAGCCAGCATTCAGCGCCTCCTTTATTCTGCAACAAATCACATTAATTAAGAGGGCTCAGCAAAAATGTTCTAAATTTTATGTGCATATGCATGATGTATACAGAATATGATTACTGCTCAGACAATGTCAGTACCTTTTTAATTCATTTTGATGGTCATCAAAAAAGATAAGAACCCGGCTGAAATCAGTAATCCCATGTTTCTTCATCACGCTTTTCCATTCAACACTTCCAAAATCCACAAAATCTTTTCCAGCAAAGTATGTGCAGTTTCCGTCAACATAAGCAGGCCCCTTTTTCAGGTATTTCTCAGGATGCCTGGGTGAAAGTGAAATAATTGGTGCATCTAGCATCGCTTGCCTCAAAACCCAGGTGGAATGACCCTTGAAAGCACCACTTTCAATCATCAGATCTGGCTTCAGCCACCTCGCAATAAACCAAAGCCCAAAGCTGTGGTCAAATCCCATTCCATACATATTGTTTTTGATTGGCCTAGTTTCATAAATTGGAACAAACTCTTCCAAGCCCTTGAGTAAATCCTTGGATGTCCATTCAACCGTTTTTCCATGTTTCGATCTGCCTTTTGCCAAGGAGAAGAATTAAATGGGAGTATTATAAGAGCTCAAGCTCAAGTTTTCAATAAATCAAGATCACTGAGAACTAAAAAAAAAAAAAAATCAGACCTAATATCAACACTTTAAAATCATTAAGAAAATAACATCCAAAGTCCAAAAATAGTGTCATGAACATGAGCTCTACATACATGGACTTAACTAGTTAAGGGTCAAATTGGGTGAAATGAGTTCAGAGAATCATAAACTAAGTAAAATGAATAAAGAGGTTTAAACCATATATGAACATGAGCTCTACATACATGGACTTAACTAGTTAAGGGAATTGGGTGAAATGAGTTCAGAGAATCATAAACTAAGCAAAATGAATAAAGTGGTTTAAACCATATACACGATCAAAGAGTCCAAAAACCAGATAGTACACTATTCAGAAGAACTAACAGTTCTCACCAAAATGTTTCAAAATTTTTAACCATATGCTATAGTGGCAGTTAGCAAGCACTCAATTCAGTGATAACTTCAACAGGAGCAAAACCATTATACCTCATTTATGTGTTTACCCCCAATGTCCTTCTATGTCTCTTTTACACACACATGACACAGTTAAGTACTTACATTATTCAGTTAAAAGAAACGTCCACCTATAGGTGAGCATTACAAAGAGCCAAAAACGTAATACAATTGGCTCTAAAAACTGAGTGTCTAGGATGTAAAAAGAGGACTTTGGCACAAGAGGTTATATTAAAAATAAGCTAAAGAAATGCTGATAGTAACAAATAGATAGTAAAAAATTCAACCACAGTTCCTTTCTTTAACCAACATTTTCAAATTCCTTGCAACTAATTCAAGCTCTTGCAACGGGGACAAAATAGAACCAATCGTAGAGAACAAACCAAACAGAAAGATCCAATTTTTTTCAAGACCCAGATCTAAACCAACTCGGGAAAGACATAAAAACACACATTGTTAAAAAAAATTTCAAAAACAAAAATGCAAATAGATGGAGAGCGAGACTTACACCAAGGAACACCAAGTGCACCAAAATCCGATTCAAGACCATCGAATCCAAAAAACCCGACCCGAGTAGCAGGATCAAAAGGAGAAACACAGACAATGTTCCTGGAATGAAGGAGCAAAGACCCAATTGAAAAGAAAACGAAGAGGAGGCAAAGGATTAGACAAGGAACAGGACAGGGACAGAGATGGGATAAACGTGAAAAGTAATTAGCAGCTAACAAATAAAGGCTTTGTCTTTTAGTTTTTGACTCGTCCCCGGAAATGGATGACGTGTCATTGTCGGGAGCGGCGTCGTCAGGGTAAGGAGATACCCGGCGGGAAGAGAGGGCTCGCTCCAGCATCTTTGTAGAGGCTGTAGCAGCAGCAGTGGGACTCAGCGGGTGCTTGTGAGAGTGCATACTGAATCTTTTTTTTTTACGCACAGCCGAAGATGGCCTTTTCAAAGTTTGTGCAAAAACATATGGGGCTAGGAATTTTATAGCTACACCTAACTGTACGAGTTTTAATAATTTGAGTATGTTTTTAAAATTTTCAATTTTATATATTTTAAGAAATTTATAAAAAAAATACAAATTTTATGACTTTTAATATTTTTGTATTTTTAAAAATTTACAAAAAAATTATATTTTAATATTAAACTATATTTATTTAATTAGTATTTTAATATATGATAAAATGTTATATTAATATGATATACCAAATACCTTTTAATTAAACAAGAAATAAATTTAATGATTTAACCAAATTTTTCTATTTAAAATATACTAATTTAGAATTAAAATATAATATTTTAATTTATCATAAGTTTATAAAAAATTCTACCATTACTTCATTTTTTATTTACTTTGTATATACTTTATTATTGTTATCATATGATAAAAGTGTATTAAATAATTTAATGGTTATTATTAACAAAATAAATCTTAATTAATAAAAAATAAAATAATTATAGACTACACCTAAGTTTATAATTATTTATATGATATTAAAATATTTTTTTCACTTTAAAATTGTAAATTTTACACTTCTTAATAATTTTAACATTAAATATTAAAAATTTAATTTCATTGTTATATAAGTAATTTCATATTTACAACAAATCGTAATACTATTTTTTTTATTTTAAAATGGTACATTTTAAGAAGAAAATATACTAACTCATTAAATTCTTTTTTTTAATAACCAGAGTTTTTAGATTACTTTATTTTAATACGGGTTATGCAGTGTTAATAATTTAAAAAATATATATATATATTTGATTATTATATTATTTTGTGATTAATATT
Organism: Mallotus nudiflorus; assembly: GCA_947683625.1. Taxonomy (NCBI): domain Eukaryota; kingdom Viridiplantae; phylum Streptophyta; class Magnoliopsida; order Malpighiales; family Euphorbiaceae; genus Mallotus; species Mallotus nudiflorus. The sequence goes on from CANTUR010000124.1 coordinate 181,320, forward strand.
TATTATTTCATGTTTAATCCTAATTTCTACATAAATAATTATTTTAAAAGAACTTATTATTTTAAAAATTTATTTACGTCATAGTTAATACTTTGAGAATTATTTTAATAACATTATTTTAAGTATTAGTATTATTTTAATATATGGCATAATTTTGACTATTATTTTTAATATTTCATTATTTATTTTATTAGGATTATCATTAGTATTATTTGTGTTATTATTATTTATTGTTAAATGTCATTTTATGTGTGTATATACATATATATATCAAAATACGTATATGTGTTTATTATATCATGTTTGTGAATATATATATATATATATATATATATATATATATATGTGTGTGTGTGTGTGTGTGTGTGTGTATGTGTATGTATATATATATAATTAAATATGTGTGGTGTAGAATTTTTTTGACTGAGGTTTTATTATAATATTATATATATATATATATACACATTCAATGTGAAGAACATAAAAAATATACAATTAAAAAAAAAAACAGAAAATAGCACCTTCCTTCCTTCTTCCGCCCCGCTCGATCCGGACAGTGTCTCGTCGGTGTGCCTCTCCCTTTGCCGGACGCCAGCCATTCACCTCCTCCTCCCTTCTTCTTCATCTTCTTCCTCTACAATGCCGGAACAATGGCTGAAGCATCAACGACAACAACTTGCTTTCATGGTCACCAGAGGCATCACAGGCTGTGGGAGCTAGCTTTTTCGGTACTGTTCAATCCCTTAAGCTCCGAGGAGGTTGATTCAGAGTTTGGTTTTAGCTCTAACTTGATCTTTGGTGAGTTTTAGTTGATTTTTTATTTAAACTTTAGAGTTTTTCCTTTTTTTTTTGTTGATCTTGTGTGTTTTGGATAATTTACCTTAACAAATATTGTTCCTAGATGATTAATCTATATTATTTTTTTTTTTTTAGAATTTATTTAAAATTTTGTTAAATTTTTATTATTTTATTATTATTTATCTAATTTTTTTTAAATTTATTTTTTTAATTATAAAATTTGTTGAATTAGTGTTTTTATAAGTTAATATTAATTTTAGAGTAAAGAAAATAATTTTTGAGAATATTGTGTAATTTTAAGAAATATTTATAGTTTATGTAATTTTGGTATTTTGAGTTAAATGTGTGTTTTTGGTAGAAATTAGAGTTTAATTATGTGTTTGAGTTGATATTATAATGCTATTTTTTGGTAAAATAATTTTTATGAATTTATATAATTTTATGGAATTTTATACAATTTATGTGTATTTTGGAATTATTAGATTAAATATGTATTTTTATAGAATTATTGATTAATTAGGTGTATTTGTTGATTTTAGTGAATAATATGTTGAGAAAATAAATTTTGAGTAATTACATAATTTTTATTGAATTTTTGAATATTATTATTACTTTATGTGTGTTTTTGTATATTAGGGGCATTTTGGTAATTTGGTAGTAATTTTGGCTAAATATTAAATTTAATTGGTTTTAATAATTATGTGAAGTATAAAAATGATTTTTATAAATTATTTACTATTTTTAACTAATTAACACTATTTTTGAAAATTATTTTCAAATTATATATGATATATTATTTTTGTAAATAAATGAGTTTTTAGTAACTTTTAGTGTGTTTTTGGATTAATTAAGTAATTTAGGTTTAGAAAATGAATTTTATTAATACTGGTGTATTTTTTGAGAAATATCGATTTTTACTTATATTATATTATCATTAGGATTTTTAAGTAATTACGGGTAAAATAATTATTTTTGATGTTTTTAATGTTTAAATTGTCAAATTTTGATATTTAAAGGATATTTTTGGTATTTGTTGAATTTATGTATATTTTATTGTATCTTGTGGTGAATTGTAGACCTTGGTTGGGAAAAATTGTAGTTTGGGATCCCAACCGAGGAATTGGGAGAATGTTATATTCGAAGTGTGTTTTTTGTACAGGATCGGCCCTACTTTTGTAGGGAGATGTCCATTTTACGGAGGAGACTCTGTCAAAATTTTGGTAGATTTCTCATAAAATGTGACAACCGGTCCGAGTCTAATTCTGAATTCTTGATTTAATCTGTCTATAGTAATCCTAGAAGTATATGGTTAGAAGTTTATTCTGAAGATTTTTATTATTTTATTTTTTCTAGCTACGCTAAGACCGAGGCCTAACGGACCAGGCCCGCTGAGTCTGTCTCGAGGAGTGCATATCAGTGAGTTATTATACTATATATATGTGCATTGCATATAGGATGCATCACTTAGGGTTTTTTATTTTCATTATATGTTTTTAAAGTGATTTAAATTATAATATTTTTGGTATATCTAGGGTTTGTATTTTTTTTTGTATATATGCATGTTAAATAATTATGCATGTTATTTTGATATATGCATGTTAAACAATTAGGTTTATGTTTAATATATTTTCGTATAGATACATGTTTTAAATGTATATTTAGTCCTAATTATTTTATTGATTGATTAGTATACTTTAGGTATATTTTCAGTATATTTGAGGTTTATACCTAAATAATTGCATGTCATATTATTGACTTACACTCAAATTATTTTTAAGTTTATTTTTGGTATATTTTTTATATATTTCCAAATAAATGCATGTTTTATTATTGATTTAAACCTACCATATTAGTGGTATACTTAGGGTTTTTTTGTGATATATGCATGCTAGAAAATTAGGTTATTTTTGGTATATTTGTGAATATATGTAAAACCTAAATACATGTTTTAGTACATATACATATTTAAATGAATATTTATGCATAATCGTTTTATTAAATGATTTGTGTACTTAGGGTATATCTTTAGTATATTAGGTGCATTTTTAAGCAAACACATGTTATATTATTAAAATGCACTTAAATTGTTTTTAATTATATTAATGTTTTATCTTTAGTATATTTCATGTTTTATTTAACATATATATACCCGAAATATACTTGGTATATTTTAGGTATATTTATGGTATATATATATGGTTATTTTACTATTATGAATGATTTAATATAAATAAAGGATATCAATAGAACGTGCTACCTAGTGGGCAGCACTATGACCGTGTACGTATCGGTACGATCGATCAGGGTTGAGTGAGAATCAATTGTGATGATTATAATTAATTTAATTGATTTTATTAAGATCGATGATGTGTGTGATTGCAGGGCCAATCACACTGACAGTCAGACTGCTGAAGCTCGGTTAACTTAGTGTCTCGAGGTCAGTCTATTGTCCATAATGGAAGAAATTATCTATTGATTTGATTGAGATGTGAGGTGATAGATAGTGTGATTGCTGGAGCTCGGTTGACTTAGTGTCTTGAGGCCAGTCTACTGTCCAAATTAGAATAAGTGTTCTATTTGGAATTAAGTGAGCTTGTATGGCTAGAGTGATGATGTGGTTGATTGTGGTTGCGATGATTAGGGTTCTATAGATCCTTCATGTATTAAAATAAATTTTTTTTATATTTAGTATATTTATAAAAGCAGAGTTTGGCATTCGTGTGAAATGTGTGTATATGCATATATATATATATATGAATGCCTGATTGTTATGGTTTAGATTGCATGTATATATAGTATAATAATTCACTCAGTGAGGTCTGACCCCCCCTCAATTTTTTTTTTTTAGGAGATCCTATATCGTCAGACCTTAGTAGTAGAGTTCCTCACCAGTGTTCTTCCGTTCCTGCTATTTTATGTAAATGTATATTTTGAACTCTGATTTGTATTCTAGAAATTGCAGTAGTTGTGTTATTGTATCGAAAGAGTATTATTTTTTTTTGATATTAAATACTTTGAGAATTTATATTTGAACACTGTGCGAATATATATTCATGTATGAAAGGATTTGGAGTAATTATTTTATATATTGATTCGAAAAATTTTAATTCTATCATACTTTTTATTTATTTATTGCATGATTTTACTTTTTAAGGCTTGCTACGGGTTTCGGATTAGAAAGAATTCCCGTTCCCTAGCACCGATCATGACTCCTAGTTTGAGTCGCGATAAAGTTGGTATCAGAGCCTAGGTTTAGAGATGTGGACCTAGGTTATCGAGTCATGTTTTCATTGGAACTACTGCAGTTAAATTAAGTTCGGTCATGTCTTTGAAAAGTCTTCCTTGCATTAGGAATTCTGCGTAACCGTTAGGATGTCTGTTGATGCTTATGATTATTTGAATTACTTATTTTATTTTTGCTCTTTTATGATTACCATGAGCGTGGGTCACTCCATTGATCGATGATATTGATGATAATCTTCTGAGTATGAGGTTCTACCCCTTATGCAGCTTGTTAGGCGTAGGGGTAGAGATGGACTTAGAAGACCTGATGATTGTTGTTAACAATGAAAATAATTGAATGAGGAGCTAGTGGCTTAGCATTGCAATGATGTTGCTTTTGCAACAAGAGATTCATAGGGTGTAGTGTCAATACCTTCAATCATACAGTAGATGTAATTTCTTTTTCAGCAGTGAACTCGGGATATGTCAATTCTGTGTATATTATTTTTTCTGAATCCTGTCGAGTTTCCATATCTTTTCAGCATGGTGAATATGAATTGTTTCTTTTGTAGAGACGATATTGGTAATCAGTCTTTTCAAGTTGAGGTTGTGGTTACAATTTCATCCCTACTACACCTATCTAGTATAGGGGTAGGTTAGAGGCAACTGTAACTCACAAGTCGAGGTAGTCATTGTAAGAGGTATAAGAATCCTTTTAAACTTGAATAAACAGTAATTGTGGTGACGATAGTCAAGATTAATGAGAGCTTGTGAGCATTTAACTAAGTTTGACAGTTGTCTGAGTATGCTTTGATGGAGGAATTGGAAGATTTCTAATGAAGAAGAAACACTCTTGTACTCTTTATGGCAAGCTGTCAGTTCTGACTGCAACACATAATTTGAGTTAAAGAGGGATTTTCAAGATACTTCCATCCACCTTTAAGGAGAGATAATTACCTGTGGTTGTTACTGCTCAGAGTAAGAGAAGACTGGTAAATTATGTGTTACAGGATTAAGTTTAATATATTGGCATCTGAACAGAGAATTGAGATTCAGAGAGTTATTGTGAATTCAGTCTTTTGGGTGTAATTGATCTTGATGAGATGTGAAAGGGTTGTTTCAGTACTATGCACTGGTTGATTGTTAGAGTAAAGAGGTGATTCCAGGATTCCTGATGAAGAAGAATTTAGATTTATTGATGGCAAGAGTTCTGCACCTCAGAATCTTATCTCCACTATCACTGCTAGGAAGATGCTGAGGAAGGTTTGTCAGGAATACTTGGCTCTAGTTAGGGGTACTTCAGTAGAGAAGTTGTCTCTCACAGATGTTCTAATTGCCTGTGAGTTTTTTGATATTTTTCTTGATGAGTCGCCAAGTTTACCACCTTACAAAAATTGAATTATGTATCGATGTGGTTCCTAATATAACTCCTATTTCGATGTAGCCCTACAGAATGGCTCTTGCAGAGCTGTAGGAGCAATTGCAAAACCTGTTAGACAAAGGTTTTGTTAGACCTAGTGTTTCTCCTTAGGGTGCATTAGTCTTGACGGTGAAGAAGAAGGATGGAACACCCAGACTGTGCATTGATTACATAGAACTGAACGAGTGTTCTCTTCCGAGGATAAATAATCTATCTGATAAACTTCAAGGTGCATAGTTCTTTTCTAAGATAGATTTGAAGTCGGGTTACCATTAGTTGGGGATCAGTTTGTAGTAGTCTTCATTGATGATATACTAGCATATTCGAAGTGAATGAAAGGGCATGTATATCACTTGAGGACTGTACTACAAACACTAAGAGAATGTCAGCTTATGCTGAATTCATGAAGTGTGATCTCTGGTTGGAAAGTGTTATTTTTCTTAGATATGTGACATTTAAAGATAGTATTCAAGTTGATCTAAGGGTTACTGGAGTTTTAGAGGATAAGATCTGACATTATTACAGCATTTCATCATAGCATCTCACTACAGCATTTCATCACAATATTTCATTCTAACATTTTATCATAACATTGCATCATAACATTTCATCATAACATGTCGTCATGGCATTTCATCATAGAACGATCTACTGGTAAGAGATGCACAAGTTAATTAAATAGGGTTGATGTTGGAATTTGAGAAAAGAGATTCTATATGAGCTGCGGAATGAGCTTATAATGTACATCCAGATGATTACCAAGAAGTACCACAGTATCAGAGATTTGTACTGGTGGAACAAATTGAACAAGGACGTCGCTGATTGTATTGCTAAATGTCTGATGTGTTAGCAGGTGAAAGTTAAGCATCAGAAGTCTTCTCGAAAGCTTCAGCCTCTTCCTATTCCTCAGTGGAAGTGGGAAAGGATAACTATAGATTTTGTGGTTGGTTTACCTCGTTCTAGGGATGGATATGATTCCATCTGGGTGATTGTAGACAGGTTGACTAAGTCTGCACATTTTTTGTCTGTGAAAGCCACCTATTATATAGCTAGATTAGCGAAGTTGTAGGTGAAGCATATTGTGTGCCTTCATGGGATACCTGTGTCTATTGTGTTAGACGGAGGTTCAGTATTTACCTCTCATTTTTGGCAGAAGTTATAGGAAGCGATGGGCACTAGGTTGGATTTCAGTACTACTTTTCATCCTCAGACAGACGATCAGTCTGAGAGGACGATCCATACATTGGAAGATATATTGAAGATGTATGTTTTGGATCTGGGGGGTAGCTGGGTTGATTATATGCTACTTGTAGAATTCACTTATAATAACAGCTACCATAGCAGTATTGGAATGACACCACATGAGGCTTTTATAGAGGGAAGTCTTAACTAGATATAAGATGGTTCAAAATGCAGCAGAGAAAGTTGCTATGATCAGAAGAGTTATGTGGATCTCAGACATAGAGATATGGAGTTTCAAATTAGGAACTATGTTTCTAAAGGTGTCTTCGAAGAATGGTGTGATGAGACTTGCTGGACAAAATAGTAGTGAACGAAGAACTAAAGTTCAAGAAGGAATCAATTACGATTGTAGATTCTCAAGTTCGACAGTTACGTTCGAAATAGATTCCGATGGTCAAGGTTCTTTGGCGCAGTAACAGAGTAGAGGAGCTTGCCTGGGAGATTGAAGTTGAGATATAAGCTTCTTACCGTATCTCTTTCCTCCTCGATTCTTGTCTTTTCTTTTCTTGGAATTCGGGAACGAATTCTTATAAGAAGGGGAGACTGTAATAACCAGAGTTTTTAGATTACTTTATTTTAATACGGGTTATGCAGTGTTAAAAATTTTAAACAAAAAAACTATATTTGATTATTATATTATTTTGTGATTAATATTTATTATTTCATGTTTAATCCTAATTTCTACGTAAATAATTATTTAAAAAAACTTATTATTTTAAAAATTTATTTACGTCATAATTAATACTTTGAGAATTATTTTAATAACACTATTTTAAGTATTAGTATTATTTTAATATATGGCATAATTTTGACTATTATTTTTAATATGTCATTATTTATTTTATTAGGATTATCATTAGTATTATTTGTGTTATTATTATTTATTGTTAAATGTCATTTTATGTGTGTATATACATATATATATATATATATATCAAAATACGTATATGTGTTTATTATATCATGTGTGTGAATATATATATATCTATATATGTGTGTGTGTGTATGTATATATGTATAATTAAATATGTGTGGTGTAGAATTTTTTTGACTAAGGTTTTATTATAATATTATATATATATATACATTCAATGTGAAGAACATAAAAAACATACAATTAAAATTAAAAAAAATAGAAAACAGCACCTTCCTTCTTTCTTCTGCCCCGCTCGATTTGGACAGTGTCTTGTCGGTGTGCCTCTCCCTTTGCTGGACGCCAGCCATTCACCTCCTCCTTCCGCCATCACCTCCTCCTCCCTTCTTCTTCATCTTCTTCCTCTGTAATGTCAGAACAGTGGTTCAAGCATCAGCGACAGCAGCTTGCTTTCACGGTTACTGGAGGCATCACAGGCGACGGGAGCTAGCTTTTCTGGTACCGTTTGATCCCTTAAGCTCCGAGGAGGTTGATTCAAAGTTTGGTTTTAGCTCTAACTTGATCTTTGGTGAGTTTTAGTTGATTTTTGATTTAAGCTTTAGAGTTTTTCCATTTTTTTCGGTTGATCTTGTGTGTTTTGGATAATTTACCTTAACAAATATTGTTCCTAGATGATTAATCTATATGAAATATTTTTTTTTTTGATTTTTAGAATTTAATTAAAATTTTGTTAAATTTTTATTATTATTTATCTAATTTTTTTAAAAATTATTTGTTTAATTATAAAATTTGTTGAATTAGTGTTTTTATAAGTTAATATTAATTTTAGAGTAAAGAAAATAATTTTTGAGAATATTGTGTAATTTTAAGAAATATTTATAGTTTATGTAATTTTGGAATTTTGAGTTAAATGTGTATTTTTGGTAGAAATTAGAGTTTAATTATGTGTTTGAGTTGATATTATAATGCTATTTGTTGGTAAAATAATTTTTATGAATTTATATAATTTTATGGAATTTTATACAATTTATGTGTATTTTGGAATTATTAGATTAAATATGTATTTTTATAGAATTATTGATTAATTAGGTGTATCTGTTGATTTTAGTGAATAATATGTTGAGGAAATAAATTTTGAGTAATTACATAATTTTTATTGAATTTTTGAATATTATTATTACTTTATGTGTATTTTTGTATATTAGGGGCATTTTGGTAATTCGGTAGTAATTTTGGCTAAATATTAAATTTAATTGGTTTTAATAATTATTTTGTAATATCCCGAATTTTTAAATATTTTTATACTGCATCGGGATATGCAGTGTTAATAATTTTTGTATATATTTATGATATTTTTAAGAGTTGTTATTTGTTTAAAGCTAATTTTAATTATTTTACATTATTTTAAGTATTTTAAGTAAAATTTTCTCAGGAATTGTATTTTCGGGGAAATTGACACATAAATAATTTAATACTATTTAGTTTGACTAGTTTTATGAATTTGCATGAACTCATATATAATTTTAAAGTGCTAAAATAAATTGTATATATGTGTATTTATTTAAATTAATTAGAGCTTAATTAATTTCCTTAATTTTATTATTTAATTTTTGTATTAATTAATTAATTTTAAGAGAATAAATTATTAAATATAATAAAATATTTATGTGGTGAATATCAATTGTGTGTGGGATTATATTATTATAATATATATAAGGTGGATATATATATATATATATACATATATACATGTTTTTTTAAAACAAAAAAATCAAGATTACCTTATTTACGATTTTGCCCCTCCCTTCATCTTCTTCCTCCCAACACGTTTTCAGCCATTTTCAGTCATTTCAAGCTGGTTTTCTTTGCTGTCACTGTGCTTTCCAGTGTGCCACCTTCCCTTCCAGCCATTCCCGACGTCCCAAGCTCCCATTTCCGGCGTTGTTTGGCCAGATTTTCATCAAGAGGCCGAAAGTTGCTCCTAACTCCGATCAAGCACTTTCCGGCCACTAAATTCGACGTCGTCAGTCTCTATCTTCTCCTTGAGCTCTGGTGAGTGTGATTCCAAGCTTTGTTTCACTTGATTTGGTCTAGAATTGCTTAGGTTTTAATTTCTTCAATTCAACCATTTTGGATTTCGAATTTTTTTTAGCTTCAATTTATTGATTCATGAAAATTTTCTTCACAAACTTTGTTCCTGAAAGCTTAATCTACATGCTGTAATTTTTTTAGAATTTTTGGAATTTATTTTAATTTTTGTGAATTTTTGATTATTTTATTAATATTTTCTAATTTTCGAAAATTAAATAATTAAATTATGAAATTGTGTTTTATGGTGATTATAGGTGTTAAAAAGAATTATAGAAATTTATTTGTAATTTTTGTGAATTTTTATATATTTATTTGGAATTTATTAAGTTTATGTAATTTTGAAAAATAGGGTTAATTGTGTGTTAAATTGAAATTAATTGGTTAATTGAGTATATTTATTGATATTATTGAGATATATGTTGAGAAAATTAATTTTGAGTAATTATATTATTTTTGGTGAATTTTTTATTAATTTTAGTAATATATATATATAGGGGTATTTTGGTAATTTTACACTAAATTGGCTAAAAATATAATTAAATTGGTTTTAATCATTATTTGAGCTATAAAAATGATTTCTTCAAATTTTTAGTATTTTTAACTAATTAAAACTATTTTTCATAAATTATTTTCAAATTATATTTAATATACTATTTTTCTAAATAAATGGGTTTTTATTGATTTTTAGTATGTTTTAGGGTTAATTATGTAATTTGGATTTATAAAATGTATTTTAGTTGATTTTTATGAATTTATTGAGAATTTGTTGAATTTTAATAAAATTTTATTAAAATTTGGACTTTTATTATAATTATCAGTGAAATAATTATTTTCAGTATTTTAAATATCTGATTTACTATATTTTGATTATTCAAGGGCATTTTTAGTATTTATGACATTTAAATATGTTTTGTGTATATCTCATGAATTGTGAGCCTCGGTCGAGAGAATTGTAGTTTGGAGTCCGACCGAGGGATTGTGGTTGTGAATTTGGTGTTATTCCGAAGTGTGTTTTCTTTGCAGGACCGACTTCACTCTTTGAGTAGAGAGATGTTCGTTTTACAGGGGAGGTTCTGTCGGATTTTTGGTAGAATTCTCGTAAAACGTGATGTCCGGTCAAATTCCTATTCTAATTCTGTGTCTAAAATTCTAGATCGAGTCTTTAGAATTTTCGTTAAATTTATTCTAATTTCATGTTGTCATTTGTTTGTCTAGTTACGCTGAAACCGAGGCCTAACGGATCAGGCCCGCCGAGTTTGTCTCGTGGAGCGCTAACGTGTGAGTTATTATACTGTATATATATGCACTGCATATAGAATGCATTATTTAGAATTTTTCATTTTCATTGTGTGTTTTAAAAGTGATTTAAATTATAATATTTTTGGTATATCTAGGGTTACATTTTTATATATATGCATATTAAATAATTATGCATGTTAGTTTGATATATGCACATTAAACAATTAGGTTTAAGTTTAATACATTTGAGTAATATATACATGTTTTAAAATATACACTTAGACATAATTATTTTATTAAATGATTAGTATACTTTAGGTATAGTTTCAGTAGATTTTAGGTTTATTCTTAAATAATTGCATGTTAAATTATAAACCTACACTTAAATTATTTTTAAGTTTATTTTTGGTATATTTTTGATTTATTTCCAAATAAATACATGTTTTATTATTAAATTAAACCTAACACATTAGTGGTATATTTAGGGTTTATTTTTTATATATGCATGCTAGATAATTAGGTTTATTTTTAGTATATTTGTGAATATATGTTAAACCTAAACACATATTTAAATGAATATTTATATATAAATGTTTTATTAAATAATTTGTGTACTTAGGGTATATCTTTTGTATATTTAAGTATATTTTTAAGAAAATGCATGTTATATTATTGTTACTCATTTAAATTATTTTTAACCATATTAATGATTTATCTTTAGTTTATTTCATATTTTATTTGACATATATATATATACCCGAAATATACTGGCTATATTTTAGGTATATTTTTAGTATATAGATATGGTTGATTTTATTATTATGAATGTCGTTCCACATTAATTATTTTCAAAATAAATGATTTATTTAAGTGAAGGATATCAATAGAACATGCTTTCTAGTGGGCAACACTAGGGCCGTGTACGTATCGGTGCGAAAGAATAGGGTTGAGTGAGAGTTAATTTTGGATGATTATAATTGATTTAATTGATTTGACTAAGATTAATGGTATGTTAGATAGTGTGATTGCGGGGCCAATCACACTGACAGTCAGACTGCTGGAGCTCGGTTAACTTAGTGTCTCGGGGCCAGTCTACTATCCATAGTGGAATGAATCTATTGGGTCGATTGAGATGTGAGGTGATAGATAGTGTGATTGTTGGAGCTCGGTTGATTAAGTGTCTCGGGGCTAATCACACTAACAGTCAGACTGCTGGAGCTCGGTCGACTTAATGTCTCGGGGCCAGTCTGCTGTCCAATTTGGAATAAGTGTTCTATTTGGAATCAAATGAGCTTGTATGGCTAGAGTGATGATGAGATTATTTGAGGTCGCTATTATTTAGGGTTCTATGGATCCTTCATGAATTAAAACATACGTTTTCTATATTTAGTATATTTCTAAAGGCAGAGTTTGACATTCGTGTGAAATGTGTGTATATACATATATATAAGAATGACTGATTGTTATGGTTTAGTTTGCATGTATATATAGTATAATAATTCACTCAGTGAGGTCTGACCCCCCTCAATTATTTTTTTTTCAGGAGATCCCATATTGTCAGACCTTAGTTGTAGAGTTCCTTGCTGGTGTTCTTCAGTCCCAACTATTTTATGCAAATGTATATTCTGAACTCTGATTTATATTCTAGAAACTGCAGTAGTTGTGTTATTGTATTTGAGGAGCATTATTTCGTTTGAATATTAAATACTCTGAGAAATTGTATTTGAACACTGTACGAATATGTATACATTTATGAAAGGATTTGGAGAATTTATTTTATATATTGATTCAAAAAATTTTAATTCTGTCGTACTTTTATTTAATTATTGCATGATTTTATTTTCTAAGGTTTGCTACGGGTTCCGGATTCGAAAGAATTCCCGTTCCCTAGCGCCGGTCATGACTCCTAGTTTGGGTCGTGACATATTTGAAGTATAAAAATGATTTTTATAAATTATTTACTATTTTAACTAATTAACACTATTTTTGAAAATTATTTTCAAATTATATATGATATATTATTTTTTGTAAATAAATGAGTTTTTAGTAACTTTTACTATGTTTTTAGATTAATTAAGTAATTTAGATTTAGAAAATGAATTTTATTAATACTGGTGTATTTTTCGAGAAATATCGATTTTTACTTATATTATATTATCATTAGGATTTTTAAGTAATTACGGGTAAAATAATTATTTTTGATGTTTTTAATGTTTAAATTGCCAAATTTTGATATTTAAAGGGTATTTTTGGTATTTGTTGAATTTATGTTTATTTTATTGTATCTTGTGGTGAATTGTGGACCTCGATCGGGAAAAATTGTAGTTTGGGATTCCAACCGAGGAATTGGGAGAATGTTATATTCGAAGTGTGTTTTTTATGCAGGATCGGCCCTACTTTTGTAGGGAGATGTTCGTTTTACAGAAGAAACTTTGCTGAAATTTTGGTAGATTTCTCGTAAAACGTAACAATCGGTCCGAGTCTAATTATGAATTATTCATTTAATCTGTCTATAGTAATCCTAGAAGTATATGGTTAGAAGTTTATTCTGACGATTTTTATTATTTTATTTTTCTAACTATGCTGAGACCGAGGCCTAACAGATCAGGCCCGCTGAGTCTGTCTTGAGGAGCGTACACCAGTGAGTTATTATACTGTATATATATGCATTGCATATAGGATGCATCACTTAGGGTTTTTCATTTTCATTATATGTTTTTAAAGTGATTTAAATTATAATATTTTTAGTATATCTAGGGTTTGTATTTTTTTTGTATATATGCATGTTAAATAATTATGCATGTTATTTTGATATATGCACATTAAATAATTAGGTTTATGTTTAATACATTTTCGTATATATACATGTTTTAAATGTATATTTAGTCCTAATTATTTTATTGATTGATTAGTATACTTTAGATATATTTTCAGTATATTTGAGGTTTATGCCTAAATAATTGCATGCCATATTATTGACTTACACTCAAATTGTTTTTAAGTTTATTTTTGGTAGATTTTTTTATATATTTCTAAATAAATGCATGTTTTATTATTGATTTAAACCTAACATATTAGTGGTATACTTAGGGTTTATTTGTGATATATGCATGCTAGAAAATTAGGTTATTTTTGGTATATTTGTGAATATATGTAAAACCTAAATGCATGTTTTAGTACATATACATATTTAAATGAATATTTATGCATAATCGTTTTATTAAATGATTTGTGTACTTAGGGTATATCTTTATTATATTAGGTGCATTTTTAAGCAAACGCACGTTATATTATTAAAATGCACTTAAATTATTTTTAATTATATTAATGTTTTATCTTTAGTATATTTCATGTTTTATTTGACATATATATACCCGAATTATACTTGATATATTTTAGGTATATTTCTGGTATATATATATATATATATATATATATATATGGTTATTTTACTATTATGAATGATTTAATGTAAATGAAGGATATCAATAGAACGTGCTATCTAGTGGGCAGCACTAGGACCGTGTACGTACCGGTGCTATAGATCAGGGTTGAGTGAGAATCAATTGTGGTGATTATAATTAATTTAATTGATTTTATTAAGATCGATGATGTGTGTGATTGCGGGGCCAATCACACTGACAATCAGACTGTTGGAGCTCGATTGACTTAGTGTCTTGGGGCCAGTCTACTGTCCATAATGAAATAAATGATCTATTGATTTGATTAAGATGTGAGGTGATAGATAGTGTAATCACTGGAGCTCGGTTGACCAAGTGTCTCGGGGCCAATCACACTGACAATTTGACTGCGGGAGCTCAGTTAACTTAGTGTCTCGGGGCCAATCTACTGCCCAAATTGGAATAAGTGTTCTATTTGGAATCAAGTGAGCCTGTATGGCTAGAGGGATGATGTGGTTGATTGTGGTTGCGATGATTAGGGTTCTATGGATCCTTCATGTATTAAAATAAATTTTTTCTACATTTAGTATATTTATAAAAGCAGAGTTTGACATTCGTGATAAATATGTGTATATGCATATATATATATATGAACGTCTGATTGTTATGGTTTATATTGCATGTATATATAGTATAATAATTCACTCAGTGAGGTTTGACCGTCCTCAATTATTTTTTTTTAGGAGATCCTATATCGTCAAACCTTAGTAGTAGAGTTCCTCACCGGTGTTCTTCCGTTCCGACTATTTTATGTAAATGTATATTTTGAACTCTGATTTGTATCCTAGAAACTGCAGTAGTTGTGTTATTGTATCGGAAGAGTATTATTTTGTTTTGATATTAATTACTCTAAGAATTTGTATTTGAACACTGTACGAATATGTATTCAAGTATAAAAGGATTTGGGGTAATTATTTTATATATTGATTCGAAAAATTTTAATTCTATCGTACTTTTTATTTATTTATTGCATGATTTTACTTTCTAAGGCTTGCTACGGGTTCCGGATTCGAAAGAATTCTTATTCCCTAGCGCCGGTCATGACTCCTAGTTTGGGTCGTGACATTTTTCAATTAAAAGAAATTTGGTGTAATATTAACATTAAATACTACATCATTTTTATAAGATGTTAAATATTAACTAAGCAAATATAATTTAATATTGACTTAATTATTTAAAAAATTATGAATTTTATGAATCATAATATTTTTTTTGATAATTTTTTTTTAAAAATATGTTAAAATTATTAAAAATTGTAAATTTTATAATTTTTTTATAAATGTTAAAAAATGTATTAATATTGTTAAAAAGATGTAAAGTTGATAACTTTTTGAATAAAAATTGCAAAAATATGCTAAAATCGCTATTCATTAAATGTGGTAAAATTAGAAATTTAAAATTAAAGTTAGGAAACTTACCCAAATCTCTTACACTATGCATGGATTGAGAACATAATGGAATATGAGGACAATTAAAATTTGTGTTATTTGGCTATTAAAAGTTAATAGAGGGGAAAACGAATTGAAAGGGAATTATTTCCCTCATTTCACTTATATAAGGTGAAATTAATCACACCTCAAATTGGAGTGTAAAATATTTCAACTTCAAAATATATTGTAATTTAAAGTTTTATTTTCTTTTTAAATATTTTTTTTTTTTTCATTTATTAATTAATTTTAAGTTACCAAACACAACAAAAGTTATAGTTTTTTTTTTTTTTTTCATTTCCCTTCCCTTCCCTTCTTTCTCTATATACTTGTCATGCATATGGTGCATTTAAATCGGGGTCAAAGAAATTGAGTGTAATAGTTATAGATGTAACTGTTAAGGGAGTAATAGTTACAGATGTATGATGAAGTTGTTAACTTTGTTTGGCAAATTAAGTATAATTGATAAATTGTAATGTGGTATTTTTTAAGGAAAAAAATTATATAATTGATTAAATTTATTATTAAATATTTAAAAATAATAAAAATAAATAAATAATCAATTAAATTTTGAATATTTATATAATTATTTAAATAATATATTCATATGCATTTTAAAAAGTAACATAAAAATTATAATAAAAAATTAAATTGATTCATATCTTTTTAAGAGATTTAATTAGCAACTTCTTAATATAGAAAAAAAAAGTTGAAGTAATATGATGAAGGTAGAGAAATAAAAAAATAAAGAGTACACTTTTAAAAGCATGTTTTTATTGTTATATGCATTTAACCTAATATCAACTAAATTAATAAAAATACATGTAAGTAGGCTTAATCAATAAAGGGGTTAAAAATTAATCCTAAACTTTTAAAGTTTATGAAATAAGAGTAAATAATATTAATATATTACAGGAGTAATATTTAACCGCTTTAACCCGCATCCGCCTAACATTTAAGAGATGGCCAAATAATCTTCTATGTTGTGCGATAACAATAATAATAAATGAAATAAGAACTGAAAACAAAACATTGAGAGATGTCATTTTAATGGCAATCAACAAAGCAACTTCAGATTTAATTATTTAATTTGGTGGGTTGGGTCTTAGGTTTATAATTTCATATTTTCACATAAATTGAGAATAAAGATCGTCATTTCAAGATTTTCTAAGATATGGATGTTTCGTTTTTTATAGTATAGTGATTTATGTGATCGATGTTATAAAATTAAAAATATGGATTCGATTTCCTTTTTTAACTTTCTAGTTATTTAAAAAAATATATAAATATTTTAAAATTAAAAATTATAATGCCATTCAAGTAGTTTTGGTGATGGGAGTGTTTTTAACAGATTATAACATTTTAAATTTGAATATAATTATTTTTTAAATTTAGTAATTTAAACTATTAATAATTAAAATTCACTAGATTTTAAATTGGATTATATGAATGATAAAAATTTCTCAACAATTATATTGGTGAGAGTTTCACAAAATTATAATGTTTTAAGTTTAAATATAATTATACTTTAAATATTTTTTAACCTAAATTATCAAAATTTAAAATTCATTATTTTTTTTTCAAAAAAAACTCATTAAATTGTAATAATTTAGATTGATTCAAATAGGATTATAATAATAAAAATTCCTTAATAATTAATTTAATGCGACTACATATACCATAACGCAAATTCAAACATTATTTAAATGAGAACATTCAACTGTCAACTAATTTTGAATATTGTTGAATAGCTACTTTTTATATTGATAATTAAGATTATGATTTAATACAATGGAAATTACTATACTAGTAGTTTTTTATTCTCTTTCAATGATTAAAAAAAAAGTCAAAATTAATTTATTAATGTCCTTTGTTATCAAGACACAAGATTTAGTGTCCTTGTTTGTTCCCTCATCAAGAATTCAATGTGCCAAAAACTAATCTTGATGACCTTATAAATTTCCAAAAAATTTCCGCCAGGATTTCATTTATAACTCAGCCTACTCTATTAATTCACAGCCATATAGTAGTTGTAAGTGTTCTTTATTTTTTTTAATCCTTTGGCCATTCACATCTTCATTGCATAGCATTGAGAGATGGCCTCATTAGACTCTTCAAATTCACCATCAAACTCATCTTTTGCAATGAGAGAAACAACTTACAGATTCTTGAGAAGCCTCTCTTCAAAAGAGCCACCTTCATTCTCGCATTTTCCCTATTCTCCACCTCATTTAGCCACCCCAAACCGCTGCCCTTCCCCGTTCTCCTCCCCTCCTCCTCCTCCTCAGCCTCACACACCCACAAATAATTTTGTGACTAGTAACTCGAAAACTACATACACTTGCCTATCTTCGATCCTCAAAAAAGACGGACAAATACTATCAATAGCAACGTCAAATGGTCTTATTTACACCGGCTCTAATACCAATCTGATACGCATATGGAAAATGCCAGAGTTTACTGAGTGCGGACAGCTTAAGACTAAGGCATGCATGGTGGTTGCATTAGAAGTTTCACATGATAGAGTTTATGCTGCATATGGTGATGGCAAGATTCGAGTTTGGCGAAGAACATGGGATGGTGCTTTCAAACATGTACGACTGGCAACCCTACCTAAGACCGGAGGTTACGTCCGGAGCTACATTGTTGGAAAAGACAAGACGGTACGGCTAATCTATATAGCTTCTTGCTTATATAAATTATTACATGAAGATGCATCAATAAAATCCTGGTAATTAGCCTCTAAGTACTCAAGTGTTCATCCATTGACGGTGCCTAATTACAGTTAATTTTGAGCTACTTAGCATAATGACTTGAGGTCAGTCAATAGAGTGTCCTAAAACCAACATGTTATGTTCATAACTTTCCCACCTACTGTGTGAACTCGTATTTGCTACCAATAAATGCATGGCAAAGGGCTTTTGATGCAGCTGTGCATAAACTATATATATTTCAGTAAAAATGCAAGTGTTCTCTGTAAAAATGAATATGAATGCCAAGTTGCCAACCACAGCCTTTGACAATTGGCAGCTACCAGTCATTGCATTTAGGTTCGTTCAGGTGTCGATATTCTGATTTAATCCTCCTCAGGGTAGATTCACAACTTCCGTAACAGTAAGCTTTCCAGGTTGTCTACAATCGAACTGCAGGACCACGAATAAGGGACATTTGTTATAGTCTATTCGCAATCATTTATAGATTTATTTCAACTTTAAAATTTTAATAAAATGTTATATTTTAGTAAAAATTGATTAAAAAATGCACAAATTATTATTTTTTAAATAGTAATCTAACAAATATATATATTTTTTTAATTTTTACTAAAATGTATGCTTTGTCAAAATTATAAATAATGAGTCAAATTAGAATTTTTTTTATTAAACTTTAAAAGTTCATAATATTTTTATAATTTTTAATAATCTTTGTGGGATGGTGTGATACTGAGCCATTTCGAGTGGAATTTTGAAATTTTTTCTCATCGTTAAAGAGAAATATTTTCTTAGAGTACTGATTGAAAGAAAGACACTATATAAAAGGCATTATTGTCACCTTTAACACAACATTAACCGCAAAATGAACGGTATCAAAATAGAATGTCCTAAATAAAATTGGGGCACACTGTCTACGTGGTCCTAAAAATTAGAGTGCAAGGCAAGGATGGTCTTGCCACCTTAAATTATTTTCTTAGAGTACTGATTTTACTGGTTGGTCAACATGGTCTTCTCAAATCCAAATTTAATATGTCATTCTCAAATAATGTACGTACCGTCTGACAGCAATAGCCAATAGCTATGCATATTTGGTAGATATGAAAATATTGATCCTGCAATAGAGGCACACACCAACCTTTAATTTATATCACGCACAGACTCTTTGAGTTGTCTTTGTACATAATTCATGGAAGGTTATTGGTCGCATGTGTCTGAAGGATGTCCATACGTTTAAATTTTTATCAAGAAAGTTGTTGTTGCTACTAATTCTCCCTCTTCTCTTATGGACCATATATACATAAATGAAAGTTGTCTTCTATAGTTTCTATCATTAAAGAATGTAAATGTAACCGCACGATTGTGGTGTTGTTTAAACGATATTTTAAATTTAAATATAGTATATATAATTATGTTAAATAAGTTGTTGTAAAATTTTTATTATTTTTATAATTCTATTTGAATTAAACTGAATTAATTAGTGTCCGTTAAACTTTAAATACAAGTAATTTAAATTAAAAAAGAAGTATATATAACATTTTGACTTTCTTTTACATATGGTGTAAAGTTTTTTAAATTAACGCATATGTGTTACTTTGAATTTGATGTGCAAAAATATTTAAATAATATTCTTATAAATTAAAATAAAAATGTTTAGATACTTAAATTGATTAAAGAATATTATAAATCATGTTTTTAACAAATTGGATGTAATTATTTTGTTATTAGTTTATTAGTATCAAATGTGAGCAGTGCATATGTAATTGTGAGCTTGATATCATCAATTTGAACAGATGAAGCATTCAGGGCCAATAACATCATTGGCAATCAACATTTCTGATGACACGCTGTACTCAGCTTCCGTTGACAAAACAGTAAAAGTATGGAGATTATCAGACCTCAAATGCATAGAGACAATCCAAGCACATTCCGATCCAATCAACGCCATAGTCGTGGCTGATGATGGAGCACTCTACACAGCCTCTGATGATGCTACAGTCAAAGTTTGGCGTCGAAACTTTTGCGTTGGAGATTGGCCACATTCCCTTATAATAACCTTGCCTGCAAAATTCTCACCTGTCAAGACCTTGACCCTGACCACAGATAACAGGATTCTGTATGGAGGTTGCACTGATGGCTACATTCATTACTGGCTTAGAGGTGGATTTTCAGGCCAATTACAATATGGTGGTGCACTACAAGGTCACACACATGCTGTTTTGTGCATAGCAAATGCTGGAAGCTATGTGATAAGTGGCTCAGCTGATTCAACTAGCAGGGTTTGGCTGAGAGAATCAGATGGACAATATACTTGCCTAGCAGTATTAGTTGGGCACAGAGGACCTGTTAGATGTGTTGCAGCATTTTTGGGGAGTTTAGGGGATGAGAGTGAAGAAGAATGCACAATTTGCACAGGAAGTCTTGATGGGGTCATAAAACTATGGCGTGTGACGCGAAGCAGCAAGGACACTAGCCTTCTGTCACCAAGTGCATACGAGTATTTTGGGCTGCAATAGAGAATTTAGGTACCTTCAATTCAATCTGTGTTTTTGTAGGTGTACAGTACATATTTATGTGGAGACTTCATGTAAGAAACCAAGCACATTGAGCAAGTTATTATATGCAGTACGCAGACAAAAACGGGAAAATGAGAATATAGAAATATAGATACAGCAAAACAACATTTTTAAAATATATATAGAAAACGAAATGTGGCATAAATGTATAAATATTAAAAATATAGGGGTATAAAAATAATTATAAAAATATATAAATATAAATTTCATATATAAACATTAAAAAATTATTTATTACTAGTAATAATGTAATTATAAAACTTTGTTTACCTATGAAAATATAGAATTTTTTTTTCAAGTTATCTTCCTTCTTGTGCAAAAAAATAAAAATATATATATATATTTTTCTCAATTGGAAATATGTCTTTTAATTTTTTAAATTTACAGAAATAGTCTTGAAATATTTTCGAATAGTTTTCTAAATAAAGTTTACAGTATGAAAATGTTTCCAGAACATTTATTGATTGAAGTTTCCTGCATCATAAATATTAATAATCTACTGTTAGTGTTAATGAAAAATATATGGTATGTATATATGCACGTTACAGAAATTATACAACATTTCTTGATTGAAAACAAATACAACAGTAATAAGACAGCACTTCATTACATTTGTTTAAAAGAACCTGACAGCAAGCAGCCTCCAATTTTCTGTACATCTTCTTCAACAGCAAAATGGGTTCTAATGAACACGCGAGCTTGTTCTGTCTTGCATTTCGACTCCATGGTCATGCCGGGGTTGATCCTTCTTCAACAACCGATAAATGGTGTAACAAAATATTCTCAAACCAATGAGAATGGCTATGATCACTAGAGCTGATAGAACATAGTCTGTGACCGTACGGTGCTTCTTGCAACCAAAAACAATTCCTAGACAGACCATGGATAAATGGCATATATGTATATGAAAATTACAAGCTTTCTTGAAGGTTGAGAGGAAAGATTAAAGACTGTAGCTATTTATCTTGTGTTCTTTCCTTGAGTAAATTGCAAAAAGGTTAATTCTTGATAAGGTTTCTTGGTGTACTCAATTGCTTCATTTTCAAGATTGGTATAGCATTGCTGGGGTTACTGTAAAGAAAATAAACCTTAAAGATCAAGAATCTCTGGAAAAACCAAGAACAGAAAAAACAAGAATTTCATTCCAGGGGGCAAGACTAGTATCTAATTCTAGCTTCTTCTTTTTTCCCTTGATTCATAACTTTCCTAGTACCAATTTTATTTCATGAGTTCCAAGATCCTCCCCGTTTTTTCTTATAAATATCTTGAAAAATGTTTATTAATCACTATCACCCAACTTTTTTTTTTAATGAAAATCCATTATTATTCGAAGAATTTTTATTTCATTGAAAGTATATATATGTTCTGAGGACTAACATCATTGTGGTGTTACCAAGTGGGGATTCAATGTTGATATAGTTAGAACTGTGGTGGCAAAAAAAATAAATTCTTATTTGTTTCATAAATTATATTTTACTATTAAATTTGTAATACATAGAGATATATATGTTAATAACATAATTATTCTTGTGCATGCATAATGTTAATATTGTAAGGCATAAAAAATAGAGGTTTTAAAGAATTTTTATCTTTTTATTTCGATAGATTACTCTTAACGATTAGAGTATAACATATAGACAAACACAAATATATTAACAATTTAATTATATTTATTCAAATAATAATAATAATTTTTATATATTTTTTTATAATGAATTTTTTATAATTTTGTAACAAATATTCTGTTACAACTCTTTTAAAAGTAGTAATAAATTTAAAATCTATTACAATTTGTAATAGATTTGTCACAACTCTTCAGTTATAAATTTTTAACAGTTATAATCTGTTATAAATTTATAACAGATTTATAACAAAAAATTTATTATAAATTTATAATAAATGTGTAACAAATTTAATCTATTAAAAATTTGTAACGGAAAATTCTGTTACTAATTTTACAACAGATGTTATCCGTTATAAATCCATTATAAATTTGTAACGGATTTATAACAGATTATAATTCTGTTATAAATTAGTAACAGAATATCGGTTACAAAATTTGTAATAGAATTTTTATTTTCGTTACAAAAAATTTGTAACCATTAAATTTTTAACAAAATATTTCCATTATAAATGTCTATTTGTAATTGATTTTGCCGTTACAAAATAAAGTTTTTCTTGTAGTGATTTCAAACGATAAAATGTATATATACATTTATTATATTGAATTTTGATATATTATAAGTAATTTACATTTGAGTAATAAACAAAAATTTATATTTTTTTGTTAAAAATTTAAATATTGTACTTGGAAAAGATAATAATCTTTTAGAAAAAGGAGAAAGGTACAAAAATACTTATAACATTGTACTTTAATTTCATATCCGTCACTAATATTTTTGGAGGTGCAATTACATTCTTATCATTTTGAGAATCATATATTTAAATTTCTATTACAAACGATGTTAATTTTTACTATTAGTAGAGTTTATTATTACTGATTTGCAAAAAAAAAAAATAAAAATAAAAGTATGTATGTTATGTGCCCTATTGTTTATAACAAATAATAAATTTACTTCTAAAGAAAATTTTAAAAATATTTAATATAAATTTTTTTCAAAAAATTTAAATTTTTATATGATAAAAATATTAAATAACTATTTATTTTTTATACTAATGAAATCTACTAATACTAATATAAATACAATATTAAAAAAATATACATTTTTTTTAATGAAACTTCCTAGAAATGGTATCAGATAATGCACCAATAAATCCTAACGAAACTAGCACATTCATAACATCGACATCACATAACAAAACTAAGATATTTATAAAAAAAATTTCCACTTAAAAAATGTTAGAAATATTAATAAAAAAAATTCATTTGATTCTATATAAATTTATTTTTTTTATTCACTCTCAAAATAAAATTTAATACATATTTATTTAAATGTAACAAATTAGGATGAGCTAGATAAATAAATAAATTTTTATTTTTATTTTTATTTTGAGCCTGAATATAGAAGTAAATTATTATGTAGAATGAGAAGAGTTTCATTTATTTAAATATTTCTATTTTTTTTTGAAATAGTATGGTATGGATTTATATAATATTTTTTAAAATTTTTTAATAAAAATTAGATATAAAGTCTTTTTAATATCATATTACTATTAGATCCTATGAGTATAAAAAATAAAAATTTAATTAATATTTTTTTTAAGGATAAATTTATTTCTCATCAAAAACGTTAAGAGAAAAATATACTTTTATTTAATATATTTTTTTATACATATCACTATTAATGAATCTTATTAATAGTGAAAATTAATACAATTTATAAAAAAAATTAAAATATATAGTTTTTAAAACAATAAAAAGTTGAAAGCAAATGTAAAGTTAAGAGATGATGTGAGGACGCTTTTATACCGTTTGTCTTCAGAAATAAAATTAGACCAGGATGTGAATAACGCCACATGGACACAGATGACGTGGCTTATGGCACGTGGACATGATGATAATGTGGCTAAACGGGCAAAAAAGATAGATGATTACGTGGACTTACACCAAAGGTAACACGTGTGAAGCAGCGACCTGCGAGGCCGGGGAAATAAATCCTTTTCCATCCAGGCGGCAAGAGGAAGAAGAAAAATACAGATGATTGGTAGCTTCGGCAGCAGGTCAATCTTCTTATCCAGGTACACTGTTTGTTTCCCGAGAAAATAAAAATGATGACTAATTCTACTACTATATCGATATTTTTAGGTGCGATTTTCTTTCTAATTTTCTAGTTGCAGAGCGGATCGTTTGCTCAAATTCGTGAATTCATGTGTGAACTCGAACGCGCAGCCTAACTACTTTCAGGTAGCTATTAATCTTTTTGAAGTTCAAATTTTTAAGGTTAATGATGGTAGAGCTGAGGGATTCGGATTTTCTTAAATTGGGTTTGATTTAAATTGCGTGACAGAGAAACTGTTGTTGTTATAGTTTGAGCTTCGACAAGAAGATGAGTGGGTCAAAAGCTCGATTAGGTGCCACTGAAAGGAAGATAAGTCAAAAGACGGTTACTCATCGATGGAGACCCATCTCTAGTCAACCCAATTGCTCAGAAGGTTAATTTTATTTTATGTCAGGCCATTTCTCATTATGGAACTGTTTGACATCATTTTTCGCATTCGTTATCTTTCTAGCCAATCTAGTTTCATGTATCTGCACCTAAATAGTAAACTTGGTTTTTCACTAGGGCAATTATTAACCACCTGATCTGTATCATTTTTCTATACAATTGTTCATTTTGAGATCACCCTAATTCTTATATTGTCATAAATTTTTCCACATGTTATGAGGACTCTAGTTCTTTAAAATTCCTTTTAGTTTGTGCACTTGTAGAAATTATTCTAATGTGTAAAGTCTTCTCTGCTGCCCCTTCATTCAGGATTAGATAGACAGTAGAAATAGATTGACCTCTGTCAGAAAAAGGGCAAGCATTAGAATTATCAACTTTTTACTGGTTACATGAATAGATTTGGATTGGTATTGTTTCAGAACAATCTAGGTTTTGACATTGCTTATGGATTGACAAAAATTGCAGAATGCCCCACGAAAGATGAGACGATAGAGTCAGCAGATGTAGGTGAATTTCAAGAAATAAACTCTAGTGCATCAAGCTCCATTTCAAATTCTCAACAAGTAATGGAGGTTGTTGAAGAAGTAACTGAAGAGGTGACTGAAAAAACTATCAGTTCAAACACCCTGGGTAATGTTCAACATAGAGCTATAAAAGAAGAGTCTATACTTTCTGCAGAAAAGCATTCGCTTACAATTGTGGTAAGTTAATTATCTTACTTACTGAAATTACATAATCTGTTGTTATGTATGTGTTTTATTAGTTTCATTCATGAGATTGGTTTTGGCTCAGTCACATGGGATCTGTGATGATAAAATTTTCTGTTGTATTTTCATTACTATCACTCTCTCTCTCTCTCTCTCTCAGACACACACACACACACACACACGCACACACACACACAGGGACAGACACACAAACATGCAAACTTGCTTTACATCTAGTGCTTTTCTTGTACTACCAAAAGATTTACTTTGCCATTCATCTGCAAGTGTGTTAGTGGTTAGGCCTTTACAACTTGAAGTATTGTGGTATTTGTCATGTATTTCCAATTCCCAGCCTTAGTGTCCAGTTTATGCAATACTTAGGTATTATTTCGTCCACAGAATTTTTGTCTATGAGATCATATTATTCATGATTCTTTTGTTTTCCACTTCAGCAGTATTGAAGACCAATTTTATGACTTCTTTCATATGTGGTTAAGATTAAATGCCAAAAATCATCTTAAAGTTAGTGCTGTTCTGGCTACTCTACAGTGTCTTTTAACTGTCTGGCAACACATTGACTATCCTAAATTGTGATTATTTTGCTGTTTCACTCTGATGGCCTCTTCCCCTGCTGTCTTCCTTTCTTCTTTCATCTTTTTTAATTTTTTTGGCTTTTAGCTTAGTTATTGTATTTGATTTTGTAGGTAGGTGATTCTCTAATTCGGTTAATCAAAGGAAAAGGGTATGATATTCAGCTTGTGAAATTTTTTGAAGAGCAGTTAAACATGTGTTTTCTTATACTTCAAACTTTCCTGCATCTCTTGCCTCAGAGGATCTACACAGAAAAAAATTGAAGAGGAGATGGGGGTTAAGATTATCATTCAGTCATCAAAGGATGATGAATCTGTTAGTAAGTTATCTGAAATTTTGTAAATATGCAACACCTTGTGTCCTTTCTGTTTGTCACATTATCTTAGTGAAGCTTCTAAGGGAACTTTGATTTATTTAATCATTGTAACATGACCTATTCTAATAAGTTAATAGCTCTTTAATTTGAAAATTTTCATTACATTTTAGATATCAGTTGTAATGGACAAATATTGGTTGGCATTATATTTAGTAATTCTTACATGGTTATTTGCATCAGTCATTGAAGGCCATTCAGTTAAGAGTGTAACTAAAGCTTCAGAAAAGATACAAGCCATAATAGATGAGGTATGTGGCCGATCAACATCGATTTACAAATGTGTATATTGTTTTATTGCCATCGTAGTTATTTGAGAAGTAGCTTTGTTGGTTGGCATTTTGTTTGCAAATTATAGTATTCATTGACTTGTGCCATGTGTGTCGAAGCTGAACTATGGTGCATTGAAGCTGGATTTTGACTTAACTAGTAGATTTGCAAGCAAAACTTTTTTTTTTGCAACAGTTGCAAGTTGCTTGCAAGATGATCTTCTTCCCCTTTTCTTTGTGTTCTATCTACATGAGCGTTGATTAATACAAACTGATTGTGCATATTTTAGAGCATAGTTATTTGTTTCTTTATTGGTGCATGTCAAATATGCAGTTGATTTTTCTTTCTTTGTAAACATATTACTAAATTGTTTTCTTTTCTTTTGTCCTTCTCTTTTGGGGTTTTGTGACCAGGCAGTTAATAGCCCAATTCTCGACTACTCTCACTTCATATCTCTTCCATTGGCTATACACCAGGAGTTGGTTGATAAGCTAGTCAATTTTCAGAACTCCATATTGGGAGAAGGTGGTGCTTTGCACAATCAAACCATGGAGAGCGATTTTAATGAAGATACTTCTGACAATGAAAACGAGAATCAAGAATCACATAAAGGAAATGATGTTGCAGTTGAACTCAAAGTTGAAAATGACAGAAGTGTTAAAGTAGATCTAACTAGCATACCTCTTGTTAGTTATGCACCTAAAGCATCAGAGTCGCCTACTTTATCTGGTAGTACTCAACAAACATATCCTGATATCAGTTTTGAACCTAGATTTGTGGTTGCAAAACTCTCTTTCTTCAGTTGATGCACGACTATATTGTATAGTTTCGCAGAAATTTTGAAAAGTTTGGACAATATGATATTTGTCATAATTTTGTGATCACTTGGCTACTTGCTAAATTTGCTGAAGTTAATTTTCTTCTGTTTCTTTTGGGAATAAATGCATTTCATTTTTCCTATTCAGTGGCTTTTACTTGAATAAAATCTCACTGACTAATGCTTCACTTGACAGACTTAGGAATAGACAGGTCCATATTTATCAACCCTAAAACATTTCACTTAACTGTGCTCATGCTGAAGCTTTGGAACAAGGAGCGCGTTAATGCTGCTTCAGAGGTTTTGAAGGTATGTTGTTGTTGTATATAACATATGTTTTGGCTATACTAGCACTAACTGATAATGATATTCGAATGTTTGTGCATTTAGAGTGTATCCTCGAGAGTGATGGATGCCTTGGATAATCGACCACTCTCTGTCAGACTTAAGGGGCTGGTAAGTACTGCAGAACATACAGTTGCCTTATGAACCTTTAGCTAGACCTCTATAAATTAGGTTTGGATGCTTCTTAACTCTTAGTGGAGTCTCTTTGCAAAGTGACTGCAGTTGATTACACTGAGTCAGGGTGGAAAACTGTTTTTTTTTCTTTTTTTTTTTCTCTCATGGTTATATGTTTTATTGTTCTTGGTCATTCCAACCATTAAGAACCTAAATACTGATTTTCTGCAGGATTGTATGAGAGGTTCGCTGGCAAAAGCTCGTGTTCTTTATGCCACTGTGGAAGAAATTGGAACTGAGGGCAGACTTCTACGGGCTTGTCGTATCCTAGTTGATCTAAGCATCAATAATCTATTTCCTTTTACTATACCGCTTCATCATTTAAAAACAGGAGCAGGAAAAGAAAACAATGCTACCTATCATACTTCAATTTAAGGCTTTTCTGTCAATTGAAGAGGACTGTTATGGATTTCCTTAGCTTTCTTAGAGGAAATTATTGATGCATTTGTTGAGGCTGGACTTGTCCTTGAGAAAGATGCTAAACAAAAGTTAAAGGTACAACCTGTAACATGTCAATTATTTCTTCTGTTAAAAGTGATGTTACATTTGAAACTGTGCAAACAGCTGTGCAGGTTAAATATCCATATTTTCTGTGCAATAACCATTATTCACTTGCTTTTAACTGCCTTATTAATTGAAGTGAAGATTTAATTAAAATCCAAAAATTTTTAAAAATGATGGTTTTATACTTGCTTTTTCCTAGAGCGGTCTTTAGTTCTTCCAGTTGTAGAGCTAGAGTTGCTCATCCTTATCCCTAGCTTCATTTCACCCGATCTCCAACTGTATTGTTTTTGGGATCTGATCTACTTAGCTATCATGTTTTGTGTGGCGAGGGTTGCTATCTTTATTAGGAAACAAAACATGAACTATCTTTTATTGTATCATTAAGTTAGTTAAATATTTAATAAAACTATTTTATTGTACCATTTTTTATTGTATAATTAAGTTAGTTAAATGTTTGATTTTTAATGTAGGGACTGAAAGCCAAGCTTAATTAACCTGATGTACAACAGCTTACCTCCGTGGTGCTGAACTGATATTTATTTTTCTGTTATCTTGTTGTTAGAAGTTCTAATGTTAAAAGTTTGTTGTGTGCTTGAATTGCAGTTGCATGCAACAGTGATGAATGCAAGGCATCGGAAAGGGTACTAATGCACTTCCTTTGCCTGCATTTTCTTTATCTAAGCCTTCCTCTTTTGGATCCATATGATTTTATTTGGCTTCTCTATTTACTTGATAACATGTGGTTCTCTCAAAATTTTCAGGAAGATGAGGAAAAGGAAACATGATTCCTTTGATGCACGAGGCATTTTCAAACAGTTTGGATGCGAGGAATGGGGAGTATATCCGATTTGTGAAGCTCATCTTTCACAACGTTTTGTGTATGATGATAAGGGATATTATCATTGCTGTGCTTCAATTCCATTTCCTGAAAGCATGCAAGGAGATTGAATTACGATTTGGTTACACTATCTAACTTCAACCCGAATAGGAAACTAGAGAGATTACACAAATAAAACTTGTAAATATTTGTCTGTATTTTAGAAAATTTTTTTTTTCTGGACTTAATCTTCCTGGCAGCCTCAATGTGTTATTAACTATAGAACTGTGTCCTCAGGTTTGGATTTTCAGCTGAAGGTAAAAAGTTTAAACCTAAAGGCTAGGGCTCAACTATGTCTACATTCTAGTGATCAATGCGGCTTTTATTATAAAATGCCCTATGCAATGAGCTATGCTTTCTTTTATGTCGAACAAAGATCTTGATGCTAGAAGTCCTTGCAACCACGTCCTTTTATTTATTTTTGATAGATCAGCCATGTGAATTCTCTGAATTACATAACAACTATAGTCACTTTAGAAAATGCTGGAAAAATTTCACGTTCCTTTTACTTAAATATTTTATGCTCCTTATCTTTTGTCTCTTGTGCCCTTTGCTTTTACCAATTGAAAGCATTAATGATTTTTGTAATGGTTATTTAAAATAAATGCTTTTTTGCAATTTAATCGTATACTTTTAATTTTGGTAATTTTGTACACATTTTTTTATTTATTGAAAATTTAGTGAAAATTTATTGACGTAATCACCGGAAAAATCTTAATTAATCCATGTATGTATCGTGTCAAATTGCATCGACAATGTATAAACTTTGACATTTATTACAATTTAATCATGGTCTATTAAATTTTTGGCAATTGTATGATATAGATATATTTTGTTAATTATTATTTTAATTCAATTGTTACATGCAAATTGATACTTATTTTATTATTTTGTGTTAAATTATTATTTAGAAAATAATTTAAATAGTTTAAATTTTTATTTTTTTTAATTAAAGTAACATTATATAGTAATTTTTATATTACTTATTAAATTAAACTTTTATATAATTATAAAATCATAAAATTTTAAAAAATTAATTAAAAAGATATCATGTATTTTTCAAAAGTTTAAGAACTCAAATATAAATTAAAAAAAAATTCTCTACTAAATTTTTTTTAAGTAATGGATAGAATTGGATGATATAACTTTTATTGCATTTATAAAATTTATTAAAAACATTTTAATATTTATAAAAATTTTCTTTTAAAAAATATCATTTGATATCTTAAAATTTTATTTTTAAATAATAATTTAACTCAAAATAATAAAACAAGTATTAATTTGCACGTAACAATTGAATCAAAATAATAATTGACAAAATTAATATTTTTAATTAAAAAATTTAGTTTTGAACTCTCAGAACTTAAATTATATATATATATATATATATATATATATATATATATATATATATATATATATATATATATATATATATATTTCATGATTAAATTGTAAAAAAAATCAAAGTTTGTGCATTGTTTTGCAAATAATAAAAAGGATGCATTTTGACGTGGCTACGTTAGTAAATTTTTATCGGATTTTTAATTGGTGCATGGTATTGTAAAAATAAAAAAATTTATATATAAAATTGTCAAAATAAAAAAATATACGATTAAATTGTAAAAAACAATAAAGATATACAATTAAATTGTAAAAAACAATAAAGTATAAGCTTTTTGTTTTAAGATATGCCTTTGAAAAGCAAAGCTTGATGGTTTTCATTCTGTTATTTTTATTTTTATTTGTTTATTTTTTACTCTTTTTATAAATTTTTATTTCATCATTTTTCATAATTTTTTCCTCTTTTTATTTTTAATTTTGTCTCCTTCCCTTTTTTTTTTCTTTTATCCTTTTTTATTTATTTTCTCTTTTTTCCTTTTCTTCTTTTTTATAAATTTTTATTTTATCTTTTTTCTTATTTTTTCTCTTTTTTTGTTATTTTTAATTTTGGTAAATAAATTATCTCAAATTTTGCTAACATTTATGCTACTTCTTTCTTCAGGCAGTTCCAATCCACAGCGTTGGAGCAGTTGTAGGATTGGTGATGGAGACAGTGATCACATTTGCATTGGTCTGCACAGTGTATGCAACTCCCATTGAACCTAAGAAGGGATCTTTAGGCATCATTGCTCCCATGGCCATTGGTTTCATTATTGGTGCCAACTTCTTGGCTATAGGCCCAAAAGTTTTAGGTGGGATTTAAACAAGGGATTTTTACATAAATACCCAAAACACTAGTGCCATTAACATGCAATGTCCTATGTTTGTCAAAAATTACACGCCTATCCCTTTTTTTCTATTTCCGTTACTTTCGTTCACGCATGCTATTTTTTCTATTACTTTCTAAGTTCCTTCTCTCACATTCTTCTTCCTCATTCACAAACCAAGTTCTTCCTCGTTCATAAACCAAAACAGACCCAACAATGAACAAAATCCATCTTTTAAACACAAGCTCCAATCCTCCTCCATTTGTTGCTTTACTTCTCGACACCTCAACGACGATAGTGCTACTGCTGATGTAGGTGACGGTGGCAGAGGATTCGAAGATAGCAACAGGCCACAAACACCGAGATCTCCCTCTTCAAAATCAAACCCAGTTTCCCTCATCAATGTCTCGCTAAGTTTGAGCAAAAAAAGCTCTAACCTAGCATGAGCATAACCTTAAATTAAGTGGGTTTCTTCTAGTTCTTGGTTAGAGGGATCTTGTTCATTGTTCGGTATGTCTCATTTCTTGGTTTTAGGATTTGGGTTTTGAAGCTTTGTTAATAAAGTTCATTCTTTTGGGGGTTTTGGTTTTTAGGTTGTAGATAGTGTAGACACCTTCAATTTGATCGGCCTACAACAAAAGCTCAATGATGAGAAAGTACGAGTTTTGAATGTAAGGTAAGGTCGAAACTTCTCTAAAATAGACTCTAAACCTAAAACTTCTCTAAAATATACTCTAAGCCTAAAACACCAAATTCAAGCCCAAACACCAAACCTAAGCCCAAAATTGAGCCTCTAACCCTAAGCCCATTACATTTTGGCCCAAACCTGACTTGGATGAAGAGGCGATCGCCTTAATGAAGAGGCGTCGCCTCTTCATCTTGGGCATCAGTGAGATGACACCTCATCAAAGTCCCTTTGCAACATTAAATTCCATTAATGGCAATAATTGAGGCTCACTTGCCTTTGATTTGGGGCATTTTCAAACATACAATAAAGGAAAAAAAGGCAGGAAAAGGAGGAAATGCATAGGGAAGGATGAAAAGGATGGGGAGAGGGTGAGAGTGAGTAGGTTGGGAATTGAAAAAAGCAAAAGTTGGAGAGACTTAAAAAAGGAAAGGGTGTGGACAAAGAAAAGGTGTAATAACCTTAGTTTTTAATTTATTTTAATATTTATCAGGATATGCAGTGTTAATAAAAATTAAAACTATATTTGATTATTTTATTATCTTGTGATTAATATTCATTATTTCATGTTTAATCAAAATTTTCTACGTAAATATTTATTTTTAAACCTATTATTCTAGGGATTTATTTACGTAAATTTATTTCTTTAAGAATTATTTTAATAATCCTATTTAGGTATCAAGATTATTTTTAACAATGATATTGTTTATTATTATTATTATTATTATTATTATTATTGTTATTATTTTTATTTAAAGGCATTGTTGCATGATTATATTATGTGTTATTATGAATATTCATGCACATATACAATAGGGTTATTATTATTGTTATTTTTGTGTGATAAATATGTGTGAATATATATATATATATATATATATATATATATACTATATATATATATATATATGTGTGTGTGTGTGTGTGTGTGTGTGTGTGTGTGTGTGTGTGTGTGTGTGTGTGAGTGTGTGTGTATATATATACATATATGTTGACCATACCTAGATTTGACTATATTATTCTAATAATATTACTTTATATTATAATAGATACTATAATATATATATGCATATAGTACAAAAAAAAAAAAACCAACTTACCTATTTTTTTGCTTCTTCTTCCCAAAACTCACCTCCCTCCCGCTGCTATCCTGTTTTTCCCCCGTCAGTGTGCCTTCATTTCTTCTGGCCATCAATCCTTCCTCCCTTTGCCATCTCTACCGCCTTCTTCTTCCTCTCCGATCGCCGTTTCCAGCTCCAGCAGTAGTAGTGGCAGTAAGGTGGTTCCTCGCCGTTCTTCCACCTCCGACCACCAAATCAAGCTCTGCCGGTGTCGTTGGACTCCTGGAGCTTCAAGGAGGTTGAATCCAAACTCCATTCAAGCTCTAGCCTAGCCATTTGTGAGTTTTACTTGAGTTTTATTTTTGAGCTTTTAGTTTAGCTTGATTCAGTCAATATTCCTTAACAAATATTGTTCTTAGAAGCTCAATCTTCATCTAAATATTTTTATTTTTATTTTAGAATTTATTTAATTTTTGTGAATTTTTGAATATTTTATTATTATTTTATTAATTTTCGTAAATTAATTATATAAATTATGAAATTGTGATTTTAGGTGTTATTAGTAATTATTATTAATTTTAGAGTCGAGTTTATAATTTTTGTGAATTTTGTGTAATTTTTATAATTATTTTTAGTTTATGTCAATTTTGAAAATATAGGTTAAATATATATTTTGTTAGAAATAATTGGTTAATTATATGTATTTTTTGATATTAATGAGAAATATATTGAGAAAATAATTTTTTTGTATTTATATAATTTTTATTGAATTTTTTAGTATTATTAGTATTTTATGTATATTTTTAAATATTAGGGTTAATTTGGTAATTTGGTGGTAATTTTAGTTAAATATTATGTTTAATTGATTTTTATGAATAATTGAGGTATAAAAATGATTTTTATAAATTATTTACTAATTTTAACTAATTAATACTAATTTTTGAAAATTATTTTCAAGTAATATATAATATACTATTTTTGTAATAAAATGGATTTTTAGTAATTTTTAATATGTGTTTGGACTAATTAAGTAATTTAGATTTATAAAATGAATTTTTATCAATATTTGTGGTATTATCGAGAAAATGGATTTTTAATAATATTATATTATTAATTAGGGTTTTTAAGTAATTATTAGGAAAATAATTATTTTTGTTGTTTTAATGCTAAATATGCTATATTTTGATATTTGGAAGGCATTTATGGTATTTATTGAATTTTAATATATTTTATTGTAGTATTTGAATTTTGGTGAATTGTGGATCTCGGTTGAAAAATTTTAGTAGTTCGGGATCCCAATCGAGGGTTGTGAGGATTTTTATACTTTAAGTGTATTTTTCTTGCAAGATCGGTTTTACTTTTAGTAGAGAGATGCCCGTTTTACAGAAGAGGTTCTGCCGAATTTTTGGTAGAATTCTCGTAAAACGTGACATCGAATCTAATTCTGATTCTGTGTCTGTCTGTGTTTAGTAATTTTAGATCAAGTCTCTAGAAGTCTAAGTTAGTTGTATTATGATTTCATGATCGTTTTTATTATTTAGTTGCGTCGAGACTGAGCCTTAACGGACCAGGCCCGTCGTACCAGTCTCGTTGAGCTCATCCCTATGCATTATTATTATATATATACATTGTTTTAGGTTGCATATTTTAGAATTATATGTTTTAAATGTAAAATTTTGCATAATTATTTATTTAAATGCTTAAGTATATTTTAGGTATATTTTTAGTATATTCTTGGTATATTTTAAAATAAATGCATGTTTTCCTTTTGATTTATATTCAAAATACTTTTAAGTATACTATTGGTTTATTTTGAGTATATTTCATGATTTAATTGAATTTATTTTACATATATATACTTGGAATATACTTAGTTTATTTTAGGTATATTTCTGGTATATATATGGTTTACTTGATCATTTTGAATGCCATTTTATATTATTTATTCTTGAATTTATGTTTTATTTTTAAATGAAGGATATCGATAGAACGTGCTTCTTAGTGGGCAGCACTACGACTGAGTACGTACCGATGCGATAAATTATAGGTTGAATTACTAACTTATTTATGGAAATTATGACTTGATTGACTTGATTGATGTGAGATGTGATTGATGGTATGATTGCTAGAGCTTGGTTGACCAAGTGTCTCAGGGTCAATCACACTGATAGTCAGAGTGCTAGAGCTGGGTTGACTTAGTGTCTCCGGGCCAGTCTACTGTCCAGTTGGACTAAGTGAATTTACTTGGAATTAAGTGAGCTAGTATGGCTAGAGTGCTTTCTATGGATGTTTGAGGTTGCGATAACTTAGGGTTTTATTTGATCCTTCATGAACTGATGTTTTTCAGTATTAAGTATAAAGTAATTTTTAGCATCTGTGTGTACTTGCCTGTATATATATTTATTATATATACTTATAAGTGTTTCCATTTGTCATTTAGTATTGCGTGTATATATATTATAATAGTTCACTCAATGAGGTCTGACTCCCCTCCGTTGATTTTTTTTACAGGAGAGTCTTCTTCATCAAACTTCAATAGTAGGCCTATCCGCTAGATTTCTTCCGCCCTGGCTCTATTATGTAAGTATTTTACCTAGTTTTATTATTGTATTCTAGAAAGTAGTTGTATCTTTATTAGTCGGAAGTTATACTCTGTATTTAGTATGTTGATTTTAAATTTAGAGAGGCATATCTCTGATTGTTGTACTAAAATATTTTATTTTATGATATGTGGAGATTATTTTATCATAAATTTTGAGTTTTAAATTCTGATGTATTTTTAATTGTTTTAATTCATTTATTGTATATTTTTATTATATTCAAGGCTTGCTACGAGTTTTAGATTCGAAAGAATTCATGTTCCCTAGCGCCAGTCATGGCCCCTGGCTTTGGGTCGTGACAAAGTTGGTATCAGAGTGGAGTTTTATGTCAAGGCCTAAGTTGTAAGAGTTGTGGCCCTAGTTTTCAGTGTTGTGTTTTCTTTTGAAACTACTGCAGTTGATTAGGTTTGAGTATGTCTTGATAAGTATTCCTTGATTTAGTTTTCTACGTTATCCTTCTTTATCTATCTTGTCTAAATTCTTTTGTTTATATTTTAAAAATGAGGAGGCGAGCGTGTGTTGCTTCACTGGCCATTGAGGCCGAGGATGATAAGTCCTTCTAGGACAAGGTTTTACCTCTTGAGCTGCCAGCTAGGCGCAGTGGTCAAGGTAAGGGTAGACCTCGAGGAGCGACAGGTCACCGTAGACAGAGAGAGCTACAGGATGAGGAACCTATAGAGCCTGAGTTTGATGATATTCCAGTACCTCCTGTTGCACCGCCTGTTCAGTCTGCCTATCAGCAAGGAATGTCTGACCCTGAGGCAGCCTTGTTCTATGCTAGAGTCAACAGAATCACGTTCGATGGGACTTCTGACCCTTTGGATTTTTTACATGCAATCGAGACGAGGACTTGGAATGCTTACACCGAGTACTAGCGGATCATGATAGTTGAGATGTCAGTTGAGGGACCAGCCCTGGACTAGTTTATTCAGATGATTTAGCCATATATGATGACGATGACCTGGGCTCAGTTTAGAGAGCAATTCATGAGGAGATTCTGCCTAGAGCCACTCTGTATGAGCTATAGACTTTGACTGACTAGCATTACCCGAGGTGACAGATCTATTGAGGACTATACCAGAGAGTTCCTTCGACTTGGCAGATATGTAGAGGACCTGATGAGGGATCAGTATTTCACAGTCACTACTTATGTCACTAGATTGGGTTTTGCATTTGCTTGTATGCCTACAGCGGGACTTACTCTAGAGTTGGTGATAGAGTTGGCCAAGGAGATTGAGCTGAGGCTAGTCAGGCAAGGAGCTATGCCTGATTATTACCAGTTGGGCGTTCAGTCAGGTGGATTCCAGACTACTTCGTACTCGAGTTTTCAGATTGGATCGAGTAGTCAACAGAGGGGTCCAGCTCAGCAGAGTCAGAGATAACAGCAGAGGGTACATAGGAGCAGTAGACATGGTCGTGGAGGTCAGCGCAGACCGTTCAAACTTGGGTCAGGTGCTTCAAGTAGCAGTCGTGATCAAAATTCTGGGCCAGCTACCAGTGTTTGTTAGACGTGCGGCAGAGTTCATCAGGGACTGTGTTACATGACACCGCTTATGTGTTTCAGATACGGACAGACGGGATATTTTGTTAGATCATGTCCCTATTCTGGTTATTAGCAGTTGCAGATTCTGCGATTCCCTCAGTAGTCAATTGCCAGTGCAGCACCCACTCCTTTTCAGTTGCCTCCAGCCCAACACCAGAGTTCTACTCAGATTATTCCTCGGCGGGGTCATGGTAGAGGTACTAGAGGAGGTGCTAGAGGTATTGGTTAGGCTTCTACCAGTTAGTAGGGAGGTCGAGGTCAAGCCAAAGTCTTTCATCTCACTCAACAGGATGCTCAGTCATCTAATACAGTCGTGGCAGGTATTATTTCTGTCTGTTACTTAGATGCATGGGTTTTGTTTGATCCGAGTGCCACACATTCATTCGTTTCTCCTGTTTTTACTTCTATGTCTTGTTGGCAAGCTTCGAGGGTGGCTTTTCCTTTGTCTATCGCCACTCCTCTAAATGACTCTTTGGACACTGATGTTATTCTTTCTGGTTGTCCAGTTCTTGTCGGAGGTATAACATTGTCCGCTGATTTGATTTTGTTGAATGTAATGGAATTTGATGTTATTCTGGGTATGGATTGGTTATCTCAACACTATGCTGTGGTGGATTATCGGAGTAAAGAGGTGACTTTCAGAATTCCTGATGAAAAAGAATTTAAGTTTGTGGGTGATAAGAGTTCTGCACCTCAGAATCTCATTTCTGCTATTACGGTAAGGAAGTTACTGAGGAAGGTGTCACGACCCAAAACAGAGGCCATGACCGGCGCTAGGGAACGGGAATTCTTTTGAATCCAGAACCCGTAGCAAGCCTAAAAATAAAAAAAAATAAAACATGCAATAATAATAATAACACAATTAAGTAAAATATTATGCGGCGAAATAAAATCATAAATATCAAAATAACATTTCCACCAGTTGAGATTAAATCCAATCCTCATTTCAAATATAAATAAATCTTTTAATACAAGTTTCAGTTCAAATATTTAAAGTACATATCTCATATAAATACAATACAACAATCTCACAATTGACCATAACTACTGCAGTGTCTAGATTAATAAAATAAAACTCAAGTGAGCAGTTTACATAAAGAAGCCGGGGTGGAAGAAATCCGGTGTACAGGCCTGCTACTGAGGTTTGAAGACAATGACTCTCCTGAAAAATAGTTAACGGAGGAGAGTCAGACCTCACTGAGTGAATTACTATAGTGTATATACATGCATACTAAATGCCAATGCACACAATCAAAAGTATATATCTAACAAGTATATATACAAACAAATACACACAGATGCAATAAAATCATTTTATATATTTTTATTTAAAATCATTGTTTATGAAGGATCAAATAGAACCCTAGAAAATTGCAACCTCAAAACAGTGTTAGACAACACTCTAGCCATACAGGCTCACTTATTCCAAATAAGTTCACTTATTCCATTTGGACAGTAGACTGGCCCCGAGACACTAAGTCAATCGAGCTCCCGCAGTCTGACTGTCAGTGTGATTGGCCCCGAGACACTAGGTCAACCGAGCTCCAACAATCACACCTCCAAACCATATCTCACATATCAAATAATCATATCCAATCAATATCCTCAAACAAGTTAGTAATTAGCTTAAGTGCTATAAAGTATCGGTACGTACTCGGTCCTAGTGCTGCCCACTAGGTAGCACGTTCTATTGATATCCTTCATTAAAATATAAAGCATACATTCATAAAAGTAAATGATGCATGAATTAAATAAAATAACAACATAAACTATATATATACTAGAAATATACCAAAAGTAAACCAGGTATATTTCGAGTATATATACGTCAAATAAATCCAATATAATTGTAAAATAAACTAATTATATAGTTAAAAACATTTTAGATATAAATGTTTAATAAAGTATGCACATAATTTAAAATATATCAAAAATAAACCAAAGATAAACTAAAAATAACTTAAGTACTGATTAAATTATTTATGCATATTTAATAAAAAAAAACATACATTTCTAAATCATGCACCCTAAAGCATATATATATAGCATAGTAACTCACATTTAGTGTGCTCCTCGAGATGGGTCCGACAGGCTTGGTCCACTAGGCCTCGGTCTCGGTGCAACTAAACATACAAAAATAACAGATATCAAAATAAACCTAACAATAAATCCTAGAAACTCGATCTAGAATATTAGATATAAAATCAGAATTAGGGTTCGACCGGACATCACGTTTTATGAGAATTCTATCAAAAATTCGGTAGAACCTCCCCTGTAAAACGGACATCTCTCTACTCAAAGAGTAGAGTCGGCCCTGCAAAGAAACACACTTCAAAAAAATAAACACAAAACACAATCACAATCCCTCGGTCGGACTCCAAACTACAATTTACCGACCGAGGTCCACAATCCACAGAACAATATAGAAATACCGAAAATACCCTTATATCGCAGAAATATATTTAATAAGTAAAAATTACGTAATTAACCCTAAAACACAGTAAAAACCGATAAAAACTCATTTTATTAGAAAAATCATATATTATATATATAATTGAAAATAATTTACGAAAAATAGTTTTAATTAGTTAAAAATACTAAATAATTTGTAGAAATCATTTTTATACCTTAAATAACTATTAAAACCAATTTAATTACATTTTAGTCAATTTAGGGTAAAATTATCAAAATACCCCTATATACATAAATATACTAAAATTAATCCAAAAATTCACCAAAAATAGTATAATTTCAAAAAATTAATTTTCTCAACATATTTATCAATAATATCAATAATTAAACTCAATTAACTAATTAATTTCAATTAAAAACACAATTAACCCTATTTTCTCAAAATTACATAAACTAATTAAATAAATACATAGAAATTCACAAAAATTCCAAATAAATTTCTATAATTCATTTCAACACATATATTTATCATAAAATACAATTTCATAATTTAATTAATTAATTTTCGAAAATTAGAAAATAATAATAAAATATTCAAAAATACCCAAAAATCAAAATAATTTCCAAAAATTTACACATGTAAATTAAGCTAAGGGGAACAACATTTGTGAAGTAATTTTTCATGAATCAATCAAATCGAAGTTCAAAAACATCAAGAACCCTAAAATGGCCGAATTGCAAAAATCAAAATCTAGGCAAATCTAGACCATTTTAAGTGAAACAGAGCTTGGAATCATACTCACAGGAGCTCAAGGAGAAGAAAAAGACTGGTGGTGTCAAAAATGGTGGCCGAAAACGTTGTGAACGACGGTGAGAAGAGTTTCGGCTTCTCCGGCCAAAACAAGCTTCCCGACGCCGAAAATGGGCTCTGCTGATGGCGGAACAGCTGGAGGAAGGAGGTGGCACACTGATGGCAAGGGAACGACATGACAGTGGCTGGATTCATGAGGGAGGGTGATCGGGAATGTTGGGGAGGATGAATGGAAAAATTGTAATTTTATCAAACTTTATTTTTGTTAAATAATAAGTATATATATATATATATATATATATTCACACTATATATTAAAATAATATAAACTCACACACATATAATTTAATATTTTAATAATTTATACACTAAAAATAATTAAGTAATATTAAAACTAATTAATAAATAATAAAAAAAATATTAGGGTAATTAATTAAACCCTAGTTTAATTCAAATATATATATACTTTATTTTAGCACTTTGAAAATATATATGAGTTCATGCAAAATCGTGAAATTATTTACGTGTTAATTTCCCCGAAAATAAAATTCTCGGAAAAATTTTACATAAAGTACTTAAGAATAATATAAAACACTTAAAAATCAATTTTAATTAAATAAAAACTCATGAAATATCATAAATATATACAAAAATTATTAACACTGCATATCCCGATGCAGTATTAAAATGTTTAAAAACACAAGATATTACAAAAAGGTTGTCAGGGTTATTTGGCATTAGTTAGGGATACTTCAGTGGAGAAGTTATCGCTCATAGATGTTCCTGTTGCCTGTGAGTTTCCTGATGTTTTTCCGGAGGAGTTGCCAGGTTTACCCCCTCATAGAGAGATTGAGTTCTGTATAGATATGGTTCCAGGACTACCCCTATTTCTATGCCACCCTACATAATGGCTCACGCAGAGTTGAAAGAGTTGAGGGAGCAATTGCAAGAGTTGTTAGATAAGGGTTTTATTAGACCTAATATTTCTTCTTGGGGTGCACCAGTCCTGTTTATGAGGAAGAAGGATGGTACCCTGAGACTGTGCATTGACTACAGAGAGTTGAACAAAGTAACAGTGAAGAACAAGTATCCTCTCCTGAGGATAGATGACTTGTTTGATTAGCTACAGTGTGCATAGTTCTTTTCTAAGATTGATTTGAGGTCGGGTTATCATCAGTTGCGAATTAGTGAAGTCGATGTTCCTAAAATGACATTCCGCACTCGATATGGCCATTATGAGTTTCTGGTGATGTCTTTTGGCTTGACTAATGCACCAAAAACTTTTATGGATATGATGAACAGGGTATTCAAACC
Organism: Mallotus nudiflorus; assembly: GCA_947683625.1. NCBI lineage: Eukaryota > Viridiplantae > Streptophyta > Magnoliopsida > Malpighiales > Euphorbiaceae > Mallotus > Mallotus nudiflorus. Next base: position 223,799 of record CANTUR010000124.1, read on the forward strand.
ATTTATGGATCAGTTTGTGGTAGTCTTCATTGATGATATACTGGTGTATTCGAGGAGTATGGAAGAGTATGTATATCACTTGAGGACTATACTACAGACATTGAGAGAACATCAGCTTTATGCTAAATTCTTAAAATATGATTTCTGGATGGAGAGTGTTGCATTTCTTGGACACGTGATGTCTAAAGAAGGTATCCAGGTTGATCCACAGAAGATTAAGGTAGTTTCTGAGTGGCCTAGATCGATTTTAGTTATCAAGATTTAGAGTTTTTTGGGTTTAACTGGGTACTATAGGAGGTTTGTACAAGATTTTTCTAGAATTGCAGCTCCTATAACTTGCTTAACTCAGAAGATTATGAGATTTGAGTGGTCAGAAGCTTGTGAGAACAGCTTTTAGTTACTGAAAGAGAAGTTGACCACAACACTAGTTTTGGCTTTGCCTAATGGAGAAGATAAGTTCATAGTGTATTGTGATGCCTCTAAAGTTGCCTTAAGTTGTGTGTTGATGCAGAATGGTAGGGTAATAGCTTATGCTTCGAGGCAGTTGAAGAAGCATAAACAGAACTATCCTACCCATGACCTAGAGATGGCAGCAGTGATCTTTGCTCTCAAGATCTAAAGACATTATCTGTACGGGGTTACTTTTAAGATTTTTACTAATCACAAGAGCCTTAAGTACATTTTTCAGCAGAGAGATCTGAATCTAAGGGAGAGGAGATGGTTGGAATTATTGAAAGATTATGATTGTGAGATTTTATATCACCCAGGCAAGGCTAATGTGGTAGTAGATGCCTTGAGTAGGAAGTCTTCAGGCAGTCTTGCTCACATTAGTGTGGAGAGGAGACCGTTGATCCAAGAGTTGCATTAGTTAGTGGATCAAGATTTGATGATGAAGGTGAGTAGATCAGGTGGATTGCTAGCTCAGTTTAAGGTGCGATCTATACTAAGAGATAGGATTAAGGTAGCTCAGAGCCGAGATCCTATTCTATAAGAGCTTGCAGAGAATGTTTGAGCAGGGAAGTTCACTGATTTCACACTTGATGATGATGGTGTTTTGTGGATCAGTGGTAGATTGTGTGTTCCAGATGTGGATAATTTGAGAGAAGAGATCCTTGAGGAAGCATTTTCTACAGCCTACAACATACATCCAGGTGTCACTAAGATGTACCACAGTATTAGAGACTTGTACTGGTGGGATGGACTGAAAAAGGATGTCGCTGATTATGTTGCTAAGTGTCTGACATGTTAGCAAGTGAAAGCTAAACATTAGAAACCTTCTGGGAAGCTTCAGCCTCTTCCTATTCCTGAGTGGAAGTGGGAAAGGATTGCTATAGATTTTGTGGTTGGTTTACCTCGTTCCAAGAATGGATACGATTCCATCTAGGTGATTGTGGACAGGTTAACCAAGTCTGCACATTTCTTGCCTGTGAAAGCCACTTATTTTGTAGCTAAATTGGTGAAGCTGTATGTGAAGCATATTGTGTGCCTTCATAGAGTACCTATGTCCATTATGTCAGACAGAGGTTCAGTGTTTACCTCTCATTTTTGGCAGAAGCTGCAGGAAGCGATGGGCACCAGGTTAGATTTCAGTACTGCTTTTCATCCTCAGACAGATGGTCAGTCTGAGAGGATGATCCAGACACTGGAAGATATATTGAGGATGTGTGTTTTTGATTTGTGAGGTAGCTGGGATGATCATTTGCCACTCGTAGAGTTTGCATATAATAATAGCTACCATAGCAGTATTGGAATGGCACCATACGAGGCTTTGTACGAAAGGAAGTGTAGATCCCTTTTGAGTTGGGATGAGATTGGGGAGAGAGCTTTGATTGGACCTGAGACGGTTCAGGATGCTGCAGAGAAAGTTGCTATGATTAAGAGCAGATTAGAGACTGCAGTTAGCAGACAAAAGAGCTATGCGAATCTTAAATGCAGAGATGTGGAGTTCCAGGTAGGAGATTATGTTTTTCTGAAGGTGTCTCCGATGAAGGGTGTGATGAGATTTGACAGGAAGGGTAAGCTAACACTGAGATATATAGGACCGTTTAAGGTTCTGGAGAGAGTTGGCACTGTTGCATATCGGTTGGCTTTGCCTCCAAGTATGTCTCAAGTGCATCCGATATTTCATATCTCGATGCTGAGGAAGTATATTTCAGACCCTTCACACATGTTGCAGCTTGATAGTGTTGAAGTGAATAAAGACTTGATGTTCATGGAAGAACCTGTTGCGATCGTAGACTATCAAGTTCGACAGTTGCGTTCAAAGCAGATTCTGATGGTCAAAGTGTTGTGGCGCAGCAACAGAGTAGAAGAGCATACCTGGGAGACTGAAGCTGAGATGCGAGCTTTTTACTCGTATCTCTTTCCTCCTTGATTCTTGTTTATTCTTTTCTTGGAATTCGAGGACGAATTCTTATAAGGAGGGAAGACTATAATAACCCTAGTTTTTAATTTATTTTAATATTTATCAGGATATACAATGTTAATAAAAATTAAAACTATATTTGATTATTTTATTATCTTGTGATTAATATTCATTATTTCATGTTTAATCAAAATTTTCTATATAAATATTTATTTTTAAACCTATTATTCTAGGGATTTATTTACGTAAATTTATTACTTTAAGAATTATTTTAATAATCCTATTTAGGTACCAAGATTATTTTTAACAATGATATTGTTTATTATTATTATTATTATTATTATTATTATTATTATTATTATTGTTGTTGTTGTTGTTGTTGTTGTTGTTGCTGTTATTATTTTTATTTAAAGGCATTGTTGCATGATTATATTATGTGTTATTATGAATATTCATGCACAAATACAGTCGGGTTATTATTATTATTATTTTTGTGTGATAAATATGTGTGAATATATATATATATGTGTGTGTGTATACATATATGTTGACCATACCTAGATTTGACTATATTATTCTAATAATATTACTTTATATTATAATATATACTATAATATATATATGCATAAAGTACAAAAACAAAAAAACTAACTTACCCATTTTTTTTGTTCTTCTTCCCGAAACTCACCTCCCTCCGGCTGCTATCCTGTTTTTCCCCCGTCGGTGTGCCTTCATTGGTTCCGGCCATCGATCCTTCCTCCCTCTGCCATCTCCGCCGCCTTCTTCTTCCTCTCTGGTCGCCGTTTCTAGCTTTGACAGTAGTAGTGGCAATAAGGTGGTTCCTCGCCATTCTTCCACCTCCGGCCACCAAATCAAGCTCTGTCGGTGTTGTTGGACTCCTAGAGCTTTGAGAAGGTTGAATCCAAACTCCATTCAAGCTCTAGCCTAGCCATTTGTGAGTTTTACTTGAGTTTTGGTTTTGAGCGTTTAGGGTTTTCAATTTTTTTAGGTTGATTTAGCTTAATTCAGTCAATATTCCTTAACAAATATTGTTCCTAAAAGCTCAATCTTCATCTACATATTTTTATTTTGATTTTTAGAATTTATTTTAATTTTTGTGAATTTTGAATATTTTATTATTATTTTATTAATTTTCGTAAATTAATTATATAAATTATGAAATTGTGATTTTAGGTGTTATTAGTAATTATTATTAATTTTAGAGTTAATTTTATAATTTTTGTGAATTTTGTGTAATTTTTATAATTATTTTTAGTTTATGTCAATTTTGAAAACATAGGTTAAATATATATTTTGTTAGAAATAATTGGTTAATTATATGTATTTGATGATATTAATGAGAAATATGTTGAGAAAATATTTTTTTTGTCTTTATATAATTTTTATTGAATTTTTTAGTATTATTAGTATTTTATGTGTATTTTTAAATATTAGGGTTAATTTAGTAATTTGATGGTAATTTTAGTTAAATATTATGTTTAATTGATTTTTATGAATAATTGAGGTAAAAAAATGATTTACTAATTTTTGAAAATTATTTTCAGGTAATATATAATATACTATTTTTGTAATAAAATGGATTTTTAGTAATTTTTAATATGTGTTTTGACTAATTAAGTAATTTGGATTTATAAAATGAATTTTTATTAATATTTATGGAATTATTGAGAAAATGGATTTTTAATAATATTATATTATTAATTAGGATTTTTAAGTAATTATTAGGAAAATAATTATTTTTGTTGTTTTAATGCTAAATATGCTATATTTTGATATTTGGAGGGCATTTATGGTATTTATTGAATTTTAATATATTTTATTGTAGTATTTGAATTTTGGTGAATTGTGGACCTCGGTTGAAAAATTTTAGTAGTTCGGGATCCTAACCGAGGGTTGTGAGGATTTTTATACTTGAAAAGTATTTTTCTTGCAAGACCGGCTCTACTTTTAGTAGAGAAATGTCCATTTTATAGAAGAGGTTCTGTCGAATTTTCGATAGAATTCTCGTAAAACATGACTTCATGTTTAATTCTAATTCTAATTCTGTGTCTGTCTGTGTTTAGTAATTATAGATTGAGTTTCTAGAAGTCTAAATTAGATGTATTTTGATTTCATGATCGTTTTTATTATTTAGTTGAGTTGAGACCGAGGCCTAGCGGACCAGGCCTGTCATACCAGTCTTGTAGAGCGTATCCCTGTGAGTTATTATTATATATATACATTGCTTTAGGTTGCATGTTTTAGAATTATATGTTTTAAATGTAAAATTTTGCATAATTGTTTATTTAAATGCTTATGTATATTTTAGGTATATTTTTAGTATATTCTTGGTATATTTTAAAATAAATGTATGTTTTCCTTTTGATTTATATTCAAATTACTTTTAAGTATATTATTGGTTGATTTTGAGTATATTTCATGATTTAATTGAATTTATTTTACATATATATACTTGGAATATACTTAGTTTATTTTAGGTATATTTCTGGTATAAATATGGTTTACGTGATCATTTTGAATGCCATTTTATATTATTTATTCTTGAATGTATGTTTTATTTTTAAATGAAGGATATCGATAGAACGTGCTTCCTAGTGGGCAGCACTAGGACCGAGTATGTACCAGTGCGATAGATTATAGGTTGAATTATTAACTTATTTATGGAAATTATGACTTGATTGATTTTATTAATGTGAGATGTGATTGATTGTGTGATTGCTGGAGCTCGGTTGACCAAGTTTCTCAGGGCCAATCACACTGATAGTCAGAGTGCTGGAGCTGGGTTGACTTAGTGTCTCTGGGCCAGTCTCCTGTCCAGTTGGACTAAGTGAATTTACTTGGAATTAAGTGAGCCAGTATGGCTAGAGTGCTTTCTATTGATGTTTGAGGTTACGATAACTTAGGGTTCTATTTGATCCTTCATAAATTGATATTTTTCAGTATTAAGTATAAAGTGATTTTTAGCATCTGTGTGTACCTGCCTGTATATATATTTATTATATATACTTATAAGTTTTTCCATTTTTCATTTAGTAATACGTGTATATATATTATAATAGTTCACTCAGTGAGGTCTGACTCTCCTCTGTTAATATTTTTTTACAGGAGAGTCTTCTTCATCATACCTTAACAGTAGGCCTATCCATTGGATTTCTTCCACCCCGGCTCTATTATGTAAATCTTTTACCTAGTTTTATTATTGTATTTTAGAAAACTGCAGTAGTTGTATCTTTATTAATCGAAAGTTGTACTATGTATTTAGTATGTTAATTTTAAATTCAGAGAGGTATATCTCTGAATGTTTTATTAAAATATTTTATTTTATGATATGCGGAGATTATTTTATCATAATTATTGAGTTTCAAATTTTGATGTATTTTTAATTGTTTTAATTCATTTATTGTATATTTTTTATTATATTCAAGGCTTGCTACAAGTTTCGGATTCGAAAAACTTCCTATTCCCTAGCACTGGTCATGGCCCCTAGTTTTGGATCGTGACAAAAAGGGACTTTTTGGAGAGACTGGAATTTTGGTCTCTTAAAAAGGAGAGAGAGGACGTTCCTTAAAAAAATAGAGAGAAAAAAAGAAGGAGAAAAAGAAGAAGAATAAGAGAATTTTGGAGCAAAAGACTTTATCTTCTTGGGAAGGAAAAGGACTCTTTTGCATTCAAAATCTTCAAACCAACAAACCAAGCTTTGGGGGCTTAGTTAGGAGTATTAACTCGTCCAAACTAGTGAGAATCCCCATTTTCAAGCTTTAAGTTCTTCATTTCATTAAAAGTTTTGATTTATTATTCTCTTGCTTGTTTTCTTGAGTTTTACTGCTTGTCTAAAGTCATTATAAATATGTGAAACATTAAATATTAATTTTTTATTTTTGTATATTTGTATCAATTTTTGCGTGTTTGTCTTAATTCTTAAGTTTCTTAGAAGTTAAGAAATACAGTCCATTTCTGGGTCTGTCGAAGAGACAACATCTCTTCATAAAAGCGTCACCCCTTCTCGTTGTGGCAATATGGGATCGCCTCTTGGTTAGGAGAAGAGGTGTTACCACTTTTACAAAATCCTGCATGATTCTGTTTTGATTTTTAATGCTTATTTTATAAATTTTTAATGATTCCCATATTTATGTTGTTATATATCTTGATTTTTTATTACTATGTTGTTTAATGTTATTATTGTATAATATTATTATGTTATTTGTGGACTATTTTGTGATTTTATTTTTGTTTCCCATGGACATATTTGTTAATTATTTTGTAGACAATATTCTTGTTTGCGAGAAAAGACTAATTTGTGGTTATTGCAAGGATTGTTTGGTGATTTTCAATCATCAAATAGTTAGTCTGTTAATTAGTTCTTAAGAGGTTTTTATTTGCAAAATTAATTAGTTTATTTTTGGTTTATTCTTAGTTTATTTTCTGTTTATTTTACATTTTTTTGAACAAAATATTGTAATCCCTAATTTTTCCCCTATTCATTTTGGAATGTATGGTTGTAAATTATTATTATTTATTTTATTTACATTGAATGTCGGGCTATAAGGATGAAAAGGGGACTAATGTGCAAACTCAGACTCAAAAATTAAATTGGAAATGATTGTAATCCACATTAAAATAAAAAAATAATTTAATAATCAAAGGTAATAAAATACGAAACACACACGAAGACCAACCGTAAGGTTGGGTGAGCATTTCAAAAGCTAATATCCAGTTTCCAAATTCTATCTTTGATGACAATTTCTAGGAATCTCTATGGAATTCAATTGTTGTACAGTATGTTTCGGTTTTTATTCAGATAGCGATTTTATCTCCATTTTGAACCTCAAAAGTCCATTTTACATTTTCTAATGAGTTTTAAGTTTACATAGTATCGTAAACGCCAAACACTTAAGTATACATTAAACCTCAGATTATTTTTTATTTTTTTTCTAAAAGTGAGAAAAAAGGCTCCATGATTGGATTTTTCAGACTGGTGGGCAAAAGATAGCAAAAGATAGTTGTAGTGAAAATGAAGAATCTAAACTACTCCGTCGTAGAAATAAACAGCCCAGATACTGCATTCCAGCCAGTTGAAAAGGGCAGAGGCATAAATGCCAAGCAAGGCACATGGGTCTTGCTCCTCAAGGCTCATAGAGCAGTTTGCTGTGTTACTGGTTTTTTTTTGTTTTTTTTTTTGTGTGGAATTGATGCCATTAAGATTTTTCTTGATAATTGCCCTGTAGTTATTGAATCGCACAATCTTGCAAATTTTATTTACTTTTAGAGATGAGATAAGAGGCACTAGAAAATGGTGCAGTCAATAGTTATCTTGTTTTTTGTGGTAAAATTTACTTTACATTTTAGATCATGTCAATAAACTTTAGATTAAAATATATTATTTATATATTATTAACATATTATTCGAATAATATACTATTTGTATATTATTTATATATTAAAAGTAGTATATAATACTTAAATTTTTAGTATATTTTTTTATACTTTAAAATATAAAAAAAAATGATAATTTAAATAAATATATATTATTAAAAAAATTATCAAATAAATAATTTACCTTAAACGTGTATTCAATTAATAAATAAAAAATAATTATATTCCACTTTGGTAATATGAACTATTTTTGACAACTTCTGACCATTTTCCTTATAATTCGTAATCTATTTGGACATCATTCATTCAAGGCCAGAAATTTGGTATAATATTGCTCTATCTTTATTTTTTTTGGTCAGTGCACTTTCTTTATTTTATTGCTTAATAAAAGAAAAACTTCTTGTTAAGTATCTACTATTAAGATGGCAAACGAATTTTTGTTAATTATCCAATTGTGTTAAAATTAACAAAAATTATTAATTAAATTTTTTTTTACACAATAAGTTTAAAAAGTAATAAGAATGATATTTAAAAAAATTATATTATTTAAATATTATTCGTATATGATAAAAATAAAATAGTATATTATTTGAATATTACAAGTATTTAAAATTTAAAACAGTATATTATCTTAATATTATAAGTATTTGAAACCTAAAATAGTATCTAAAAATAAAAAATAGTATCTCAAAACTCATAAATACAATATTTTTTTAATATTATTTGTCTATGATACAATCAAAATAATATATTTTTTTAATATTATTCGTATCGAAAAATTAAAACAGTATCGCAAACTTAAAACAATATCTAAAAATTAAAAACGATGTCTTAAACTTATAAATTCAATATATTTACTGAATATTATTCGTATTTAAAACTCAAAATATTATCTGAATATGATAATTTAAGTAAGTACTTATTGTTGGAAAAATAATATCAAACTAATATATATATATATATATATATATATATATAAATTTATATTTCAAAATATTTTTCTAGCATATATGAAATTTTAATTATTTATCAAAACTAATATGAATTATATAATTTAAATATGTTAATTATAATCTCTAAAATAGAACACACTGCCTATATATACTAATACCCAAAACCAAGACTAAAAATAAAAAATAAAAAATAAGGAAAAAAATTGAAAACATAAAATAAGAAAAAAGGAAAAATAAAAAGAGATAAAATTTAAAAAAACAAATATAAGGACAAAAAAAGAGAAATAAAGAATAAGAAAATAAAAATAAGGAGAAAATAAAAATAAATGAAAAGAAAGAAATAAAATTAAAAATTAAAAAAATAAGGATAACAGGAAATATGAAAAAAATAAAAAATGATAAAAATAAAAATAAATAAAAAACAAAAATAAGGAATGAAAAAGAAAAAATAAAAAAGATAAATTAAAAATAAATATAAGGATAAAATAAAAAATAAAAAAATAAAGAAAATAGATAATAAGAACAAAATAAGAAATAAAAAAAGAACAAAAGTGAAAAATAAAAAAATAAAAGATGGAAAGGAGAAAATAAAGAGAAAGAAAAAATAAAAAACCAACTAACAAAATTAAAAAAGAAGAATTAAAAAAAAGGAAAATGGGCATTATTGAAAACAAAGCAAAAAATACGACACACGTGAAAACGAAAATAGGCAAATCTGTAATTTATGCAAAAGGTTGGGCAATTGACTGTAAACAAGGTAGAAAAGTATCTTTTTGTAATTTTCTCTTTAAACAATTCAACTCATGGCCATATACATGGTTTTAAGGTAATGTTAGCAATAATTAGGATGGAAGAAAGACCTTCATGGAAGATAAGTAAACTCATATAAGTAGTTGAATTTTTTGGTAGTGATGTGGCTAAGTGGAGGTGGTATGGTTACAAAGGTGGATTTAGTAGAAACATATAAAATCATAGATAATTGAGGGTGTTGAAGAGCTAGACAATTCAGACGTAGTTTACAAAAATTCCTCCTCATCAGGTTCTTAATAATAACAATCTCTCTTTATAATAACGTTAGGCTCTAATACCAATTTTCTAGAACTCTACCAATATTATAGTTACATGAATTATATCATGGACTAGCCAAAGTCGTACTTATAATCACAACAACCAATTTCCAGCCAAATAGCCTATCCCATTTTTATAATTCATCTAACTATAATCTTAATAGAGTTAGTAAACCGGATCATGTATTATTAAGTTTCTGATGTACCAGATCCCCATTAGAGGCAAGTATAGAGCATACTCTTTAACAATTAAAAAGTAGAAGAAATAGTCATTATTAGTAAACCATTAGAGAAAAAGAACATAAATTTTTAGAAACTCATTATTTTATTTATCATAGGCAGTGTCTAGGGTTCTTTACCTCCAATAACAAAAAGAAACCTCATTTTATAATGATGAGAAGCACTGGATACAAAGGATAAGCCCGAATGAGAAATCAATCAGGACCACAAAATAAAAAAAAAGATAAAAGGAAAAGTGGTCATGACAAGATAACCACTAACTAAACACACAGGTATAATAACACAACTACTTTTGATAAAGTAAATAACTTTACTATAGGCTCATGACTTGGTGATAGGTTGCCTTTATCTCCATTGTAATTGCTTTCTGAGTCAGGATCTTGTGAGTATCCTGCTAAAGGTCTTTATAGTCATCTTGAAAAGATTCTTCAGTGAGTCTTAATGAGCTGGCTCCAGCTTAGTGTGTCTCTTCCCAAAATCTTTTGTTTGTTAATAGCTTTTATCCGTACTTTGATGGATAAGTCTCTCATGGTGTGTATTCAGATATCTTTAGCCATATCTCTTTTAGAATGATTCCATTCTTTTAAAACATAAATCTTTGAAAATCTCACCAAGGTGACAGGTCATCCATATTAGAGATAAAGTGATGAATTATTGAATGCCTGTATGATCCATATATATTGAAACAGGGGATTGCGGTAAAGACATCTCTTATCTTTAAGAAGGATATTTGAAAGAAAATAATGGTATGACATTCACTTGTTGGTGAAACCTATTAAGTGTAGGCCTCATTTGTTATTCATGACTTCCATATTGATAAATTCTGGAACCATTACATGAAAGTCAATAGAAAAGGATTTGATATTTGACCTCCTTCAAGTATTCGGATATATCTTATAAGTTTTAATGGTTGTAAGTCAAAAGTAATCTAATAAAGATGACAAAGATACTAGAATAGGGTTAGTAATTCTGGTGGCCAATAAAATTCTTTTTCAGGGTTTTGATATAGGAAACTGAAGACGCAGGTGAATGGATAGTCCGGATGAAACCCAAGTCTTTCATAAAAATCTAGACCATAATTTTTTATCAGATAAGATTAGAGTTCAAAAATATGTTAGGTGGCTTTTTGGATGAATAGGTTTATGGAAATGTTTGGGGACAGGTTTGGTGGAATTCCTTTTTCAAGGAAATTAATGACGGGTTGGAACATGTAGATTAAAGGTAAAACCTTTAATTGAAAGGGTTTATTACAAGAGGTTGATGGTTTGCTTAAGAGATTAGGGATAAGGTTATCTTCTCCTTTAATATGTTCAACTTCAAAGTTATATGTACTGAATCATTCTTTCCATCTTAGAAGTTGAGGATAAGGGAGAGTTTTTCCTTTGAACTCGAGCATCTTTGGAAAAGATGAATAGTTCATGATTACTTTGAAATGATGTCCCACTAAATTGAATTTAGATTTCTCTATTCCATATTTGATTGCTAGGACTTCTTTAAAGGTAGAGTGGTGATGACATTCTCTGTTTGTGAACTTTCCACTAGCATATGCATAAATTCTTCATTTCTTTTAGTTATCTTCTTCAAGGAGAATTACTCCATAAAATTGATCATTTGCATTAACTTGAAGAATTCTCTTCCTTTTTGATGGAATCTGCAAGTTTGGAAGTTTCTTTGTATCAACTTTTAATTAAACAATGGCTTCAATTTGAACTACTGACCATAGTGGTGGATTCTTCTTTAGAAGGGTCCGCAAGGGTGCTATCTTCTTTGTCAAGTGAGGAATAAAATCCCTAAGATAATTAAGTATCCCAATAAATTATTTAATTTGTTTGACAAATAAATTTTCTTTAGGAAACCTTTGCAATTCTTCTGCAATATGAGGACGTGGGTGATACTTTCCTTATTTGAATTGCATTCCTAGAAACTCAATTTCTTTTTTACTATTTGCATCTTTGTGGGTGATAACAAAACTCCTTATTTAATTGTAAGATCAATAAATTGTTTAAGCAATTTCTTATATGCTTCAATCTTTGGTGAGAAAAGAAGAATGTCATCAATGTAAACTAGAGCACTGCAATAAGCCTCATATATTTTGATCATCACCTTTTGAAATAGAGAAGGGGCCACTTTCAAACTGAATGGTACATTCTAATGATAATGATAGTTTGGGATGCAAAACTCGATTTTATATTTGTCTTCTTCTTCAATTCGAAGTTTTTAGAATCCTGCCTTTAAGTCAAATTTAGAAAAAAATTTTGCTCCCACCAAAAAGGTGAATAATGAAGAGATATTTGCTAAAAGAATTTTATAATCCCTTAAAAAGAAGTTTAAGTATTGATAATCAATAACCAATCTCTTTTTTCCTCGAATCTATTTTGATCATTTATTCACATAGAAGGCTTGACATGCCCATTTTGAATTAGTTGGCATAATAAGACGTTGTTCTTCTAATTGCTTGTATTCCTTAACTGTAAGTTTCATGTTTGTAGGAGTCATTATTATATGAGTGGCTTTTTTAGGATTCACATCTTCATTTTGCTTGAAAGGCAATGAAATGTAGAAATCTAGATTTTTCCATAAAGGAAATGAACATTTCATTACAAACTCTATATGAGATTATGCACTGTATTTCTTTATCAGAAACTGATGAATGGGTTGAAGGTCAAGGGTTGTAATATCCCGTGTTTTCAAATATTTTAATATTGCATCGGGATATGCAGTGTTAATAATTTTTAAATATAATATTGATATTTAATAAGCTTTTATTTAATTTAAATTGATTTTTAATTGTTTAATATTATTTTAAATACTTTACGCAAAATTTTCCCGGAACTTGTATTTTCGGGGAAATTTTCACTTAAATAATTTACTACTAATTATATTAAATATATTTACGGACGTGCATGAACTCATACGTATTTTTAAATTACTAAATAAAGCCTATATGTGTATATATTTATTTAATTAGGGTTTAATTTATTGCCCTAATATTTTATTAATTATTTATTAGTTTTATTGTTATTTAATTATTTTTATTTATTATTAAATTTTAAAATATTAAATATTAAGTGTGTGGTGTATATTTAATGTGTGTAATTTAATATTATTTTATTATATAGTATAAAGTATATATATATACACATTATAAGTCAAAAATCAAAACTTTTGGAAAATTACATTTTTGCCCCTGATTTTCCCCGATTTCGTTTCCCTCACCGTCCGGTCGCTTTCATCCCGTTTCCTTGCCGTTGGTGTGCCGTCCGGCGTGCCACCACCTTCCCCAGCCTTCCTCGCCGCCTGTAGCAGCCGCTTCTAGCGTCTGGAGGTCAGTTTTGGCCGGATAAGTCGAATTCCTCTTCACCGTCGATCACGACGATTCCAGCCACCATTTTCGACACCGCCAGTCTCTTTCTTCTCCTTGAGCTCCGGTGAGTATGATTCTAGCTTTGGTTTGAGCTTAAATGGTCTTGATTTGCTTAGGTTTCGAATTTTCAATTTCGGCCATATTAGGGTTTTTTATTTTTTTGAACTTCGAATTGCTTGATTCATGAAAATTACCTTAACAAATGTTGATCCTAGTAGCTTAATCTTCATGTATGAATTTTTTTGGAATTTTTGGAGATTATTTTGATTTTTGGGTATTTTTGAATATTTTAATATTATTTTCTAATTTTCGGAAATTAATTAAATAAATTATGAAATTGTGTTTTATGATAATTATAGGTGTTGAAATGAATTATAGGAATTTATTTGGATTTTTTATGAATTTCTATGTATTTATTTTGAATTATTTAAGTTTATGTAATTTTGGAAAATTAGGGTTAATTGTGTTTTAAATTGAAATTAATTGGTTAATTGAGTTTAATTATTGATATTATTGATAAATATGTTGAGAAAATTAATTTTGGATAATTTTATAATTTTTTGTGAATTTTTGAAGTAATTTTAATATATTTATATATATAGGGGTATTTTGGTAATTTTACCCTAAATTGGCTAAAAATGTAATTTAATTGGTTTTAATAGTTATTTAAGGTATAAAAATGATTTCTACAAATTATTTGCTATTTTTAACTAATTAAAACTATTTTTCGTGAATTATTTTTAAATATATATATAATATACGATTTTACTAATAAAATGAGTTTTTATCGGTTTTTACTGTGTTTAAAGGTTAATTATGTAATTTTTACTTATAAAATGAATTTCTATGTTATAAGGGTATTTTTGGTATTTTTATAATTGTTCTGTGATTGTGGACCCCGGTCGGTAGACTGTAGTTTGGAGTCCGATCGAGGAATTGTGAATGTAATTTTGTGTTTATTTTTGAAGTGTGTTTCTTTGTAGGGTCAGCTCTACTCTTTGAGTAAAGAAATGTCCGTTTTACAGGGGAGGTTCTGCCGAATTTTCGATAGAATTCTTGTAAAACGTGATGTCCGATCGAACCCTAATCTCGATTCTGTGTTTAATATTCTAGATCGAGTTCTAGGATTTTCTGTTAGGTTTATTCTGATGTCTATTATTTATTGTTTGTTTAGTTACGCCGAGACCGAGGCCTAGTGGATCAGGCCCGTCGGATCCATCTCGAGGAGCGCACTAAGTGTGAGTTACTATATTATATATATATGTTTAGGGTGCATGATTTAGAAAAATATGTTTTATTTTGATTATTTATGCATGAATAATTCAATTATTACCTAAGTTTATTTTTAGTTTATTTTGGTTTATTTCCTGTATATTTTGAATTATATACATGTTTTGTTAATAAATTATATTTAAAATATTTTTAAATATATTTCTAGCTTAATTTATAATTTGATTGGATTTATTTGACGTATATATACTCGAAATATACCTGGTTTACTTTTGGTATACTTCCAATATATATATGGTTTATAATGTTATTTTATTTAAATTCATGCATCATTTATTTGTGAATGAATGTTTTATATTTATTAATGAAGGATATCGATAGAACGTGCTACCTAGTGGGCAGCACTAGGACCGAGTACGTACCGGTGCGCTTATAACATTTAGGCTATATTACTAACCATTTGTGGATATTGATTGAATATGATTATTTGATGTGTGATGTGATTTGGGTGTGATTGCTGGAGTTCGGTTGACCAAGTGTCTCAGGGCCAATCACACTGGCAGTTAGACTGCTGGAGCTCGGTTGACTTAGTGTCTCGGGGCCAGTCTACTATCTAAATGGATTAAGTGGATATATTGGAATAAGTGAGCCTGTATGGCTAGAGTGTTGTCTAACACTATTTGAGGTTGCGATATCATAGGGTTCTATTTGATCCTTCATAAACGATGATTTTCAGTAAAATATATAAAATGAATCTCTTGCATCTGTGTGTATTTGCTTGTATATATACATATTATATATACTTTTGACTGTGTGCATTGGCATTTAGTATGCATGTATCTATATTATAGTAATTCACTCAGTGAGGTCTGACTCTCCTCCGTTGACTATTTTTCAGGAGAGTCATCATCTTCAGACCTCAGTAGCAGGCCTGTACGTCGGATTTCTTTCGCCTCGGCTTCTTTGTGTAAACTGCTTCCCTGAGTCTTGAGTTTTATTGTATCTAGACACTGCAGTAGTCATTAAATATTTAAAGAGATGTTGTATTATATATTTGAACTGGATTTGTACTAAAAGAGTTTATATATATGTGATGATGAGTATTTAATTTAAATCCAGTTGGTGCAAATGTTATTATGATATTTATTTCCGCTGCATTATATACTGTTGTTATTATTATTGTATATTTTATTTTATTTTTAGGCTTGCTACGGGTTTCGGATTCGAAAGAATTCCCGTTCCCTAGCACCGGTCATGGCCCCTGTATATAATTTATTAATAAATATATTTTATTAATAAAACATGTATATAATTTATTATATACCAAAAATATACTTAATATAAACTTAAGAAATAATCAAATTATTTATGCATATTTAATCAACATAAAACATGCATTTCTAAATCATGCATCCTAAGCATATATATATAGTATAGTAACTCACCTAGTGCGCTCCACGAGACAGGTCCGACGGGCCTGGTCCATTAGCCCTCGGTCTCGGCGCAACTAAACAAACAATAACGACAGACATTAGAATAATCCTAATAGAAATCCTAGAATTCGATCTAGAGTATTAAACACAGAATCAGAAATTAGGGTTCGACTGGATATCACATTTTACGAGAATTCTATCAAAAATTCGGCAGAACCTCCCCTGTAAAACGGACATCTCTCTACTCAAAAGAGTAGAGCCAACCCTGCAAAGAAATACACTTCGAGAAATAAGCTCAACACAATCCACAACCCCTCGGTCGGACTCCAAACTACAGTCTACCGACCGGGATCCACAAACACAGAACAATTCAGAAATACCAAAAATATCCTTAAAACCTAAAAATACATTTTATAGGTAGAAATTACATAATTAACCTTTAAACACATTAAAAACCGATAAAACTCATTTTATTTGAAAAACCGTATATTATATATATAATTGAAAATAATTTACGAAAAATAGTTTTAATTAGTTAAAAATACTAAATAATTTATAGAAATCATTTTTATACCTTAAATAACTATTAAAACCAATTAAATTACATTTTTAGAAAAATTTAGGGTAAAATTACCAAAATACCCCTATATATATAAATATACTAAAATTACTTCAAAAATTCACCAAAAATTATACAATTATCCAAAATTAATTTTCTCAACATATTTATCAATAATATCAATAATTAAACTCAATTAACCAATTAATTTCAAATAAAAACACATTTAACCTAATTTTACCAAAATTACATAAACTCAAATAATTCAAAATAAATACTTAGAAATTCATAAAAATTCCAAATAAATTCCTATAATTCATTTCAACACCTAATTTAACCATAAAACACAATTTCATAATTTATATAATTAATTTCCGAAAATTAGAAAATAATATTAAAATATTCAAAAATACCCAAAAATCCAAAAAATCTCCAAAAATTCCACAAAAATTCATACATGTAGATTGAGCTACTAGGAACAACATTTTTAAAAGGGAGTTTTCATGAATCAATCAATTCGAAGCTCAAAAAAATCAAAAACCCTAATGTGATCGAATTGAGTTTTAGCTCAAACCTCAAAATCCACTTGATTTCAGGCCGAAAGGAGCTTAGAATTGGAATCACCGGAGCTCAAGGAATCGATGAAGACCGGCGGTGCACGAAATGGTGGCTGGAATCGTCGTCGACGGCAAGAAGCTCAACTTGCTGCCATGGCGGATTCCGGGCGTTCCAGCGGGCTTTCAGCGGCCTGGTCACGTCGGAGAGGAAGAGGAAGGAAGGGGAAGGAGGTTGGCAGCAGCTGGTGGCGGCGAGGGGCGGTTCGACGTGCTGGAATGGGAGGCGCAGTGAGGGTGAGCGATCGGGAGAGAAGAAGGAGAGGGAGGGGGCAAAACGATAATTTGGCAAAAATTTTGATTTTTAATGTATATATGTATATATATATACTTTACACTATATAATAAAATAATATTAAATTACACACATTAAATATACACCACACACATAAAATTTAATATTTTAATAATTTATACTAAATAAAATTAATTAAATAACAATAAAACTAATAAATAATTAATAAAATATTAGGGTAATACTAAACCCTAATTAAATAAATATACACACATAGGCTTTATTTATTATTTTAAAAATACGCATGAGTTCATGCAAGTCCGAAAATATATTAAAAATAATTAATATTAAAATATTTACGTGAAAATTTTCCCGAAAATGCAAGTCCCGGGAAAATTTTATGTAAAGCATTGTAGATAAAACACAGTATTTAAAATAGGTTTTAAATACATATTAAATCGTAAAAATATCATAAGATATATACAAAAATTATTAACACTGCATATCCCGGTACAATGTAAAAATATTTTAAAAACACGGGATATTACAGTATCATTAAGATTGACTGTTGTAATTTGCCGAATCATCTTTTCTGCCTTTTTTGATTTTGAAGGACAATTCTTTGCAAAATGTCCTTTTTTTCCATAAATGTAGCACCTGTCCATCTTTTTCTTTCCATAAAACTTTCTCTTCTTATAATACTTCCATTTCTTAGGTCTCCCTTTGTTTCTTTTTCCTTTTAATTTGAATAAATAGTGGTTCTTCTTGCCTGGATAGATACATTTTTCTGCATCTTTACATTTGATTTGTAAGTCTAGTCAGTCACATGATAACTTCCTCAAAGGATTCTTTTTTGCTACACAAATACATCTTAATCACTTTTATTTGTTCATATAATTGTGTATGGGCTTGAATCATTATCTTGTACAAATGTCCTAAAGGGACATCTCCAACTTTCTAGTTTGATTGTTAGATAATTGAAAGCATTATGGTGGCAACAATCTTTAAAACAGAGGCTACAAATGCTTGCTTTAAGTATGGATTGGCTGTTTTGCCCAAAAGATAAAAATTTATGAACATATTTTGAAAATGTCAATCCAAATCTTTCTTTTTTAATGAACAACACTTCATCTGATAGAACTCTTGCTTAGCAACTTCGAGATCATCATCCCACTTTACTAGAAACTTATAATGTAAGAGTCCTAAAAAGTCTTTAGCTGATATGGCAGTTACCAGCTGTGTTTTGGCATACATGTTAAGTGAAGTAAACTAGTTTGCCAATTTTCCTACCATTTTTTCCAGAAAGGTTTCAATTACATTTCTTAGCTCAGCTCTAAGAAGAAGCATTTGACTATTAATACGAGCTCTAAACTCTAAGAATCTATTCCTGTATTGAGTAGGAGGAATATCATCCAAAGTAAAGTAGTTTCTACTAGTGGTAGACTTGTGTGAGTCTTGTTGCTGAGGTTGAGCTTGAGGTTGTGTTTTCATAATCACTTATTTCTTCTGCGGGATCTTTTACTTTTTCGATATGAGGATCTCTAGTCCTTGAGGTTTTAGTATCAGCCATCAACTAGAAAGGAATTTCAGAGTCTGACTTAGAAGAGCTAGAGTCACTCTAAGTCGTTGAATCTTCTTTAGTGATAGAATCAATTTTAAAGTTAAGCATTGTATTAACAACACATTTCTCCAAAAATGAAGAAATTAGATTCATCATCATTTGCAAAGGTTTATCTGCTTTAATTGATTTACTAGAAGAGGAGGAAAGCTATATTTTTTCTGTGGGTGGATTGTTGGATGTTTCTGGCTGAGGAAACTTGATCGTCTTTCCTTTCTTCTTAAAAGTCTCTGTAAGTTGGTTTTAAGAGGAATTTTCAGAGGGTTTTTATTTTCTAAATCCCTAAAATTCTGGAGGTATATTTAAAGCTAAAGAGGCTTCTGGAAATAAAAGCTGGCTTGAAAAGCTAAAGGTCATGGAGGTTAACGAGCTTGGCATTAGAAAAGGGTTATACAATAATCCTATTGGATTTAGAGAAAATAGTTTTGGAGCAACTTTTGAAGAATCTCTTTTAATACTTAAATCTTTTTTAATTTGAGTGATCTAAGCTTTTAGTTTTTGAATTTTAATTTATTTCATATGAATGCTTGTAATTGTAACTCTATTGCTGACAATCTGCATCAACTCTTGATATTTTAACTCAATCTATCTTATTAATTCTAGATGAATAGCTCACATTCGTCTTTCAAAGTCAGAGAGTCTATTGTTAATTAATTTAAAATGTTCTGTAATATTATCAATTTTTTCTTTGATTTTCTTTAGTTTTTGATTTTGAGCACAAGCATTCTATATCTGCCAATTTAGAACTACCTTTGCAAGTGTAATTCTTTGAGGTTTTCTATTAGCATCAATAATATTAAAGTTTAAGACATATGGTTATGTGGTTTTTTAAGCGTCAGTCTTAGGGTTTAAAGTGGAAAATCTGAAGGCTGAAATATGCAGATTTATAGTATTGGCTTTGAAATTTAAGAGGCTGAAATTGAAGGTAATAGGTTTTCTTTCTTTACCCATTTTAAAGCTTGTTTGTAACACAGTAAGGGTGTTGATTAGGTTTTGATGAAAATGGAGGTGTTTTAGGTTTACAAGTTTCTAGTGGTAGTTTTTTAGTGTTTGGGGTTTTGTACCAGGTAGGAGGAGAGTACAATACAAGAAAATCATACTTTCTTGAGGGTTGTTCTAAAGTACTTACCATAGGATCATCATCATCAAACCTTTTTTTGAATACTTTCTCACTACATTTTTTAGGAGATCTTTTCTTTTTTTTCTTCTTCCTCATCATTAAAGAAACAACAATCATCATAATGGGTTACAAGAGCCTTTTCTTCTGTTTAACAAGAAAAAATCATAAACTGAGTGTTGAACACCATGGTGACTTCCTATCTCTTTCTAAAAATTATTTCAATAGTTCCATAAGGTTTTTTGACAAACATCGAATCTGAACTTTGAATTGGCTCAACTACTTTATGGGATTTCTCATAATTTGTAATCCACTTTTCTAGGAATAAAGTTAATAACTCATCCTTAAAAATTTATTTTGGAATGTGGATACAAGTTAAAGAATTATGGGAATTTGGCTTTATAAAAAGGGCATCATTTTATTCAGATGGTAAAGATAGATTTATGACATGGTTTTACAATTGGTAGACAATATGATAGTGAAGGGTTGTTGCTTTTACTATAGCTATCTGCTCAGCACCAAGGATTTGGATTTAGACTTTCAAAACTGACAAGGCATGTGGGTCTGATAAGGCTAGATTGTAATTTGGAAAAAAGGTAAAGAATACTGACCCAGCATTCAAAGAGGTTCCAACTGTCCCAATCACAACATGATAATACTATTTATACCTAGAGTCTAGAAGTGCAACTTTAATAAAAACAGGTAGTCTAGCTCTACTATGATATGTGAGTCCCAACCTTATAGCACCAAAATGAATATGGTTGTACCCTTGGCTTAACCAAGTTTTGAGAAATTCTAGGGGAATTTCTAAAGTTACAAATTGTTCGGTTTGAGATGTAGAGATTTGGTGTTGATCAAAGCTAAAGGCTTGGACATATTCTTTGATGGAAGTGGATGGTCTTTTTACAAGGGTCTTAAAGATTTATTTCTGGTTGGATCGGGTTTTGGAAAAAGCATCATAAGAATTAAGTAGAGGGGCTTTTGATTCTTCTATCTTTTAATCTTCTGGAAGATAAGTAAACTCATATAGGTAGTTGGATTTTTTGGTAGTGGTGTGGCAAACTGGAGGTGATATGGTTACAAAGGTGGATTTAGTAGGAACATATTTATAGTCATAAATAATTGAGAGTGTTGAAGAGCTGGAGGATTCAAACATGGTTTACAAAGATTCCTCTTCTCATTAGGTTCTTAATAATAACAATCTTTCCTTATAACAATGTTAGGCTCTGATACCAATTTTCCAGAGCTCTACCAAGATTGTGGACATATTTTGAAAATGTCGATCCAAATCTTTCTTTTTTAAAGAACAACACTTTATTTAATAGAACTCTTTCCTAGCAACTTCAAAATCATCATCCCACTTTCCTAGAAACTCATAAGTTTGAAACAATGATAAATGAACACTATGAATAGTTACATTTTGTGGATAAGATGATGATAATAGGGAAGACATTGAAAATGAAGATGTTAAAAAATGCAGATGCAAAAAAATTAGTAGCAAATAGAAAGAGAAAGAGATGATTTGAATTTTAACTTTAAATTTGAAAAGCAAATAAAAATGGTGATAAAGGAGAAGAAGAAAAATGTTGTCTTGATGGAGTTGTTGCTCATGCTGTTGATTTTATGGTGTAGCCTAAAGGGACAAAGAGGTAGTGAAGGCATTATTGGTGTTGGTAGTTGACAATAATGAGTTTCGAGAAAAAAATATAACTAAAAGAAAAGAAAAGGGGGTGGTTAAAAAAAGACTAATAGGCAATTGGTTCATATGAAAAAAATAAAATAATTTTTTTTTTGTCATACTAGGATCCACATTTAAGCATGTGTATTATAAATTATAGGCATAATACATATATATGCCTTCTGTATTTATCACTTTTTATCAGTTTGACACCTTAACTTATAGTTGTGCCATTTTGACACCAGAATTTGGCTAAAATGTAATTTTGAAACCCATGTCATGAAATAATGAATTAGCATGTACTATATAATTAAAGTTTAACTGACTAGAAACTACAAGTAAAAGTGTTAAACTGATAAAAAGTGACAAGTACAGAGGACGGTAGATGTATTATGCCATTATATTAGTGTACACTAGAGCATTTTAGCCAAGTTTAGACATCAAAATAACAAAACTATAAGTTGATGTGTCAAACTAATAAAAAGTGACAAGTATAAAGGGTCACGTATATATTATGCCTAAATTATAATAACGGTTGTTTATGGCCTCCCTTAACATACAGGCCAAAAAAGTTATTTTTAAATAGGAATATTAATAATTTTGATGTCGGAATTTTTTAAAAATTTACAATTGAGTGTCTTAATTTTCATTTATTACAATTGAGTGTTTGAAACTGTTAATAAATTACAAGTCAATATTGTTTCTGGTAAATCATGATGTGGTGATATGTGGAGCCCACTCGGTCGATGATGTGGACGACCAAGCTTAATACTGGTGAAATTGAGTAACGGTTGATGACCTGCTAAAAATACTGACTTGTAATTTATTAACATATTCAAATATTTAATTATAATAAATAAAAGTTGAGACATTTAATTATAAGTTTTTGAAAAGTTGAGACACTAAAATGATCAATATCTCTTTTTAAATAAATCCTAATTTATTTGAGTCTAAAAAAAATGGGAGGCATATTTGAGTTTTGGTGTGTAAACATAAACGCTTAAATGAACTTTAACTCAAAAATCAATCCACTCCCATCAAACCGTGAAGCCGCAAAAGCTTAAGATATATGTTTTTTTAGTTTGATATTTTAATTTATAGTAATTTGATTAATAAAAAATGTAATTTTTATTATTTTAATATATAAATTTAATTAAAATATAATTTTAAAATTTTCATCAGTATCCATGTAACAAAATAGCAAATTAATATTTATCATAACAGTCAAAGGCAAAAAAATGACAAGTAAAACGGTGATAGTTACGTTATATCATCCTATTAATGACAACGACTACATTTTAATCAAGTTCAAATCAGGCGTCAAAATGATGTCAGATGTCAAATTGACAAAAAATGAGCGGGGCCAAGTTTTATTATGTGAAGAAAAATACGAAATAATTCGTAGCAGCAGCCGCAGGTCAATCTTCCTCTCCAGGTACACTGTTTGTTTCCGGAGAAAATAAAAATGATGGCTAATTCTATTACTATATCGATATAGTTGTAATTTTCTTTCTAGTTTTCTAGTTGCAGAGCGGATCGTTTGCTCAAATTCGTGAATTCATGTGTGAACTCGAAGGCGCAGTCTTAACTACTTTCAGGTAGGTGTTAAACTTTTTGAAGTTCAAATTTGCAACAAACTGACTTTTGGATTGCATTTTTTATTTAGGCTAATGCTTGGTAGAGCTGAGGGATTTGGATTTTCTTAAATTGTGTGACAGAGATACTGTTGTTATTATCGTTTGAGCTTCGACAAGATGATGTCTGGCTCAAAAGCTCGATCAGGTGCCACCGAAAGGAACACTAAGCAAAAGACGGCTACTGCAAAAAAGCATTCGCTTACAATCGATGTAAGTTAATTATCTTACTTACTGAAATTACATAATTTTTAGTTTGCCATGCATCTGCAAGTGTGTTAGTGATTAGGGCTTTACAACTTGAAGTATTGTGGTATTTGTCATGTATTTCCAATACCTAGCCTTAGTGTCCATTTTATGCAATACTTAAATATTATTTTGTCCACAGAATTTTTGTCTATGAGATCACATTACTCATGATTCTTGTGTTTCCCACTTCAGCAATATTGAAGACCAATTTTACGCCTTCTTCCATATGTGGTTAAGATTAGATGCCAAAATCATCTCAAAATTAGTGCTGTTCTGGCTACTCTACAGTGTCATTTAACTGTCTGCCAACATAATGACCATCCTAAATTGTGATTACTTTGCTGTTTCACTCAGATGGCCTCATCCCTTGCTGTCTTCCTTTCTTCTTTCATCTTTTTTAATTTTTCTGGCTTTTGGCTTTGTTATTGTATTTGATCTTGTAGGTAGGTGCATCTCTAATTCGGTTTATCAAAGGAAAAGGGTATGATATTCACCATGTGAAATTTTTTGAAGAGCAGTTAAACATGTGTTTCCTTATACTTCTAACTTTCCTGCATCTCTTGCCTCAGAGGATCTACACAGAAAAAAATTGAAGAGGAGATGGGGGTTAAGATTATCATTCAGTCATCAAAGAATGAGGATTCATCTGTTAGTAAGTTTTCTGGAATTTTGTAAATATACAACACCTTGTGTCCTCTCTGTTTGTCACATTATTTTATTGAAACTTCTAAGGGAAATTTGATTTATTTAATTATTGTAACATGACCTATTCTAATAAGTTAATAGCTCTTTAATTTGAAAAATTTCATTACATTTTAAATATCAAATGTAATGGACAAATATTGGTTGGCATTATATTTAGTAATTCTGACATAGTTATTTGCACCAGTCATTGAAGGCCAGTCAATTAAGAGTGTAACTACAGCTTCAGAAAAGATACAAGCTATAATAAATGAGGTATGTGGCTGATCAACATTGATTTACAAATGCGTATATTATTTTATTGCCATCTTATTTATTTGAGAAGTAGCTTTGTTGGTTGGCATTTTATTTGCAAATTAGAGTATTCATTGACTTGTGCCATGTGTGTCGAAGCTGAACTGTGGTGCATTGAAGCTGGATTTTGATATTAACTGGTAGATTTGTGAGCAAAACTTTTTTTTTTTGCACAATTTGCAAGTTGCTTGCAAGATTATCTTCTTTCCCTTTTCTTTTGTGTTCTGTCTAAATGAGCATTGCTTAATACACACTGATTGTGCATATTTTAGAGCATAGTTATTTGATTCTTTATTAGTGCATGTCAAATATTCACTTGATTTTTCTTTCTTTATAGACATATTATTAATTGTTTTCTTTTTCTTTTGTCTTTCTCTTTTGGGGTTTTGTGACCAGGCAGTTAACAGCCCAATTCTCGACTACTCTCACTTCATATCTCTTCCGTTGGCTATACACCAGGAGTTGGTTAATAAGCTAGTCAATTTTCAGAACTCCATATTGGGAGAAGGAGGTGCTTTGCAGAATGAAACCATGGAGAGTGATTCTAATGAAGGTACTTCTGACAATAAAAATGAGAACCGAGAATCAAGTAAAGGAAATGTTGTTGCAGTTGAATCAAGTAAAGGAAACGTTGTTGCAGTTGAGCTCAAATTTTAAAATGACAGAAGTGTTAAATAAGATCTAACTAGCATGCCTCTTGTTAGTTATGCACCTAAAGCATTAGAGTCACCTACTTTATGCGGTAGTACTCAACAAACATATCCTGATATCAGTTTTGAACCTAGATTTCTGGTTGCAAAACTCTCTTTCTTCAGTTGATGCACAACTACATTGTATAGTTTCACAGAAATTTTGAAATGTTTGGACAATATGATATTTTCATAATTTTCCTTTGTCAAATGGATTTCATTGTGATCACTTGGCTAGTTGCTAAATTTGCTAAAGTTAATTTTCTTCTGTTTCTTTTGGGAATAAATGCATTTCATTTTTCCTATTCAGTGGCTTTTACTTGAATAAAATCTCACTGACTAATGCTTCACTTGACAGACTTAGGAATAGACAGATCCATATTCATCAACCCTAAAACATTCCACTTAACTGTGCTAATGTTAACGCTTTGGAACAAGGAGCGTGTTAATACTGCTTCAGAGGTTTTGAAGGTATGTTGTTGTCGTATATAGCATATGTTTTGGCTATACTAGCACTAATTGATAACGATATGCCAATGTTTGTGCCTTTAGAGTGTATCCTCGAGAGTGATGGATGCCTTGCATAATCGACCACTCTCTGTCAGACTTAAGGGGCTGGTAAGTACAGCAGAACTTCTTCCTCCTTGTTTTTGTTATCTATGATATGATAAAGTTGCCTTATGAACCTTTAGCTAGACCTCTGTAAATTAGGTTTGGATCCTTCTTAAATCTTAGTAGAGGCTCTTTTGCAAAGTGACTGCAGTTGATTACACTGAGTCAGGGTGGAAAACTATTTTTGTTTTTTTCTTGGTTATATGTTGGATTGTTGTTGGTTTTTCTCCCCATTAAGAACCTAAATACTGATTTTCTGCAGGCTTGTATGAGAGGTTCTAAGGCAAAAGCTTGGGTTCTTTATGCCCCTGTGGAAGAAATTGGAAGTAACGGTAGACTTCTACGGGCTTGTCGTATCCTAATTGATCCGAGCATCAATAATCTATTTCCTTATACTATACTGCTTCATCATTTGAAAACAATGCTACCTATTATCATTCGATTTAAGGCTTTTCTGTCAATGGAAGAGGACTCTTATGGGTTTCCTTAGCTTTCTTAGAGGTAATAATTGATGCATTTGTTGAGGCTGGACTTGTCCCAGAGAAAGATGGTAAACAAAAGTTAAAGGTACAACCTGTAACCTGTCAATTATTTCTTTTCTGTTTTTATATGATAATACCTGATATGGTGATGTTACATTTGAAACTGTGCACACAGCTGTGCAGGTTAAATATCCAGATTTTCTGTGCAATTACTGTTATTCACTTGCTTTTAACTGCCTTATCAAATGAAGTGAAGATTTAATTAAAATCCAAAAATTTTAAAAAATGAAGGTTTTATACTTGCTTTTTTCTAGAGCGCTCTTTAGTTCTTCCAGTTGTAGAGCTAGAAGTTGCTCATCCTTATCTGTAGCTTCATTTCATCCGATCTCCATCTGTATTGTTGTTGGGATCTGATCTACTTGGCTATCATGTTCTGTTTCCGGAAACAAAACATAAACTATTTTTTATTGTATATATATATATATATATATATATATATATATATATTTTATCGATGTCGCTTATTAGTACTCACATGGAGTCACGACTGTTAGGAGGCGTTTGGTTTAGCTTATTAGGGTAGCTGATAGAGGTTTTTCCTCAATTAACTACAATTTAGGTGTTTGATAAAATACCAAAATCAACAGCTGATTTTATTTAAAATAGCTGCTGATTTGAAAAGCTCTAAGCTTTATTTTAGAGCTTTTTTTAATCAACTGATACTTGATTTGTATTTATTTTTTATTTAAATTATTTTATCCTTATTAAAAAATAACTAATAACAAATAACTTCATTTAAATTAAAATTAAATGTATATAATTAATTTTTTTTATAGTTCATAATTAAATAAATATTATTGTAAATTATAATTAAATAATTATTATATTTATACATATAATTATTTTTAAAAAATTATACAATAATATTTATATTTTAAAATTCATTTTTAAATAATTTATATTAATTATTTTAATAATATATAAATTAAAGAAAATAAATTATTATTTATTGATATATATATATATATATATATATTTTAAATAATTTGCATAACTAAAAAATATTATAAAAAGTATATAAAATTATATTTACAAATAAATTATACCTTTTACGGTCATTTGACATACAAACAATAACAATTAAAAATTTTTTACCAAACATTTCATATTTATTGGCTAACAGTTATCTACTATCAACAATCGCTATTAGCTATCAGCTGCTGTAAATAACTAAACTAAACAGACTCTTAGTTTGTTAGTTGTTAGCAGAGAGCGGGGTGTTTTTATTTTTTTAAATTACTTCAAACCTGGCGTTGCTAGGATTTGAACCTGGGACCTATAATTAAGTTAATCAAGTAAATATTTCATTTATGTTGTGAAATAAAGATTGAATTACTTATTTTGTTATAGAACTAAACTTGAATTTAGTAGTATTTAACTAGAAGAAAAATATTTTATAGTAGAATGATTTTGAGAGAATTTAGAGAACTATAATATTGAAAGAATTTGGAGAGTAATCTATCTTTTCTTCTTCTTAATCTTAACATCCTCATTAATGAATTTCAATCCCTTTATATAGAGATTTTCTTTTCACTATTTGAGTACTATTCTCTCACAAGCAATATATTGTTAATTCACAAGCAATATATTGTTCATTCACATTCATAATACTCCCCCTTGAATAACAATATTTTGCAACTGCCTTGTTAAAACCTTGCTAAATAAAACCCAGTGGGTTTAGCTTAAGGAAAAAGAGTACAGTGCATGATATTCTCCCCCTCAAGTTGATATGTATAATCTTCCTTCACATAGTATGTAGATGTCGCATTCCAATATCGTGAACGTGCTTTCTAAAGATTGCAGTTGAAAGTGCCTTTGTGAAAAGATCAGCTGAATTCTGGCTAGACTGAATATACTTGATATCTATATGATTGTCTTTTATTAGCTCTTGAGTGTATGAAAAGAATCTTGGAGGTATATGTTTGGTTCTATCACTTTTGATATATCCTTCCCTTAACTGTGCAATGCATGCTGCATTATCTTCATATAAAATTGTTAGACTTTTGTTGATTAGAAAACCACAAGATTCTTCAATATGATGTGTCATTGATCTAAGCCACACACACTCTCTACTTGCTTCATGTAGTGCAATAATTTCAGAATGATTTGAGGAAGTAGTGACAAGCGTTTGTTTTTGGGAACGCCAAGAAATTGCAGTTCCATTATTTGTGAACACATAGCCTGTTTGAGATTTCGCTTTATGAGGATCAGATAAATGCCCTGCATCTGCATAACCAATCAATTCTTGTTTTGAATTGTTAGAATAAAATAAACCCAAATCAACATTTCCTCGAAGGTATCGAAGTATATGTTTGACCCCTTTCCAATGCCTTTTTGTTGGAGCTGAACTGAACCTCGCTAATAAATTAACTGCAAAAGAAATGTCAGGTCTAGTACAATTAGCAAGATGCATTAGAGCTCCAATGGCACTGAGATATGGAAATTCAGGACCAAGAATTTCTTCATTTTCTTCACAGGGTCGAAATGGATCAGTTTCAATATTGAGTGATCTAACGACCATTGGAGTACTTAAAGGATTTGCTTTATCCATATTAAAGCGTTTCAAGATCTTTTCTGTGTAATTTGATTGATGCACAAATATCTCATTGTGCATTTGCTCAATTTGTAAACCAAGGCAATACTTGGTTTTTCCAAGATCTTTCATTTCAAATTATTCCTTTAAGTATACTGTTGCTTCATGGATCTCATTTTCTGTTCCAATGATATTCAAATCATCAACATATACAGCTATAATCACAAATCCGGATATTGTTTTCTTAATAAAAATGCATGGGCAAATAATATTACTCACATATCCTTTATTAATCAAATAATCGCTTAAACGATTATACCACATGCGCCCAGACTGTTTTAAACCCATATAAAGATCTCTGGAGCTTGATCGAATACATTTCTTTGGGTTTTGTACTTAATGCTTCAGGCATTTTAAATCCTTCAGGGATTTTCATATAAATGTCACTATCAAGTGATCCATACAAATAAGCAGTCACAACATCCATAAGACGCATTTCTAATTTCTTAAAAACTACTAGGCTAATTAGATGCCTGAACGTAATTGCATCCATAACAGGAGAATACGTTTCATCATAATCAATTCCTGGCCTTTGTGAAAAACCTTGAGCTACAAGTCTAGCTTTGTACCTTATTATTTCATTTTTCTCATTTTTCTCATTTCTCTTTCGTACAAAGACCCACTTGTATCCTACAGGTTTCACATTTTTAGGCATAGGAATAATTGGCCCAAAAACATTTCGTTTGTTTAGTGAGTCCAATTCAGCCTGCATAGCATCTTTCCATTTTATCCAATCATGCCTATTTTGACATTCCATGACTAATTTTGGTTCAGGATCATCTTTGTCATTTATGATTTCACATGCAACAGTATATGACAATGTTTCATGACTTTCTTTATTTTCTATTTCTTCAGGGATATTTTCCTCGCTATCAATATGATTATCTACTCCCTTTCTCTTTCGAGGATTTTTATCCTTAGAACCAATTGGTCTTCCACGCTTCTGGCGTGTTTTAGACTCATGAGTGTCTTTATTCTCAGATTTTATTTCTGGAATTTCAATACGAGCAGGAGCATTGGCTGCTGGTATATATGATTTAGTCACTCTTTTTGTATCAGTAAATGCATCTGGCAATTGATTTGCAATTGCTTGTAAGTGCACAATCTTTTGCACTTCTAATTCACATTGTTTTTTGTGAGGATCCAGATGCAATAATGATGGTTCATTCCATGAAATATCCCTTTTCACTTCTTTCTCCCCTTTTCCTAATGTTGGGAAAACAACCTCATTAAATTGGCAATCAGCAAAACGTGCTGTAAAAACATCACCAGTTAGAGGTTCAAGATATCTAATAATTGAGGGTGTTTCAAACCCAACATAAATTCCCAATCTTCGTTAAAGACCCATTTTTATGCGCTGAGGTGGCGCAATGGGTACATATACTGCACAACCAAAAATTTTGAGATGGGAAATATTTGGCTCTTGACCAAATGCCAATTGTAGTGGGGAGTATTTATGATATGCACTATGTCTGATGCGAATTAATGAAGCAGCATGTAGGATTGCATGACCCCAAACTGAAATGGGAAGCTTTGTTCTCATTATTAATGGTCTAGCAATAAACTGAAGTCGTTTAATCAATGATTCAGCTAAACCATTTTGAGTATGTACATGGGCAACGAGATGCTCAACAATGATCCCAGTAGACATACAATAATCATTGAATGCTTGAGATGTAAATTCACCAGCATTATCAAGTCTTACCCTCTTGATTGTATAATCAGGGAATTGTGCTCGTAATTTAATAATTTCAGCAAGCAACCTTGCAAATGCAACATTACGAGTTGACAATAGACAAACATGTGACCATCTACTAGATGCATCAATTAATACCATAAAATATCTGAATGGTCCACATGGTGGGTGAATTGGCCCACATATATCACCTTGAATTCTTTCAAGAAACATAGGTGATTCATTTTGAATTTTAGATGGTGAAGGTCTCAAGATTAATTTTCCAAGAGAACAAGCTGTACATGGCATTTCATTTGATTGAGGAATTCTTTGCCCCTTCAAGGGATGCCCATGTGAATTCTCAATTATCCTTCGCATCATTACTGATCCAGGATGACCTAATCTGTCATGCCATAAATTTATTATTGAAGGATCATAAGATTTTTCTTTTACTGCCATATTTGATTCAATTACATGTATATGCATGTAATGCATTCCAGTAGGGAGTTTTGGCAGCCTTTCCAATACTTGCATTTTTCCTGATTCATAGGAAACTATATTTAAATATTTGTTACCATTTATAGTAATAGATTGGGTATCACACCCATTTCGATATATGTCATCAAAACTCAACAAATTTCTTGTTGATTTTGGTGAAAACAAAGCTTCATCAATTATAAACTTTGTTCCATTTGGTAATATAAATTTAGCTTTGCCAATTCCTTCAATCAAATCTACAGAACCTGATATTGTTTTTACAATTGCCTTTGTGGGCTTTATTTCAGAGAAATAATCTCTATTTTTCAAGATAGTATGTGTAGTACCACTATCTGGTATGCAGAGATCTCCAATATTGTCTTTATGTTGAGTACAATCCATAGTAAATTTCAAAATAGATAAACACAAAATTAATCAATTAAGGTAAAAACATAAAATTATTATAAAGTAGGACATTTTATTTAATTTAAAAATAACATACATAACAATAACATATTCTTCAGAATCAAATAAGTAATAACAATATACTTAAAATTATAGATGTCTCAATTTCCATTGTCAGTAAAATCATCAGTAAAATCAGAAATATCTAAATGAGTTGTATCATTAACATGAGTATGATGCTCATTGAAGTTTATTTCCTTTTCTTTGCCTTTCAATGATGCCTTATAAAGTTGGCAAAGATGTGGTGGTGTTCGACAAATTCGTGACCAGTGTCCTTTACTACCACATCTGAAACACACAGTTTCAGACTTATATTGAGGCCTTTCTTGAACACCACTGATGATTGATTTTAACTTCTTTTGAGGTTGAGTCTGAGTTTGTTGTGGAGTATTATTATATTTATTTCCATGACCATGGCCAAAGAATTGACCTCTTCCACGTCCACGACCTCTACCTCTCCCACGTACGGCTATTGTAATTTTTATATCTGGAATAATTTGTAGCATTTGCTTCTGGAAATACTATTGAGCCAGTGGGACGGGATTGATGATTTTTCATCAAGAGTTCATTATTTTTCTCAGCTATCAGTAGACATGAAATTAGTTCAGAATATTTTTTAAATCTCTGCATCCTGTATTGTTGTTGCAGTGTAACATTTGATGCATGAAATGTGGAGTAAGTTTTCTCCAGCATATCCTCATCTGTGACTATCTGTCCACAGAATTTTAATTGTGATACTATTCTGAACATTGCAGAATTATAGTCACTCACTTTTTTGAAATCTTGAAAGCGTAAAGCTCTCCATTCATCAGTGACTACTGGTAGTATTACATTTCTTTGATGATCATATCTGTCTTTTAGATCCTTCCAAAGAACACTTGGATCTTTGACAGTCAAATATTCACATTTTAATCCTTCATTAAGATGACGACGGAGAAAAATTATAGACTTGGCCTTATCTTGCAATGAGGTGTTATTATTTTCTTTTATGGTATCAATTAACCCCATTGATTGAAGATGCATCTCTACATCTAGAATCCAAGACATATAATTTTTTCCCGTGATGTCAAGAGCAACGAAATCAAGCTTTACTAGATTTGTCATTATGATAACTAATAAAAAAAATAACTCAATTAGAATTCATAAATTTGATGACTACTAAAAAAAAAATCAAACATGATCAGAATTTATTAATTAATTATATCATGAATTAATATTGCAAGAAATAATAGTGGTACAAAAAATGATACAATAATACTTAAAATTATATCAAATAGAAAATCATCTTCCATATTAATTATTCCTAAAACTATTATAATAGTCATGATCAAAACACAAATATAAATATACCAAATCATGTTTACAATGTAGAGTAAAGAGAGAAAGAGAAAATGTATGAATTTGTGTGAATGAATAACATTTATAGTTCATCTATTTATAATGAAAAATATAGCCGTTTATTACTGTTATATTACCTTTGGTAATAAAAATATAGCCGTTAGAATTTTTTTTTAATATAATATATTGAGAAATAAATTATATAAAGTAAAATCAATAAATAATGTTGATATGATTATTTATAGCAAGTGAGTTAACATAACGATATGTATAAATATATGGCAAAATCGTCCATTAATATAAAATGGGGTATAGTCTTCTATTAACATAAATAATAAAAAAATAAATGTGCATAAATATAAATTGGTAGGAGGCATAGCCATTCATAAGGTTAGAACCATTTCTAGCAATATTTGCATCAATGGTGTAGTTAGTAAAACAAAATAAAAATAACAATTAATATAAAGTTAGATTGAAGAAATAAATATAAATATATAAATTAGTAGGAGGCATAGTCATCCATGATAATATATAATCAACTAATATATTCATAAATATTAAATATTAAGAAATATGTACCTTATTGTTTTGATCGAGAACTCCTCGTGCTGATAACGTGTTGTGAAATAAAGATTGAATTACTTATTTTGTTATAGAACTAAACTTGAATTTAGTAGTATTTAACTAGAAGAAAAACATTTTATAGTAGAATGATTTTGAGAGAATTTAGAGAACTATAATATTGAAAGAATTTGGAAAGTAATCTATCTTTTCTTCTTCTTAATCTTAACATCCTCATTAATGAATTTCAATCTCTTTATATAGAGATTTTCTTTTCACTATTTGAGTACTATTATCTCACAAACAATATATTGTTCATTCACAAGTAATATATTGTTCATTCACATTCATAATAATTTAGCTATTTTATTGTATAATTAAGGTAGTTAAATATTTGATTTTTAATGTAGGGACTGAAAGCCAAACTTAATTAACCTAATGTACAACAGCTTACCTGCGTGGTGCTGTACTGATATTTATTTTTCCTTTTATCTTGTTGTTAGAAGTTCTAATGTTAAAAGTTTGTTGTGTGCTTGAATTGCAGTTGCATGCAACAGTGATGAACGCGAAGTATCGGAAAGGGTACTAATGCACTTCCTTTTGCCTACAAATTTCTTTATCTAAGCGTTCCTACCTATGATTTCATTTGGCTTCTCTATTTACTTGATAACATGTGGATCTCTCAAAATTTTCAGGAAGATGAGGAAAAAGAAAGACGGTTCCTTTGATGCACGAGGCATTTTCAACCAGTTTGAATCTGAGGAATGGGGAGTATATCCGATTCGTGAAGCTCATCTTTCACAACGTTTTGTGTATGATGATAAGGGATATTATCATTGCTGTGCTTCAATTCCTTTTCCTGAATCTTCCTGGCTGCCTCAATGTGTTATAAACTGAAGAACTGTGTCCTGAGGCTTGGATTATCAGCTGAAGGTAATAAGTTTAAACCTAGAGGCTAGAGCTCAACTATGTCTACATTTTAGTAGTCAATGCTGCTTTTATAATAAAATGCTCCATGCAACGAGCTTTGCTTTCTTTTATGTCGATCAGAGATCTTGATGCTAGAAGTCTTTGTAACCACGTCCTTTTATTTTATTTTTGATAGATCAGCCATGTGAATTCTGTGAATTACATAACAAATATGGTCAGTTTAGAAAATGCTGGAAAAATTCACGTTCCTTTTACTTGAATATTTTAAGCTCCTTATCCTTTGTCTCTCGTGCCCTTTGCTTTTACCAATTGAAAGCATTAATGATTTTTGTAATGCCTTTGAAAAGCAAAGCTGGTAGGGTAGTAGTCGTTTTGAAGTATTACAAAAGAGGTGAAAGATAAAAGAAAAATTGCAATCTTCAAGATTGGGAGAGGCATAACATATCCTTCATGTCTAGTCTGTCGCAAGTTGAAAATTTAAGTAATAATAATCCCTTTGATTTAGGGATAGTGTCAAAGCAATTACAGCCAGAAGAGCATGTACTGTTTCAACTTAATTCTTCAACCTTGAATTGAAAGAATCTTTTTAATGATTTTCCTCTACCAATCCTAATGATTAAACAGTACTCATCAATGGTGATGATATGATGAATTCTCCATTGAAACCATGAGGAGAAAAAGGAAAAAAAAAAAAAAGGTCGGTTGGCATCACCTACAATTTCACCAATTCACAGCCACAAATCCTTGCCCTAATAGTACAATGGAATCACTTGGTGGATATCCAAAATCCTCTTTACAAGAGGTGAAAAAGGCAAAAGCAAGAAAGATTTTTAGAATTTTTCAAAAAGGAAGAGGCAAGGCAAGAAAACATGATTAATTGCATTGATATAAACACAACCAATAAGAATAATATAGAAGCAAACAAAACTCCCTCTATTCTTTTTTGAAAAATTTCCCCATGAAGGCCAAAGCTCCTAGAGATTCCTTTCCACCCTCTCTTTTTTTTGTTCCCTCATTTGGCTGGCCTAATTAGTTAAATTAATTAACAACCAAAACAAATGAATGGTATTTTTCTCTAAACATATCTAAAAGTATGACGAAGTGATGTGAAAAATTTAAATTTCAAATTTTATGAAGTTAATTTCTACTTAATTTATAAGAAGATATGATTATTAATATTTAAATCATTCAACATCTCTATTAGAATAAATAACAAACAAAATATGATTATATTAAGCTAAAAAACCCAAAACCCTCCATTATATATAAGAAAAAAAATGAAACCCCATCAATCCTATCCACTCAACTTTCAAGTCTTATAGCTAAAATAAGTTGCAGCCAAACTTTTAGAACATGGTCGGTTGCTCTATGTGGACCAAAGTTAAACTTTTTTTTTTATACCATTATTTGCTTCACAAAACGTGGCCCTTGTCCTCCCATCTCTCTCCGATTCATATAGAAGAAGTTGGTGGTAACATGGAGAATTCATTGATGTGCATCCAGACACTTCTAATAAAGAAAGTTAATGACAGCAAGAACAAACCTGATTGGATGGGCATGTACAGTTCCATCTCCGTGCTCCTTTTATCCTTCCACATAAGCAGTGTTTTTAAAATCCAACCCAACGTTGAACCGGCCATTATATTGATTTCAGTTCAATCATTCTGTCGGACCAATTTAATATATTATATAAATAATGAAAATGTGCTATATTTTTTTACATTAAATATGACAGAAATAAAAATAATTTTTATTAAATTTGTAATTTTTTTAAAAAAATATATAAAATTTAATCTTAATTTAAACCAAATTTATTATCAGTTTCTAATTTAACCGATTTGTCCAAATTTAAACACATTAAAAATACATGTTAGTGCATAATATAGTACAACAATGCCTAAAAAAACAACCCATAACTTCATTTAATAATATATCTTTTTTTTTTTTAAATATGCTCCCTACCCTTTTTCATTATTCTCTCTATTTTCATGTGTCAACTCATTGCGTATATATATATGTGACCTTGATAAAGGCATTGTTGTGCTATTTGAACTAGCTTTCTTCCCCATTTATCTCCTTATCTTCTCTTTTATCAAGAGCTAATTAGTCTTGTCTGAAAAAAAAAAAAAAAATGGCAGGAATTGCCTTTGGTCGCTTTGATGATTCTTTTAGTTTAGGGTCTTTTAAAGCCTATCTTGCTGAGTTTATCTCAACTTTGCTCTTTGTTTTTGCTGGTGTTGGTTCTGCCATAGCTTATAGTTAGTACACATTATATATATCTTCATGTGAAGTGTTGTTTGTGTTCTTTTTTTGTTTGAAATCTTTTTCTTAACAAGAGAGGGTGCTTTTTCTTCCATGTCTTTTGTAGGTAAGTTGACATCTGATGCAGCTCTTGATCCTGCGGGTCTAGTAGCTGTTGCTGTTTGCCATGGATTTGCTCTTTTTGTTGCAGTTGCTGTAGGTGCAAACATCTCTGGTGGCCATGTTAACCCTGCTGTCACTTTTGGGTTGGCTCTTGGTGGTCAAATCACCATTCTCACTGGCATCTTCTACTGGATTGCTCAGCTTCTTGGCTCCATTGTTGCTTGCTTCCTTCTCAAAGTTGTCACTGGAGGCTTGGTAAGCTAGCTACTGTGTACACCTTAATAATTAATTAATGAACTTATACGTATTCATAATTTAAGGACTTTTCTGCCTTTCTAATGGCCTTAAAT
This sequence comes from Mallotus nudiflorus, assembly GCA_947683625.1. Lineage (NCBI taxonomy): Eukaryota > Viridiplantae > Streptophyta > Magnoliopsida > Malpighiales > Euphorbiaceae > Mallotus > Mallotus nudiflorus. The sequence goes on from CANTUR010000124.1 coordinate 261,141, forward strand.
TTTTAATTCAAGATTGATAAATTTTATTCTTTATAGGTCGATCTTATTAGGAGAGTTTTGCTTCTTTACAGGATTCATCCGACTGAAATTTTAACTTTAAAATATTTGATGAAGTTTTTGACCATTCGACCATTTATCACCCGCCGCGTAACTCACAGAATCTGAATAATAAAAAAAAGGTCTTCGGTAGAAAATAAGCTCAAATTTTGCTAACCTTTTTTTTGATACTTTTTTCAGGCAGTTCCAGTCCACAGCGTTGGAGCTGGTGTTGGAGCAGTTGAAGGAGTGGTAATGGAGATAGTGATCACATTTGGTTTGGTCTACACAGTGTATGCAACTGCAGCTGACCCCAAGAAGGGATCTCTAGGCATCATTGCTCCCATTGCTATTGGCTTCATCGTTGGTGCCAACATCTTGGCTGCAGGCCCATTCTCTGGTGGATCCATGAACCCAGCTCGTTCCTTCGGCCCGGCCGTCGTCAGTGGCGACTTCCACGACAACTGGATCTACTGGGTTGGGCCACTTGTTGGTGGTGGACTTGCTGGTCTCATTTATGGCAACTTGTACATGCCTGGTGATCATGCGCCTTTATCCAGTGATTTCTGAGTTTTTAAAAAATATAATTTGCTGAGTTTTTATTTATTGTCTGATGTTTCTAATCCATTTGAGTCTTTGTAATAAAAAGAAAGAGAAGCAAGATTTTTGCTCCTCATTCTTTTTTTACTGTTCTTTTTTCATGTTTCTTTCATTTTCTCTTTACATGTTAGTCCTATTTTGTCATTGGTCTTGTAAAGCTTGGTTTGTGGTTAGCTTTTGCTTTATGAGAAATGGATGGATCAGTTGATGATGTGCAGCAGGCAGCTACTTTTCTTTTGTCTTCTTTATGATTATGGAGATGGGCATGGCCTCAATTGTGCAACATCAGTTAACATCAATTATTTACAGATGCAACTTATAGTTTTTTGGACCAATTCAAAATTTAGATGGTTAGTGCATGCTTTGTTTGATAAGGACAAGAAAGGCTTATTGTGGCATTTGATTGGAATTATATGTAACAACTTATATTTCCTTTCTCTCATCATTCAATGGACTTGACAAAACAAGACACAGCCCCCCAAAAAAAAAAAAAAATTTCTTTATTTTGTATCCAATGCATCAATCAATCAAGCAACTGATGATAACTGAGTATTATAATTTCCTTCAAAATATCATTTAATCGAGCATGATAAGCCGAAAATTATTTGATTATTAATGATGTGTATGTAATAGTTTTATTTGCTTGTTCTCTTCTTATTTCTGAATTTTTCTTTAATTTTGTGATTGAATCTATTCAGAATTATATTATAAAGAATTGGCATATAAGAAAAAAATTTCTCACTTGTTATAAGGATTCTATAGATTAATTGGAACTAACAATACTCGTAATACACAAAAATGTCTTCACTGGGAGAACTCTGAGGGCAATTTTTTCTCATATGTCCATTCATGAGCCTTCCACTCAGGCAGCTGTTGGATGACAACCTACATAATTAGATTAACAGAATGAGATGGAATCCTTGACAGCATATAGATAGATTTCAAACCCAAATTTATGGCTATTTCACATAATAAAAAGTAATCATAAATCTCGAACTAAAATCTATTTTAATGGAAAGAATCTTACCGCTACATCACTCTACTTAATTGAAAAAAATAGCCATTTAGTATCAACAACACAATAAAGAGTGCAAACATAGTGAATTCACATACCATTCCTCTAGAATTTGGATTACCAACTGTGGTTTGGCAGGCAAGCCTCCAATTTTTTGGTTTCTTGATTGGAAGAGAACAAACAAAAAAAATATTACATGTCAGCTCCTTAATCAAGTTTAAATGATATAATAATACTGAGCTTTAATAAAGGAGGTTCATCAAGTCCTCTGGCCTATTTATCTCCTTTCTTGTAAAGTTCAGTGCATTGTCTCTATTTTCTCTAACAATTTGTCAAATAACAATAATGAAAATGGTCACTGTACCTTCTTCAGAACCTCCTTTTCTCTGTCTGTACGAGGGCTCAGTAGCTCCTTTCCCAGTATAACCTAACAATACAAAAGATAACCTTTGTCATTAAGAAGCCTATAATTGTTGCTCCACAATTTTGTGATATACAGGTACCAAAATCATGTAGTAATAAAGATAGCTATGAGTTGCTTGATATATATATATATATATCCCTAATAAGCACATACACAAATACGAGACCCATATACAATACGAGGATACGGTAATGCTATGATTTTTTAAAATTTAAGGATGCGACACATTATATATATATATATTTCCATAAAAAATTTGTATTATTTTCTATTATATAAAGATGATATGTTAAAATAAATGAAGTTAGTGTGATAAAATAGAAATTTCGTGAAATTTAAACACTTATTATAATCATTTAATTAATTATCTATCATTGTCATATATAAGACAAATATAAAAAGTTGCCAATACATATAACTTGTACAAAAAATGGAGCTACTATTACAAAGAAAAGCTCCAAATAATTTAAAAATTGACCATAATTATTCAGCCAATAATCTAGCTATCAATACCATATACATGACTTGTACAAAAAGTGACCAAAAAAACAAAAGCTGTGTCCTAAAAATAAAAATTAATAGGACAAATATTCAGTCAGAATACAACACTTATCAAACATGTGTTGAACAAATGTCAGATTATGTCAGATAAGTGTCGGTGTCCAAAAAGTGTCAGATACGGATAGTCTACCATATTTAAAGTGTCATAGATATAGCCTCATAAAAAAGAAGCTTTATGTATAGCTTCGAAATAGTGAGATTTCATGTCACTAACCAAAACTCTCTTCCATCAAAAGGAAAAAAAAAAGTGTTCTACATTGTGTGCAAAAATTATGTGCTATAGAGTAAATGATATGTATATATATATATAATAATTCACCTCCACTATGCAAGTTCCACAGGTTCCACCTCCTGCACAATTTAGCAAAGGTCTAGCCTGAAAAATTAAAAAAGAAATATATATATCATGCCAAGCCATACAAATCCACCATAAGAAAAAACTACATATAATTCAAATTTTTTACTATAAATTATCAGGAACTTACATATGGTCCATACAGCTCAAGATTTGAATCCAACATTATATTCCTTAGTTTTTGGCCACCACAAGCTGTACGAAAATGCACATCAGGAGTTCCATCTGGTAGTAACACAGACTTAAACCAACAACAAAAAACCCATCAAGCCAATGGCACCTAAATCACTTAGCAAATATTAAAATTAATAATCATTGTCATGATCACTTACATGAACAAATGCAAAATTGACAGAAGGTGGTTCTTCAGGAGAAAGGTCCTGCTTGGCATCGGATTTACTACTCTCAGGAACTGTGCCAATGGCCCTGATTTTCACTCTAGAAAAACTGGTAGACCTTGAAGCTGGCCTAAGGATTGTTCTGTAAATGTTGCTTTTTGCAGCAGCAGCAGCAGCAGTACTGCGTCTCAAGTTGTAAGATGGTTTCAAGGAATTGGCCAAACCATAAGAGTTAAGCTGAAGAGCAGTGCCCATCCTTTTCTTGATATTTCAGGATTTTGAAACAACGTCTCTGCAAAGATAGATACTTAAGTTTGCATTGGATATTTGCATGAAAAATTGCTCATAGTCATAGCAACGGTTTTATGCATGTGTGGTGGCGTTTATTTATCTTATCTAACACTGGGGTGTGGGAACAGAAAATACATGTTTTTGGGCCAATTTTTTTCTTCTGAATTGGACCAAAGTTTCAATCTTTTTCAACCCAAACCTTTTTTTTTTCCTTAAAAAAATTATAGTTAAAATAATAACAATAATAAAAATATACACTGGACAGTTACCTGTTCGATGTTGAGCAAGCTAAAACCCTTTCAAAATCTCTATCTTGCAAAGGGGGGAGCCTTTAAAAATCACAGAGAATCAAAGCAAATGCCCCAAATCTCAAGTCTGCGCCTCCTTTTCTCACCCCTAAGACCCTCTTTACCCGTCTCCTTCTCAAGAACAATTCCTTACTCTATCTTCACCGTCCTCTGCTCTTCTTCTGCTAATTATTCTTCAAGACGATACCGTGTAAGACCCAACAACAACCAGTCTTTCAATTTTAGAAGCAGAAAGAACAGTACTTTTAGTAAAGAAGAGGGTAATACTGATAAGAGGGACGAAAGAGGGGTTCTAATGGAAGAGACTGGTAAAGGGACTTTTGGGTTTAATAAAAGAAGGGCTGAAGGTAGAGATAAGGATGATAAACCCAAAAGAAATCTTCAATTGAAAGTGAGAAAACTCAATCCTACAAATACAATTTCTTATGTGCAAGTAAGTATCTTTCTTTCTATCTTTCTTCTTTGTTTTTGGGTTGGTGGCAATGGGTGGGTTTGTTTTATTTTCTGGGTTTTAAATGTTGTAAGGGATGAATTTAATAAAAGAATTTGATTTACTGCTTTGAATACTTGCATTTTGAATTCAAAATTGTTCACTTTTAAGCATTTTGAGATCGTGAATTAACTGTGGCAACATGTTTTGCGTTTTGAGGAGTCAACAATGGGGGAGGATTTGCTATTTAGATTTCTGTTTTACGTTCCATTGGTTGGTCTTTAATGAACTGCTGTGTGTTTTAGCTGAGATTGCTTGAAGCTGAATTGTCATATTTCCAGTTATATTGTATTGCTGTTATTAGTATTATTGACAGTTATACTCTGTGTTCCAGATTCTAGGGACTGGAATGGACACCCAAGATACTTCACCTTCAGTCTTGCTTTTTTTTGACAAGCAAAGATTCATTTTTAATGCTGGTGAGGTAATCATAATACAAATATGCCCCTTTTATGTGTAAAAACCATGATACTCCTTTTTAATGTTAGTGGATATTATAGACTAAGTATGTATATTATTCATGTTTGAGTAGTTGATTTTTATTAAGACAAGTTTGTTCTTTGCTTATCTTCCTATATTCACAATTTCAAATTTTTTGTGCAATCTGGTTTGCCTGAAATACTTTGGTTTCTCAATACTATTGTGTCTGCTACTCTATAAATATGTATATTTGGTCAAACTAATATATTGAACAAATTTATACGCTGTGCAAAACGATGAAGGTTTGATATTAGCTTTCCTAGAACTAGGAACAAGAAGCTAGCATTGCCTTTTTTCTCTTGAATGTGAGATTTAGAGTTGCATATTCAACTTGTTTCATATATTGCTCAAGCTCAAGGAATTGGTAGAATTATGAAGTCATTTTAGTTGAGGGTAACATTCAAAAAGCTTATGATGAGTGAGGTTTCTCTCTCTGCTTGATGGTTGTGCCCTGCAGTCAAAGATGATACTCCTTGCACACTATCCTAAAATATTGCTTAACATTGAATTTGGTGAGTAGCTGTATGGTCCATGGGCACCTCTAAATATTTTTTTTTCCTTAATTTACTATTGTCATGCAGGGATTGCAACGGTTCTGCACAGAGCATAAGATCAAGCTATCAAAGGTACGGGATATCTTAAAACAGAAACATGGGCATATGCACACACATACAAGCATCATGTTCACATCATAATGATACTTTCCATGTTTTATACAGCATCAGTGTGTATGCATAGTCTAATTCACAACAAAACTTGATTTTTTATTTATCTTTATCAGATAGATCACATCTTTCTCTCTCGTGTCTGCTCAGAAACAGCTGGTGGAATTCCAGGTATGTGTCATTGTAGATCAATTATGATCTCAGAAATGTAAGTTCTGCGGCTTGTAAGCATAAATAGATGTCTTATTACAATGCTCTATTGTCTTCAAGTGTGAACATTTCCTGACATTTGGATGGTCATGCAATAAGTGCAAGAGCACTAAATTATCAGTGTTTACTTTTCCTGACAGGTTTGTTGTTGACATTGGCTGGCATGGGAGATGAAGGAATGTCTGTGAGTATAATCAAGTTGAATTTGATGTATATAGACACCCTGTTTTCCTGATAATTTTGTTGCCTAAATTAAGAAGTATGGCATTTCCTGCCAATTATAAGTATAATTTTTTCTATTATGAAGGTCAACATATGGGGTCCTTCAGATCTTCAGTATTTGGTTGATGCTATGAAGTATTTCATCCCTCATGCTGCCATGGTTCACACAAATAGCTTTGGTTCTGATGTTACTGCTCTGTCTGGTGCAAGTACATTTACAGATCCCATTGTCCTTATTGACAATGAGGTTGTCAAAATATCAGCCCTTCTCCTACGGCCAATCTTCTCAAAAGAAATTGCAGTAAATCCTGGTGATATGTCTGTAATATACCTTTGTGAATTGCCTGAAATTATGGGGAAATTTGACCCAGCAAAAGCAAAAGCTCTTGGTCTGCGACCAGGACCAAAATATAGTGAACTGCAATCAGGCAATTCAGTGAAGTCAGATCGCCAGAATATCATGGTGAGTCCCAAATTCAATGGAAATCCTGTTTCTTCTGTACTTGTTTCTGACCGTGGGTTTTTACACATAATATTGGTTTATTGCATCATGCAGGTTCATCCAAGTGATGTAATGGGTCCCTCGATTCCTGGACCAATTGTATTTCTTGTTGACTGCCCAACAGAATCCCATGTAGAGGAATTATCATCCATACAATTCCTTCATAATTACTATGCTGACTACTCAAGTAGTCAACCAGAGAATTATAAAACTGTGACTTGTATCATTCATTTAAGTCCTTCTTCTGTAATAAGTAGTCCCAGTTACCAAAAGTGGATGAAGAGATTTGGCTCAGCCCAACACATTATGGCTGGACATGAGATGTAAGCAACTTTTCTTAACTGTTCTTGATCGAAAGGAGTGATGGTATTGGTCTCACATGACAGGTCCTCTTGGGTAATTGTGCTCATTGCAGGAAGAATGTGGAAATTCCAATTCTTAAATCCAGTGCTAGAATTGCTGCAAGGCTTAATTACCTGTGTCCTCAGTTTTTTCCAGCTCCAGGTATTTGGTCACTTAAGCAGCTTAACAGCTCGAAAGAAGATCCCAATGTTTCAGGCAAGGTTTGTTGGACATCCTCAGACAGCACTTTTGGTTTCCATAAATCTTTAATGTTCGCGTTTGAACTAAAGTGTTTGTTTTAAACCATCGTACCAGGTTAATGTCTCTGAGTCTGCTGCAAGGATATTGGCCGAAAATCTTCTTAAGGTATGCAAAAAAATTCTTTTTTTGACCATTAGCTCTGGTATTTCAGAATGCATACCACTCCTTTATTTTGTTTCTTTTCTGCACAAGGTAAAACTTCTTATGATTTTCCCTATGTAAGATACAACTGCAAGACAACATGTTCTTAACTATTAATTCAACTGCTTAAATATTATGTGACAGCCCAGTTTTTGTTCCCTATTCAATATTACTAATTTGATATGAGTTATATTTTCCCATGTCAAGGTTGGTTGAGTAGATTATGCATCAATATCTATTTTTTTTTTTTTTAAATAATTTTTTTGCAAATGCTGGTCTGAAGCTCGCAGATTGTGCACAACTGATTATTTTAGCTTATGTACCTAGGAATTAAATGCTAATTTTTATCCTTTTTGGTTTTCCAATTGTTAATGAGACAGCATTTTCATTTCAGCTTCCATTTCAATGCTATGAATGGTAGCCTTATTGAACAAAATAAGCAAGGATAATATGGGAAGCCATGTTAATTTGTGATTCTTCAAAATGGAATGCTGGACTATTAAAACAACGAAGCGGGGTAAAATTTTTGAAGTAATACTTGCTTATTTATTTTGGGACTACAGTTCAATCCCAAAAGGGCCTTCTGAAAACTTCATTTTGGTTATCAACCCATTTCCTAATCTAGCAGATTTCCAACCATAATCCTTGCTTGACTTATAGATACTTTTAGAAATTGCACCATATGTGCTCATCCAAGTTCATTTCCTTACATGACTAGAATTTTCTTAATTTGACACTGAACAGTTTACTTTGCGACCTCATGCTCACCTTGGTCTGGACAAATCCAATATTCCAAGTTTGATGGCTCCTGCAGAAGTTATTAATGAGTTACTCACAGAAACTCCAGAAATTGTAGATGCTGCCCAGCAAGTACGCCAGCTCTGGCATGGATCTGGAGGCATGGCTCTTGGGCAAGACAATAATATTATGATTGAAGAGCCATGGCTAGGAGAGAATACTGGTCCTTGTTGTTTGGAGAACATCAGGAGAGATGATATGGAGATTGTACTTCTGGGAACAGGTTCATCACAGCCATCTAAATACCGGAATGTTAGTTCTGTCTATATTAATCTCTTCTCCAAAGGAGGTCTACTTCTTGACTGTGGGGAAGGAACACTAGGACAACTGAAAAGAAGGTATCATAATGCAAAAACTTATGTTAACACTGCTGTTCTTGTGATAAGCATATTCATTCCTTTTTAACATGTAATTTTTGTTGTATGCTGACAACAGGTATGGTGTGGAGGGTGCTGATAATGTTGTGAGAAACCTAAGGTGTATCTGGATTTCTCATATTCATGCTGATCACCATACAGGATTAGCAAGAGTACTTGCTCTGCGATGTAGTTTGTTGAAGGGTGTGGCCCATGATCCATTACTTGTTGTTGGGCCAAGGCAACTTAAGAGATTTTTAGATGCATATCAACGACTGGAGGACCTGGATATGCAGTTCCTTGATTGTAGGAGCACCACGAGTGCTACCTGGGAAGCTTATGAGGGCAATAGTGAATCAAATAAGGATCACTCAGCTCCAGGAAGTCCAAATAATCTTGAGGATGTTAACCAGTCTACTGTGAATCCCGTGTCAACTTTGTTCGCAAGAGGTAGCCGCATGCAGAGCTATTGGAAGAGACCAGGCAGTCCAGTTGACAATGGCATGGCTTTTCAACTCTTGAGTAATCTGAAGAAAGTGCTCAGTGAAGCAGGGTTGGAGACATTAATTAGTTTTCCTGTTGTGCATTGTCCTCAGGCATTTGGTGTTGTGTTGAAGGCAGCAGAAAGAATAAATTCTGTTGGGAAATTGATTCCAGGATGGAAGGTTGTGTACTCAGGTGACACTAGGCCCTGTCCAGAACTGGTAGAGGCATCTCATGGAGCAACAGTCCTGATACACGAGGCAAGTATTTGAATTCAAATGTATGATTGGTAATTGTTTTGAGCAACAGTCATTTTGTTGCGTGGCTTTTCTTCTCTGTAGGTGATAGTCCTGTTAGCATTTAGGTTAAGAAATTTAACAAACCATTACAATTTTTTGATATGGTAGTCATTTAGAGGCTTTTCAATTTAGGTACACTAAAATACTTCATGGTTGGCTTATTCAGATTTGTGGTGGCTGAGCTCACTGATGCTCTTGTTGAACCACACTTAAGATAATGCGGTTAAATGGTTACATTTTTTGATGTCTTGCAGGCAACTTTTGAAGATGACTTAGTGGATGAAGCTGTAGCTAAAAATCACAGCACAACAAAGGAAGCCATAGAAGTAGGAAACTCAGCTGGTGCATATCGAATCATCCTGACCCACTTCAGTCAGAGATACCCAAAAATACCTGTTTTTGACGAGACACACATGCACAAAACATGCATTGCTTTTGACATGATGAGTGTTAACGTAGCAGATTTGCCAATTGTTCCAAGAGTACTTCCATACCTTAAATTGCTCTTCAAAGATGAGATGATAGTTGATGAATTAGATGATGTTAGTGCTGTAAGTGCATTTTCTTGATAATTAATTGATATTGATTTTCACAACTGAGTCTATTTTCTACCAGTACCCAAAACCTTCTAGTTGTATGTAATAATGTTCAAAGATTGCTATGCTTTTCTGGTAATGGCTGAGTTAACAATTAAGTAGACATGCATAGAGGACTGGGTTCTGAATTCTCCTTCAGTTCGTCACCTCAATTTTTTTTCCCCTTTGGAAGACTTGTCATTTGAGAAGAGTAGTTGAAAGTTCTTAGGTTGTGGTACAAGGGGAGCAAATGAAACCTCACTGTGTGGAATGGGTAGATGGAAGTCAGCATCTTAGCCAAATTAATATGTTTGGTGGATTCATTCCACTTGAGCAAAATGGTCATGATGTGTGTTTTGGTGGGATATTCATGTGGCTTTAGTTCATATTATTCAGCTGCTAAAGCTGGCCAAGGATGTGAAGTTTAGACGGTGAACCCCCACACCACCCCCCACCACCCGCAACACATTGAAGTTCCATCACTAGATTTTTATTAAGTTGAGGTTTATAAGGAAAATTTGAAAGGTTTAATTTGGATAAATCCACTTATAAGCACGTGAAAGATATATCTTGTAAATATTATCTCTAAAAAAAAAAAAAACTGACCTTCCCTAACTTTTCATCAAATATGCATTCAGACTTTATATATATTTTTGTTGTCAAAAAATTTGATTTAATTTGATAATGCATTTTTCCAAAGCATGCAATCCAAGATTCAAATTGAAAATTAATTAATCAATAGAAGCCTAATTTGTATGCATGGCAATCGTAGATTATCATGTGAAATGGAAATCAAAATCTATAATTTGTGAAATGATTAATATTATAAAACCATTTAAAAATTGATAAAATATGCCATTTACAATTTATTTAATACTTAGTTAAATAAAAATCTAAAAGCATTATGTGAACATATACTTATATATAATGAAAGTATTTTTAAAGTACAATTTTACTTCAATTTTGTTCATAATTTTTCACATATAGATAACATGCTTGTTTTAACTTAGATATGATGTTATAAAATACTTAATGTAAAATGAAATTACAGCAAGTAAAACTAGAAAAGAGAAATTTATTTAAAAATAAAAGCAAAAGTTCATTTAATTTTGCTTTCTAAAGCGTAAATTATTTCAAATTAAGTTAGCTAATGTGATCCAAATTAATTGGTTTAAACTGAGTTCTTAAAACTTGAAAGATTCTATATTCAAACTTAAACACGCAATATCAAATATTTATCTTTAATTAAATGAATAAAATGTTCAATAAGCGAATGTTTAAAGATTCCATATTCCAAATTTCAGAGAATGAAACCCAGTCCTAAAAAAATTATTTAAAGTTTAGTTCTACCAAATGTTCAACAAGCACAAATGTAGGGGTGACTTGCTCTTACGTTTCTTCTTGGATTTAGAAAGAAAAAAAAAAAATTGGCATCATTATAATGGGAAAAGATGGCCCAAAAAATGGAAAAATTATAAATTTGATATTTGAGTTTTTTAATTTTTTATTTGAGTGTCTAATTTTTTTTACAATCAAATATTTGAACTTTAAAAAAATATAATAATATATTGTTTTCGACTAATTTGATGCTAAATGAATACTTAATTAGATTAAATAGGATTCACTTTTATCTCAATTATTAATTATATCTTTTTTGCACATATGTTGCATTATTTAAAAGATAAAATTATTTTTATTCAATCACTTTTTATGTCGACTGTCGAAATTAATGTTAAAGTTATTTTTATCAATTTATAACATTTAATAAAATACTAAGATTATTTTTGTTTTTTAAATAATACAATACACATAATACATAATATAACTAATAACTAAAATAAAAGTGAATTCAATTTGATCTGATTCAAAACTCAATCAATCCAAGATGTTATACTAATATATTTTTTTAAAGTTTAAATATTTTTTATTATAAAAAAAATTAAATATTCAAATAGAAAAAATTGAATTTCTTTAATGTTTTTGGCGTTATAAACGTGAAATTAAATACACGAAATAAATTCAATCAATAAAAAAAATAAAAAATATTAGTATATATAAAGTACATAAGGTATATCAAACAAAAAACGAAAATAAAAGATAGGGGCAACGGGGTAATTGCGCTGGGTGGCGCAGGCCCAAAAACATAAACACCCACACACCACGTCGGCGCGTCGCGATCTCATGTGCTGACCTGTCTTCTTTTCCATCGTTAACCATAACGAACCCTGTCCTTGAAGACCACTGCGCATCATTCATTTCAATTTCAATCAAAAGCCCTAATTGCCATCCTTAATTTCAATCATCCAGGGCCTTCTTTCGATCTGATATTCGATTCGATCTCTCTCTCGATCCTCTGCTTCGTACAGGCAACAATCTCAAGAACCCTATCTTTCAATCTGATTAATCTTTTTCAGGTTTTTTTTTATGAACTGGGTTTGAGCAATTAGGAGCTAAATATTTGATTAATTTTGGAAATCGGGGTTTTTTTGTTTAAATTTTATTTTTTGGGGATTAAAAAGAGAGGATTTTGAAGATATGGATTCAAGTAGGAGAGCAGTGGAATCATACTGGAGATCGAGGATGATTGATTCAGCAACTTCTGATGAAGATAAAGTAACGGCTGTTTATAAATTGGAAGAAATTTGCGAGCTTTTGAGGTCTTCTCATGTAAGCATTGTTAAAGAGGTATCTGAGTTCATATTGAAAAGGCTTGAACATAAAAGCCCTATTGTGAAACAAAAGGTAATTTTTACTTTTAATTATCTTTCTTTTTTTTTTGCTATGTTTCAGAGCAGATATATTGTGGATTTTGTTTTAAGAAAATTTGATTAATTTTGGTTTTTGTGATTGATTTTTTATTTGTTGTTTTTGCTGATGATCAAAGGTAGGGAAGAGAAGATATTGGATTTTTTTATTTCCTGTTTGTTTTAGGAAATGTTTGGTGATGCCTATTCTGCTTGAATGCAGGCTCTGAGGTTGATAAAATATGCTGTGGGCAAGTCTGGGGTGGAGTTCAGGAGGGAAATGCAAAGACATTCTGCTGCTGTACGTCAGTTACTTCATTACCGAGGTCAGGCAGATCCTTTGAAGGGTGATGCCCTTAATAAGGCTGTGAGAGACACAGCCCATGAGACTATCTCCGCGATTTTTTCAGAGGAGAACAAGGCAGCACCTGCAGAAGATCTTAATAGAAGGATACAAGGATTTGGGAATACAAATTTTGAAACGCCATCAGAAGATAGGAAATCATTTATTAGTGAGGTAGTTGGCATTGGAAGTGCATCTATCAAGCAAGGACTTAGTAGCTTTGCACAAGGCCATATGTTGAAGAAGACTGACAATGGAAGCTATAAAGGTCCGAATCTTAGGAGGTCCTTGACGATAGAAAACGACCAATCAGATAGATATGAGCCAGTTCAAATACGCAATGAAAGTCAGGGAACTTATGGAGCTGCAAAAAGTGGGTCTTGGGGCCAGGATGCAATGGTGGTGAATGCGGAGACAAAAAATGGGGACTCCAGTTCAAGTTACAGGGAGGGTAAGACTCGAGAGGAGAGGTTGTTGGAGACTATTGTAACATCTGGTGGTGTACGATTGCAACCCACCCGTGATGCCATTCAAGTTTTTCTAGTAGAGGTAGCAAAGTTAGATGCACTGGCCTTAAGTCATGCCCTCGAAGCCAAGCTCCAATCTCCTATGTGGCAGGTATGGTCTTTATTCTCTCCTATGATTATTAAGTTGCTATATGAAATTCATCTCTTTCTTTTTCCTGCCTTCAAATGTACAAATTTATCACTGAAGAGCATTTCATTCTAGTTAGGAGTCTTACTGGTTTCTTGTCATATTATTGGACATTTCAGTTCCGATACTTTAATACCCTTATTTGTCAAGGGGAAACAGAGAGGAAAATAAGTTCCATCTGCTTACTTTTTCATTTTATTTTCTCAAGTGTTATTTGGGATAATTTTCTCTTTCAGGTTCGCATGAAAGCTGTTTGTGTGCTTGAATCAATTCTGAGGAAGAAGGATGATGAACATTTTTCAATTGTAGCTTCATATTTTGCTGAAAATAACGACACTGTGATCAAATGTTCTGAGTCTCCTCAATCTTCTCTCAGGGAAAAATCTATGAAGGTATGCACTTGTTATCAGGTTCTGCTTTTTCTTCCCTCATTTCCTCTGTCTCCCTTGACCCATGGGAGAGAAGAAAGGTGAACTTTTATTAACTCATGTATGTGATAGGTTATTAAGATGATACATCTTCCCTAGATGAAAGACTTGCCTCCCAACATTTATAACAAGTGCCATTATATTCATTCGATCATTGAGGGCTAAATTGTTTATATTAGAGAAGTGTGATATTTTTTGTGGCTATTAGACATTAAGAGCGCAGTTTCTGCCATGAAATTATATCTTCAGCTTCTTTCTATAACATCTAGATAAAAACATGGGGTTCTTTCTTAGAAGTATATCTTACTTCTAATTTGTTTTTAATGCTAATATGGGGGGTTTATTGCTTTTTTTAACAATCAACTCTATTATATTTATTTTCTGTTTTTTTTCCTGCTTTGCTCGTCTGTAAAAACACAGTAGTTCATCCTAGTCTTTGATAGTTCAGATGATATTGTTATTGGAAGTATTGAACCCCGATGTATGAATCACATGGAAACATTCTTTAAGTTCACAAGATATATTTGGTCACTAAAGGATGTATGGCCTTTGATGAACAGGTGTTGAGCCTTTTGGGTGGGGAACAGGCTGGAGGCTTTATGGGAAATTCGGAAAAGTCAGTAAATGCTGTGACCCCTTCTGTACAGATGCCTGACTTAATAGATACTGGAGATTCAAATGACTTCTTTGAAACTGATGATTATACAATGAAGCCAAATGATCAAGCGGCGGGCAGTTTGACAACATCAACAATGAGTCCTTTAATAGATGATCTATTTGGAGATAGTTATGGCCCTGGTGTGAGCTCTATCGAGCAAAAGAATGATGATGATCCATTTGCAGATGTCTCATTCCACCCTAGTGAGAGTAAAGAACATGGTGATGACCTCTTTTCTGGGTTGACTGTTGATAGTAAACCAGGAATTAATGAGAATCATTTGCCTACAAATAATAATATACTGGGGCAGTTTGATATTTTTGGGTCAAATTCTGTATCTCTACTGGAGCAAGAAAATTGTAAAACAGATGTTAATGATTTAATGGATGGAATGTCCATAAATGAAAATGTCTCAAAGATGAAGCAGCCAGAAACAACATGTGCAGCACTCCCAGGAAATATTTTCTCAAATGCAAGTAATCATTCTGCATATCAGCAATCAAATGATGCGGTAACTAGCACACTTGGTTCTCAAGTGATTGGAATGAATGCCAATCCAATATTTCCTTCTGGAACTATGCCATACAATATATCTCCAGCCATGATGCTGAATCCAACTCAGCCCATAACTTACAGTGCTATGGGAAGTTTTCTTGCTCATCAGCAATTTCTGGCTGCAATGTCCAACTTCCAACATTTAAGCAACCTCAATGCACAAGATCCTGGAGTAGGTCATGCTGGTGCAAGTAATGGAAGTGGATACTCTTCAGCACTTCCTGATATTTTCCAGCCAAATTATCCAAACCAAGCTCCTAGTTCAATCATGAACAACTCTAAGAAAGAAGAAACCAGAGCATTTGATTTTATCTCCGTAAGTTTTGATTTTTCTGATTTCCAATTGCTGGTTGATTGAAATTTTCTTTCTTCTGAAGTTTTGGGTAGCAATGGTCATGTAACACTTTGTTCTCCATCCTTTTGTTTGAGGATGAAGAGAATGCCATTTTCTATGCATGTGTGAATTGTTCTGCAGGTAATGTTTAAGGTTTTTGATTTGAAATTTAGGGAGAGGATTGATTTGGTTCAGGATCTGGACATATTTCTGAAATCAAAATTTTGAAAATTGCAGATCTTCAAATCAATTTGAGTAATCCAGGTTGATATTTTGGTGTCAGATTAGCTGTTAAACAACCCTAAATCACAGTTGTGAGAAGTAGGGAGCTATTGTGGGTAACTGAAATCACATTGTGAGGTCTGTTGAAGGTTGAGAAGGGCTAGTAAATTACACTTGGTATCTCCAGCAAAGATGTAGAGAATAAGCTTAAATAACATGGTGCCAATTTTTACTGTGTAGAATATGTGTGTGATATTAAGATGGATATGCAGGCATACAATGGTTGCTAGAATCAGCAATGAGTGTATTAAGGAGAAGGTGGGAGTAGCTCCTATTGAGGACTGATTGAGAGAAGGTAGGTTAAGGTGGTTTGGACGTGTGATCCATAGACCCATGTATGGCTAGTTAGGAGGATTGATAATATTAACATAGATGAATCTAGAGGTAGGCCTCAGAATAATTTGGAGAAGGGTGGGTAAAAACAATTTATTGGCTCTACATCTTTTTGAAGGTGTAGTTCATAATCGTGTGGAATATAGAGAGATAATCCATGTTGCTAACCCCAATTAATTTGGGATTAAGGCTTGGCATAGTTGAGTTGAGTTGGGCTGTAGAATGTGTATTTGGTTTTAGTATTTTTATTAACAGCTTTATGGTCCATAAATGTTGCTGTATGAAGAGAACTGCAAAAGGAAATCTGGTGATGTAATTGTTGATAAACTCTAATGTCATCATCTGCCTCATTTTTCCTTGTTTTCTGATGAATGAGTCTCTCTCATTTGTTTTAACATTTTTTATTGCAAATGCTAGGTCTATGAGTTTCAACAATTTTAAGCCTATGTTTAATTATGCGTGATGTATATGTTACATTGGATGACATTTGCAAGTAAAATGTTGATTGTGGTGCATTTTCGTTTTTCTAGAATGATGAAAAATATCTGGTTTACTGCTTGGTATTGCAGGATCATATTGCAGCAGCACGTGATCCAAAAAGAGTGGCTTAAATCTTTTATCTTTAAGCTAGACCGTGACTGGCCTCCTTGGTATTTGGTTCCATTGTTTATCCATTCGAGGCAAATAGATTGAAACAGGTCAAACATTCTTTGGCAATAATGGGCTGTTGATACCGTGGCATGTTTCCATGAAAGTATGATTGTAAGCGATGGTGTGGGGGAGATCCCGGAACTAGATTATCTATGTTTGAGATTAGAAAGAGAGGTGTGGCTTGTAGTGCTCATATTCAGTGATGCAGGAAGCAATTGTATGTTCTTTTTATTTGGATTTGTAAATTCGTTTCTTTTTTTTTTTTTTTACCCTTTTATTTCTTTTTTCACCTTTGGTTTTGTATTTCTCCCACACTCACAAGAATGCTTGTGGTACATGTATTTGAACATAGTTAATAAAAAGACCATGCTGTTCCTCTGGACGCATCTGTAATGCTTGATGCACTTACAAGTGTTTCTTCACCTCCAACAGTTGGATGCACTCCACTATTTTTTGTCCTGGAATTTGATGCAGTTATAGTGCATTGTTTGAATGAGCAGAAAGCTTTTGTAAGCATGTTGTTTGAGGAATGCAATTACCTCTGCTGGGCAATGGTAGGTGCAGTCTCATGGTAGTTGGATCAGGAGATGTTCCTATAAATAGTCTAGTAGGTTATGCGGTCTCATGGCTTATTATTTCATTATCTTTCCGAGTTAAAGGGAGGCTGTTGAATATTGCATGGATATGTAGAGCACAAGAAAATGGATATCACATTATACTGTACACTGAAGGTGCTAAGTTAAATTACACTTGCGTTTGAACCAGTCATGTATTCCTATACAACGAGGATCTATAAGCATTCTGGAGAGGGCAACTACGATATGAAGTTTATTCAACAGGAGGATTAGCAGATGGCTCCTCGTTGATTTTAGGTGATGGATCTTGACAGTTGCTCCATAATCGAACTTCCATCTTCTTAGTTCTGTTTAGTTGCTTCACAACTTCAAGCCGATCAATAGAGTATGGAGAAGGAATCTGAACACAGTGAATGAATATCAGATTAGCAGATAGGTAAAAGTTAGGAGAACAGGAACAATTGAGCCAAAACATTACCATATTTGGCATGTATTTCTTTATGGCTGCTAGCATGGCTGCATGGCCGACAGCAGAGACCTGCACTCGGAGGGAGATTACGAAATATTAGCTCTTTTCAAGGATTGTTCAACTGCTGCTTAGATGAGCTCGACGTTAGTGTTAGCTCATCATCATATCAACATCAACAAGTAATGACAAGGGCTTACAGGAAGTATCATTAGAATTGTAATGGGAATGAGTGTAGCAATGTCATTCAGTGTTCTCTTTAACTTCCTCCTTTCCCTCCTTGAAAGTTTGCGGCCGTGCACTTGCTTTAGAAGTAGTTCCAAAGAATCAATGATGTCTACAAAGAGCAATTGAGTTCCCATCCACACATCCTTTAAAAATGATTCATTTAGCAATTCAATATCCAAAATTTATTTTAGATTTGTTAATTGACAAGAACCAGAGTTTGTTTGGCTTACAGAAGTTGTAGACGCTAATTTGACGCCATATCTCCTGAGTAAACTCTCATGCAGAGGACTGGATTTTGTGGAGGTACCAGGGACCTCTGTGGAGGTTACAACTTCAGGCACAGCAGAACTTCCAGCCTGCTCCTACAGGTGTAGAAGTACATGTGCATTTAGTATAAACAAATGCAGAGACATGCCCCCAGTAAACAGACATGTATACGCATATATACATTAACGTGCACTCATGAGATCCACAGATTCATCGTTCCTACACCAACACAATGTCTCAAAATGGTAGTTGTTACCAGGCAACCATACCTTTCTTAATTCAATGCCTCTTTGAGATTTAACATTTAAGCATCCCTGTAGCATCAACTCCCTTGGCTTCTGTCGTGCTCCCGATGCCACAGAAAATTTGTTTGTGTCCCTTTCTACTGCAGACACTGTGTGATCAGAGGCACCTCCTTCTGCAATCTTCCTCAATTCACTGCAAGAGAAAATGACCTAGCTACAATTATCTGGAATTTTTCTAAAACAGTTCAATATCTAATTGCATTGGATAATAAGATATCATCTGAAAAAGACAGCATACCAGGATTTATCGTAAATTGCACGATAGTCTTCCAAACATACAGTAAACAGGCTTTGGCTGAAAAGTTGAGTGTAACATGTTAACTCAATTTGATACTGCAGCAGATAGAAAGCTAAAACATAAACTAGGCTACAACTAGAGGTTTGCAACCTCCGGAGCAAGAATTCCAGCGATTCTGCATCTAAGAGCTGTTGAGTTGAACGGCTGAAGTGAGCAAAGCCAGAGAAAACATCATAGCAAATAGTAAATACTGTGGATAGGATAATTTCTTTCTCTGCTTGAACTGGGTGTTGCTTTGACCTTTTTCTTTCTTTCCTTTTGAACTGTGACCCTTTTCTTTCTTGATTTCTTGCAGGAGTGCATGAAGCATAAAAATCAAGCCACCCAATTTCATCAATTACTACCTACAAAGATGAGATTTGTACAATATGATACTTGGTATAATGCACTACCAACAAATTATAATAAGAACTCACCTCCATGAAACACTCATATGCTGATACAGAAGCAAGTTCAGGATAAATGAAAAGGATGCCACACTCCAAGTAACTGCAGGCAGACCATTCAGCCTGTTATCAAATTTGTAAATATATATATATATATATGACATTCAGAATCAAGCTAAATTGTGAAGTTACTTGAGGAAGTCTTTGACCAGCTCATCTAGATCATTAACACTCATTCTTGACAAAAATAATCTAGTCTTTCTTCCCAAATATGCAAAAAGTCCAAGAGTAGCCAAACTGTCTGCCTGAACCTGTTAAAATTTTTAACAGATCCATTGTTCAAATGCCAAAGAAATATAATTCTACTTTGAGGCATTAGAAACATAATAAGGAATTTATATGTCTAAAAAAACTTATTCCACATTTGGATGATTTATATCATGTCTTCCAGATAAAATTTTTGTTAAACACATTAAAAGTAAAACAAAATTACTGTTTCTACAAAGTTAACCAAGAGAATTTCATGAACCATAGAATTCACCTTCCCAAGAGATTTTTTTGCCCCTTTAACAACAATTTCCTTGGAGATTGCCAATGAGAGTTTTTGCTGAGCTAACCCGATCCAGAATTCTAGCTCTTCAATTTTGCTGCAAGGAAGAACCTTTGCTCCAAAATGTGACAAGAAGTTGAGTTCAAATCCTGCCTCAATTGACAATTGGTGCAATTTTTCCACTTCGACAAGACTATGTGAGAGGTCTATCAGCTTTACTAATACGTCATCAATCGACAGCGTAAACATAGGACACGAAGTTCTTCCAGTACCCAGTTTCCCCACAGCAGCACAGCAGGTTATTGCTACAACTGTTCCTGCAACGCCACTGAATACATATGTCTATGCACTAAATTTACAAATCAATAACTATAGAAAGACTGCAATAAGCTAATAGCAGAGGATCCTTCAAACAAACCTTC
Organism: Mallotus nudiflorus; assembly: GCA_947683625.1. Lineage (NCBI taxonomy): Eukaryota > Viridiplantae > Streptophyta > Magnoliopsida > Malpighiales > Euphorbiaceae > Mallotus > Mallotus nudiflorus. Next base: position 281,372 of record CANTUR010000124.1, read on the forward strand.
CAGCATATTCCATGGACCACTTCTTCAGTAGGGGAATGAAAAAACCTGCTATACGAGGCAATTCCACCACTCTAAACCATTGCACTAAGTCTTCATGCTTCATTTTCAGTTGACCTTCGATGTATTCCTCCACCAAGTTTATCTTTGTGGTCAAGCTTAAGTAAATGAAGGGCAAAAGCATTAGAGCTAGTTGCTATCTTTACAATCAGTGTTTGTATTAAGATGCAGAAATGCCACAATAATACAGAGTCATAGATAACAACAGCAGCTTCACAAGGTTTAAACATGGAATTTGACTTTACCAAAACATTTAAACATTATATAGAGACATCCAATTTTATATAAATATCTCTGGAATTTCTTTTGTTGAAGCAGAATAGACATGAAGGTCACTTGTATATGAAATATGAGCACAAAACATAAACATACATTTCTTTAACTGGAGACGCATTGTTGTGTCGATCGAGAGAAAGCAAACTCTCAACTTCAATTGCCGTTTTCAGCAAAGCATAAACAGCAACCTGGACAGCCACAATAGTCAATGATTCTTGTTCCAATTTTTCCACCTCCACTCAATTAAATTACCTCTGTGATAGTTGTTAAAGGAAAAGAACAAAATATGAGCAGAAAAATGTAAATGCACATTATATAGAACATCAGATATGACAACTCGAATTCTAATAAGAGCGAAACACTACTACAAGCAAACACTATGTCAAATGTATGTGAAAAAACAGTGAGAATAACGAAATGTCAAACCTGATAAGCAATACATTTATGCCATGCATGGACATCTTTCCCATTCCAAGCCATTGCAAGCTCTGCACCACTTCCTGCCAGTTCAAGTGACTGAACTGCAAGGGAAAAGCTTGCAGCAGATTCATGCAACACCCATATGAGACAATTTACACGACTGAACTCTATTTCATTATCATCTACTTTAACCACGGTATTGTTATTGTCACCACCAGTTTCTTCATCAGAAGTAGAAAGGGTCATAGATGATAATGCTCTAGAAGAAACACAACGTGGAGAAGTGTAATGTGCAGATAAATATCCAAGTGAAACACTGCTCATCTGAAAGAGAAAATATTTACATTCCTTCCTGTTCATTTTCAATAAGTTGCGCAAACCAGTATAGCCTCTTCTGCTTTTTGATCTGAAAGACTTGCTGTGACATCAAAAGGACCAACGATCAATGATGAACTTTCTAAGCAGTCATCTAGAAGACAATTTGAATGGTACTGATGTACCAGTTTCTGTAGCACCAGTACGTGATCTCCTATTTTCTTCTAATGTTGTTGAACAGACTGTCAACGTTCTCAAATTCATAACTATCAGAAAAAAAGAGGAGGATATCTGTGATGTAGTCTATCAATCTATGTGACTGGAGTTGGAGGTTCTTGAAGCAAAAGGCAATAATTTCAAAACAACCTTTACTCTTTTTCTGATTTCAGTTATTCAAATCTGTTTCTTCTAATACAACATTACAAGTCCTGAAAATGATTTCCAATGTATAACCTTTTCAATGATGTTTTGAGCTAAGACCCATGAACAAAAAAATTTCTGTATCTTTTCAAAAAATGCAGTAGGGGCAAAAACGTTTCTACTAAGTAATAGCCCCAGTAAGCATTCAAGTTCCATTTCCATTAGCCAGAAAAGCCCTTCTACATAAATTACAAAACAGTTATTTTCATGCTTAATTGTTTTAAGAAAAATCAGTAGCATTATATCAAGAAAAGATCAAGAGCACAAATGTTTAGATCTAAGTTCACATACACACTCTCAGCCAATGATATCCAAAGATTGCATACTATCAAGAAATGTCAAGAATGATCCTTTTTTTAACCAAACTTGCAGAACTCATATATAATCAACACCCAAATATATAAATATTTTCTCTAATGTACATAAAGATTTAGAACGCTTACGAGAAGTGAGATGGCTTGAGCAGTTGCAGAGAGAAATGTGAAGCCATGGAAGAAGAATAAGAAAGAAGTCAAAGAGAAAAAGGGGAAGAAAATGTAAAACCATTGAAGATGTTATAGAAAAAAGAGGGTTTCTATTTTTATTCTTTTGCGTAGCCTTCGAGGAAATGTGAGCGAAAGGGACAAGAGTTGTTTATCATTTCTTGGTAGTTATCAAATGCAATGGATAGCTGTTTCTTAGGGTTCTCCTCCCGCCAGCCGTTTAGCTTTTGAAGTTTTTGGACTCTAATGGAGACTCTCAATGATCCATTTACAGAGCATATACTTCCCTCTATGATTGCTCCCATTCGTAGACTCTCCCACTGTTTTATTGTTCTGACCGGCATCACAGTTTCTCTAGAATCTCAGCCTGGCGGCTAGTGCATATCCCAAGCCAAGACAGAAACTTGAGCATGACGAGATCACGTGAAGAGCGCTAAACTGATGAACACTAAAGATGGCTATGATCTTGTAGTTGCAGCATCTAAGCATATACTATGAATTGACTTAAGACTTGGTAAAGTCAACTTCGTTAATTACAAAGAGTTTTTAATGCATACATTGGCTATCAGAAAATTCTTAGCAGGGAATTGGTAGACGAATAATTCAAGCAATGTCTGAATTTAAAAAGAAAAGTGCGGGTTAGATTCATACAATAAGGTCAAAAGCCAAGGTAGTGGGTAATGAATATGGAAAATCCAATTAACTAGGCCACAACTACAACTGTCGAGGATCTAACAACTATGCAAAAGCTCTATTAGTCTTCAATGCTGGAACACTTCAGTAGTTAATCCTCCCACTGTTCTTCTCTTCAGAAGCTTTCAAGTCCGATGATTCCTTCCGAAACCCAAGTTCTGACATGTCTTGCCTTGCCATCAAGTTTCTGCAGAGCACCAATAAAATCTTTGTCTGATGAGACAAACCACTTTGCAACAAGAAACTTGAAGAAAACAGACCGTAATGGCTACAAAGCTTATATAACATAATTCTTATCACGAAAGGAATTTAACTTTCAAAATCAATAAGAAAATACAGAAGTTCAATCCCGAATGTAGCATTCTAATACAGAAATTTGCTCAGATATATCACAGGGAGTGTTGAAGACTCACACGAATAGACAACTTTCCAAAAATTCTACTGGCAAAGCAGTGTTGAGCAGTTAGAACAATACTTACATGTACAGTTGTACCAATTTCATCCAACAGAATATTGAAAATAGCAACCAATCTTTATGTCAATGATTATTCAAGCTAGGTTAAATTCAGGCTTTAACAAAACGTTCAATTAAATCACATCAAGGTGTATCATAAAACAGACCTTACCCATTTTTCCATCCTACTTAACTGAGAGTCTTGAAGATCAAATGTTAATGCTATTCCCTAGATAATCAACAACTAGTAGAATTACTGAGATTTAATTTCCGATGCATTGCAACTGAGACACGTTCCAGGACAATTCAAATATTCTAACAGACAAACAAAGTTTGCATTAGCTAGAACTTGGTATTAATATAGATTCCCACATCCTCCACCCAGCCCCTCAACCTAATTCAACGTCTCAAGTTATCAACCTCCATGAGATATGCTTATCATTTGGATTTTCAGGCTGAATCCAAAAGAAATTTGGCTGTTAAAACATAAAATTTATACAAAAAGCATAAACATCAATTAGAACAGATTATACCACATCAATAAACTTACTTATCCATGCGACATTCCAGGTACTTCTTGGAGAAAATTCTGCATTTGTCAGATTTATGGCCAGAAGATTTTAGACAATCAAGGTAATCTTTCTTCTCCTGTAACCAAGCCAATATAGGGACTAAAAAAACCTAAATATAAGTAGAAAAATAACAAGCACCAATAATGATAACAAGGAGATCAAAATTTTTTACTAACCCATCATACAGGCAAGTTTATTCTAACAAAAAAAATTATGAAGACTTTAAAGAAACATTACCAAGTCACATTCATGCATATGATCTAAAGGGAAGACTCCTTTTTCTGGGGGTACAGGTCTTGCTCCTCTATTTCCACCAAATGCACCACCTGTCAAACATTTCTAGTTTCATAAGAACACAGAGAAAACCAAGACACAGAGCACTGGAAACATACAAATTAGTACACCAGAAAACAAATTATCATAAAATGGAACCAGCAAATAAATCATCATAATACCAAAAGTGGGTCAGGCAAATCCAAATGGATAAATAACTGAACTTTTCATTTGACTCCAACTTGTAGCAGTTCAAAGTGCAATTTCTGGATTTGGCTTCCAGTTGAGCAAATTGACCAAGCACAGAACTAACACAATCTTAAATTATTCATTATCTTACAGTCAAATTATGCTGCAAAACTGATTGATTTCAAGAGCCCTCACTTTTATTTCAACAACGCATCCAACAGCAAACATAAAACAAACAAAACCAATAAAATTTTCAAAATCAAACACCCATATGAATAATGGAAAACATTAGCAGAGCTGCTTTTCAACTTTTTTCTTTATCTGGGTTGCTACAAATAATGTATAAAACTCTGTGAAGATTCAAAGTTTCTGATTCAGATGTTGTTTACCTCACTTAACTGTTAACAACGATAATAATAACTATAAAAAAGATTGCAACTTTTATGCAAGTATAGACATATATATGAGAGAGAGAGAAAGAGAGAGAGATGCGGATTGAACCTGCACTCATTTGAAAAAAGTTTGCAGCTTTCAGTTCTGTAGTTCGTTTTGCAGTGGTGATTTGTTTTCTTTTCTTTTCAGGTTGGTGCTAAAAATCGACGCAGTTTACTGGATTAAATCTTCAATTGCTTTCACCGTATTTTTATTCTGACCTAATTAAAGCAAAATTCAATATTTCTTATTGAAGGAAAAAAAATCTTCAAATTTATTGGCATTTGAAACTTAATTAATATAAAATATTTGAATTTGTGCCCCAAAATTGTTCTCCTATGGTCGGTCTTGTAATCAGAATTAAATTTTAAATGCCGGTAATTTATAAAAATAAATCCAAAAAAAAAAAAAAATTGATGTCTATTACTGTCAGAGATGTGGGAAAATAATGAAAATGGAAGAGAAATATTTGCAATTTTTTTTTTTTACATCGGATTACATATATTTCAGTAAATTACATTTTGTGGACTGAAAGGAGCCCCTATCAAATTTCTATGAAATGTAAAGCTGTGTGTATAAAAATTAAAAGTAACATTTGCTGCTAGATCTGTCCGTCTTGTGCCAAAAACTGGACCTATGCAGCAAGCATCCATTTCACAGCTACCTTGCTGTGCTGGTTACTCTGGCATGAACATAAATCTGAAATGAATTTGGCAGTGTAGTACGTAGCATTTAAGGTGATGTGAGCTGTGGGCTAGGAGAAGATACAGTGGCAGTTGGCAATCGAAGTGGACAAGGGTGCTGAATTACTATGACAATGGAATCCTGGGAACTTTTGTCACAAGATGATGAAACTGGCTGCATAAGCATAAACAGCATTCAGCACACAAGCCAACAGATAAATAGGAGCATTGTAGGCCAGCTTAGTGAAAAATATCATAACTTGATGTATGTCTACTTGAGCTTGACTTACCACTCCAATGTGCCATTGACGACAATTAAAATCTTTAAAAGTTGCAGCATCCATTTCCTGCGACAAAAGAGACTTCATTATTGGAAATAGTATACATATTATTGAATTACGGCTGAAAAGGACATGTTTCTCCTTGTCAAGGTGACAATCCTGGTCCTGCCCTAGAAGCTTGTCCTAGCGTAGCAGGTGGATAGTCTGATAAAATAGTCTTATTAGAATTTAGACATCAGCTTTTGAAAATCTAAGGTGAACTGTCTGCTGCATGGACACGTATGCCAACCTTTTACTTAATTATGAAATATTTAGGATAGTCAAAAGAAAATGCATTCTTTTTATGTTGGTGGTTGCAACATAAAACTCATGTGAATGGATGATGAAGCAAGAAGAGGCATTTCAAATCAAATAACATATTCCATCATCAGCCATCCAATCTCAGTCAAATCCAAGACTTAACAGTGGCTGATACAGAGGTAATATATTGGCTAATAACACATCTGGAAGGAACTCAAAAAGAGTAGCCATTGAAAAGCCCCATTACAGCCAAAATCAACCGTTTAATAGCATGCTGACTAAGATACTGAAAATTTTTGGTGGAAGGAGACATACCATGCTGTAAATTGGAGGCCTCATTATCTTTCCTTCAGATTTTACCGTTGGCACCACAAAGAACCAGGGTGCCAAGTCTTGAGACCGAAAAGTCCACCTGCAAAATAGGGATAGATGAAATAAGGATTTAATAATTGTACTTAATAAAAGCAAATAATTCAGAGGAGCTTACATTCACATGGTCAGGTTATTCATACATACCCTATATACAGCAAGATGCAGAACTGAGCCCATTCTTTAAGTAACAAGCGCAACCAGTAATTTTCTGAAGAGGTGTCCATATTAATATGTATCTGAAAATTGATATGCTTAATGCCTCAGAGATCAATTCATAAAATTCCTTCCCTTGAATAGATAACAACTGCATAATTGATAGATTCATACCACAGTTTCAGCCATTACAACAATTTGCATTGCACCCTGAAATTTCCTAGAGATTGACCCAAAAAAAAGTCTAAATTGTTATTTTTCAATTAAATGCAATGTTATTATCATAGTAAAAATTGCAGTATCAGGAATTGGAACTGCTAATGAGCAGCACATACTTGAACATTATATACTTTGTGTATACTGCATCATGCATATCTCGAACATCCTCATCCTCTATAAAAGTTAACTGTTCCCTCAACATTGATAAATTTTGAGATATCTGGTGGAAAATTAGATAGAACGAAATCAAATAATTCAACAGCAGCAGGACCTGCAAAACATCATATAGATAGCAATCAGCACTATAGTAGGAAAGTCGGATATGAGTAACAATTCTGCAGAAACAGAAAGGTGTAGCAGTTGCTACCAATCTAAAAACAACATGATTTGCTGGATAACCTACTGTGAAGTATGGCACAGAAGCTCTGTACCCTACAAGAGTCAAGTAAAAGACACATCCAAGTGCAGCTGTGGCACGGCGCTCGGTTACTGAAAGGCACTCACACATGATGCAGTAACCATGTGAGATGAGCAGGAAGGATACAAAAGAAGCCGTTTGAAAGAGTACTCCAGTTATATACACCCCAAATGATAACCACAGTGAGCATATTTCATGATAGAAACAAGAATACCTGCAAGAATGTTGCTTTCAAGTTGATACAGAAGTGAAGGGAATAACAAATTTTGAAATAGCTCTAAGAAATGCATGCATACACATTTCCCATGTTTCAGTTCACCTGAACAAAAATGGATAAAGCAACCTATAGCATAGGAAAAAAACATATCCTGTACCAGCTCTCAAAATTAAGGTAATGCCTTCAAGTTAATTTTGAAGTGTCATTTAATAAGGCACATGAAAAATGTATAACAAATACATCAAGTACCACAATTTTTAACAATAAATGTGTCCATTTCACTATTTTCTTTTTGAAATTGGCATAATTTTTATGTAATTTCTGCCGTAGTGAGAACAACAAACATACCAGAAGAGGAATGAAAGCATGAGCTGCAAAGCTTTGATCAATGGAACAGACGCCAGTGTCCACTGTAAATTATTCGTCTGTTCTAGTACAATCACAATGCAAAATGTCAAAAGATTAAGAATATTAACAATCTCTCAAAAAAAAAAACGTACAAATGCATGAAAAAACTGTTGATTGAAATAAAACAAATAAATTCCATTCCAATTATAACCATCCCAAAATGCAAGCAAATGAACCAACTCAAAATGCACCACTTCTGGGTGAAAAATGGTAACTTTCTATTCAATTTTATCAGCCTTTTTTTTTTTGTTCCAATGACGGACCCAACAAAGCCCTATATGATGCATTTTACAGCATTTTCTACAGAGACAAATAAAACAAGCAGCTACTATTACACTTAGGAAAAAGAAAATGACTAATAAACCCAAAATTCAAAATGGGATTTTCTTTACTCCTTCAAATTCTTCTCCTTTAGCTTTCTCAGTAACCAAACAACCATCAGCAAAACCCAACATTTAAGAAGACCATAAACTCAAACATTTTAACAAAACCAATCAAACCCAGTTACCGATCACTAAAGTAACTCAAAAAGAACCAAAATTCAAATAAAGAAAAGCATGAGAAAACAGAGTTAAAGGACCTGAAAGTGGCGGTTCTTATAGGTGTTGATAGTCCAATAAAAAGCAGACACCAACCAAATTGACAGTAAAGCGAGATAAACTGAAGGAAGCGGCCGATATGACTCGTTGATCTCCACCCGAAACTGACCGATTCTTTCCTGCAAATCCATCTGCAAATGCCGGAAAATTTTCAAAATTCAAGAGCAGTTCAAAGCTGGAATCTTTTTTGTTGCAGTTTTTTTTTTTTAAATTCTTTTCAGTTCGTGGAGGTTTTACAGGCGTGAGTTTTTTTCTTTTTCGCATTTTATACCTACGCAGCTATTACTTTCACACGTGTCTGTTCGTGGTTTTTTTTGGATTTTGTTTTTCATGCGACATTAAATGACTGTTATATCCATTAATTAAATATAAATAACAACGGCACATTGCTTTTTTTGCTTAACCAACTTTTGAGTTCAAGCTTTAAATTAATTTAACATAATTTAATTATTAAAAAAATTATTATTTTTATAATTTTATTTAAATCGAACTGAATTAATTAAAATTTATTAAATTTTCTATATTAAAATTGAATTAAAAGGTGTTATGATATTGATTCACATTTTAATGGATTTGCTGACTTAGTTCTATTAATTTAATATAATATATGAATATAAAACATTTTTATGATTTATATATTTAATAATTTAATTTTATCTATTAATTTAGAAATAATTATTAAACAAAGTTTATCAATATAAATACATTAAGAAACAAATAAAAATAAAAATAGTTTTTAATAATTTGGTATATAATTAAAAGATTATGGATTTTAACTTTAAATTTGATCAAATTTTTTATCAATACCAATCAAATTAGCTAATTTGATCCAAATTATTTTAAAAATAAAGAAATTCAATAGTATATATCTAATAATAATGTTTTTTTTGGTCAAATATGTCATATTTTGGCATAAAATGAAAATAAGATGGGGCATGCATTGGGGAAATGAAGTTGGTAAGAATACAAGTGTTGTGATGCAGTCATGCAAACAAAACCACTCCATTTTCCATAGCTTATCACCTCAACTCCTCCTCATTAAGCCAAGCTTTTGGAAGATCAACTAAATCATCGAAAGACATTAAAAAAAGATTTGACATCATATACTTTTAAATGAAAATTATCCCAAAGATTATTGCCCCATTTTGTTGTTGTATATGTAATTTTCAATGGTTTTGAAAGTTCATATATTTTTGTTCAAACATAGTAAATAAACATGATAAGAATAGCAGTTAACACAATATACTTAAGGTTTACATTATGTTTAGTTAAACTGATTATAATAGTTGATAGCAGTTTTGGAACAGTGGATAGCTAATAATTATTAACAGATAAATATGAACTGTTTGGTAAAATTTTATTTTCTGTTGTTGTTAATATGTCAAATGACCTTAGGTTACAATTTATTTGTAAATATAATTATATGTTTCTTATAATATATTTTAGTTATGTAAATTATCTAAAAATAGAATATAGTAATTAAATAATAATTTATTGTCTTTAATTTATATATTATTAAAATTATTAATAGATATTATTTAAAAATGAATTTTAAAATATAATATTATTGTATAATTTTTTAAAATATAATTATAGGTATAAATATTTTAATTATTTAATTATTAAAAACATCTATCGGCTACCTCGATCTACTAAATCAAACGCTCCTTTATTTTTTTATTTGATGTTCCATATTCGGTATTTACATGAATTTAATTATTTTAAAATTTGAATTAAATGGACAACATAATGAAGATAAAATTTTCTAAACACTTATTTTTCTATATAGAAAATTTAATTCAAATTTATTTAAGATAATGTAAATTTTTCATTAATTGGATCATTGGAAGACATATGGCCTAGTTAATTCGATATTATTGTACCTTATTATAGACCAACTAAAATGCAAGTTTAGGCAACTTAGCTTTGACCTTCTTGAAGACGTTCAAGAGAAGCCTTTATTTTTGGATCATCAAAACACAATGTAACATTAGGTGAACAAACTCAACATTAATAAAACTACTTTCCTTCTATCCCACTCCATTTATGAATGTTTCATGCAATGCAAAGAAGTAATATACCAACAAACGATAGGAATAAAATTAAGGCATAAAGTTATTTTCTTTTAATTACTTAATGTATTGAGTTTGAATCGCAGTTACGTTAAATTAATTATTATAAAATATTACATAATTAAATTATAGCTTAAATGGGCATTTGTGTTGCATATCGATGATTCTTTTTATGCAATCTCTATTCTCACGATATTTTTGCCTTGGCTGAGACTATCTGAAGTAGGACGAATTAATCTATCATACCATAGTTTAATTTGACCATTATATAATAATAATATCAATACATAAATTCTATATGATATTTTATATCCCAAAGTTTTTTTTAGACGGAGAGGGTTTGAATAACTATGTCTTTGACCATATCTACCATCAACATTCATGCCACAGTTTGTGCAAAATTGTTGCAACTAATTTTGGAATTAAAGGACATCAACATGAGCCAATGTAGGGTATAATGGAGGCCAACTAAACAGGGTTATGATTAATTCGAGCTTAGTTGTTTATAATTTAGCAGAATTTTTTATGATACTTGGTATTTATAAGTTATTTATAAATTTAAATGAATTTAAAAAAATTAAAAAATACAAATTATGAATTAAAATTATACATTAAAATTAAGGATGTGTTTGTATTGGAATTAAAGAAAGGAGGTGTAACAGTTATATGCATAACTATTAAGAAAATAACAATTACAAGTGTAATACTTTTGTTGTTATTCTTGTTTGGTAAATTAAAGATACTGTATAAATAGTGTAATTGATTTTTTAAAAAAAAAACTTTTAATATATAATGAACAATTAAGATAACATAAATAAATTATTAAATTTTCCATTAATAATAAAAATAATTTTTAAAATATTAAAATTATTAGAAAATTTTCATAAAGATAAAATTACATAATATATTTTATATAATATATTTTATAATTAAACAAAAAATAATAAAAACACCATAAAAAATAATTTTTTTTTAAATTGATTTATATTTTATTAATGTAAAAAATTGAGAAGATGAATAATTTATAAATAAGAATAAAATGAAAGAACAATAAAATATGTGTATGTTTTCAATAAAAAAAAAAATTTTACGGACCATTACCCTATCCCTAATTAAGTTAATAAAAATATACATAAATTAGGTTAACTCTTAAAAGGGGTTAACAGTTAACCTTCATTATCTAAAATCTATCAAACATGGTTAAAGAAGGTTAATACATTATAGGAGTAACACTTACCTTTCTTTAACCCTCATCCAAACGCACCCTAAAATAAATTATTTATTAAATAAATTACAATATATTTAATAAAAATTATAATTTTATTCTAATAATATATTTTAAAAAATATTTTTTACAATATCCAAAATTAAATTACTAAATATTAAAATTATAAGTTAGCTCACGAATTTCTATTCAAACTTGTTTACGAGCTTTTATTTGAATTTATTCACAAATTTTATGAGTCGAGTTTTATAGAACTTGATCTTATACGAATTTAAATGAGTTTTTTTCGAATCAAACACTATACTACTCGCAAACAACTAGACTTGTTTACGGTTAACACATATTTGCAATGTGCACGTCAAATTCAATTATCTTGCGCTTCAACTATCCATCCAATGTCATTTTAAATTAGGAATAATCTATATTTTACTCCTTGCACTTTTATTTTTTTCTTGATTTACCCCTCTACTTTTATTTGTGTATATTGAATTCTTACACTTTTATTTTTTCTTGATTTAGTCTCTCTTCTTTTATTTTTATTCACATGAACCCCTTATACTTTTATTTTTGTGAACATTAAATCCTTTTAGTTTTATTTTAGCAAGATTAACCGCTTCAACAAATATAATTTTAAAATTTTTTTCAACTATGTTATAATTTAATTACTTATATTTTATTTGTAATACAAAGATTATAAAATAGTATTAAATGATAAATACTCTTATGAAAATTAAAATTAAATTATATAATTGTAATTTATGGTTAACAAAATTGTATCTAATATTATAAAAATAAAAACTTAAGCAATATTCTACTAAATTTTATTTTAGTTTATTCTAAATAAATAGTTTAATAGAATTTTTGCTAGATACAATTTTTGTTAGATACTAAATAAATTTAGTAGAATTTTGCTTAAGTTTTTATTTTTTATAATATTAGATAAAAAAAATTTGTTAACTAATAAATTACAAGTGTATAATTTATATTTAATTTTCATAAGAGTATTTGACATTTTAAAAGTATTTTTATAATCTTTATATTTACAATAAAATATAAATAATTAAATTATAACATAATTGATGAAAATTTTCAGAATTATATTTATTGAAGGGGTTAATAAAAGTACAAAGGTTTAATGTGAACAAAAATAAAAGTGTGAGGACTAAATCTAAATAAGTAAAAGTGAAGGGGTAAATTGAGAAAAAAATAAAAGTATAAGAAGCAAAATATGAATTATTCCTATTAAATTAATTGATATTCAAGTGTGGTAAATACATCATTAAAACCGAAATTAGGATAATGCAATAAACGATGTAAAATGTATATTAAAAAATAAACTATATGAGAATCTCCAAACCCAAAATCTATGATACGGAAGTGATTTTATCGACTCATTTCCTACTTTTCGGTTGTGATCTAGTAGCGACTCACTCCAAACTTACAGAGCTCACTCTATAAAATTGTCTCTTTCATATCAATAATATTGAAAAAATAAAATATCCCTATCATCTGTCTCTTGTGTGCCATGATCACCATCGGCATACCAACATGTACTAATAAGCATACTCTTGTCATTTTCATATGTTATTTTTATCATCAAACTGTTGTCGGGGACAGTTAAAATTAGAGGTATGACACTTGTGTTAATTATAGTGTTATTAGCACGTACAATGTAATTATTGCAATGGAGACTAGCAGCTCAAGTAATAACTCGGCTTACGTATAATGTGTAACAGTGGATGTTATATTTGGTATTTATATTGTTTCCTAATGTATTGAATGGTATTTATATACAAATATTTGAATGTTTAAGTTGTTTATATTGCCCACGGCAAAGATGTATTATTATGAGCATCTGATTCTATTGTTTTGTTTGAATTGTAGTTTGTTTTAAGATACATTTAATTTCTTCATCCGTACGAGGATACAAGAGACAATATAATATATACGACTTGTACATATAAGGATTTTTTATGTTTAACACTCTAGCACTCAGGAATCTCGAGATTAAGCCAAATCATAAAAAAATTTACAAGTTTTGTACGATGATATATGAATTCTCAGCAAGTTATATGCAATATAACCAAAAATGGGGATAATCTGTTTGAAGAAGAAAAGGAATTTAATTCACAACATATTAAAGATGATCCATTTTAAAGTTCGATTTGGGCCAAAGTCGAACTTGGACAGAAAAAGCACACTCGAAAGAGTAGTAGAACTAGAGTCTAACCATGGGCTAAGCCTAGGTCAATATTAAGAGTACCAATAATTGCTGCCATATTCATTGCTTTGCTATTGAAGAGCTATACTTGCCAATGAATTTTCATAAATAAATTTTAGAAAAGGATAAAGATTTGTGTCCCTGCTTGTAGCCCTACAGTACGTCACAACTATCAATATAATTACCATTTCGTCTCTTAGTTTAAAATTGTTTTTATTAGATTATTACAAAAACATTTTCATTAGATTATTAAAAAAAATTATAAGTGTTTAAATTCTTATATTAGAACTTAAATCTAAAATTAAAAAATTAAATTTAAAAAAAATGAAAAAGGTGAAATAAGTTTTGCGCTATACATATTGTTAGCTATGAACACAAACAAGAATATAATTTCTAAATAAAATTAAGCGTAATTCATTCAGAATGGATGAAAAGAATCTAAAACAACTGCTCATAAAAGCATATCTTTTGGAATTAGAGTGAGGAACATGTGTATTACGCTCATGGACTTTGTTACGTTATTGGTTAAGAAAAAAGTTGCATTTTTTTTGTAACATGTTCTTATGAAAAAACAGTCTTACTTTAATTAATTTCAATCATTTTTTAAAAGCTAAAATGAAGTTATCGAATAGCCTACCATGTGGAACGCTACTTTTTGAAGAATTGAAACTCGAGTTTTTATATACTTTTAGGAGTTCTTTGAGCATTACACTAAAATTCATTGTCGGTTTCTACTTAATTTGATAAAAGAAAGGAGGCAACTCCAGTTTTACTGTAGCTACCATGTGGATGGTGGAGAACAATTTCAATGCAATACATATACTTTGTGATAAAAAAAAAAATTAAACGAAAGTCACAGGCACAGAAAAAATGAATAAATAAGAGGCAACTCCAATTTTACTATAGTTAGCATGTGGAGAACAATTTCAATGCAATACACATACTTTGTGATAAAATAATAATAATTTAAACGAAAGTCACCACCCAAAAAAATAAATAAATAAATAAGTGCTTGGAAGAAAATATCTAGCATTTATTTGATAAAATGCCACAGTTTATGTGCAAAAAAAAAAACAAAAAAACAAAATCTTCCACAATTTTATGATATTATTAATGGGTGTTTTGATCTCATGATTAATTTGTGGAAAAACTTCACAAGAAGTTACAAGAGACTCAGATCTACACTCAAATCTCAATCTTGATGTATTATATTACTACTTTACCGTCCTAATAAGTAAACAGATAAACTGTTTGAATTCTTTTATTATATGGAACCTAATCACATGTTAAAATTAATAGATAGTACACTCATGTTGCTAATGTTTGAGTTATTGTGTTTATTATTAAAGTTTTTTGGATTAGTTTTATATTTAATTAGTCTTTGAGACTAAGTTTAGATTTTAGATTTGGGAAATCAAGTGTTTAATCTTTTTATAATCTCTTATAACATTTTCCAACCATCAATGATAATCTTATCATTCTGATAAAAAAAAAAATAAAAAATGAACCTCCCATGCAAAACAAAATACTGTCTAATTTTTTATTTTTCCTGCTTTAATTGGGCAGAGTATAGTTGACCATGTACAAGTACGAATTGCAGTGCATAGGTAGTAGCTGTTGTTTTACAAAATTGTACCAAATTTGCAATGTGATTTTTTAGGATGTTTTCCATAGTTTTGGCATTTTCCATCTTCTTCTTATTGGTTTCAATATTCTATTTATTGTGTTCGAGAATTGGGGCTGTTTCTTCTCTACTTCATTCCCCACCTGTATAGAATTACTGTTAAATATTTCGTGTTTATTTTGTTTGTTGGGTTCATTGAATGTAAGGAAACGACATTTTTAAAAATTGAAAGCTTAATAAAAAAAAATTTCTAACATTCTAATTACGTTGAACTTTCAATTCATTAAAATATCACTTTTCTAAAATAGTTACTCCGATGATGTAAATATAAAGGAAACAAAAGAATATTTTTTTTAAGAACATTTATACGTGGATAATATTTTAAATATAATTAACTGTTTTATTAAATTATTAATTACTGACATATTTGTGTTGAAGATAATTAGTGGGGACATTTACCCTCACTCCCCTATAACGATAAAACACATATATTTCTAATAATTTTACTTTAAAATATTATTGCTTTAAAATTTGCCCCCATAAAATAGTACTGCGCTGTACCGTTAAGGTAGTGTCATTGCAATATTGGTTACTTTTAGTGACTCAAAAAATTTTCCTAAGGACATTGCACTGTGGAGGGAGACAAAATTATTGACTGATCGAATAAAAAGGAGACTTACTATTGAGTATTGAATTATACAATAATTGTAGTAACATATGATTTGCTTTCTGAAAAACGAAACTGCACACGAAGTTGTTGTGAAATGCATGGAAGCCATTGCTTTATTTGTTTTAAAAAATCTGATGGCTATTTTCATGTCGAGCACAGAAAGAGTTAGGATTTAAATCTGCATTTTTAATCTATATATATATCACACGTATCGGTTATTAGACTATAAAAGGAAATAGAATTTACAGTTAATATTCACTTAGATTTTAAATGGACTCTATACTTTTTTTTTCCTGGTAAATACTAACTAACGTATCAACATTCCTTTGTAACCTAACCTCTAATTAAGGTAAATATAAAATGATCACGTGCTAGAACCAAATCCAATTAACTAAACTTTAAGATTGGAATTGGGAATTAATGGTTGTATTTGGTGATAATTGACGAAGAAAAAAAAAACATAGCCTTGTATTCAAAGACCACGAGGTTTGGAATTCTTAATTAGGTGAAAATTAAACTATAATTATGCTTTTCCAAATAACAACTTTCTTTTTTTGTTTGTTAATGATTATACTTTTAACATAAGGTGAAAATGATTATACTTTTTTGAATAATTCAACTGTGTGAAAATTCCAAACTTTTTGAAAAATAATACAACTTTCCTGAAATCAATTATTATCATATTAAAATATTATTCAAGTGAAAGTTTTTAGGGAAATAAATAATCATGTATATATACATATATATACATATATTTGGACTCTAATTAATTATGTTTGATCTGAATAAAACTATAAAGATAGTAAAAATGTCCTAACAACTAATTTAATTTAACTATATATATCATAACTCAAATATGAGATATTATACAAACAAAAATAATTTTTTACTTGCTGATTCTAATAGTTGTTGGTAAAAATTCATATATTTTGTAGTTAACTATATATATTTTAGTAGATAGATAATTAAATAACACTTATTTACTTGTACTATATGTTTTATATTTAAGTAGTGAATGATCAATATGTATTTAATTATTTATATGGATAAAAAATGTATCAATTATATGATTGTGAATGTGTATGTGTGTATATATATATTGGAGTTTCCTAAATTATATACGCATGATTGCCATTGATTATTAATAATAGAAGGAGATGATCTATTATGAAAACATTAATAAGAACAACAAAATCTGCCCTTTGGTGTGAGGCTGATTTGGACAATTATTGACATTTGGGTATATAAAACAAAGGCTAGCTGATGAGGTAAAAGTACATACAAACTAGTATTTTTAATATATATATTTTTCTGTTTTTTATGAAAATGTAGATGCAAATGCAATAATATTATTGTTGGTATTTAAATCATAACATAAGTTGTAGACTATAGAGCAAAAATAAAAATATTTTTTAATGTAAACTAGGGACAAAATATGTAAGAAATCAATATATATGAATCCAAGAAAAATAAATAAATAAAAAGAAATTTATGGGGCAAAATATCTCAAAAAAGAGTGGAAAATCTAATAATTGGATGGTCTACAGATCAAATCTGTGGGTTGTTTACATTTCTTTGTTTTTCATTTATCATGTATGTGTGCTGGCAGATTTAATATATCCTCGTGCTAGGTGCCCTCTCATGAAGCTTCTCTATTCTTGCAGAAAGGAGAGGCAGATGGGTTTTGTTTATATTATAATAAGATATAAATTCTAGTTCAACTGTAGTATTCATCTCAACTTTAGCGATAGCGAAAGTCCTAAACTTATTATTATTATTATTATTATCATTACAATAATCAAACGATTTAAATATTCATTACCTACACGCCAACAAATCATTTCTATTTTTTAAATCATAATAAAATTAATTTTACAGTTGAATTACAAATCAGTCACATGAGAATTTTTAAGACAGTATATAATTATTAGTTGTTAATAGGGAGGGGATATGTTAAATCCGAGAGGATACAACACTCACCAATTGATAAGAACTAGCGGGTCTTTTTTTTTTAGTTAAATAGGAAATGTCATATGATCTAATTATGATTAATAGATCATATAACATAGAATTAGTCATTTTTTTTAAATTGATATAGTAAAATTTGAATTTTTCATCTCAAAATATTATTAAAAAGAGTTACTATTTGACTACTTTTTTACTGATATTAGTAGATTTTTTTTAGGATTCACGAATGGTGCTCCAAGAAAATTATTAAGGAAATAATTCACATGAATAACGTTCAAAATCTCCCATTCTGCCACATCACTCCATCCATCCTAAGGGAGTATAATCATATAATTTACACTATATATCTCATAATATTTAAAAAAAAAAAAAAACATTAAACCTCTCTCCCTCGCAGCTACCAATACCATTTTCCATGGCAAAAATATTGGTAAAAATCTCCAAACCTTGTTCAATGTCTATGTATTATAGACTATGTGATGATTTTTTTTATTATTATTATTTTACATATGTACAATTTACATATGATGATAGTTTAATGTCATAATGGTAACGATGCCGATAGAAAAAGGGGAAAAGGACTACGTGATTCATGAAACAATATTGATGTTCAAAACTTACACCAAACATAACATTAAAAACAAACACTTGATGTTTAAAACACAATAATAAGGAAATTGCATAGACATTTCCTTGATTCATCATTTTGGTATGGTGTTAAAGTTGAAGAAACCTAAATGAATAAACGAGTTTAACCACATAAAGAAATGAAAAAAAGGGGGAAAAAATGGTCAAGTTGAATAAGTAATCTAAACCATACGAGTTTTAGCTTAATGATACCACTTAATTTTTTAATAATAAAAAATTAAATAACTTAAATATTAATAAAATTATTATTTTTATGAATTAAGTAGAATAAAATTCAAACTTTATAATTTAAAATTTAAAAATACAATTAAATAGGTCAATCAACCACTTATTTTGAAAATTATGAAATCCTTTTTGGTCTACTTGAATCCCTAATATTTGCTAATTCTAATTTATCTGATTTGATATAGACAAAATTATAAGAATACTAAAAATTTTTTAAAAATTAACAAACTCAACTGCATATATTGTGATTTGATTAAACTCAAAACATCGTTTAAGTCAGTATAGTTTCCTATCAATTGATTTATAATTGGTTAAAATTATGAGATTTTAAATTTACTATATTTTCACTAATAATCATATAAAATTATCTTGCTGGAATGTTTATATATATATATATATATATATATAATTTTCTTTGTATATTTTGAATTATTATGTATCATTTAAAAAACCCAAAAAGTTATATATATATATGGGTTAAGCTTTTTACACCTTTAAACAGAATCTAAGAAGATGTTTGCTTTTTGTCTGTGTCCTCCAAAGTTGAGTTAAAAGAAACACTCCACAACAAGTGTAGGTCTTTGAGCAAGAGGAGTGGTGGAAACATGATAAGATAAAAACCACACAAGCAGACAAAGAAGAAGACTAAGTATATATACATAGAAGGAGAAGAAGATGATGAAGTGAAGTGAAGAAAATTTAACTGAACCTTGTTTGGTACAATAGTGTTAATAAGTGTATTTATTTATGAATATTATTGATTAATCTCCACCAATGAAGTCCCACCACCATCACCATTCTTCTCCTTCTAGATATATCACCATTCTTCACTGCACATACACACACCCATTCTTTTTTGGTCCCCATTGCCTATAACCCTATCTACCCTATTCCCTTCACTTCACTTCTCCACGTTTGTCTTCCTTTGATTTCTTCCCCTCTTTAACTCTATCTAACTTTGCCCTTCACTTCACTTCACTTCACTTCCTTTCCCTTGTTTTGATTTGCTTCCCCTCTTCTTTCTCCAAAATAATTCTTGTTCGTTGGTACAACGTACACACCTACATTCCAAGTGTTGTAATTCTTATTCCTAGTGATTGCTAATTACTAATTTTACTTTTATTTTCAAATTTAGTAACACTTGTTTATTTTTTGGATAAAATTGCCAAGTGTTTTTACAGTATATATGAATATAATTTTCATTCATTTTTCATAAATGGTACAAACTAAACTAAAAAAAATCTCATTTGATAACAATTCGAAAATAAAATCTTCTTATTCAAAACTTCAACATTCACTAAAATTAACTTTAAAATTATAATATAATCATTTATCAAGTTATATTTAGTTAATTTTAAAATTAAATAAATTGTCTAATTTATTAAAAATCCCTTAAAATTTACTATTTCATAAAAAAAATTAGTTACTAAAATTTAGTTACAAAATTAAAAGAATAATTGATTTTATTTTTCTATTATTATTTCTTTATTTCAACTCTCTTTGTATATATATCATAATTTTTTTTTTAATAGAAAGGTTATATAATTTAAACTTCCATAAATTGTAAAAAAGTCTGCCCTTTTGAATCAAATACGGTAGAAAAATATATCATTCGAAAATAGTATATATATATGTATATATATATTAATGGTAGGTTAGGGGTCACTATAAAGGAGCGCTTCCACTCTTAACCCTTTCCCCCTACAAAAACCCACTCACATTATTCTCCTCTTCCTTGTCATCGTCCCCTCTTCTCATACTCTCTTTTTATTAAATATAATACTTCAAGACTCCAGCAGACTCTTCTTCGTTTTCTTCTATCCATACATTACTTCTCTACATCTTCACCTAACTACACTCATCCGCATTTAACAATGCCAGAACAAAGTCCCAGCAATTCAGCTTCCTCGCCATCTCCACCACCTTCACCTTCGCCATCACTCTCTTTGGCCACGGCTCCGCAGGCTGAGGCTTCCAAGGTTAAGTCCAAATCTCAAGACCCAACAGAGAAAAAGTCCCTAAAACGAGGCAGAGATGGCAGCAAGCATCCAGTTTACAGAGGCGTAAGAATGAGAAGCTGGGGCAAATGGGTATCTGAAATCCGTGAACCGAGAAAAAAGTCTCGTATCTGGCTTGGAACTTTCCCTACAGCTGAAATGGCAGCGCGTGCACACGATGTGGCTGCTATGAGCATCAAAGGTAACTCTGCAATTCTGAATTTCCCTGAACTCATGGACTCACTTCCTCGTCCTGTTTCATTATTGCCACGCGACATTCAAGTTGCTGCTGCTAAAGCTGCTTCAATGGTCGAGTTTGACTCATTAACACCTTCTTCATCTTCACCCTCATCCTCATCACCATCAACGTCAACATCTTCGTCATCATCAGTGTCAGCATCGACAGATGATGTTTCGGAATCCGAGGAACTAAGCGAAATTGTGGAGTTGCCAAATATAGAAGGTAGCTGCTTTGAGTTAGCAAAATTTAGCACTGAGTTTATGCTAATTGACTCGGTTGACGGGTGGGTGTATCCACCACAAGACACTATTTACTTTGGAGAATTTTGTGATCAGTTATTGGGATTAGAGAGTCCGATGATTTCCAGTAACTTTGGAGCTTCAGTATGGGATTAAAGAGTACAATTAATTAATTGGTGTGTTTAAATTTTTTTTCTTTTACATACTTCCTTAATTAGATTAAATAATTATAGTAATTTTAACTTTTTTTCTTTCATCATCTGATATTTCCGACTATTTAGGAGTTTGAGCCGTGGGCTCATAACGGAAGCAAAAATTTTATTTTATTTTATTTTTTTTCAACAAAGAAAAAAAGCCAAATGTTGGGTTACTTTTGCTGACTGGTCACTTCAAATCTCCACTGTAATATGAATTATACTGTGTAGTTTTTTTATATCTTTTATACTTCATAATGTAATAATCATTTGAGCCATTTTTTTTAACTTCATTTTTAATAAATTCCTTTACAGTGTATTTTGTTTTTGCTACATATATTCCACCACCATGAATTATTCAAAGTTCTGAATTAGTAAAGTAGACAAATTAGTTATAATCTAAAGTTTCGAATTCTTGATATTCACTTTTTAGTTTATAAAATAAAATTAAAAATTGAAATTGAAATATTGCCAAAATTAAAGCAATTTAATTTCTTTTTCTGCCTTGAAAATTCATCATATTAGAGTTGAACATCACTATTAAATTACAATAGCACTACGATCTTGTCACGCAAGAATAATTTAGCGATATTTTGTAGTAATAGACAGCTGGAAGAATATTACAATCTTGTCAAAATAATGGCTTATTTATTTCTGTGTAAAAAGTGCTTTGCGTATCTGTTTCCATATATATATAACCCATATTTCTCTTTTTTATTTTTCTTAAAAATATTATACTACAATTACAATTATTATGGTTAGTTGATGGTAATTTATTTTTATCGACCTATAATGTATATAATCGTGTTAACTTAATTTTTAAAATTTTTTTATTGCTCTTACAATTTTATTTGAGTTAAATTAATAATCATAATTTATTAAATTTTGAATGTTATTAATAGTTTAAAGAAAAATTTAATTATTATATTAAGAAATTATTAGAATATAAATTTAGAAACTAGTTGTAACATATAAAAATCCAAAAGGACTTGCATATGAATTATTGTGTATGTTAATTTGGAGATATACAGTTGAATACGGTCAATATACTTTAATATTATTGCCCAAAACTTGTTTCTTGCAAATAAATTAATATTAATTTGACGCAAACATCTACCAGACTATATACAACTTGTGGGCCATAATAGTCTAAAAACAACAAAACTTATTTAATATAATTACATAAATTTAAAACACCATTTTAATTTTTTTTTTTTTTTTTTTTGCAAATTAGGCTTTGCCTATAAAATTAATAAAAAAATTTACAGTTTAAATTAAATTAAATTATAGCCCACCATATATCTTGGATATGACGTTAGGGTTAAAATCGAAATAAAAAAGTAAATCAATAAATATTATTATACTTTGGATGCCATCTTGGGTCGCATTCACATATGCACATTCATGTCTCTAGACCATATTGCACATGTATATATATATATTTTTTCTTTCCATTGTAGCAACTATTACAAAATACACAAATAATTATTATTTTTTAATTTCTCTACAAGTTGCAAGATTTTTATTTTTATTTTAATTTTATTTTCGTGGTGTATTACATGTCATTCATATTAAATGATAATATCTACAACACCACTATGTATATAGTGGCGCATGCATGATGACATACATGAAAAATAAATTTACCAAAAATGTACCGTTAGAAGGATATTGAAACTTTGTTGTTGGACATTGACACAAGCAGAATGTACCGTTGCATTTTATTATTATTATTATTATTATTATTATTATAAAAAGAAAAAATTTCATTGACTTGGACATGGTCATATGTGGACACCATATGCGACAACTTTAAGTTTTGTTGAATTAAAGACACATTTTTATTGGATTTGAAATTTAAAAATATATACATTTTGTCATAATGCCTGAGTGATTCAATTGTCTATTGACTCTAAAATAAAGTTTGATTAACGTAAAGGCAAGTGGATTTTTTTTCTTTTTCATTAGTGGTCGGTAATTAGCTTTTTGCACTAATAAATATTTTTTTAATTAATATAATAATAGAAAGAAATGGCAATTAGATTACCTTGTACATTTTATTACATATTTTCCTACTTTACTTGAAATAATAAAACGCCCGTACGTTTACTTTAAGCCTCTTTATATACTTAACAAAATCATTGATAAACCCTTACACTTTCATATTTCTATCGAGCCTTTATTATTTTATTATATTATTATATTTTATTAAGTTTTTAGACATTTATTTTTATCTCTATCATAGATTTTTTAAACTTCATTACCGACGGTGTACATCACTCTCTAAATTGTGTGAATTGATGGAATTGAGCATGAATTTTGTGTTACTGTTCTTCATTTCCTAGATGAAAAAGAGAATGTATTAAAAAGTTTTCTTTCCAATATTTTCATTTTATTAATTTATTTGATGCAGTTAAGTTTTTAATCTTATTTTATTTCTTCCGTTAAAAAAAGTCCTTAATAGAGAGAAAAATACATGTTTAATAATTTGATAAAACACAATAAAAGAATAAGGATTTAATAGAACAAAATGTAAAAGTTCAAGGGCTTGTTAATGAGTTGTTTTGTCCATACTTATGGACTATATGTCAAGGATTTTTTTTAATTTATTGAACTATAATTTTAATATGTAAAACTATTATTTCTTAAAATATCAATATTTAATTATTTTTAAACAATTTTGATATTATATTTTTCTTTATTGATATCGATGTATATATTAGAAATTTTATTTTAGATATTAATTTTAACAATTAGATTTAAATGGCTAAAATTAGTCATTGGATTATAAAGAAGTTATACATATACAACTAATTCTAACCCATGTAGTTTTCACTTTAAATTTCTTTCTCTAATTCATAGATTAATACTAACATAATTATAGCCATTAATATATTTTACAAATCTTAGTTTTTTAAAATAATCAATGGTTGTAACTAAATAAAAATAAATTTAACAGTTCTAATTCTATTTGTATAGAATTTATATTCATTCTAAACAATATATGTACATGACTAGAAATAAAAATAAAAATATTTAATTAAAAACATATTTTAGGCAATAAAGAATATCTTAAAATATAAAGAGAAAAATATATATATATATATATATATATTAAATGCTAAGTTTTAAAGTCATTATACCAAAAATTTGACAAGTGTTTATTTTCATATTTGAGTATTCATCCTAAAATCTAATATTTCAAATTCTTAAAAATCCTAATTTTTATTAAAAATAAAATATTTATTATAATTTTTTAGTATTATTGTTTTAAACTAAAACACTATTATACATATTATAATACTACTCAAATTCTAAAAGTTTTTATATAATATGTATTTTTTTTTATCTCAAATCACTCAATTATTTTTCTTACACCATTAGAAATTCTACTTTTAATAATTTTCTTAATTAAAACACTATTATACATACTTCAATAGTAATTTAATAGTCTCAAAATATAACTACAATATAACAGTAATTAGAGGTATAATTAAACACAATAATTGTTTTGGTTTAATATTTTCATGTAAGTTAGAACGTTTATTCTATTCCATACTTAATAATATTCAAAAGGCTATCTAAGAATTTTTTTCAATTTTCTTCTATAACTATCTTAAATTAAGAGGTTGTTTTCCAAAAATTGCAATTTTGATTTTTTGTTGGTTCTTTTTGATGGTTTGATTTTTCTTTTCATATGCAATTACAATTTGATGGACAGAGATCTTCCTTCCCATCATACGGGTTGAACCTTTTGGTGCCCCCACACCCAAAGTCACGTATGGAAATAATAATAATAATAATAATAATATATATATATATATATATATATATATTAAATGATGAATTTTAAAATAATTAAGTCAAAAATTTGACAAGTGTTTATCTTTATATTTGAGTATTTATCTTAAAATCTAATGTCTCAAATTCTTAAAAATTCTAATTTTTATTAAAAATAAAATATTTATTATAGTATTTTTGTATTATTTTTTTTAATTAAAACACTATTATACATATTTTAATACTACTCAAATTTTAAAAGTTTTATATAATATGTATTTTTTTTATTCTCAAATCACTCAATTATTTTTTTTAAACCATTAGAAATTCTGCTTTTAATAATTTTATTAATTAAAACACTGCTATACAGACTCCAATAGTAATTTAATAGTCTCCCAAAATATAACTACAGTATAACAGTAATTATAGGTATAATTAAACACAATAATTGTTTCAGTTTAATCTTTTCATGTAAGTTAGAAATGCCTCTCCTACTCCATACTTATTAATATTCAAAAGGTTATCTAAGAATTTTTTAAATTTTCTTCTATGACTATTATAATTAACAGGTTGTTTTTTAAAAATTGCAATTTTAATTTTTTGTTGGTTCTTTTTGGTGGTTTGATTTTTCTTTTCATATGGAATTACAATTTGATGGATAGAGATCTTCCTTGTCACCACATGTGTTGAACCTTTTGTTGTTCCCATACCCTAAGTCATGTATGGAGATAGGGAAATAACAATAATAATAATAATAATAATAATAATTATTATTATTATTATTATTATTATTATTATTATTATTATTATTATATACTAAGTCTTAAAGTCATTAAGTTAAAAAATTGTCAAGTGTCTATCTTCATATTGAATATTCACCCTAAAATTTAATGTATCAAATTCTTAAAAGTTCTAATTTTTATTAAAAATAAAATATTTATTATAGTTTTTTAGTATTATTTTTTAACTAAAATACTATTATACATATTCTAATACTACTCAAATTCTAAAAGTTTTTATATAATATGTAATTTTTTTATCTCAAATCATTCAATTATTTTTCTTAAACCATAAGAAATTCTACTTTTAATAATTTTCTTAATTAAAACACTATTATATATACTCTAATAATAATTTAATAGTTTCAAAATATAACTACAATATAACGGTAATTAGAGGTATAATTAAGGACAATAATTATTTTGGTTTAATCTTTTCATGTAAGTTAGAACGTCTATCCTACTCCATACTTATTAATATTCAAAAGGTTATCTAAGAATTTTTTTCAATTTCCTTCTATGACTATTTTAATTAACAGGTTATTTTCCAAAAATTGCAATTTTGATTTTTTATTTGATTTTTCTCTTCATATGTAATTACAATTTGATGGATAGAAATCTTCCTAGCCACCACATGTGTTGAACCTTTTATTGCTCCCACATCCAAAGTCATGTATAGAGATACGAAAATAATAATTTAAATTATGATTGTAAATGCATGCATAGGTTGGTAGACCTAAGGAAATTATTGTTGCATGTATATACATAGTCTGAATTTATTCATTTATGATTAAAGGTGAATCTGGACAGATAGTAAAATTAATGTTTAATTTGTTCAATAAATTTGATAATCCTATGTCTATTACTTGTATAATTGTATTGTAAATTATGGAATGATAAGAAGAGAGGGGAGACATCCAAACACCAATATAAAGTAGAAATAATTTTTATATTAAGATTGATCTTTTTCATTTTTGGGGTGATGCAGGATATCGATCATTAATCACCCAACTCTAAACAGCAAATTTAAAATCCTCACCTAACAATTAGAAGTAGAACTAAGGTGTGCTTTTCATCAATTTTTCTATAATCAATATTTCCTTCTCTCTATTTCTTTTTCCAATTTTATTTTATTTTCTTATAATCATTAGCATCAATTTTGTTGGATGTGGTTTAATACATGAGGATTAAAAATTTTTAAAATGTGCGAATATTTGCATTGTACGTGTAATAGTGGATTTCTAAACTTTTTTTTATGGTATTATGTTTTTGAATTTTAATTTTTAATTGCTTTAATTGTTGTTTTATCTATTGGGATTTCAGTTTTGTTTAAAGTTAATGGATATCAAGTAACTTTAAAAGTAAGTTATTTTTTATTGTATGGTATTAACTTTTTTTTATTTCTAATTTTTTTTTTTTTGGCTAATTTTTATATTGTAGCTTTGTGGCTAGTTTAACATATGTATAATTTCAGAAATTCATATTAATTTTCCATAGTATAAGGTTATATATTTACAAGTATTAAAACTAAACGTTAAATATAGAGTTTGTTATATTGAATATAGAGTTTGATATTAAATATAGAGTTTATTTTATTAAATTTAGAATTTGTTCTATTTGTTGTAACTACGTATAACTACTTATTATATTTATATATTTCTCTACATGTATTCGATTTATTAATGCAATATACAATTATTTCATTCTCTTAGAATTATAACTGCAAGAATATTAATTTTTTTTTTTGAAACATACAAGAATATTAATTTGTTTTTTAGATTTCCGTTTGCTTTTATGATTACAAGAGTCTGAATTTACTCCAATTTCTTAACTATTGCTTCAAGTTTAGTGCAATCACTCCTCAAACTCGGCATATATGCATATAAAGCGTCAAATTGTGATTTTTTGTATTTTAGTTAGAAAGAGAGTTAAAAAAAATTGTTCTTTATTTTTTTTAGTTATTTTTATAGATAGTTTATCTATAAATTTTTTTTTTTTAATCAAATGATTTATATTCCTAAATATGTAATTTTTTCCATGAAAATATTTATCTTTGGTTGAAAATTTGAATATTGCAGGAGAGTGAGTCCCGTTATACTTCTATATATCACAAATCTATTGTTAACCTTATCATCAAATTCTCTTATTATTCACTTCCCACTTTAGGTAATCCTTCTTCAAATAGCAAGGTGACATATATATATATACTATCTTTTTTAAAGCAAACTCCTCTAATATCAATTCTTATTGTCCAATTCTAATACTAATCTTTCCAACTTAAATCCAACCAATATTCATATAAATTTTGTGCATTCCTAAATCTTTCAAACCTCAAATCAACAAGTAGCATGAAAATGAAAAAAAAAAAAATTGTTAAAACAATTAAAAAATAGTATTTTTAACAATATGGGGCATTAAATATGAAAAATGTAAATTTTAAATATATAAATATTAAAAAATTCATTACTAATAGTATAATATAAATTATTTTATTTAGTTTAGAAATATATGTAAATTTACATATTAATTAAAAAAAATAAAAAAATGGATTTTCCAATTGAAAATATAATTTTTAGTTTTTTAATTTATGAAAATCATCCTAAAATATTTTGAGATATTTTCTAAAAATTTTAAAATAAAAATATTTCCAACATAAAAAAATGCATTAATTTAAATTATTTATTTTGACATAATTAAAATTTTGTTTAAATTAAGGTGTAATCTATAGTAAACTTTACTTTATTAACAATCACCATTAGTGATAAAAACAAAGTGAAAATAAAGTCAATTAAAATCAAAGTCACCCTAGAATTTTTCTTAAAATAAATAAGTTAAAATTATTTAATTAACATATATGACTTATTTTACTTCTTATATCTTCAATAATTAAATAAAATATATTTTAATATACAGACAGTGCAATGCACAAATTTATAACTAGTTTTATTTAAATCCAATACAGTCTTTATATTTCACTTTTCATTTTATTTTATTCTAAAAACATTTACTTTAATTTTTTCCCCTCCTTTTTTCAAGGAAAAAAAAAGCCAATATAAAATAAGGATATGTATAGAAAATAAGTATGTATTAATTAATTAACCTTTATATAAAAAGTGAATTTTAGCTCTTTACACTCTCTAATCTATAATTTAGATTTAGACAGTAAGTTGAAGTTCTATTTTTTACAATCACTCTTTATAATAAAAAGTTTGAAATAAACAAAAAGTGAGTTGGAGATATTCTCATTCCTTTAATATATGATAATTATAAGATTTTAGACTAATTAGGAATTTGAGTTGACTGGATCCAAAAGAGATATAAAATTCTCTCAACACATATTTTCTTCACAAATAAAACTCAAAATTAAAATTTCACTTAAAGTAATTTAAATTTTTACCAGTTGTATCGAAAAATGTTAATTTTATTTTTTTACTATTTTAATTGGTTTTATGATAGTTACAAAGGGAGATATATTAAAACATAAAATTAAATTTCTTTATATCTTAGTCATCAAATCAATAATATGGAACCAATAATTACTTCATTCCCATGACCACTTATTTGAGTAATTTAAACGAATCCATAAATTCAACCCTTCTCAAAAAAAAAAAAATATCGAAGGAAAGAATTTTTTTTAAATGATCAAAATGTTGTCTCCACAAGCAATGTAAGCTAGCTAACTAAACAATTGAATTGATATTAAAATGCAGTCATTTAATTCATTAAATAGTCATTACAGAAAATAAAAAAAAGTAATCATTTTTCATGACTTGTTTCAGGGTTGAGCTACGACAGCAAGTAATCTCTCTACTGTTAATTATATGTGAATGGGCTTTGTAGGCGCGATTAGCAACATTAATAAAGTCAAGTTTAATTACTATATAATTACAAGATTGATAATAATTTTGAATGAATCAAAATTCCTAATTTCCTTTAATAATTTTGTTTAATTGTAGATATTAAGAGTTTAGTAAAGTTTAATTAATTCAATTTAATTTAATATAATTATAAAAATAATAAAAAAAAATTTATAATTAATTTAAAATTAATATATACATCATAATTCAAATTTAAAATATTGATGGAGTAATAACAAATCTCTTTCAGCTATCCCATATTTATTACTCTAGTTTCCTATAATATTGGTTAGGTTTTGGTGGTTGATCGAATTAATTAATCCAGGTGGCCAAAGAAATTTTAAGCCACGTAAAAGTCTTAATTTATAATTATTATTTTAAATTCACATCAATCATGATCATATGAATTTTTAAACTTCATTGGAGAAATCTTTCCATTAGTTTATGTTAACCAAAACAAACAGGGGTTTGGTTGTGATTTTAATTTTTTTTTTCCTAACAAATGAATACATCATGGTAACAAAAATAAAATATCCTAAAATAAAAATTATTCTTAAACTTTATAAATAAAGAATTAAATATTTTTTTATTAATAAAAAAATCAAATAATGTAAATATCAATAAATTACACAGAATAACTTTTTCTATTTAAATTAATAAAAAATTAATGATAACATAATTTAATTTTATATCTTAAAATATCCTTAGAGAAAAGTAACTGTCAGACCACTTCTTCATTAATAAACCAAATGAAAATTTTAAACAAATCAAAATAAGTAAATGCTTAAATCCATAGCAATTTTTAGGTTTCGAACAATAGAAAAAAATGAAAATTTAGAAACCGTTTTTAGGTTTGATATCAAACATATGAAATCAAATAATGTAAAATGCATAAATAAAATATAAGAAATTGAATTGGCTTGAGAGAAAAAAAAAATGTAACATATATATATATATATATATAATTGATCAAAGTATTGATTATTTGTACTTTCTCAATATACACACACATATAGAGATTAATGCTCATTTTGTAGAGTACATTAATTAATTACAACAAGGAGAGGGATAGCCTGAGCCCTGATCAGGCACAGCAAGAGAAGCTGAGGTTTGCTGTATCAGATGTCAAGATCAAGAACCTAGTCCTTGCATTTTGGGTTTTAACTTTACGGAGACAACAGGACATTTCCATTAATTTGAGAGTAGGACGAAAAGAAACACTTTGATTTATACACTTGTCCTTTTTAGTCCTCTTTTTTCAAGCTTTTTATATCGTTTTTATACTTAATTTGCCATAACAGTTCTTTACCCTCTTTTCCTGCTATACATCTTAATCATATACTTCAATTATTGCACTACTTTTGTCATTTCATTTTCCAGATTATATATATATAAATTCAAGAATCTTCTATAAATTGGTGATAGTATTGGTGTAGTATCTAATGGGTACCATTATTGACTAGGAATATGATCATTTAATTATGAGATTCTTCTTTTTTTCTTAAACATCTTCTGATAATTACTTAATCTAGATGAGGCCCACACCATTGTCAATTTTGAGATTCATATATTATTGTACCGTTAACAAGGTTTCAAATTTTCAATTCTTAATTTGGGGAGCTTTATTTGTCGTTTTTATAAGACTAATAAATTCTGAATATAAGTGATTTATTAAAAAAAATTCATTAATTGGTTTTCAAATTTTGATGATTTTTCTTCAATTATATCAAAGATCAATTGACCATAAAAAAAATAAAAAAAAAGCTCACTAAATATATATCAATTTAATAACAAAAAATCAATTATAAGCATGTTGAAAGAAATTAATTGAATCATATAAAAGATCAGTTGACCATACAAAAAAAATTAAGTTCACTAAACATATATCAATTTAATTACCAAGAAGCTAGCACTTAATTATAAGCATGTGGAAACTAATTAATTGGTGGTACATAAATAAAACATTTATATAATAAAAGACCACCATCAATATTGTATTGAACATTTTTTTTTTTTTTAAAAAAAATTGAGGTTGAAATGTTGTGTAATTGGTAATGCACTTAATACATTTTTTTTAACAGATTAGATTTCTGAACAAAATTATATGGTTGTCAATGGAATATAATTTATATTTTTAAGTATATTAACAACCGATGATGTGTCTTTTATATCTAAAATAACATTTAACTTGTACTAATAGTATTTTATACAAAATATATATATAAACAAAGACCTTATTATATGCTTTCGCATGCCAAAAAGTCAGAAAAGAAAAAAATAAAAATATAACTTAACTAAAGTTGCTAATAATATAATAGATCAATTTGGGTAAACTTGTGATCTTCATGTTGTTAAGTAGAATTAATTAAATTCCCATAATTATGAAATCAAGTCAAAATCAATATGTTTTATAAATGGCAAATTGTCAATAACTATGGAAAACGCATAAGACTTAAATTAAGAAAGACCTATGGCAGGCAAGTGGGTAAAAGATAAAAAAACAAAAAAAAAATCAATTACTTACCGCCAACCAACACATATTTTTCACCCTTCTAAATTTTACATAAAAAAACAAAGAACCAATAAAGGAATAATGAATGAACTTTTGTTTTGACATGTGTCTTTAGCCACTACCAATTCATCACTAAATGGCAATATCTTGAGATTCAAACAAAAAGCCATTATATGTATTGTGTATTTATTTTCTCAGGAAAAGCACAGAAAAAGACAGAAAAATTAAAAAATCTCGCAATAGTTTTGTGGGCTACTATTTGGGGAAAAAATAAGACATTTTATTCATCAGGGAAATAGACAAGACAACTGTTAAAAATACTTGAAAAAAGGAGCTTGAATTATACTATTTTGGCTCTGTATTCGTCTTTTCTCCCACTAATTTGGATCTAAACTTTAGTTGAAAAGGAAATCTTGATTTTTTTTGTTTTTTTGACAAATGAGATCTATTCTTAACGTCTACAAGTTACTTGTTAAAATAAAACATACGCTGCATGCTTATTTAACATATTACTCAAGTTTTTTGCAATTGACTTATCATCCATGTATGTATTAGAGAAGAAAAAAAAAACTTCTACGGTTTTAGTTCATTGGCAATGCATTTTCAAGGTGGTTGGAATGATTTGATGTTACCAAGTTGATGGAACAGGATCAATTAGACCCATCTCTTTTAATGGCATTGTCCTACCTTCGATTTCCATACCCTTGAAGTTGAGGACAGTTTTAGGGACATGGGCTTAATGGCACAGTTGCATGGAGCAAGATTGATTTCTCATGTGGTAGAACAGACAACTAAGGTGGCAAAAATGATGGCAGTAGGGTTTTAGTTTTTGTGCATGAAAAATATGAGGTATTATATATATAAGAAATAGCATTAAAAACGTTGACCCTCTTGCACCTGCTGCTGGTCCCAAAGGGCCATTGTATCACATGGATTCAGATTTCCTCCAACTCTTTTCTTGTGGACTTGTGGCTTTAGAGAAATTTAAATGTCCTTTTCTCCGCTGGCCCCAAGTGTAATGAGGTTTAGCCACAAGTTTTATATACTTCGTTAGAAAGTGACTCTATGTATTCTTTGAAAGGTATATTGTATAGCTTATATAACTCCAAGTTACGTAGTATTTTTAAAACTATACATGTATTGAATGTAATGTCGGATACATGTATGTGTATATATATATATATATAAAGTTGTTAAAATCCAATCAATTTTTTAATGATGAGAGTGGTTATTTGAACTATAACCAACTTTTTAATTAAATACTATTAAAATATTTGACTTTTAAAATGTAATATAAAACTTTTTACTTTTTTTTTTACTTTTAACATGAATTTAATTTTCAGTCAAAACTAAGTGGCACATTACATGACATTTAATAGGGCATCACATGTCATATTTCACTAACGTGGCACCACATGGCATTGAAGTGGCGCCACATGTCTCACGTATATAATATGGTGTCACATAACGCACTTTTATAATATGTCACCACATCACTGACATGACATTTACATGTCTAACTTATCAATATAATATGACTTTCACTAAACGTGAGATACCGTAGTGAGACATTTGTTAAAAATTGAGTACCAGAAGTAAAAATTTCTAATTTTTTAATTGATTTTTGTTTGTGTAGTTGGTTTTTATTTTGTGGTGATAAAATTTTAAATGTGAAAATTTGTATTTTTAATGTTTATCTCAATTTTTTTAAAAAAATACAATTTTTAATTTAAATTAATATTCAATTCAATAAAAATCATTTCAAATTTATTATATATTGAAATTCATATAATACACAAATTGAGTATGAACTACTTAAAGTTTAACTCGTTAACTCATAAACTGGCTTTTAATAGTTTAATGAAACACTATTTTGATATGAAATATATAGTCTATATATTTTTAGCCTATAATAAAAATAAAATATTTATTTAAATTTGTTTGTTAAAATAAAATTTTAATTTTAATTGAATATTTTAT
Organism: Mallotus nudiflorus; assembly: GCA_947683625.1. Lineage (NCBI taxonomy): Eukaryota > Viridiplantae > Streptophyta > Magnoliopsida > Malpighiales > Euphorbiaceae > Mallotus > Mallotus nudiflorus. The sequence continues at coordinate 315,837 of CANTUR010000124.1, forward strand.
AAATGCTGAAATACAATTTTTTAATTTTTTGATGAATTATTTTACTTTAATTTATATTTTGTAAGTTTATTTAAATTTGATTAATCTCGTGAGTAATATTAAACTCCATATGAGATTGGATTAATATAGTTAAGTACGAGCTAGTTAAAATTAAATTTTACTCGACTCAGTTACCCTTTTGGTATTTATGTACATAAGTAAATAAGTACATGCTTTGCACGTAAATAAACTTTTTTTTTTAAATTCATGATAGTACATAAATTGTTAAACATATAATAATAATAATAATAATAATAATAATAATAATTATTATTATTATTATTATTATTATTATTATTGTTATTATTATTAAATAAAAGGCTTAAAAATAATAAAAGTGTCATTTATTTATATAATAATTTAATATTAACTTAATGCAGTTATGATTCATTGCAATCTTGGTAAATCTTTTATTTAAATAATTATATGAGCTCCTTCAATATTTTTATAATTAATATTTTTCTTAATTCTAAAACTAATTTTATATGAAACAAATATTATGATCATAATTAATCATAAGATAATAAAAAATTATTAATTATTTTCTTAATAAAATTTTAAAATAATAAAAAGTTATGTTTTCTTTATATAACAATTTAAATATTACAAACTTATTAAACTTATAATTTATTACAATTTTTTTATTTAACAGCGACACTTTATTTCTTCAATAAATTTAATATTACTACTTTTATTTACCCAAAAAGTAGGTTAATGTAAATTTTTAAATTCAACTAAAACTTAGATGATAAAGATTAATTAATTTAATTTTTTACTTTTTTTAATTTAATTTTATAAAAATATATAAAAACAATAATTATATTACTTTTCTTATAGAAATACTACTCTCAAATAAATTATATGCTCTATTTTTTAGAATATGATTATAGATACAAGACAAATAATTTTTTTAATTAATTTAATTATAATATTTTACTTATACTAAACTTTAATTTAATAAGTATTATTTTATTTATATTTCTATCTATTATTTCAATTTTGATAGTGTTATATTACAACATAGTAATTTATTTCTATTTTAATTATTTATTTATTAAATTTAATATAATAAGACTTATAAAATTATGTTATCTAATTTTATTTATATTAGATAAAATATAAGTAGATCTAGTTAAAATAGAAAAATATATTTTTAACAAAATTAATACTAATATTTTCAACAATTTAATTTTGTTAGAGATAAAATAGAAGTTAACCATATTAAAATAGGAAACATACTCTAAATCAAATTAGAATTATATTTTAATTAATTTAATTTTTATTAGAGATAAAATATAAATTAACCTAATTAGAATAGGAAATAGACTTTCAAATAAATAAGAATTATATTTTAATTAATTTAATTTTAATTTTATTAGTAACCGACTAAATTATCTAATTTTTATATAATAATAAGTGAAGATTTCCCTTTCCTACATTTATTATAGGTTGAAACTTTGAAAATAAAGAACTATAATGTTGTGTTATTCTTCAATGTGCTCTAATTAGCCCATTGGACACTGTTATTTGTCTCGCTACTGCTACCACCATCATTCCTATTACCTTTACTAAAGAAAAAAAAAATTCACTTAAAAACTATAAAGTTCAATATTTTATCACTAAAAATAAAAACTATCACGACCCAAAACAGGGGCCATGATCGGCGCTAGGGAACGAGAATTTTTTGGAATCCGGAACCCGTAGAAAGCCTAAAAATAAATAAAAACATGCAATAATAATAATAACATAATTAAAATACTCCGCAGCGGAAATAAATCATAAATATTGAAATAATAATCCACCAAAAGAGATTAAATCGGATATCTCATTTCATATATAAATAAACTTTTAATACAAATCCAGTACAATATTTGAAATACATAACTCACACAAATATAATACATAAATTCCATAACAGTTTTCAACTACTGCAGTGTCTAGATTATAAAATAAAAACTTAGATAAGCAATTTATATAGTGAAGCCGGGGCAGAAGAAATCCGGCGTATGGGTCTGCTACTGAGGTCTGAAGACGATAACTCTCCTGAAAAATAGTCAATGGAGGGGAGTCAGACCTCACTGAGTGAATTGTTATAATATATATACATGCATACTAAATGACAATGCACATAGTCAATAGTATATATAATAAATATATATATATAAGCAAATATACACAGATGCAGCAAAATTATTTTTTTATATATAAATTTTCCAAAAATCACCGTTTATGAAAGATCAAATAGAACCCTAGAAAATCGCAACCTCAAAACAGTGTTAGACAACACTCTAGCCATACAGGCTCACTTATTCCAAATAAATTCACTTGTTCCATTTGGACAGTAGATTGACTCCGAGACACTAAGTCAACCGAGCTCCAGCAGTCTGATTATCAGTGTGATTGGCCCGGAGACACTTGGTCAACCGAGCTCCAGCAATCACACTCTCAAATCATATCTCACAACACATATATCGAATCGAATCAATATAATCAACATCCACAAATAAGTTAGTAATATAGCCTAAATGTTATCAGCGTACCAGTACGTACTTGGTCCTAATGCTGCCCACTAGGTAGCACATTCTATTGATATCCTTCATTTATAATATAAAACATTCATTCATAAATAAATGATGCATGAATTTCAATAAAATAGCAACATAAATCACATATATACTATAAATATACCAAAAGTAAACTAGGTATATTTCGAGTATATATACGTCAAATAAATCCAATATATTTGCAAAATAATCTAGAAATATATTTAAAAACATTTTAAGTATAAATGTTTAATAAAACATGCATATAATTTGGAAATATACCAAAAATAAACCTAAGTACTAATTAAATCATTTATGCATATTTTATCAAAACCATACATTTCTAAAATCATACATCCTAGAACATATATATATATATAATAACAACTCACTGTTTATTGCACTCCACGAGATGGGTCCGACGGGCCTGGTCCACTAGACCTTGGTCTCGGCGCAACTAAACAAACAAACGATAACTCGACATTAGAATGAATCTATCAAAATTTCTAGAAACTCGATCTAGAATACTAGACACATAATTAGAATAGGAATTCGACCGGATATCACATTTTACGAGAATTCTACCAAAAATCCTGCAGAACCTCTTCTGTAAAATGGACATCTCTCTACTTAAAGAGTAGAGCCAGTCCTGCAAAGAAAACACACTTCGAAATAAACACAGAACACAACCACAATCCCTCGGTCGGACTCCAAACTACAATTCACCAACGGAGGTTCACAATTCACAGAACAATTATAAAATACCGAAAATGCCTTTTAATACTAAAAATACATTGTATCAATTCAAATTACATATTTAACCCCAAAACATGTTAAAAACCGATAAAAACTCATTTATTTAGAAAAATCGTATATTATATATATAATTTGAAAATAATTTACGAAAAATAGTTTTAATTAGTTAAAAATACTAAATAATTTGTAGAAATCATTTTTATACCCTAAATAACTATTAAAACCAATTTAATTACATTTTTAACTAATTTAGTGTCAAATTACCAAAATACCCCTATATGTATAAATTCACTAAAATTAATTAAAAATTCACCAAAAATAGTATAATTACTCAAAATTAATTTTATCAACATATAATTCAATAATATCAATAAATATACTCGATTAACCAATTAATTTTAATTAAACACATAATTAACCTAATTTTCTAAAATTACATAAACTTAAATAAATTCAAAATAAATATATAAAATTCACAAAAATTACCAATAAATTTCTAAAATGCATTTCAAAACCTATATATACCATAAAACATAATTTCATAATTTAATTAATTAATTTTTGAAAATTAGAAAATATTAATAAAATAATAAAAAACTCACAAAAATCAAAATAATTTCCAAAAATTCTAGAGTGTAGATTAAGCTATAGGATCAAAGTTTGTGAAGGGAGTTTGGATGAATCAATCAAATTGAAGCTAAAAAAAAATTCGAAACCCTAATAGGCCAAAATTACAAAATCGAAATCTAGGAAAATCTAGACCATTTTAAGTGAAACAAAGCTTGGAATCACACTCACTGGAGCTCAAGGAGAAGATAGAGACTAGTGGTGTCAAAAACGGTGGCCGGAATCACTTCGATCGGACGGCCAAAACTCGCCAGAATAAGGAGCTTCAAACATCGGGAAAGGCTGGAGGTGGAGGAGGAAGGCTGAGAGGCACACCGACAGCTAGAAAATCGGCTTGAAATGGCCGAAAATGGTAGAATGGCGATCGGGAAGAAGGAAGATGACCGAGTGGCATACTCATAAATAATGCAAACATTTTGATTTTGATTAAAAATTATGTATATATGTATATATATATCCACACTTTATATTATAATAATATATAATCTCACACACATTAAATATACACCACACACATATAATTTAATAATATATACACATAAATAATTAATTTATTAATATTAAAACTAAATATTAAAAATTAATTTAATTAATTAAACCCTAATTTAATTCAAATAAATACACATATATACATTTTATTTAGCATTTTAAAATTATATATGAGTTCATGCAAATTCGTAAAACTAGTCAAAATAATTAGTATTAAATTATTTACATGTTAATTTCCCCGAAAATATAATTTCCGAAAAAATTTTACGTAAAGTACTTAAAATAATATAAAATTAGCTTTAATAAATATTAAACTCATAAATATATCATAAATATATACAAAAATTATTAACACTGTATATCCCGATACAGTTTAAAATTATTTAAAAACTCGGGATATTACAAAAACTAATTACACAAGAAAAATCATAAATTTTCATTTATAGTATCCAACTTTTAGCAAAGGTCTCACCATGATATCTCCCTTTTAGTGAGCAATCCTATTATACTAATGTGTCAAACATGTAAATATTATGTCAATAACATATGGTGCCACATCATAAAAGTGCGCTGCATTATATAAGTGTGACACGTGATGTCACGTCAGCGACACGTAGTGCCACATCAGTAAAGTGTGATATGTGGCATTATATTAACTGTCATGTGGCATGCCACGTAATCAACTTTGGCTATATGTACTTTATTAATAATAACAAAATAAAAAAACTTTATGTTACATTTTAAAAATTAGATACTTTATTGGTATTTAATTGAAAAATTAAGTACTATCACGACAAATAACCCTCATAAATTTTATAAGGTTAGATAATACATACGTAACGAAAAAGAAAATTAATATCCAATTGAATTCATAATTTATATAATTAATGGTATTTCCCACCTAAAAATGTGCATAAAAAATAAGTTTTTAAATAATATTACTAATGAGAATTAACGAAGATATATTTAATTTGTAGGCATTTTAAGAAATAAGAAAGATTTAATATGATCATCTCCCATGTTGTTCACAATCTAATATAATTATTGGTATTTTACTTTTCTTAGAAGAGATGAAAATGTTAGAATATTAATATATACCAGGGGAGTACGGATCGAATATGATGTCCATTCTTTTATACTCAGTAAAAATGTCATTGTACTAAGAAGGTGCAAGTGTTATATCACTTGGGTGATATATTTGTTTTAACTAAGTAATTTAGCGTCCCTGCCTAGGGATGAAATGACTTGCTACCTTTCTATCTACTAGAGAGGTATTTTTGAAAAAGAGTTTGAATCTCCTTCCCTCTTTCAGTGTTAAAAAAAGCTAAGTAATTGAGTAAATATTTATATTATATTTATTTTGTTAAGTATTTGTATATAAAGTTTATTATTTGTTAAAAAAAATCCCATCACTAGCTTGGGTTGTCTAAGAAGTACATGATCCCTTGCTGGCTCTAGTCAACATCAAAACTTTGCGCTATAATCCAATGGAATAGAGTTGATTTGGTGGGTAAGATGAGTTTAATCATTTTGATTTCTGAGGCCCTCTTTCTGTAGAATTTATAGCTGTATTCAACTCTCCTTGTTGCCCTAATAGTTCTATTTTCTTGATAAATGGTGGCTCTTTATTCCTTTAGTACTAAAGGAGCAAATTGTATGTAACAACATAAGGCCTTAGAGGCTTAGATCACCAAAACTTAATTTTAGGTAATGAAGTGAAATCTTTATGTTATGAATAAGGGGAATTAAAAAAATAAAAAGATGTAAACTTTATACTTAAACAAAATACAAAATTTGAATAAATAGTAAAGAGTGTTAATCCAAAATAATCAATCTCATAATTAATTGAAGATATTTAATATGCTGTAAAGAAAATAACAGGCGCCCATGGCCTAATGGATAAGGCGCCTGACTTCTAATCAGGCGATTGTGGGTTCGAGTCCCACTGGGCGTGGTTAACTGCTTTTAAAATTTTATCCTTTTGTTGGTTTATTTTTTCCCTTCAAGTATGCAATGAAATAAGCAGATTGAAATAATAAGCCCTATCAATTTTACAACATTGTTCCTAGAAAAATCTATTATTAATATTAAGAGGTTAGGTAATGGAAGTATTAGAGATTTACCCATCTTTCTTTCCATCTTTTTATGAATGTCACATATATATTTTTTTTGGCAAATTGGGAGATGATATAATATTAACATTGATGTACTGCACAACATAGAGTGACTTTTCCCTTTTAAATTAATAATGACATAAATTAAATAATGCATTTTAAAATACTCTTAAAAATAAGTTATCACTTGACTACTTTTTCACTAGTAAATGTCATATTTATTATATGCTTTTAGACATTGTTGTCTTTTCCTTTATATAGGCCCATATGCTTAATGGTGTCCATGTTCCGGTTCTGATTTTGAATCGGCTTGTAAAAAGTTGAACCAAAATTAGACCAAATTGGAATCATATGAAAACCAGTAATGGTTGGTTTAAAAATTTTTAAACCGTAAATCGATGGTTCTGAACATAATTTAATTATATATATAGTTAGATTTTATTGTTTTAAGTCACAACTATTTAATTTAATTTATATATATAACTAATTGTTTAATGAATAATTAGAGAATAAATATAGATAAAATAATTTTGATAAAATAAAAATTATAAATTATTTGTGAAAAATAGAAATTTATATATAATTTTTATATATAATCAAGTATCAATATAACATTCAAATGTATAGTAATAAGTAAGATATTAAAACTATTGATAAAATAAAAAATAATATATTAAAACTTATTATTTTTGAGGAAAAAGTTAAGCTCGAAAAAGAAAATTGTTTTGATTGGTCGAGGAATGAGGTTTTGGATAGTTTTGGCAAATTAATTTTTAGTAAAAAAATTAAGTTGAAGTCCTTTAATTTCTTTTCTATTATTTTCATTGTTAATTTTAATTTATTTATTATTTAAAATTTATACACTTTAATTTTTTATTGCATTAGTGTCTTTTACTTAATTTAAATTATTTTAAAAATTATTATAATATTTAAATTATATAAATATAATTATAAAATAAAAAATAAAAAAAAATTTAGAACCGAAATCAAACTAATTGGTTTCAAATTGAATTTCGATTTAGAATCCAAATCGGTCAATTTTAAATTAACCCTAAACTGTCTTGTATACTGTTCAAATTTAATTCCATAAATTTTTGAATTAAAATCATTCGATTCCAATCTGTGGCCACCCTACATATGTTGTATCAATAAGTGCAATTAGTTGGCTAGCATTTAACAATAAAGAAAAAAAATTAAAATTCAAAATTGAGAATCCAGTTTAGCATTTAAGTGGGATTGGATTGTCATTGATTGATGATTCATGTGTTCCTAAAGTAGAAAAAGAAACAAAAAAAAAAAAAAAAGAAACAAAAATCAAAAGGAAGTAATGCTATCATATAGGTACTTTCTTTTTTCCAATATTAACTTTTAGACACACCTTTATAGATACCCAATTGAAAATTGCTGAAAAAAAGGGCAGCAATAGCACCAGCTAATCTATTGATCTATAGTGGTACATACACTACCACCACCACTGTATCACCTACAATTTTCAGTGCTGAACAATTCATTATGTCTTATCCCACAAAAATATCATTGAGCATATACATATTGCCAAGAGAACTTCGAGTTGGAGTCGTTCTTCTATGAGTAATTCTACTCTTTGGGAAAATGGAAAGCTGTATGGCACCTTTTGTTTTCAAGAAAGTGCTGAGCTTTTACTGAACATACCCATGTTATTTAGTCACATATCCTTATGGAAATATATGAATTTATATTTGTTCTTCCTCTTTTATGTCATTTATATGAGATGGATGTTAATCTCTATAGTTTTTGCCTACACGTTGACCATATATATATATATATATATATATATATTTTTTTTTTTTTTTTAACATTTTAATTTATAAACTGACCACTTAAATATTTTATTGCTAAAAATAAGAATCAATAATATTTTTAACACAATTTGAAATATCTAAATAGTAATTTTATAAATTAAAATGAAACTTATTTAAACATTTAAATGTGTTAAGTTGTATTTTTAATAAATTGATATATTATAATGATAAATTTGTGAATTAAAGAGAATAAACTAATAAAATGTGTCAATTGCAAATATAGATATATATATATATATATATATATATATATATATATATATAATTGCATCAAGCTCAGCAAGTTGACGTACAATTTTTCTTTGAGGATGCTTCTAGCAAAATTTTGTACTATAAACCAATCTAATATTTGGTAAGGTGTATTGTCACTTGCTGGCTTAATCCCCTGTTTTGGCTAGTTGGTAATGTGTAATGTCATTACATGTTTTATACCCTTTATGTGGGTTCTATTTAGTGCCCTAAACTTAATTAAAATTGAATCATAGTAAAATAAAAATGTTAATCTTGACAATCATTCAATCAACATGTAGAGCATTATTTTTGTTTGAGCGACATTTTGGGTTTGAATTATAATTTATACAATTGTTTTAAATTAGTTATTAAAATTTTTTTGTTACATTTATGGTTATATTTGGATTGAATTTGATAAATTAATGGTAAATAAATTTTAAATATCGGTGATTTATACAATATATAGCATTTTTTTTCTTCACGTATATAGGGGTTTTCTTGTGAATGGAAGGGTTTAAGACTTTAAGGGATTAGACTTGTTGTGATTATCAACAAGGTGCAATAACAAAATTGATGTGTTGCTGAAAACAACCCATATATGTATGCTACAAGATACCTATATTAGTTCTTTAATTTCTTCTCATAATTGATGTGGGATAATCAAGCGAATTAAAACCATTATCATATATTGGACATGGATTCTGATTGATGTGGAACCTTAATTGCCCCATACGGGTCACTATCTTGTACTATATATATACGTTTGTTAAAGATTATTAAAGTAAAAAGAGTATCAAACAAGCTCTAATCATGGTGATGCTCTTGCTCACTAGCTAATTCTAAACTAATAATGTGGATCTCTTTGAAAATGAAGGAATGGAGACAAATTTAATAACGTGTGAATCTTATATGTTCTTTTAAAGAATCATTTTTATTGGTCCTTTTTTCCTATTATCTCATGATAATCCACAACAATATGCTTCTCTGGATGATTGCTATATATATGTCCTTCCACTTTCTTCAAACCTTTTTTTTTTCTTTCAAAAGTATGTATATAAAAAAGTCTTATTTGAAAAAAAGGAAAAAAAAAAATAAATTGTTAGTTCTTTCATTCTCCTAATTTTTTTTTTTAAAAAAAAACCTGATTATCATTGTTTCTTTTCTTGCGGGTCATGTATAATCTTAGCCCATTTTGAAGTTTTAGGCCCAAAAAATTACACTATACCAAGCAGTATTATATATATATATATATATATATAGGAAGTAGAGGCCCGATGTCACACATAATGTGAATATTGTAAATTGTACATGGAGGAAGTGGAAACTCGATCTTGGTCTCAAATCTTTTACTATTTTTTTCCATGAAAAGGAGGCAAAAGCCTAAATAGTTACAGAGCACAAAGTCTAGGTGTAGAGACACCTAACACATCCTATCTAAGTTGATCTAGCATCTCATCAGGAGCCTAATAGAAGATAGTGTGACCAAGGTTCATTTGAATCCCCATTTTTGACAAAATGTCAGCACATTTATTCCCTTCCCTTAACACATGTTGTACCCAGACATCCCAAAGCTTACTGAGGAGATGTCTAATCTCATGCACTAGAGCAAACCTCTTAATAGGACTCTCACAAATACCATTAATGATATCTACCAGCACCTTGTTATCCACTTCCAGGATTATTTGATGGAAGCCTACTTCCCAAGCTAAGGCCATGAATAATGCCCCAGCTCTCAGCTGAAAGGACATTATAACATCCTAGATTTACTGAAAAACCAGTTAACCACTGTCCAGTATGCGATCTAATGAGCCCTCCAGCAACAACAATGAAGGGGTGATATTGAATTGCGCCATCAGTGTTCAATTTCACCTAATGCTCAAGTGATGGCCACCAGCTAATGAATCTCTCCTCCTTTAGATTCTTGATCCGACCAAGAAGAGCATTGCGAGCTTTGATAATGCTCCGGACATTGGCAAGGATCAATTGCATTGGATTTGTTAAGTAATTAAAATCCTCATCGACTAGAATTCCATTTCTTCGATGCCAAAGACTCCAGCAGGTGGTGCCAAAGATAGTAGCCCAGTCATAGTCATACATACTGCTAAACTCATGATTAAGATTTGCTAATAACCAGCTTTCCAATGGGAAACTAAAGAATCGATCTCTATCAGATTAATTAACAAGATGGAGCCACACCATAGCAGATTGGTAGCAATCTCTAAGGTCATGAATAATCGATTCTTCCTCCACCCAGCAACTCTTACACATTGCTATTTTTATGATATACAATTTATGCAAGTTGATCCAAACATAAGGCTAAATTGACAATAAAAAATTCTTATCATGATTGAATTTGTGATATATAATGTAAAATAATTAAAATATGTACTATAAGTTTAATAATTGAATATAACACTTTGAATATATGACATTTTTTTTTTGAAAAATAGTAATAAAAGGAAATAAAAAGACATTGTATTTTTTTTTTTATATGCTTAGTAATAAGGGAGTGTGGTTTAGGCTTAAGATTGATAGAGAACAAATAGAAACCATATATATGTATAGCCTCTTATGTAGCCTAATGGTCAAGACATGTGACATATGTAGATTAAAGGTGCAGAATTAAGTTCCCAGTCTCCATTGCACTATCCTCAATATAGTATAGAAATAGTCACCTTGTAAAAAAAATATGCATAGTGTATAATGTTTGCACTATATGAATCTAAACTTATTCCTCATAGGCATAATTATATATGCATTATAAAAATATCAATCTTTTACATGTGTATATTTTGGTGGCAGAAACAAGAATAATGTGATGAGAAGTGAGAGGCATTGCAAATCTCTTAGGAGCAAGAAAATAAAATGTATACTTCCTGTCAGGACTTCGATTTTGCCAATGAGACTACTAGTTCTTGTCCTGAAATTAAAATAAGGATCTCTAGTATGCTTAAAAACTGTAGCAAATATAGAAACTAATCAAAATCGAAAATTGATGCTAAGATTTTTTATTTCCTTACACTAAATGATAAAGAATCATTTATGAAACTAGTTCAAGCCAACAACAGAGTCCTTCAGCAACGAATAAGTTATATTTTGAACTGTTGAAAAAATGAAAATAGGAATAATCCCACATTGAAAAAAAATAAGAAAATGAAGAGGCTTATAATTGAGGGGGAGCCAAAGTCAATTAGTTTAAGTTTAAGCTATTTTGGTGGAAGGCAAACCAATAATGAAAGTCCATTTAGTGCTAGGCCAACACTTAAGCCCGATTGAAGCCCAAACATGATAGAGTTCATGTAGCCTAGAATTATCAGACCCTATGATTGCCTTAATAAGTCAAGAAAGATCCTGGAGGTTGGCCCAAGTGAGGCCGTATAGATGTTTGAAGCCCAAGCTAGAGGTCCATGTGGATGTTTAAAGGGCCCATGGACCATTTGAGACTGAAGGGAATTATAAAGCCAAAAAAGGAGGATGTGTTCATGTCAGTCCATATTGGTGAGACTGAACGGAACCACAACCAAAAAGGAAGAGGTTAGGATTCTTGTCATTTCATATTGGTAAGATTGAAAGGAACCACAACCCAAGTCCATATTAGTGAGACTAAAGAGAACCTGGATGTTTAAAGGGCTGATGGATCATTTGAGACTAAAGGGAATCATAGAGCCAAAAAAGGAGGATGTGTTCATGTCAGTCCATGTTGGTAAGACTGAAGGGAAACACGACCCAAAGAGGAAGAGGTCAGGATTCTTGTATATTGGTGAGACTGAAGGGAACCACAACCCCAAGTCCATGTTGGTGAGACTAAAGGGAACCAGAGCCTAAGATCGGTCCATATTGGAGCAAGTGACATGAAAACTGACGAGCCTAAAGATGAGGAGGCCAAAGGTTCAAGATTGGTCCATGTTGCAGTAAAATGACAACTAGCCTAAAGAGAGTGAAGCTTGGTTACACTTGATAGGAAGTGTTGGAAAAGTGAAAGTGGGAACAATTCCACATTGAAAAAAATAAGAAAATAAAGAGTCTTATAATTATGGGGAGTCAAAGTCAATTAGTTTAAGCTTGAGCTATTTTGGTGAAAGTTAAGTCCATAATGAAAACTCATTTAATACTAGGCCTAACACTCAAGCCCAGTTGAAGCCCAAACATGGTGGGCTCCATGGAGCTCGGAATTATCAACATGAACATGGTTTTGCACCTTTTTAGCGGAAACACAACAAAAGCAAAATCAACTGCAAATAAAACAATAGCTTTCATTCAAGGTTCTTGCAATAAGTAAGAATAGTGCATTTCCATGGTTCTTATCCTAGTGAGGATCATTCCTTTCAGAATTAGAACCTCAGTTAATAATACTTCAAATTTCTGATAGATACTTAACTAAGAAATAAACATTACATACTTGTTATTGTTGGCATGAGCTGTCACTTAGGATTAATTCTGATTTCCGTCAATCAGTCCCTAAAATCATGTATCACCATTATCTCAGCCTAGACTCATGTATATAGTTGTTTCCTTCTATAGTTAGCAACCTTGTATCTATTATAAATATAGAAACTTGTATTCAGTAATTGAATTGAATAAAAAAAATAACCAGAATACCATTTTCACATGATATCAGAGCGTAGACTCTAGGACCTATTTTTTGTGGAAAAATGGGAGATCATACTCCTCAACAGGAAGCTCCCAAGCAGACCCATCTATGCTTGAGGACATAACATCCAAGATATCACAGATGTTGAGTTAGACACCAACTCCAACGATCTATGAACCTGTTGATGTACCAATTGGCATCAAACTGGATGATACAAACTATGGACTTTGGTCCCAAGTTGTAAAGATATATATCTCTGGAAAAGACAGGTGGGGATACATAAATGGAGATCTTCCACAACCATCAGAAACAGACCCAAATTTTAGAAAATGGAGGACTGAAAATGCGGTGGTAAAGGGATGGCTAATTAATTCTATGGATCCGAAACTAATTGGAAGCTATATTAGATTTCCTATGGCAAAGGTAGTATGGGATACTATTGCAACAACATATTCTGATGGCATTAACACCTCACAAGTCTACAATCTCAAGAGAAAAGTGACACGACTCAAACAAGGTGGTGGACCAATTAAGACATATTACAACACTCTTCAAATCCTTTGGAGAGAAATTGATTTTCGGCATCCAAATCCTATACGGTGTGAAACTAATATATAGAAATATAACTCCATGATTCAAGAAGACAGGGTTTATACATTTCTGGATGGACTTGATGATCGTTTGGATAAGATTCGAGCTGATGTACTTCAACTCCAACCTTTTCAGACAAGTGAACAAGCTTACACTTATATTCGTCAGGAAGACTTGAGACAAATGGTAATGTTATAAAAAAAAGAGACCATATCCAGCATGGCAATGATATCAAAGGGAGGACCAAAATCATAATAGTAACCTTCACTTTAAGTAATATCAAGCAATTCAACGACGCCAAAGAACCGAGTTGACGAAGGAGGCTGCACATACTATAGGAACATGAAGCACACTAAAGACACTTGTTTCAAGCTTCATGGATATCCAGACTGGTGGCATGAACTCAAGGCAAAGAAAAAGTGTGATGGTGGACGTGCTGCACTTGTTAATGCTGAAAGCAATACCCCAAATGAACCTCACCTCTCTCTTGTACCTCAAAATGAATCTTTACCAGCTGTAGAAAATTTTTTATTTAGCTCATAATGAATTAGGTAATCTGAGTTGGATTATTGATTCAGGGATAACTGATCACATGACTTTTGATCTAAAATATTTTACTGAAACAACTTAACCCAGGTGAACACATATTACTAATGCAAATGGTGTCCAATATCCAGTTATAGGGGCTGGAAGAGTGGCCTTCTCATATGCTCTTTCTTTATCAAATACTCTACTTGTTCCTGCTCTTTCAAATAAATTATTATCGGTAGGATAAACTACCGAAGAATTGAACTATTGTGCACTAATCTATCCTAAATTTTGCTTGTTTCAGGATATTCTCACAAAGGAGATTATTGGTCGTGGTACTAAATGAGAAGGGTTGTACTACATGGATGACTTCAGTATTGGTCGGGCAAATACTGTTGGTCGAAATGGTGATAAAGAATGAGAAGTTTGGTTATGGCATCATAGATTAGGACACCCATCATTTCCCTACTTAAGACACTTGTTTCCAAGTTTGTTCTTAAACTTAGATGATACAATTTTTAAATGTAAAACTTGCATTTTAGCTAAAAGTCATCGAGTCTCTTATCCAATAAATTCAAAAAGATGTGAGACACCATTTATGTTAAACCATTATGATGTCTGGGGACTAGTCCCTATTTCAATTTCTTCAGGCATTAGATGGTTTGTGATTTTTGTGGATGATTGCACACGTATGACTTAGCTATACTTGATGAAAAATTAAAATGAGGTCGCAGGAATTTTTCAAGTTTTTCATGCTATGATACAGACTCAATTTTTTGCCAAACTTCAGATCTTTCGCTCAGATAATGGAGGAGAATTTGACAACAAGGAAATGCAGGACTATTTTCGAACACATGGGATACACTATGAGACAACATGTTCCCAGACACCACAACAAAATGGTGTGACAAAAAGGAAGAATAGACATATTCTAGAGACCACTCAGGCTGTCTTAATTGCAGTAAATTCACCTCAACGGTATTGGACAGATGCAGTTACAACTGCTGTTTACTTGTTGAATCAAATGCCTTCTAGAGTATTAAATTTCAAGACCTTATTACAAGCTCTTGCACATCATGTGCCACTTCCTTTGGTTCTTATAATGTCTTAAAAAATATTCGAATGTGTAGCATATGTTCATCTCCACAAAAATCAGAGAACAAAACTTGACCCATGTGCAGTTCGCTGCATCTTCTTGGGCTATGCCACACATAAAAAGGGCTACCAATGTTACGATCCTACCACCAAGCGTCTTTATGTCACCATGGATGTCACTTTCCTTGAAACAGAATATTTTCCAATTCTTCTTCTCAAGAGGAGATGACCGATGAAGAACAGAATAAGAATAGTTGGGAAAATTAGCCATGTTTTTAAGAAAATATGGAGATGGTTAGAACTGAAAGTGTAGAATTGTCTATAACTAAAGACATGCCTTCAGCAATGCAAAATGGAAAAAGTGATGAAAAAGAGAATGGGCAGGAACATGTGCAGCCTCTTCTTGATTTAGTACCAACCGACTAGCCTCCTGAGAATAATCTTGATCAGGTACAATCTTCAAGCCCCTCTTGTAATAATATTAAAGATACTTCTGATGGATACAACTTACCTTTCAGGTATAATCGTGGCAAGCCACCAAGTTGATATTCACTGGATCATAAGGAGGGGAGAAGTAAGTATCTAATTGCTAATCATGTTAGTACCAAAAAACTATCACAACCTCTAAAGACCTTTGTGTAGAAGCTTTCCTTTGACCACATTCCAAATACGGTGCAAGAAGCTTTGAATGAGCCCAAATGGACCCAAGAAATCCATGAAGAAATTACAGCTTTAGAGAAGAACAATACCTGGAAACTCGTTCCTTTACCCGAAGGGAAGAAAGTGGTAGGATGCAAATGGGTTTTCTCAATCAAATACAAGGTTGATGGAACAATTGATAGGTACAAGGCGAGACTCGTTGCGAAAGGGTACACGTAATCATATGGCATAGATTATCAAGAAACATTTTCACTAATGGCAAAATTAAACACAGTCAGGGTACTGTTGTCAATCGCTGAAAACTTGGACTGGTCACTTCATCAATTTGATGTGAAAAATGCGTTCCTTCATGGGAACCTTGAGGAAGAAGTGTACATGGATGTTCTACCAGGCTTTGTTGCTTCTCAAAATATGGTGTGTAGGTTACAAAGGGCGTTATACGGTCTAAAATAGTCACCAAGGGCTTGGTTTGGACGATTTACTTTAACCATGAAGAGATGTGGTTTCAAGCAAAGCAATTCAGATCATACCTTATTCTTAAAGCATCGAGGAGAGTTGGTAACTGCTCTCTTGTTCTATGTCTATGATATGATAATCATAGGAAATGATGACGAAGAAATTTCAAGCCTCTAAGAACATTTAGCAAGAGAATTCGAGATGAAAGATCTTGGAGGCCTTAAATATTTTTTGGGAATTTAAGTGGCTTGATCAAGTCAAGGGATATTTCTCTCACAAAGAAAATATATTCTTGACCTGTTAGCTGAAACAGGGATGCTTGACTGCAAACCTGCAGACACACCAATAGTCCAAAATCACAAGTTAGGAGAATACCCAGACTAGGTACCTACCAACAAAGAAAGATACCAGCGTCTTGTAGGGAAATTGATTTATCTATCACACACAAGTCCGAACATTGCTTATGCTGTGAGTTTGGTAAGTCAGTTTATGCGTAATCCAAGTGAAGAGCACATGGAATCTATAGTTCGAATTCTTCGATATTTAAATCTCCAGGGAAAAGGCTCATGTTTAGGAAGCATAATCACTTGGATATTAATGGTTACACTGATGCAGATTGGGCCGGCAGCATCACGGATAGAAGATCCATGTTTAGGTATTTCACTTTTGTTGGAGGTAACTTGGTCACTTGGAGAAGTAAAAAGCAGAAGGTGGTTGCGTTATCTAGTGCAGAGGCTGAATTTCATGGCATGGCTAAAGGACTTTGTGAACTTCTTTAGTTAAGGGAACTGTTAAAAGAAATTGGTCACTCATCTGTATCAACTATAAGATTATTTTGTGACAATAAAGCAGCTATAGAAATTGCACAAAATCCAGTCCAACATGACAGGACCAAACATGTTGAAGTAGACTGACATTTTATCAAAGAAAAGCTTGAGGCAAAGATAGTTCAATTCCCATTCATAAGATCAGAAGAGCAGCCGGCAGATATCCTTACAAAAGCTGTTTCAAGTAAGGTATTTTGTAGTTCTCTAGACAAGTTGGGCATCAAAGACATCCATGCACCAACTTGAGAGGGAGTGTTGGCATGAACTGTCACTTAGGATTGATTCTGATTTCAGTCAATCAGTCTCTAAAATCATGTATCACCATTCTCTCAGCCTAGACTCATGTATATAGCTGTTTCTTTCCATAGTTAGCAGCCTTGTATCATTATAAATACAGAAACTTGTATTCAGTAATTGAATTGAATAAAAAAAAAAAAAAACCAGAATACCATTTTCACAGTTATTTCTCCTGTCATTTTTAAATCCAGGGAAATTTGCATCACCAGTTAAGAAACAGGCAAAAATTGATAACACTATTTTCTTGCTTTTAGTATGTATGACAACCCAATGATTTTGCACCTTCAAAATCAGAGTTGGAGGATTCTGATTCCGCTCTGATACGTGGCCGGCTTTTTCCTTTTCTGATGGATTTTTTGGTGTTGCCAGCAGAGATCTTTGTCTTTTTACCTCTTTCTTTCCTATATTTCAGCTTCCTTAACCAATGTCTAACAATTTGAACTCCCAAGTAGATAAACACAGTAACCAAGCTACTTGCGCCGACAGCGACTAGACACTCGAGCATCCACGTTTCATGATCATGTGGCATGATTACCCAACAGGCTGCAATAAAAGCCGTTGCCATGAAAGATATAGCAACCCACATAACCTTATGCGTAATCACCATTAGCCACATCAGTTTTTTCCTTTGAAAGGGTATAATACTCATCAAAATAATTACAATGCACAAAGATGTGAATAATGCAATGCTGTTGCTTATTGCAAAGATCTTGAAAGCCATTTTTCTACCAGCTATCGACTGTCCTTTCGTTGCTCCTTCCTCCTGATAGACGCCGCCGGGGGGATTTAGACCAACAGTGAAAGCTACTGTTGCAATCAAAATGGCTACAAGTATGATTGTATTTCTTGCATTCTGTAGAGCCTCCCAATGTGTCTTGTATTGCCTGTCGCGTCGACCTTTTTGGCGCTCACTCAAATATTTCCTGCGTCTCTCACTTCGATGCCTGTGTTGATCTAATTCATTTGTCTCTGGGGACACCTGCTCAGATTCAGTAGTATTAATGATTTCTTCAGTTGTGAAGAGAGTTGTATCGGATCTTTCTACCTCAATTACAAGCTCTTTATTCAGTCTGTTGTCAGCATTGCTGCTTGAACTCATTATAGACCTAGAAAGTTTCTCAGATTCCTGATAAATTTTCAGATTCTGAGCATTCGGAGTATTCAAGGCTGAGGAAGGCAGTGGTACTTTAGAGCTCTCTGGACAACCAATTTTGATCAACATATCTCTAATACGCTTGGCTTCAGAAGTGGCTCTTGTTGCTTGATTGAGTAGGTCAAGTGCCGTATGTCCGTCATGGTTTCTACACTTGACATCAACTTCTGTTGCATTGATTATGTACTCTGCTATCTATGACAATATTGGAAACGAGGTAGTGGTACTTTAGAAGTCTCTCGACAAGCAAATTTATGCATTAATGAGTGAAAGATGGATTCTTACTTGATAGCACCTCGCAGAGACGGCAAGATGCAAGACTGTGTTACCATATTGATCTGTCTTCTGTATAAGATCCGAATTCCTGAAAAACTCTGCCATGGGAACAAAAGATTCATATCTACCAAATTTAACAGCAAGATGAAACGCATTTTCTTTGTTTCTAGTGAGAAAATAGAAAGACATGGGTGCTAGTGACATAAATTCCATAAGGATGGCTGCATCCCCATTCATTGCTGCAAAGTGCAATGGTGTGTAACAATTTTTATTAAACTTCTTAGCACTTCGTGCTGCAAATTCCAGAAGCAATCTTGTAATTTCCAATTGACTCCTCTTACAAGCATAGTGCAACGCCACGCAGCCATTCTTGTCGGTCTTCAAAGCAAATTGAGGCCGCACTTTCAATATTTCTCGCACAATATCTGCCGAGTGATCGATCAATTTCAGGATTAGGTGAGCAAGAGCAACTAAATTGTGTATTAAGTTAATTAGCAAATGAAGTAAATGTCAACTTACTAATGTTTTCTGTTGATATTAACTCGTGCAGATCCATCCTTTCAACTTCGATGTCCATTAACCACTGTTGATTGAGAAGCAGCTTCACGACATCGAGGTGCCCTTTCCTGAAAGCTATGGAAAATGCACTCTGGTTCTCAGAGTTAAGCGTAGAAGCTACCCATGGATTGGTCTCTAATAAAAGCATGGCAATATGTGCATTTCCATTGCGAGAGACTTCATGCAAGGGAATCTCTCCAAAAGCATTCTCCAGTGCAACCATGTCGGGGCACAGCTCAACAATTTTTCTGGCTAATTCAGTGCGCTCCATTCTTGAAGCCACATGTAAAATTGTGCTCAAGGATTTACTTTCTTGCTGTAGTAGCATGCTTCTGTCCTCCTGCACCAATCTTCCGAATGAAAGTTTGTCATTTAATTTCACAGCCTCAAAAAGCCTTGCATCCATTTCAGGAAACAAAAATTGGCAAAATACTCAAGGAAATGGAAGCATAAATGGAGGATACGAAAATGGAAGCACAAGCGGAGGATATATAGATGCATAGTGGCTATGACTCTTTGAAGAAGGATAGAATTCGTGATGATTATTGTCATGGTCTTTTGTTTTTATCTAACCGGTCAGCTTTAAATTTGAACTTTCGAGGAACATGCATGTGAATTTCCTCGTTGCAGAATTGGAAAATGGGACCCCTAAATATAAACTTCAGGTTGATCTCCAACAGCTGAAGTCTTCTTGGAAAATTCTGAGAAGGTCTTGCATTATTTTTTTTCTCGTAATCTATGCAACGGATGAATAATTAATCTGCATAGAGAGACCCCACATCATGATTGGAGCCTACAACTAATTTCTTTTAGGCCCATTTTTTGCCTGCCCATCGAATTGCAGAAGTTGACCTCATTGAGAATTTGTAACAAGTCATGATCTGCAAAAACGGTGACATCTTTCAGGAATTTACTCAGAGTTTCAGCTTAGTGCCACTTTCCAAGAATATGCAGCAATGACGAGTGCCCTATATCCTAGTAATAATCAATTATGAGCTATGAAATTTTGGTATTGTAATTAGTCTTAAGTGCCACTATAAGTTAGGTTGACTCAAAAGAGAAGTCTTCTATGTGATTCTGTAGTTGCTATCTTGACCTGTGATCTTTACTTTTTCTCCAAGTTTCCTCACTTAATATGAGCTTCTCTAGGTTCGATTTTTTCAAGAAGGCCTGTTGACTTTGGCATAATTGGTATCATCATCCTAAGTTTTTTTCATGAATTTTATTAATAATTCTTTGCTTATCAAAAAATAAACAAACATTTTATATCATTACGTGCGTAGATTGCTTATTCAGTTCGTGAAGCACATATTAAGCACAACAGCGGACATTGAAAAGCACAACAGTGCATTTGGAAAAAAAATTGCTTTCAGGATCTTCGCACAAGTAACACCATTGCATTGATCACATCTTTGTACATAGTAATAATTCTAGCGAGCATCCTCCCTCTTCAGAGGAAGAAAAAAAAACTAATGAGGCTAATGGTGATTACTCACAAGGTCATGTGGAAAACTCTGCCTTTCATGGCAAAAGCATTTGCTGCGGCAAAATGGTTGATTTTGCACCACTCTCATGATGAAAGATGGTTAATTTATTTGCTCAAAGCAACATTGCCATTATAGATTTAATGTTCAGAACTCATGTACTAGAATTACGAAAAGGACAAATAGTGTTCAGTTCAATAATAAGTGAACCAATTTAGCTCAAAATGGACAAATTTTTCAAACACAAAAGATTCCAACAGTAGGAACCTGACACTGACAAAGAATTAATACCACAATAACTGGAAATAAACATAAAAATAGAAATGAAACTGTTTAATGTGACCATGCTAAAGCTACTCCTAGTGTAGCAACAACTATTGAGACTGAACCAAATCTGACTGACACCAGTGTTGCTGAACTTGGCTGTGGTGATGGTGCTTGGAAAGATTGATCAGGTGGATATGCAGTGGATGGTGGAGAATAGTGTGATCTCTGCTGGTGTAGACCCATTACTTCAACAATCAAACGCTGGCCTTTCTTGCAGTGATTTGGAGCTCCACTAATGAAGTAAAATGGTCCTGACTTGTCAAGAATGAAAGTGCTCCTTCCATTGTTGAATGCAACAATAGGATTGCTGCTGCTGCAATGGAAATAACCCCATTTCTCCACCTCAAGAACTGAGTCATTCTTGTATTCAAACACTGCAAAACAAGAAACCGCAAAGAAGTTTTATATTTTTGGTGCATTTGTTTGCTTGTGACACATCTACTATATGATGAACATTGTAGAATTGATTGTATCAAATTTATAAAGTGAAATTAGTTGAAACAAGACTTACAGAGAGAGTCTCCAACTCGAAAACGATTGCTTTGAGCCCACTGGCTGTAAACAGCAGGAGTGATGTTACCTCTAGGCTCTTGCCATCCCACTTCATCACCAACTTTGAACACTCTGCCAGCACCAGCCAATCCATTCATGAACAGTAATAGAACTAGAAAACAAGCGCAAAGCATACCCATTGGAGAAGCCATGTTAGCGATCTTCATTCTTAAATATTTTCCAAGAAAGCTGCTGCTGCTGCCACAAACTAACGTTGTTGCAAACTCAATATGATGTGTGCAAATTTGATGTTGACAAGAGAGTTATATATTAGTAAAAGCTGGTAAGGTAGTGGGTAGTTTTTGTTTCAAAACGTGGTGTGATTTGACGGTTAGTGGTCGCTATGGATCGTTACAAAGGGAACGTGCCTTTGTATGTGGTAATGTTTAGTTAAAGTTAGAAGTAAATGGAATAGAACTTGACCTTGTCAAAGGGTAAGTTTCCGAGATTTTTTGACTGCTAGGACCGAGTAAAAAATGCTGCAGCTCACGCCAAAAATGACGCTTTTATTTTCTGATATTGCCAGCAAAGACGCATGCATGTAGATAGGTTGGCTTAAGATGGTGGAAGGATGGAGAGCGTGCATGTAGTATTTGCAATGGACCTCTGGCATGAAAAGCTTAACGTGGAAAATAAGCACCAGATCCACTGTGCATTACTACATTTGCCTACATAAGTCATCTGTCTGATGAAACTTAACTTCATGGTTACTTTAAAAAGAATTGATGAACAACAAAATTTCTGTACACAAATTTATTCTTTTGGAGTGGCTACTGGCTAAGGACGGAAGTACAAGTTACATCTTTTTTCTTTTGCCCATTTGGTAGCTCTACCAAAATGATAAAAATATTCAAAATTTTCATTTCCACTATAACCAATTCAACAATATATGATTTCGTATTGTATTAGATCCAAAATGAACCAGCTCATAGAGTCATTAAAAAACTTCCAAATGGCCAGAGCAATGTCAGAATTTTCTCACGCAACCTCCATTCTCTGAATACAGCAGCCATAGCTATTCTGCATTTTGCAGCATCAATGAAGGCAACAAAAGCTTTCCTTGGCCAGTCCCTTCGCTGCAATTCTAAACAAGTGTGACGTTCATCTTCATAGTTCTATCAGCATTTGGTTTATAAATTGCTCGGAGATGTTTCCTTTTGGTTCATCATCATTTCCTGAAATTCAGCACGCTTGGCAGCCCTGAGATCAAGAATACTTGGTGGCATAGGTTTTATAGAACCATGTAACTCAACTAGATGAAAAAATTCTTGTTTCGTTAGACTTTTCTTCTGAACAAGTTCATCAACAACTGCATCCATCAGCTTACGGTTCCGCTGAAGAATCTGATACAGAAGCAGATTTTTGTGTAAGGATAATATAAAGTTGCACAGAAAAGTTTCTTTCATGTTTTTAAAAAAAGAGAAAAGTTTCTTTCATATAAATATGAAATACCTCTTTTGCATGACCATAACACAAGTTTAGAATCCGTAGTGCCTCCGTATCAATTTCCTGCAGTTGTGCAAAATTTCATTAGACAATGGAAAAAAAAAAATTACAATTGCTTCTACTTTATAGAGATAGAAATTGATAAAAGTGTCGGGTTTATGGGGTGTGTGTGTTATGTATTTTCAGCTATCAATTCACATGCAGCTCAGCAGTAATATTAAAACAAAATTTTATTGGAAGCTGAAAATTTTTATCTATGATGCCTGAAACTGAAACTATAATAAAAAAATAGAAGGAAGCACAGTGACTTGCATTGATTCGATCTGCAACCCAAAAGTTGAACTGGCCATAATGTTTCTCAGAAAGGCCACCAAGAACATAGGTTCGTGCTGCTGACCTTGCATTATCTGCTGTTTCTGCCCATATTGTACTCAACTGGAACAATTATACACAGGAAGTCAACTTAGCAAAACCTATTTCACTACAGAACCCAGAATGAAAAATTGAGCTTGACCTATAGAATGCATGTCCAAGTAAACAAAGAACAAAGAACAAACATGACAAAATACCAAACAGCGTCTAGGGTTTCAATGATACTACGGAAGCAAAGAAATGTGAAAGCCATTGCAGCATTGATAAAACTAAAGCGAACGATTTTCCTGACTTCTTTGTACCCTGAATTTCTTCTCATCTTTTTTACCAGGAAATACATATGCTCAAGAATCTGATTCTTAAAAAAATTACTAGTTTTCACATTACATAATTTCCTTTAGGCAGCATCAACATTCCTTCTTTTATACACCTGTTCAGGATGGAAGACAGGAAGCCCAGGACAACAGATCAATTTTGAATAGAAACAAACTAAGACTTTTACTTTGACCATTAGTCCTTCAACATCCAAACTAGTTTGCCAATACATCAAGCAACTACTACAAGAGCAAAATCAGTGATCAAAAGCATTAGAACAAAGCTTAGCTACTAAGATAGGATGTATATCATCTCTTCATTAACTTGCAAATGCAGTACAAATTCAACGTCATTATTTTACGTAAGAGTATATGGCGACTACATTCTCCCCATTATTTTCCCACATGCACACAGATACAATACTAACAAAACATTCTTTACCTGACCCTCACCATACCAAAGCTCATCAGCAGCACGTGGTGCCAGTTGAACAGTAATATGATCCAGAAGGGATTGACGACTGCATTAGAAGAAGAAATAAGATGGCATGGAAAGACATATAATTCCCTAAAAAAATTTTATGGAGCAACATTTTTAGTGAAACAAAAAGAACTTAAAAATAAAAGCAGTAGTCAAAAAAACAAACCTTTAATAGTACAATCACTGCTTTGCATAGTTGCTTATAATGGAGTCGCATTTTGAGAGCAGGTTATTATCTTTTTAGATAGTCCTTTGAAAAAAAAATTGATAAAACAATATGTTGAGGAAAATGTACCTAAGCATTCCCTCCTTAAATTTTATATGATCCATTTTCATCCGAACATAGCCAAGTTCCCTGCCAGCTCTAGGAGAAATTGTAACCTAGTACAAAGCACAAAAAACAATAATTAATTTATGTATGCTGCATTTTTACTCTGTGTTCATGCATTCTTTTATTTCTTTTCCCTGAAATTCATATAACACCAAAACTAGCTATTATAAAAAGAATACCAAAATCTCTAATCACGGAAGCAACAAGCAGGAGAAAGATTTTTTTGCTGTGCACAACTAGTTACAATTTATTTCTTTTATGCACACAAACAAGCATTTTTTAATTCTTAGCTTAATCAATATTAAGAGAATATTGTTATATTAAAATATCAAGACAATGTGGTTTAAAAATCTCACTCTATGATAATATGCAGCTAAGTCCAATAACCAAATGTATTGAAGAAAATAATTTAAGGAGTTCAAAACCATACAAACTCAATATTTTTAAGATCTGGAAAGTTCACAGCTACAACTGCCATGGCAGCTTCATTAATAGCCACTTGCTTCCAGGTCTCAGGGCTTCTATCCTTCCTATCTAGCATTCCTCTCTCTTCTATTTGTGCAGCTTGTAATAAGTCATCAGTTGTAATCTGCGGAGACACCATTAATTTTCACTAGTATCTTACCATCCACAAGGGTGATAATTATTGCAGTAAAATACTAACAATGACGGTTGCAGAAAACAATCACCAACAGATCAGCCGAGCCAGATGATTATAAGTACAATATTTCATAATTATGTGATTAAGTCACATCATTCACAAAAATGACCTAAATAATAAAAAACATCATCCAAAGTTATTGCTAATTATGAGCAAACTACAAAAGGTTAAGAAGGTTATATTAAGAAGTAGGGCCTACATATAAACTGTACATAATTTGGCCAGGCAGTCTGCTTGCATCCAAGAAATGGCCTTTTTTTTTTTTTCTTTAAATTCAGGAAAGGGAGAAGAAAATGCCAAGATTTGAACTCCTGCCTCTTTGCACTACAAGTTAGGCAATTGACTACCACCTACTGGCTCAATGGCCAACTTGCTGAAATTTAGATTCCAAAATTTGAGGCCCAAAAAGAAGACGATCGTTTTATATGGTCACAATAACCAAATTAAACCATCAATCATGCAGCAACCAATGACCGACTCCAACAGTAATCAGTTATGAACTTAATACCTATTATGAATTGAATCTGTACAGTGTAAACTCAAAGAAATTAATAACTTTGTCAAAAGCCAATATTCAAAGCTTACTATGTAGGATGTGACTGTACACAGTCATACTTTCAGAAAAGTGTTTGTGCCTGAAAGAATTATCCCCTAAAAATAACAAATGGAGAATGATATTTAAAGAAGCTCTATGGTTCTGACCATCATATTTTATCTTAGACATCCCTACGTCCTGGTCCGAGCACATTCCTATTTTCATAGAATGTAAAAATGTGGTGTCCCAAACCATGCAATTGTAAGGATATCAATATGCACTACCTCAGTCCTTCCATCACGCATCATGTTTATAGCAGCAACCTCAATTATGTTGGCCAGCTCGGCACCAACCATCCCATCTGTCATACTAGCAACAGCCAGGTAATCCACATCATCAGCCATAGGTTTTTTACGAGCATGAACCTGATAAAAAAAATTAAAGAAATCATACATGAGGAACAAAAGACAGCAAACCATGAAGCCTAGAACTAGCATTACTACAGCAGTAGAAAAAATAAAGAATGATTCTATCATCACCTTAAGAATTTCCATGCGGCCTATAAGACCAGGTTTGGGAATGTAAATTTTTCGATCAAAGCGCCCAGGTCTCACAAGTGCTGGATCTAGAATGTCTGGTCGATTGGTGGAAGCAATAGTGATCACTTCCCCTCTTCCTTCAAACCCATCCAAGCATACAAGAAGCTGGAATTTATGAAAGACACCAAGCATCAATCTCCCTATGGAGGCTTAACTTGTAACAGCAGCATCAATGGCCACTAATTGTAAGAATTCATAATGCTGCAACCAACCTGATTAAGCGTAGCATCACGTTCTTGTCCACCAGAACCTTTAATCAAGCCACGCTCCCTTCCAACAGCATCCAATTCATCAATAAAGACAACAGATGGGGCCTACGCAAACAAAAATGAATCTATCAGAGAAAAGTACATTCACTAAGTGAAAGGATCAAAGAAAAAACAAAATAATGAAAAAGGTTTCCATTGTAAAGTGTAATTCTCTGTTTGATTTTTTAATAACTGAAGAGGAAAATATGGATAAATTCAGCACGATATTTAGAACTTCAAAGATTGTAATGGTAATCAGTAATTAGTGATTTGTTTAAATATAAATATCAGCAAATACCAACTAGAATGGAAAAGAGTGTCATAGAGCAGAACTTACATTTTCTTTTGCTTCTTGGTAAAGTGATCGTACACGAGATGCACCAACTCCAACATATATTTCTACAAACTGAGATGCAGAAATGGAGAAGAAGTTCACACCAGCCTCACCAGCCACAGCTTTTGCCAGTAAGGTTTTCCCAACCCCGGGAGGCCCACAAAGAAGTATGCCACCTGACAGTAAAACCAAATGGCACAGAATAAGCCATGCAAAAAGTATGTGTAACCAGCTTTAACAAATGCAAAATGAGTAATCATAAAAACTACGGTGAGTTAATTGCCACAATTCTTTAATTCACATCCCTTTAATCTTCTACTTTTGATCCACAGTTTTCTAGTTAATTATGCACCACATGACAACGGGAAATAGCAATATTCACATCACCACTATTACATACATTGTGAGAATGGGCACCATAATGTACAGATCTACATCAAGAGATGCCTGCAGGACATTTCTGAATAACATTGTGGAGGAATCTCAATGTTGGAAGGCAAAATTACAGCTAAAATACAATAACAGCATTCTAATATGTTAAACCATTTCATTATATGCCAAGGTAATTCTGCTTGAACAATTTCAGTCCTAAAAATGAACAGTAATATGCCCCATAAAAAGCAGTGTTTCTTGCAATTAAGATAGAAACAATATGATAGCTTTGAAAGCTGTCTCAATCAGGCCTTCAAACAAGGCATAACATATGAAAATTAATATCCAACTAAAGCATATGTTACAAAATGCATGCTAGCATGAGCTAAAGCAATGCCAAAAATGTGGAAAAAAATAAAAGAAAAGGATACATACATATCACAGTCTCAAAATCTGACCTGGTATCTTCACCCCTCTTCTTCGATACATCTCCCCATGTGTGAAAAACTTCACAATCTCCTCAAGTTCAAGTCGTATCTTTCCAAGTCCTGCAACATCTGTGAACTTCACGTCCACACCCCTCTCCAAGTATTGAGGCAATCTTCTATTATGGGCACGCCTAACACGCGCGCCTGACCTCATGAACTGCATAGCCATTTTCAAATATGCATTCTTCTCACCTTTCCCTTGCTCACTCTCATCATCGTCCTCTTCCTCAATTCCCATCATCTCTCTTTCCAGCTCCCTCATTTTCCTCCTCTCCTCTGCCTCTGCCTTCTCAATCTTCAGCCTATCTTCATAGTCCTTCTTCTGCTTCCGATAACTAAGCACCACTGTTCGATAGAATATTACGAAGAACACCAACCCTAACAATGTGGCCACATTTGAGTCCTGTGCTAAATCAGCCCACATATTTGCCATCATTTTATAATTTCTCTCTGCATCGCGCAATGACTCCTCATACTTCTTTTTCCTAATCTCCCTCCTTATCCTCCTCTGCTCCTCCTTCTTTTGCATTTTTATTGCCTTTTCAATCATTTCTCGCTCCTCCCTCATTCTAACTAACTCCTCTTTTCTTTGCCTCTTAAATTCCTCCCTTGCTCTCCTCAACTCCATTGCTCTTTTTGACTCTTTTTTAGGCTTAAGCTTAGCCAACATGAACTCCGGAACTTTCCATAAAAATCCTAAATACGGCTTAGGTAGCTCTGGTTTCTTAACAGGAGGAGTATATGCATTAACGCACATTGTATCAATCTTTAACTTATCCCATGAATCCCAAAACCTCTTGTTAGTAACAACAGAAGGCAAAACAGTCCTAAAAACTTGATTATCATCCAAAACAACTAAAATAGATTCAGCTTGTTGTCTTAAGCAAGCCTTAGGAGGTTTAATTATATGTTTAAGCTTATTGGTTTCTTTAAAAACCAAAACTTCCGTGTATGGTATTCTATTAGCTACAATGGGGAGATCTTTAGACCACTGTTTAAGCTGCTGCGGAGTTAAGGTTTCCAGTGGTGATTTTTTGTGGGTTTTCTTTTTATGAGTTGTTTTTGCTGCCGCTGCAGCAAGAACAGTTTGTGAAGAAAAAGAAGTGGATATTACAGTGAGAGTAATGGGCAAAGTGAGAAAATTGAAATTAGTTTTTTTATCGTCTTTAGT
Organism: Mallotus nudiflorus; assembly: GCA_947683625.1. Taxonomy (NCBI): domain Eukaryota; kingdom Viridiplantae; phylum Streptophyta; class Magnoliopsida; order Malpighiales; family Euphorbiaceae; genus Mallotus; species Mallotus nudiflorus. Next base: position 345,224 of record CANTUR010000124.1, read on the forward strand.
GGTTTCATTATCATTTTCAAGAATTGGGTTTTGTTTTTGGCATGAAATGGAAGGGAAAGTTCGACGCTTTAGCAGGAATCTGTGTGGATTCTGAATTTGGGTTTTGGGATGGAGTGAAGAGCTAAATGGGAAATGGGTGGCCATTATTGAAATGGAAAATGTAAAGATTGAGTTAAATAAGAATTTAAAAGAAACAGCTGAAACTTACATTGTAGTAGGTGTTGGAGCTAAAGGAGGAGTAGGAGAGTAGCTCTTGCTTTGATTGAATTGAATCGGATCAAAATCAAATTGATTTCTGTTCTTGCAGATAGAGAGGCATGGTTGTATTGTACGGTTTTACAGAAGAAACAAACAAGCCAGAGCTGAAACGCGCCGTTTTTACAGATTGGATTGAACGACAGTCGGCTCTATCGAACCTAACCTTTGTGAGGACTGAGGACTTGACGAGCGACGTGTCGTTGTAGTCCCATGCTTTTATGCCAATAAAACAATTGTTTTTTATTTTAATTGTTATTATTAATTGATTTTAATACTAACTTTTTCCAGCCAGGGACTACTTTTTCAAAAAAAAAAAAAAATTTAACTTTAAGGCCAAATTCTATTATCCCAATTTAAAAAATTTATATTCCTTGAATTTAAAATGGAATGGAATGATTGTGTAGCACATCAAATTTCAACAATAATATGTACTTATTTTCAAATTGATGAAAGAAAATCACAAGTTATTTCAAAGAAGTTTGCAAAGACAATGTACAAATCTATAAAGGTTGGTTGGTTATTACTCTAAAATTGGAATCAGAATTAATGAAATAAAATTTTTAAAAAAAGTATTTGATTTATAAAAGAATTGAAATTAAAATCAGTTTTATTTATATATAAAAATATATTAAATAATAATTATTATGAAATTATATATTTTATTTTATTATTTAAAAAAAATACTATATTTCATAAATTTTAATAATATATACCTACTCTAAAGATAAAAAAAAGTTTTGGACCATACTACCCCTATGAGCAAGGGCAACATTATTTTTATTTCTGATTTTTGGAGGATTTCACAGCACGTTTTGTATAATAAACAACTACGAAGATCATTTTTCTATAATTAATTTGATTTGATGTATGAAAATAAAAAATCATTCTTTAACGAGATGAAATTTCATTCTCATTTGTATGTAAAATTTTAATCAACTAAATATTAAAAATTGGAATGTCCTTATTTTTCATGAAATAAAGGATTTCTAAGATATTAGCACATTCTCTTCTTGTTATTGATACAAAATCTAAAACATGTTAACCAATTCAATTCTATATTTCAGCTATCAGAAACTAAAACTCGGGCATTGCTAAAAACGGCAATAATTAATTACCAGTCTCGTTAGCTAAAAGAGTACTGAATAATCTAATCATCATGACCTCACTAAATTGGGACATGGGTGATAAGAAGATACGCCCGGCTTGCTCTTTACAATGGTGGTTGATTTAAACATGCATCAGATTACAAAATCTCCACTGACAAAGTAGATTATCACCAGAACTAATCAGAGCAAGCACACACATTTCCTACAAGTGTACATGGTCTGTACACATATGTTCCAAGTATGGGATGCAAATGCACTTCAATGTTTAGATCTGGACAGCCAGATAACCTCCTGAACAGCCAATGCGGCAAGCAAGAAGCAGCTTAAGAAAGTGAACGCTATAGAGACAGCAACATGGTTACAGAAGTAATGCAGAGGCTTGCAAAAATTTGGCAAAGCTGTATGTCGGATTCCTGTGCGATTCAGGTTGGTGACTCCTGATGCAGCAGCCCCAGCACTAATCATGGCATATGCAAACACCTGCAAATTCGGAGATTAATGGAATACGTGAAACTAAATTCTTGAAACACTCAGTAAGTTTTAATTTCACGAATGCAGAATTCTTGGCAATCATTTATGGTTCAGGTTGTATAGGTGGAGAAGTAAGCCTGGCGTGGGCGATTATTTTCCGAATTCACGGAAAGTGAATTGATGCACAAACAGAAGCACATTAAATGCATTAATTAGGTACATAACCAACATTACTATAAACATGCAAGCACCTCAAATTCGAAAAGCAATAAATTCATGACAAAGAAAACAGCAGCAGTTCACTACCTGATCTCCTGCAAAAATAAGCCATGCATGACTTCTGGAAGGAATGATTGGAGATTTTCTAAGCAATCTTTGCATGCTAATCAAAAGTTGCAGCAAGGAATGTGCAGCTACAGCAGCTGATATTCCAACTAAATACCTGCTCAATGCCAAACAAGTGAATCAACAACTACTAAATTATCATCCAAATAACCTCTCTAGCTGGTGGCTACCTTCCACTTCAAATCAGAACCATTTCACCAACCCTTTAATTATTACTTGTGCACTGAACCATATCTGGAATTACTAAAAATTTATGGTTTAAGAAATCTGTAGCTAAACCATCCTATCATCGTAATCATATTTACTCATTGCATGAACCCAACAGTCTGAACTTAATGAAGAATTAAAATACATTAAAGTAAACTCACGGGTTATTGTTCAAAAAAAAAAACTCACGGGTTTGATTCTGTTCATTCAAATGCCATTAAAGTCACACAAAAAAATTTGTCTTCCACTCGTGGAAGAAACAAAAACAAGGGTAATTTCGTCAACACAAAATTCACCAGAATCAATGGTTTTCTTATAACAGGACAAATAAGCAAGGACATCACTCAATTTTGTCGGTCAATCACTGTAATTGAGACCAAAAATTAAGGACATTGTAGTCAACTAAGACAGTTTTAAAAGAGCTGCAGAGTGTTTGGTTAGTAAGAAAGTGAAGGAAAATAAAAGGAAAGTAAAGAAAACTAGAAACTTTAAGCTCATTCACGTCATAAGCATCCAATAAAAACTAAACCCAGAAAAGAAAGATGCTCAATTTTCCTTGGTTTTCACTCACTTTCTCGGAAACCAAACAATAACTTTTAAAAAAACATAATGACCATCATCATTAGTTACTTACTCAAAAGAGTGAGAGAAAGACCACTTAGAGCGAACAGGAAGCATGAATCCATAAATGGAGACAGTGCTAGACTGATGAGCTGTGACCATAAAAGACACTGCTGTTACAGAGGTTACTATGCATAAGAACCTAAGTAATACGTGCATTACATCAGCTTTCCGGCCAAAAGGCCTTGCTGCACCACCACCCACAACCAGTGGTCCACTTATTGTTCCACTGTTCTCAGTTGCAGCCACCTTTGACTCCGGTAGCTGCACTGCTACCTCCGGTGGTTGCGTTTTTTGGCCATTCATCATCATATCTTCACTTTCTTGATTGATTTTGATCCTGTAAAGTACTTGAATATAATTTCTAGGTGCCTGTTTCTTTTAAAGAGTGTTGTATAGGCGTTTTATAGGAGAAGGTTTTAGCACATTTTTAGCCTTAAAAATATTATTTGTGTCCATGATAGTAGTTTTGTGAAGTAGAATGCTATTTTTCATCCATACCATCAATTGTAATTGTTTTTATGCGGCCACGTTATTTATGATTTTCTTCGTATTGAATCATTAATTAAATTAATAAAAAATTTAATAATTAGAAAGTTAATAAATAAGGAATCCAACTTATAACTTCATTTTATAATATTCATTACATAAATAATAAAATATATAAAAAAAAAGCTAAATTAATAAATTTTAAATATTGATAATCTAAATATATATATATATATATATTTATTTATTTGTTAAATTTTTTTAAGAAAGTATAGCTCAAGTAACAATTAATAGTGTAATAACTACTTATTTACTATAAGATGTTATTATAAACATAGGATTAATTAAAATATAAAAAATGAGAATCATGCCCATGTTATCTTATTCACTTCATAAAATGAAACAATATTTTCAATTATTTTTATTTTTGCTTACCAAACGTTAATTAAATTAATATACTTAAAACAATCCTCAACAACGGCATAATTGAGGGGATGTGATATTTTTTTTTAACAGAGAGATTATATAATTTAAATATCGATGAACTACATAATAATGAACAACTCTTCTCTTTTAAATTGATGATGGTAAGATTTAAATTCTATAGTCTGTACCTCAATATGTCTTTAAAAATGAGTTATCACTTAACTAATTTTTCATTGCCGTGCTACTTTTTTTTTTTAATTGAGCAAGGTTTTGATTTTAGAAAAGATCATATGGGGTATTTTTATTTAATGAATTTACAATTCAAAGTGATAATATATATATATTTTGGTAATTTTTCGCATGCAAGATTTAATAAATAAAATTACATTGATAAAATCAAAATGAAAAGTTATATATAAAAAATTTATTTTTAGTTTGGTGTCAAGTAAAGGTGATAAAATGAAAGTGATAATATATAAATATTTTCCCAAAGGCACAATACATATATAGCCCCTTAAATTTGGTAAAATTTACCATTTAGTCATTTGTATTTATATTTTTGCCATTTGAATACCTCATCTTGCTAAAAACATAACTTTTAAATCACTTTATGCACAAAAAAAAAATTGAAGAAACGCGTGTAAAACACTCGTCTAACAGGGTCTCCACATAAGCATGACATGGATGAAATACAATAAAAAATAAAATAAAATCTAGAGAAATGATAAAATCCCCAAATTGTAACCCTAATTTCCTCATCTAGCACATAACACTGAAATTCAAAACCATTTGTTTTAAATGCTAATCTATTCTTATTAAGGTAAACGAAAACAAAATGCAAGAGGAAATGATAATCAAGGTCATCACTAATCATGGCAGCAGTAACATCGTCTCTAATAAGAACCCTAACCATTTCTTCCCCATATGTATACCCTACACCTTCCCACATTAAATAATTCTCCCTCGATTTCCCCCTTTGCTTTAATTTCTCCGCTCCCACCACTCACTGCTTCTCCATATTCACTCACCTTTGCCACATTTTAGTCGTCGAAGCACCAAAGAAAATCGAGAAGCTTGGTGCTAAAATCTCCTCTTTAATTCTAAAGGAAGTGCATAATCTAGTGGATTATCTCCAAGACAAGCGGGGTGTGTTGGCCGTAGCATTTGCTCCTACGACTATGGTTACTGCTCCAGTGGTGGGGGTGGTGAACCTACAAGTTTCTGAATGAATGTTCATTTTTTAGTTTGTTTTTTAGATTGGTGATGGTGCTAATTTAACCATTTCTTTTTTTGGTGAGTTGCTTCAAAATGATGGAGAGCTATTAAAATGTTGAGTTTCTTTTTCAATAGTTTATGGAATGGTATTGAAAGTTGATATGGTGGGCACTAATAAGAGATTGGAGAAGGCAAAGGTGGTTGTGTTTGCTAGTGGTGTTGATACCTCAATAACTGAAACTAAAGGGACTATCCTAATTCACTTTGCTTGTGAGCTAGAGAATTATGCAAAAAAATGAAGAAGCTAAAATTAAGGAAGTCATTAAGGCAATTACAGATTTTGGTGTCAAAATAGTTATTAGTGGAGCAGCTGTTGGAGAAATTGCATTACATTTTTGTGAACATTATAAGCTTATGGTTCTAAATATTAGCTCAAACTTTGAATTAAGACGATTTTATCACACCACTAGTGTTGTTACTATTTTGAAGCTTAGCCAATTGAATGCAAATGACTTAAGATATGTATATTCCATTTCAGTTGAGGAAATTGGTGGTGTTAAAGTCACTGTTGTGAAAAATGAAGAAGTTGGAAACCCCATAACCATTGTGGTTTTAAGGGGAAGCACTGACGGTATACTAGAAGACCTTGAAAGAGTTGTAGGCCATGGAGTAAACACATATAAGGCAATGTGTACATGTTTCAAGTAACGATATTGCTGGGTTTTTTCAAGAAGTTGAATTCTCATGTGAACTTCTGTATAGTTACGCGCTCTTGGGAGTTTGAAATCACGCTCCATGCCACCTGTGCACAAAGTGGTTTAAAAGTTATGCTTTTGGCAAATTGAGATGTTCAAATGACAAAAATATAAATACAGGTGGCTCAATGATCTTGCTAAGTTTAGGGGATTGCACATGTATTGTGCCTTTCCCAAACTATGCCAATTGCTTATGAATGGGTTCAAGTTTCGGGTATCAAAATGGGTTAGTGACTTTTGTTCAGTGTGGGGTTGATTATTTTTTTTAGAACAAAGTAAATATATAAAGGGAGAATTGTTATTTTCTCCTATGTTTTTGTCCATTTATATTATTTCATAATTGACATTTGAAAAAAAAAATTATTTATTCCTGACATTTGTAATTTATGTATTATTTCATCCCTAATAGAATGACTTATGAGTGTGAACTGTTATAAATATTAAGTATAAATAAATATTTTTTAAAATGTTAGAAATATTATAGTGTAATAACAATTTTCCCATCCATAAAATTAAAGCAATAGATACAAGTATTGCGGGATGCTATCCCTATAGTCCAAAGGGAGTCTGTTATCTAAAACAGATTTTGCAACCCAAGCAGCTGCTTCTCCTAATCCAATGAAAAGAACAATCATAAAAAAATTTAAGTTTACAAAAAATAGAGTCCAAGATGGCTCTAATGTCCCATGAGGATGATCTCATATTAAACATTTTTTTTGTCAGTATCGTATTAAGTATTTCAATCATACTACCGTATGAAAATTAAATAGGTTATATAAATAAATAAACGTATCTTATTTATTTAAATGAATTGTGCGAATTATAAAATTCGACATGATTTATTTAATTTATATAACATTTATTATTTTCTAAAAAAAATATTATAACATTTATAATTTATTTAATTTATATAACATTTATAAAAATATTATTTTCTAAAAAAAACATTTATAAAAAATATTATAACATTTATGATTTATTTAATTTATATAACATTTATAAAAATATTATTTTCTAAAAAAAAAATCTATAACAATATCTATAATTCACCAACGCAATTATAAAAATACTATTTTTATAAAAAAAATTATAATAAATAACTACTTTACTCTTTAAAATCATTATAGGCGACGGGATTTAACGGGTGTCCAAGTGTTTGGCGACCACGGTACTGTGTGGGCTTGAGGCCCACTAGAAAATACGATATAGGTCTTGGGCCTATTCGGAGATGGAGTCGCCATCCGGATAAAAGCCGGGACACATTGTACAGTAACTGGATCCTACGGAGGTTCTCAGAAGCCGTCATCCAAGATCAGGTTTGAAAACTGGGTATAAGCGTTTGAATGCTCACCCAACCTTGCGGTTAGCCTCCATTTGTGTTTTGCATTTTATTACCATTTAATTATTTAATTATTTCCTCATTTACCACATGTGATGAAATTGCCAGATTTTATAATTAAGTCAGAGTTTGCACATTAGTATAATTTCATGCCTTTAAGTCCCCGCATCAAAAAAACGTAGTAAATAAAATAAATGATAATTTACAACCATAAATTCAAATTAAATGGGGAAAGGGATTAACGATTACAATGTTTCTTTAGACTAAATAAAAGAATAATATGCAGAAAGTAAACCAAACATATACCAAAAATAAATCAATAAAATGACATTAAAACTGCAATGTACAAGGGAACAACCAACAAAAGTGACTGCTTGATGACAGAAATCATCAAGTAATTCCTGCAAATAACACACGGTTAGCCCTTCCTTTCACAAAAATGAAGTCACATGTAATGATACTCGTAAGGAGACTCTATATATATAAAAAGAGGGTTTTCATATTACGAACCAAAAAAAACATCAAGTAATCCAGATAATCACCATCATGCAATCATGTAGACATATTTAAGGTCAAAAGGGGATAAATTAAAGCAGACGTCACAGTAAACAAACAAAAAATGAACCAGGAAACATGTTAACCCTGCCAATGAGGCAGTCGCTCGCCTCATCAACAAGGCTCTTACAGATTCGAGACAAAAATAGGCAGCATACACACAAAAGATAGGCTCCCTAAGGGCCTATCAATGGGGCGATCGCCTCATTGATGAGGCGATTATCTCATTGAGATGACTGACTATCAGATCGGCTTTGACTCTCAAGACGTGCAAACTTCTACTCTAAGTAATCAAAATATACATATACACACTCTACACCTATCATACTGCGACTACATGCAAAGGTATTCAAAGACCCAACAATAAAGTGAGATATCAAGCTAAACCCATTGGAGATAAACCTAAAATATGCTAAAGACTCAGTTACACACAAGCAAGAACATACAAAATGATGAACATGTCAAGTTTAAAGTACAGATTTTATACCAAAATGAAAGACCCTTAGAGCTGGTTTGATTGAGATCCTTGCTAGGATGTGGTATCTCTCCTTGACACAAGTTTCTTCCTTCTTCTCTTATGAAGAACGTGGACTTCTTTGATTCAACCTTCCTCCCTTTCTTGAGGACGTTTTTTTTTTCTTCTCTTTCCCCTCTGTGTTTTTCTTTCAGAGCTCTCCTTTTTTCTTTTATTTTTTCCAACCTTTTTTTCTCTTCTTTTTTTTTCTCTCTCTTTTTTCTTTTATGATTTAGCTTCCCATGTCCTTAAGCCTCCTAGCTCATCATAAGCTCTCCTAGCCTTTTTTCTTTCATCAAAAATCTTTTCCTTATGCAAGAAAGAGGTCTGGAGAGTGGGGCCCGCACCACTTGGCCGTCATGATTGCAGCTGCAAGTGGGCTGCCATAGGGGCGGCGCCTCATCAGTGAGGCGATCGCCTCTGTGATGAGGTGATCACCTTATTAGCAGCTGCCAAAGAGGCGATCGCCTCATTACACTGAGGCGATGCCCATTTGGCCCAGGCCTGCGCTGGGCCGAGCGGGCTTGGGCCGAATTTGGATAGTTGGGCTCGATTTTGGGTTTTTTAGGCTTTTGGGTTTTCAAGTACACTTTTCACTTAAAGATTCAGGTTTCATTCTTGTGTCCAAGTATCATATTCTCATCATTGGGCTTGACAACAGGTCGGTCAAACCGAGCACCTCTAATTCGTCCCCTAACATGAGCTGATCGAACCGAGTTTCTACAATTTGCCCCTTGATTTTTCAAAAAAACAAATGCATGCAATGACCATTTTTCAAAAAATCACATCCATAACAACAAATAAACAATAAAATAAGAAACTTACTTGACTCTCGGGTCTAACCCGAGAGATAAATTCTTCAATTCTTAAATGTGACCACGATCCTTGGGTTTTCCTGGCCCGATCAGCCACTCATTAATATTTGATAAAAGTATTCGAAGACTATTAACCTCGGGTTTTCCTGGCCCGATTACTGTTTTACTGGGGACATAGACTCATGGGTTTTCTTGGCCCAATCATTAATCGCCTGAAACATGATTCTCAGGTTTTCCTGGCCCGATCCTCACAATAATGTAACTTGATTCTCGGGTTTTCCTGGCCCGATCACCATTGGGGATGTGGTTTTTGAATTTTCCTGGTCCGATCCTCATTCCTCGGGGACATAGACTTACGGGTTTTCCTGACCCAGTTGTCCTTCGCCTCCGACTTCGAGGATACTATCTGAACAGTCATCTCGATCCTTTGAGCTTCGAGGATTCAAACCCGAACAACCCTATCTTTGAGCTTCAGGGATTCAAACTCGAACAACCCTTTCCTTGAGCTTTGGGGATTCAAACCAGAACATCTCTGTCTTTGAGCTTCGGGGATTTAAACCCGAACAACTCTTTCCCTGAGCTTCGGGGATTCAAACCCGAACAGCTCTGTCTTTAAGCTTTGGGGATTCAAACCCGAACAACTCTGTCTTTGAGCTTCAGGGATTCAAACCTGAACAGCCCTGTCTTTGCGATGTGGGTTTTCCTAGCCCTTTTTTTTCGCAACCTTATCTCGAAGATTCATACTTTGAATTCCGTCTCCTTGGTGTGCGGAACTAATTTCCAATCATCATCATCTTTTATCTTCTTTTTTTTTTTTGGGAAAACCCTACGCTCTTGCTTACTATAAAAACCCCTTTTGTCCTTACTCTTCTTTTTCATCCTTTTGTCACTTCTCCTTTTTCCTTATCTTCTTCTCCTTACACTTCTTGTAATCCTTGCACTTTTCCCCTTTTACAGTCAATGGAGGATGAGAGAACACCCCCTGTGTTTGAGTGGGATCACATCTTGCCTCCTTTTGTCACTTCTAGGAGTTTGGGATTGACCCGCAGAGGCTCGATTCCTCTTCTGGTAGACCTGGGGTCCCACATTTGCTCGTCTGCTTCTGGAGAGGTTAGTACTTTATAATTTCCTACAAAATTATGTTGGGTCAGTGATTAATCAAATATAATTACCTAGTTATGGCATTAATTCACTAAGATGATGAGAAATCCATGTTTTGATCGCCAAAAATCGAGAATTGTACCCATCCTGCCATACAGAGGCGTTCGTCTCATCAATGAGACGATCAGCTTCAGCGAAGAGGCGATAACTTATCACCCTTTCACAGAGCTGATCGCCTCTCTAATAAGGCGATTGCCTCTATAGTGAGGTGATCATATCATCGACAGGCAAGCCGTGCAGTCCAGAGTGCATTCATTCCGAGTTCCCTTTTCCAAAACCATAACATGCATAAATGTCACTTCCTATTTATTTATTATTTGCAGCATGATGCCCAGACATTCAAGGGTGCCAAGAATTTTCATAGAGCCCGGGTCTTCTACAGTGACTTGACTGACGAGCAGAGGGACCGGATTCAGGAAACGGGGTTCAAGGACTTTATACGTTCACTTCCGTCCGAGCAGGGGCGCACATATTACCAACCACTTCATGCCCTGATGGAGAGGTGGTTTGACACGACCCACACCTTCCACCTCCCATTCGGTGAACTTACTCTAGACCCGGTGTCATTTACTGCCATCATAGGGATTGCCTGTGCCGGGGATCTCGTTCCTTTCGATGCGAGTCTACATCAACTGTCTCCAGATAAGGCCGCATATATCGAGTGACTTCTGGGGATGACTCCTGACATGAAGGGGACTCATACACTTAAATTGGATTTGATTAGGAGCTACTATACTCAGGATCGGGCAGCAGCGATGGTCTTTCCCCTTGAGATTGACCAGGTGGTAAGGGCCTTTTTGCTCTACTTGCTTGGTACCACCCTCTTTGCTGACACCGCCAGCTCCATCGATCTGATGTTCCTACCAGCCCTTCGGGATCTTGATCAGGTTCCCACATTCGACTGGGGTAGCTACGCCTTAGCATACCTATACCGGAGCATGGATGAGGTGGTCCGAGGGGCCAGGAGGTTTTGCTGCTTTTGGCATGCTATTCTGGTATGTCACGACCCCCTTTTTCCTCGTTTTGTTCTGACCCCCATTACTTACATCAGTCTTATCAACTTCTCCTATTTCATTTTTCAGGTCTGGGCTCTAGAGTTAGAGTTTCTTATAGGAGTTACCCGAGTGGGAGACCATTTCCCGACCCTCGGTAGGTGGGGCGCTAGCCGCGTCGTAAAGAGACACCTTACGCGAGTTCATATCCACAGATAAAACTTGAACTCTTTGACATAGGATGCAGTACCTACAAAGCATAAACCTTCTTATTAGTACATTATTCACATTCGATTTACTTACATATTGACATTTTTTCTTTCTTTTTGCAGATCCGAAGTGACTTGTGGGGATCCGAGGACACTTGGATCGTTAAGATGACTCGCTCCAGGCCTTTGGCCCAGAAGAGGGCACTCCTTTGTGGCCCTGGGTATCAAGCTTGGTACTTAGGAGAGCAGGTCCTGAATTGGAGGGCAGGTGTTAAGGCTAGGTAGGTCCCCAGGTCTCCTTCTGAAAGTATACTTTGGGCTCACGAGCTGGAGGGTGATGATCTTGTTCAGGCCATTGCGGGCTCACCACCTGTGGATCACACAGTTCGTGTGAAGAGCCAGTACGCGGAGTTCATCCGTACCCAACTTCTACTGACGATCCCCTTCCAGGCCGCTTCTACCTCTCAGGTAAATCCTCACCAGTTCCCCTTTTCTTATAAATTAACTGAATCCTTAACATGTTCCTCCTATTTTCATCTTTAGGCTACGCCTGCTAAGCCCATGGCCTCGGTCAGGTCTCGGGTGCGGGAGAGAGAGCCCTTGAGGCGTCGACTGGATCCGAGTAGAGAGGAGACTTCTGCTGTCGGTGAGGAAGCCAGGCCGACTATTGCCCCCAGTTCTAAGTTTGTCCTAGGCAGCTTAATCCACGTCCCCGACCCCTTAGCGCAATGTTGGGTTCCCCCTGGGGAGTTATCGCGTCAGTTCTTGACTTTGGATGGGGACCTGACCCTTGCATGCACCAACATTTATTTTGATAATGCAAATTCTACTGGCGCAGGGCCTATATATGTATCGCATGATAGAGGCCTAGAGAGACTACATGCTGGAGGTCACCCAGCAGTGGAGGGTAAGAATTTCATTATTTTCTACATGTATGCATGCTTGCATGGTTTACTAACCTGTGATTTGTCTGAACAGGATCGAGATAAGGCTAGCAGGGCAAGGATCGCTACTCTCGAGCATCGGATTGATGTATTCCAGATTAATGAGGACGACGAGGACGAAGACATGAGCGGCAGCAGCACCGGGGGGGAAGACAACCCTGAGGGTACGGGATCATATGCTTGACGTTCCAGGGTTAAAATTTATGTAGTCTCTGAGTAGTGAACACAAAATTTTGGTTTTTGATTTTTATGAATAGAATGCTTGCAGAACTTAACATTTTCCTCGATTAAATCCACTTTTTTATTTTTCTCATTTCTTTACATATGAGTTGATTTCACTGTTTGCATGTGTAACTGTCCCACCTGTTAGACTGTGCGATTCGAAGAAACACAATTGGCCTGTACAGCTGATGAGGCGATCGCCTCATCGAACCCTGGTAAAGAGGCAATCGCCTCATGCTGTTGAGGCGGCGCCTTATTGATGAGGCGATCACCTCATCGATGAGGCGGCCACCTCAACAGCAGGAAGTCCTGCCCCTATAAAACCTTCATTCCTGCATTTGACCTAATTCTCAAATCCCCTTCATCCTCCCGTTTCTGTTTCTCTCTCTAAGTGTCTTTGAAAAGCCACAAACATGATAGAACAAAGTCTGAGGTCCCTACAGTCAATTTTGAAAGGTTTGGACAACAAATCTTGGGTCGGGTTAGAGCCATTTCATCTCGCGGTCTTCAAATCAGTCCATACTAGGAGAATTAATTACCCTTTTCTCCATGCTATGGTTCAATTTTGGGATCCCCAGAAACATGTTTTTCAGCTCAACACGATAGAAATATGCCCCCTACCAGAGGAATTCGAGGCAATTCTTGGTCATCGTACAAATTCCACTTGCCAACTTACAATTCCTACTCTTGAAAACCCAGATTCTCATTCCATTCAACAACAAATGGCACGTATGTTCAATCTTCCACCTCGGTGTTCCTTCCACTGTATATCCAACTCAGAAATCAAATTGGAGTCCCTCCTTAATGTCATTATGATTATGGACAAAGGGGAAACTTACTGGCCCCGCATGTTAGCCCTCTATTTGTATGCTCAATTTCTACTGGTTTCCCCTTTAGGGGGCTATGATACGAAGATCCTCTCCATCCTCGATCAAGTGGAGTTAGGGCTCAATCCCTTCCCTCTCATCTTGGCAGAAACCATCATTGGATTGGATGACTTCATAAGGAAACGACGGTTCTTCGGAAGCCCCTTTTTGTTGGAGGTAAGTTCCCGTTGCCCCTCATTTACTTTCAACTGCCAATGCTGCCTATACCTAAACATTTGTAATCCTGCATATGTGGTTATATGAAAAGCCGGGCTTGATCAAATCTCCTCAAGACATTAGACATTATCAGGCCAAGCATTATCGAACAAGGAAACTACATCCCATTCCTGCAGACATTCATGGTTGGCTATCAACAATCCCTGATACACTGATTTGCTGGATGTGTCCCTGGTGGGGTTTGCAGTATGTGACCCTCCAGTCTTATACATATTGCATCCCGATTGTCGGTCTCCATTTTACCACTTTCTATAATTCAGCCCGCCTCTGTCGCCAATATGGTCATAAACAATTGATTATGGAGCCTGTTCACGAGTTCAAGCCAGGGCCGCTTTCTCAGAATTTCCTAGACCACCTAGTGGTGACTTGGCCTCAAAGAGTCATTGAAAGAAACTTAAGCTACGACGGTGATCAGACCATTGATGATCATTACAAAGCATGGGTTTGCTTGTAACAAACAGAAAGAGACGAGTTTATTAAATATAAAAAGATGAAGAGAATTACAAATGTTAAGTTCACAGGGTAAGCAACAAAAGAAGAGAAGAAAAAACTAGCTCATGGAATGAAGTCGTCATTTTCCCTTTTGTTAGAAGTAATTTCCCTTTTGTACTAGTTAAACGGCTTGTAATGGACACATTATGCAATGTTTAATGACAATTGAAGTAATTTATTTCATTTTACTTAAGCACAAAACGTATATACATTTTTCTTCTGGTACATCTCATGTTATTAGTTGGCTTGCCCTTACAAGTTTTCCAACTAACCATTTTGTGCCTCTCCTTCCCCTTTTATATGTCCTTAACTTTTGCCTGGACCGCCTCTTTCGAGGTTTTCAGTCCAGTAGGACTCCTTTTTTTTCTTTTTCTTTTTTTTTCTTTTTAGTCTCTAATTTTTGCCTAGAAAGCCTCTTTTTGAGGTTTTCTCCCTAGCGAGACTTTTTACAGAAAGTATTTCTTGAGTTTGTCTAGGTTGATGGGTTCTTTGAACTCGTTTCCCTCCATGTTAGACAAAATGGTAACGCCTTTTAAAAACAGCTTCTTCACTAGATACGTTCCTTTCTAGTTGGGCTTAAACTTTCCTCAAGGATCGGTCGTGACTGATCTTGTGAGTTTCAATATCAGATCCCCTTCTCAAATCTTGCCTGGCTTAATCTTCTTATTGTAGGCACAGGCTATTCTTCTCTAATACAGCTGAGAATGATACATAGCCTTCATCCTCTTTTTGTCCAGTAGTGTCAACTGAGCAAACCGACTTTCAACCCACTGATACTCAGGGAGTTTAGACTCCAGAAGGACTCTCAATGACCTTATCTCGACCTCTACGGGCAAAACTGCCTCACACCCATAAACTAAGGAGTATGGAATGACCCCTGTCAAGGTTCTAGCAATAGTTTGGTACCCCCATAATGCAAATTGTAAGTACTCAGCCCAATCTCGGTAATTTTCCAACATCTTAGCCAAGATCTTTTTTACATTCTTATTTGCTGCTTCTACCGCTCCGTTTGCTTGTGGCTTATATGGAGATGATCTGTGGTGCTCAATCTTATAGTCCTTTAGTAGTGTGGTCGTCTCTGCTCGAAACTGAATACCATTGTCTGTGACTATGTGGTGTGGCAGACCATACCTGTAGATTATGTTATTTTCGATGAACCTCGACATCTGCCTCGCCCCCACGGTAGCATAAGATTCAGCCTCAACCCACTTAGAGAAGTAGTCGATGGTCACAATGATGTACCGATGACCATTAGTTGCTTTTGGCCTTATCTCTCCTATGATGTCAATCTCCCATACAGCAAACGACCAAGGAGACATCATTCCTTAAAGTTTCATAGATGGTAGGTGGCTAACATCACCATATATTTGGCAACTGTAACATTTCTTCATAAATCCAACACAATCCGCTTCTATAGTGAGCTAAAAGTACCCCTGGCGGGCTATTTTCTTCGCCAAGACAATCCCATTCATGTGTGGTTCGCACACGCCTTCATGAATTACTTCCATAAGCTTCTGACCTTCATCCTTGTCGACACATCTGAGGTGTACCCCGACTGGCATTCTTTTGTATAACATCCCCTCGTGACTTATGAATTGTCGAGATAACATTTGTAGGGATATCCTTTCTTTCTTATCAGCGTCATCCAAAAATTGCCCAGTTTCTAGATACCTTTGTAAATCATAGAACCAAGGTTTCTCAATGACATCAACTGGTGTTAGTTTCACCTCTTCGTAATAGGGGGCTCGAGACTTTGTGAGAATTAAGGGTCTGGCCTTTGGTTGCTTCCTACTTTCCCACCTGGAGGCCAGTGTGGCTAGGGCGTTTGCTACCTGGTTTCCTTTCGTTAGTAAATAGACAAATTTACATTGTGTGAAGGAGCACAGAAAGGTGGTCAAGTATGCCTAGTACAACCGTAATCTATCTTCTTTTATCTCCCATTCTTTGGTGGCTTATTTTATAACTAGCATGGAATCTCCGTAGACAGTGACATTTTCCGCCCCTGCACTACGCAATGCTTCTAAGCCAAAGATGCAGGCTTCATATTCTGCTTGGTTATTGGTTGCTTCAAATTCGAGCCTTTTTGCCATCGGGATCATTTCTCCTTCTGGCGTAACCAAAATTACTCCTATCCCAGCCCCTTTGTTATTGACAGCTTCGTCAAAGTACATTTCCCAATCTTGTATCTCTATCACCCCTAAATGCTCGTTAGGGAACTCCAGCTTCCACTCTTGGGTGTCCCCGATCGGGCTTTGCGCTAAGAAGTTTGCTACTGCTCTTCCTTTTACTATCTTTTTGGCCATATACTCTATATCAAATTCTGTGAGCAAAACGAGCCACCTATCCAATTTTCCCGTAAGAGACGGGGTCTATTGGAGGTACCAGAGGGGATCATGTTTGGAAATTGCTTGCACCTTATACGACTGGAAGTAGTGTCGAAGTTTCCTCATTGCCCAGATCACTGCTAGAAAAGTTTTATATACTAAACTATAAGTAGCTTCGTAGGGTAGAAGCTTCTTACTCAGGTAATATATAGCATGCTCTGTTTTCCTTTCACCTTCTTGTGCTAGCATCACCCCTATTGCATCCTTTTCAATTGTCAGATACAGGATTAAGACTTTACTTGGTCTTGGCGATTGTAAGACAGGGGGATTCATCAGATAATCCTTGATAGTTTCAAAAGCCTGTTGACACTTCTCGTTCCACACAACAGGTTGGTCTTTCTTCAGAAGCTTAAAGATAGGGTTGCAAATGGCTATTAGTTTGGCTATGAATCTGCTGATATACTGTAAGTGCCCCAGAAACCCTCGGACCTTTTTTTTATTTTTTGGCACGGGCATATCTCTGATTGCTCTGATTTTATCTGGATCCATCTCTATTCCTTTTTGACTGACAATGTGTCCAACAGTTTCCCAGATGTGACCCCAAAAACACACTTCTTCGGGTTCAGTCTGAGATTATACTTTTTTACCCTAGCCAGAAACTTGTCTAGTGCTTTAAAATGCCCTTCCTTGGTTGTAGATTTCACCATCATATCATCTATATAAACTTTGACCTCTTTATGGATCATGTCATGCAGTAGGGCAGTCACCATCCTCTGATAAGTGGCCCCTGCATTTTTCATGATATGATTGTATCCCGAAAATCCATCCATAAAAGAGTTCATTGCATTGGAAGCTGCACTATCAATCAATGTGTCAATATGCGGTAGGGGAAAGTCATCCTTAGGGCAGGCTTTATTCAAATCTTCGTAGTCCACACACACTTTGACCCTTCCATCCTTCTTGGGAATTGGAAATATATTCGCTAACCACTGAGTGTCCTCTACCACTTCTAAAAACTTTGCTTTTAGCTGCTTTTCGACTTCTTCCTTAACCAAGAGAGCCCATTCTGGCCTTAGCCTCCTTTGCTTCTGCTTTATTGGCGCTATGTGAGGGTATGTGGGGATTCTATGTTTTGAGATCTCCTTGTCGATTCCGGGCAAGTCTTCATAACCCCAAGCAAATAATTTCTGTCTTTTTTTAAGATTTTTTCCATTTTTTCTCTCTCATCATGAGTTAAGCCAGAAGCAAGTAGTATATTTTTAGGATTATCATCTGTGCCTAAATTAAATGATTTGGTTTGCATGGAATTAACATCAAACATATGCATGAAATGATCATCACAAACAGAATAACCATTAGGGAACACATCACACAAATAAGCAAATTCAGATTTCATTGCATTCACTTTTGAAAAGAAAAGATCGTCAGCTTCAAACAAATAAGCTATAGAAATATCAAAGTCATTATAAAAGACATTTGTGATAGAATTGAGGATGTAGGTCTCAAATTCTAGGTCTTTGTTCTGATCATCAACGGTCTTCTGCTCCGAAGTGGCTTTATCTTCTTTAGACTCCTCTTCGACTAGTACCACTCCTCAGTAGGGGCCTTTTCAATAGCAGCTTCCCCGGTTTTGCTCATAAATTCAGCAAAAATCTCGAATCTTGGGATAACTTCCCCAACCACTAGGAGAGGTTCTGGAGTTCCTCTGTATGGGTGCCTGGTGCCTTCCTTTACAAAGATTTTCCATAAAGTCTTCTTTCTAGCTACAGTTTCCTCCTCCTTTTCCTTAGACCGGTCTGACACACCTAATTCCTTCCTAGCTTTGTCAACCTCTTTGAATCCTAGCCCATGCTTTAGAACAGGTACCTTGCTTCCCACAAACTCTGAAGGTCCGCTCTGATTTTTCCCTAACCCCATGTCGGGTAGAAATTTCATATTGAGCATCATTCTCAGAACCCTTTCATCCATTTCATCTTCATAGATCACACAGACTTCAAAATTAGGGCTAAGGGAAACCTCCTTAGGAGTCAACTTTAACGCAGATATGGTGACTTCAGTTTCGGCTGAGATGGTGACAACTCTTCCTTCATGTGGAAACTTAACCTTCTGATGAATAATGGATGGAATGTCGCCCAGGGGGTGAAACCATGGCCTTCCCAATAAAATGGCAAAGGTTACCGGGATATCAATCACATGTAGGTCAACCCAGACTTCAATAGGCCCTGTTCTGACTAACGCCCTGAAAGTTCCCTCCACAAATCTTTTGGTGTTATTATAAGCCTTGATAACTACTTCAGAAGGCTTTAAGTCAGCTACCGTCAGCCCTAGCTTTGGCAGAATCTTCAATGGACACACATTGATGGTAGAACCATTATCAACCATCACGCAATAGGTCATCTTCCCTTTTACCTCGGCTTTGATAAACAGGGCTTTGTTGTGATCTCTCCCTCCTAGAGGCAAATCGTCATTGGAAAAAGTTATCATTCCTTGAGGAGTTTCTGTTAGTGACTAGACCATCTGTTCTGGGGTGGAATTAGTGGAAATCTTCCTTTAGTCTAGTGCCAGGACCAGGGCTTCCCTGTGATCCTTATAATGCATGAGTAACTCCCAAACACTAAAAATGGTCTCTCTACTTTGTTCTACCTCCTTTCCCTTTTCTGCACATTCTGCCTTTTCGAGCCCAACCTTGGTAACCTCATCTTCTTTTTTCTTTTCTTCGACCTTTCCCACAGACTGACTTGGCTCACACACCTCATTGTCCCATAGGTAATCTCATTCTCCATTTTCATCATTAGAACTCCATAATCCAATACTTGTACCCATAATTCTATGGGTCGTTTGCTTGTCCTCAAGTTTTCAAGCTCGGTCGGTTGGGAATAGTGAGAGACATCAGTGAAGGAGTTTAGGACCTGTTCTTTTGTTAGGCCAGAGCTGACCATCAGAATGGATGGGTTAAGAGGTGGTATATTTCGATAATTGGGTAATGGATTGGTTTGAGTGTTTGATTTTCTATTTTCTAGGTTAGTGATTTTACCTGAGTCTATTAAATCTTGGATTTCATGCTTTAACCGGGTGCAGTTTTCTATGTCATGCACGATGGTCTGATGAAATTTACAGAAAAGCTTTGGGTTGGCTCCAAACAAGGGTTGTTACGAAGGCAAAAGTCATAGCAAGTTCTTCTCAATGAGCTTATCGAGGACTTTGGACATAGGACGTCTCAAATTAGAAAATCTCTAGGGCTGTCTAACCGTACTGACTTGTACATTACTGCTCGGTAATCGAATAGCATGAATCTGAACGTTACTGCTCGAGTTAGTCCCCTTTTTACCCCCAGAACCTCTTTCGAAGAATTTCTTCTTTTGAGCCAAATCTGATTCTTTCTGGACCCCACATCTGTATAACTCTTCAAAATTTCTGATCCCCAGATCCCTCAATTTCCTAGACAATGCGGGAACACACCCTTTTATTGCCAAGACCAACTGGTCAGACTCAGCTAGCCTATGCCTCATCAAGGAAAATTTTCCCCTCCAACGAGTCAGGTAATCAGTAAAAGGCTCACTAAAGTTCTGATTGGTATTCTGCAAATCTCTCAAGGACACTTCCAGTTTGACGTTGAGACCATATTGCTTGACAAAAGCAGTGCACAGTTCTTTCCAATCCGACTCAACATACTGTTCCAAGGTGTAATACCAATGAATTGGCGCTCCTTCTAGTGAAATAGGGAACTGCTTACCAATTTGGCTCTCAGTTAGCTTAGTATCTTTCATGTATGTTACATATTGCTTCAAATGCAAATGGGGATCCTCAGCACCAATATACTTCTTCATGTTTGGAAATTTAAACTTACGAGGTAGCGATTCATCACCCTTTTCTAAATTCAGATCGTAATCTAAGGGGGCAACCATACCCTTCTCCTTCACCATTACCTGCATTCGGTTCATCACTTTGGTCATATTCTTAGCCCACTCAGTCTGACCCACATCCTCAGCTTGGATGTCATTTCTTTGATTCACCGGATTGGCTAATACCATTACATCATCTTCTTCCTTTCCCCTAATCGGTATTTCCTTGTCAAGGTTGATCGGATCAATTGGCGGTGCATTGGGTGGCTTCGTTGGCTGACTTTCTCTGATAAGCTTAGTAATCTCCTCCATCATTTCTCTTATCATAGCCCGGATTTCTGTTATTACTTCTTCTTTCCACTGTGCCCCAAATGCCTCTGGATCGAATCCTCCTACCATTCCTAATTCTGAATTTCTGACCAAACCACCTGAACTAGCTCGGATCCACCCGGCTGAGCTTGAAGGATCTATAGTGCTGCAAAACAGTCGGTTAGAATGATGCATGATGTGTATACATGATATGCAAGTTCGTTATATTTAGAAACAAAAAAGGTCACATACGAAAAGATATACAAGATCAAAACATGGAACTTCAACGTGCAAACTTTTGCCTTTATTTCTCCCACACACATATTTGACGGCGAGTATCTTGTCCTAGGATTTTTGGTATGGGTTTTAATTATCAGCAGGGGATAACAAAATCGACGTATGTAAGAAAACTCTCAAAATGATTTAGACAAGTAATGGTTCCTTTAAATAAGGCTCGAGTCCAGTTTCTATAAGCCAAGATCCTTAGCACCATAAACTTGCTTGTCAAGGCCCATTTGAAATGGGTTATGAGAATGCGTGAGAGGCCTTTGTTGACTAGCTTATTTATAATGGGCTTTGATCGGACACAAGGGCTCATTTTATTTTAGACTACTTATTAATGGGCTTGAGATTTATTTTAAGAGTCCATTATATGGCATAATACACATGCATGTGGGAAAATTCCTAAGGATAGTTGCTAAGTCATTACATGGGCTTGAGTCTTGGGTAAAAAGGCTTCGGCTCCTATAATGATATACATCCATATACGTCTCCCCACTCAAGGGTCAAACAACATGGATTAGTAGGTGTCATGAGTAATAATAATCAAATATTCTACCACCAGGCTTAAGTGAAACGTAGGTAGCGAAGTACTGACTATTATCGGGTTTATTCGGGACTGAAGTGCTTATTGTGTGCAAAATGTGTAATGAATGCATAAATGCAGGAAGAAATAAGAAAATAATTAAAGATGATAAAACATAAAACACTAGAATCAGTTTCTCTATCCCCAGTGGAGTCGCCACTGTAGGCGGCGGGGTTTAGCGCGCCTAAGTGTTTGGCGACCACGGCACTGTGTGGGCTTGAGGCCCACTAGAAAATACGATATAGGTCTTGGGCCTATTCGGAGATGGAGTCGCCACCTGGATAAAAGCCAAGACACACTGTACAATAACTAGATCCCACAGAGGTTCCCAAAAGCCGTCATCAGAGATTGGGTTCGAAAACTAGGTATGAGCATTTGAATGCTCACCCAACCTTGCGGTTGGCCTCCATTTGTGTTTTGCGCTTTATTACCATTTAATTATTTAATTATTTCCTAATTTACCACACATGATGAAATTGCCAGATTTTATAATTAAGTCCGAGTTTGCACATTAGTCCAATTTCATGCCTTTAAGTCCCCACATTCAAAAAAATGCAGTAAATAAAATAAATGATAATTTACAACCATCATTCAAATTAAATGGGGAAAGGGATTAAGGATTACAACGCTTCTTTAGACTAAATAAAAGAATAATATACAGAAAGTAAACCAAACATATACCAAAAATAAACCAATAAAATGACATGAAAACTATAATGTACAAGGGAACAACCAACAAAAGTGACTGATTGATGACAGAAATCATCAAGCACTTCCTGCAAATAACACACGGTTAGCCCTTCCTTTCACAAAAATGAAGTTACATGTAATGATACTCGTAAGGAGACTCTATATATATAAAAAGAGGGTTTTCACATTACGAACCAAAAAAAACATCAAGTAATCCAGATAATCACCATCATGCAATCATGCAGACATATTTAAGGTCAAAAGGGGATAAATTAAAGCAGACGTCACAGCAAACAAATAAAAAATGAAGCAGGAAACAGGTTAACCCTACCAATGAGGCAGTCGCCTCATTGAGATGAGGAACGCCTCATCAATAGGGCTCTTACAGATCCGAGATAAAAACAAGCAGCATATACATAAAAGATAGGTTGCCTAAGGGCCTGTCAATGGGGCGATCGCCTCATTGATAAGGCGATCGTCTCATTGAGATGAGGCGACGCCTCTGTGAAGAGGCGTCGCTTGACCACCAGACCGGCTTTGACTCTCAAGACGTGCAGACTTCTACTCTAAGTAATCAAAACATACATATACACACTCTACACCCATCATACTGCGACTACATGCAAAGGTATTCAAAGACCCAATAATAAAGTGAGATATCAAGCTAAACCCATTGGAGATAAACCTAAAATATGCTAAAGACTTAGTTACACACAAGCAAGAACATACAAAATGATGAATATGTCAAGTTTAAAGTGTAGATTTTATACCAAAATGAGAGACCCTCAGAGCTGCTTTGATTGAGATCCTTGCTAGGATGTGGTATCTCTCCTTGACACAAGTTTCTTCCTTCTTCTCTTAGGGAGAATGTGGACTTCTTTGATTCAACCTTCCTCCCTTTCTTGAGGACCTTTTTTTTTTCTCTTTCCCTTCTGTGTTTTTCTTTCAGAGCTCTGCTTTTTTCTTTTTTTTTTCCAACCTTTTTTTCTCTTTTTCTTTTTTTTTCTCTCTTTTTTCTTTTATCCCTTAGCTTCCCATGTCCCTAAGCCTCCTAGCTCATCATGAGCTCTCCTAGCCTTTTTGTTTCCTTAAAAATCTTTTCCTCACGCAAAAAAGAGGTCTGAAGAGTAAGGCCCGCACCACTTGGCTGTCATGATTATAGCTGCAAGTGGGCTGACATAGGGGCGGCGCCTCATTGGTGAGGCGATCACCTCTATGATGAGGCAATCGCCTCATTACACTGAGGCGATGCCCCTTTGGCCCGAGCCTACTCTGGGCCGAGTGGGCTTAGGCCGAATTTGGATAGTTGGGCTCGGTTTTGGGTTTTTTGGGCTTCTAGGTTTTCAGGTTCACTTTCCACTTAGAGATTCAGGTTTCATTCTCGTGTCCAAGTATCAAATTCTCATTATTGGGTTTGACAACGGGCCGGGCAAACCGAGCACCCCTAATTCGTCCCCTAACACGAGCCGACCGAACCAAATATCTACAATCATAATAAATTATGTGATTTTAAATAGGTCATGTCAGGTTAACACGACACATATAATTTAATATGTTATAAACAAATTCATATGTTAACCTGCAATACGATATAGTTTAAACTGTGTCATAAATTGATTGACCTATTTTTGATATAAACTCGTTAAATCTCAACTCTAATTTGCTAATTTTATGTGTTAAGCAAATCGTATTCGGCTGTGATTGTTAATTTTAACACCCTAATTGCAAATACATTTCCTATATCTAAAGTTTATAGAATTAACTTAGTCAATGGGGTATAGATAGTGCTATATCTTTTGTGGATGGATTCCTTTACCCCTAAGGTAAGGATACATAATTTATTTTCGAGTAGAATTAATACAATTCATTGAATACGTTGTATCACTTAATTTTATTATTATTATATTCAATTAAAAGATCATTCAAAGTTCGATAATGAATTTAAAATAAATATAAATTAATTTGTTTAATTGGATATATTTTTTTATAGTGCTATACATTTGTTGTGGATGGATTTAATTCCTTAACCCTAAGGTAAGGGTACATAGTTCATCTGAGATCAAAATTAACACAATTCATCTAGATATGTCTATATCACCTCGTTAAGTAGTTATTGTCCCATTTGACTACAAAGTTATACTACTAAACTCGATAATAAATTTGAAATAAATATTATTATGTTGATAGTCCAAGAAGGGAGAAACAAAACATGATAAACAAATATTATGAAATTCATCTTAAATTTTATTACTTGTTTAATTTGTATATGAATTGAATGAAAACATTAAAATAAAGAGCTAGCACACCAATAATTTTTAAATTAACTAATAAAAAATTTTTTTAGCCGGCATTTTGAATTGAAGTTAAACAGTATGCACAAATTACATTTTGAGTTGAAATAGTAGTATATATAATTGTATTAAATTAATTATAAAAAATTTTTACTATTTTTTAAATTTTACTCATATTGAAATAGATGAGTTTGTTTGTTTGTTTGTTTTTATTTTATTTTATAAGTTAAAGTTGAATAAGTTGGTAATGTTGAAGGTTTAGGAAAAAGAACGAAAAAGAATGAGCTGGCGCATTTATTTTGATTCCCTTAGTTGCGGGTATATGGTCAGCAAGTGATGGAGGTTTTGTCGTAAATCCCATTGAATAGTACTTGACTTCGACAGAACACTTCAAATTGAATGTTGAATACATGGATTATATGAGGAGGAGGAGGAGGAGGAGAGCCCTCTATCTTTTATAGTGCAAACCACTGATCAAATAAAAATTTCAAGTTTTTAATCAAAAGAGATATATTTTTACTACATAATTAGTCAAAATTTGTGTGATTAATTATATCAAAATATTTTCACTGCATAAATAACTTAATTTTTTACAAAGACTGTGTTGAACTCATTTTGATTTTGGTATATCCATAAGTGTATTATTCCACACAAGTTATGATTATATTTCTAGTGTTACTGTGTTAGCAGTGGAAATTTAGATGGGATCCATTTTCATGCATTTGAATTAGACCTGAGCTGGATTACTAGTCGCTTAAAAATTTGTTGAATCTGAATATATTTATAAATAGGGTGAAATGAGTCCAACCGAGTTAAATTTTGGGAGCTTAAAGAAATTTAAAAAATATAAATTATAAATTAAAATTCTATATTCAAAAATTAAAAATAAATTATTTATTAAATAAATTACAATATATTTAATGATAATTATAATTTTATTTAAATAATATATTTTTAAAAATATTTTCTACAATATCAATTTATATATTATATATTAAAAATTAAATTACTACACAATAAAATTACGAGCTAACTCACAAATTTCTAAATGAATGGTATCAGATCCGTCCGAAATGGGGACTACTCCAAGGTGGAGTTCTAAGTACAGAAGTAACACTCTCCTACCAAGATTATGATTCATTATCCCACACGGAATCTGACTCCTCCCAGGTTTGAATATTACTATATATAGAATCATACATCCCTCACAAAGGGATATCTTATTCGCACATATTCTAGCTATCTTGTATTCTCCCTATTTCTGTTATCTAACTTAGGCATCGGAGTGTTCGTGGAGACTCTCCCTACCTCTCACCTTGTCTTCTATTCGTGGATTGCAGGATACCAAGCCCAAGAGTTCCGGAAACCAATTATCAAGTGGCGCCGTCTGTGAGAACTTCTTAGGAAAAGCCATTCATTTACTTGCTAAGCTAAAGACATCTTCACTATGACTTCTAGCCCACCACCAACCCTGACTCTTGAAGCTGGCACCAACCCTTCCACACATATCCTTTTGACTAACCTCTCAGACTCTCTCCCAGCAATAGTGCTTCCACCCACCTTACAGCATGCTGGAGCCTCATCTAGACATATACCTTCACTCCCTGACAACACTCCGAGATACCCATCCTTGGGCACAGGCCTCCCGTATTACGCTCCGCTACAACACCATCTATCAATACCTTCTATACCTTTTCCAAGTCTACTAAAAACACCAGCAATAACCACTCCAAATTTAAACACTGTGACTTCTATGACTTCTAGCCTACCACCGGCCTTAACTCTTGAAGCCGACACCAACCCTTCTACACCTATCCTTTCAACCGACCTCTCAGACCCTCTTTCAGTAATAGTGCTTCCACCCACCTTACAGCATGCTGGAGCCTCATCCAGACATATACCTTCACTCCCTGAAAACACTCTGAGATACCCGTCCTTGGGCACAGACCTCCCGTATTACGCTCTGCTACAACACCATCGATCAATACCTTTTGTACCTTTTCCAAGTCTACTAGAAACACCAGCAATAACCACTCCAAATTTAAACACTGTAAACCAAACACGCAACCTCGATCAAACTAGCAGGGAAGCCATGATAAAAAATATTCAAACGTAGATAGCTTTGATGCAATAACAGTTAAATGCTATAATACAAAGTGGGCGCTCTGAGCCGACTCAAAATGATGATAACACAACACCTTGGTAGGCCCAGGGGATGATCATAGGGAAGGGTAAAGCACCAAAAGGGGAGTGCAGTTCAACCATTCTGGCTCTTGATGATTCAAAATTAGCTTAGAAGGTTGAAGAAGCAATATGCAAAGTCTGGACCAAACCTAGAAAGGAAGAAGAATGTGTTATGGATAGCAGAACTCCGTTTGTTAGCAGAATAATTCAGACATAGATCCCTAGTAAGTTTAGAATCCCACAGTTTGATAAGTACGATGGGACGAGAGACCCCATCACTCATATATCAGCGTTCCAAACAAAAATGCTACTCCAGAATGTAAATGATGGAATCATGTGCAGAATCTTTCCAAGCACGCTCATAAAGAATGCTCAAAAGTACTTTCATCGACTCCTGAAGAATTTCATCACTTCTTTTAAGGATCTGGCGGAACAATTTCATATCAAATTCATCACCAATATTCCCTCAGCAAAAGACATCAACGATCTTTGGATGTATCGATAAGAAGTTGACGAATCTTTATGAAGTTACCTTGATCATTTCAATAAAACAGCCATGCAGATTGAGCATCTTGTTGATGAAGTCGCCATAGAAGCTTTGAAAAATAGCACCAGACTTGACAAGCTTAAAGATAAAATAATGACTAAAGAACCGAGTACCTTTATAGAAGCAATGGTGATGGCGGTCCGGATGATAAAAATGGATGAGGATAAAAGAATGCGACGGGAAGAAGACAGGCCATCGATCAAGAATAAAAGACCGAAACAAAGACGAGCAAGCTTACCAAAAATGAATTTCAGAAATCCGGCAGAGAGATTTAATAGGGAAGCAGATAGATATACACCCTTGAACACCTCTCGATCCAAAATCCTCATGTGGGTCAAAAAAAATGGAGTTGGGATCACCCCAGCCAAAAGAATCAGCCCAAGCCGGAGATTTACCCGGGACAGAGGGCAGTACTACGAGTACCACCGGGAATACGAGCATGACACGGAGGGCTGCAGAGAGCTGAAGAATGCCATAGAAAGATTGGTGCAGAGGGAAAAGTTCAATAATTTCATAGACGCACCGAGGAGAAGCGAAACCTCCGAAAGCCAGGAGCAAGACAAGCCTGAAGTAAAGAAAACCTGGAGGGAGTCGATTGGAATGATCAATACAATTATAGGGGAAGAAAACACCGAGAAAAGATTAAAGCATGGTAGAGGAGAAAAATCAGTAGCTGAGAGAAGCGATATTGTGTTCAATTCGAAAGATAATTCGCATGTACACCACTCCCATTGTGATGCTCTGGTAATAACTACGTGCATAAATAAGTATCGGATAAAAAAGCTACTGGTGGATAATGGAAGTGCTATCAATGTATTATCTTGGAATGCGTACAAAGCAATGGGCGGCTCCGTCACCAACCTGAAAGCCATCTAGAACCCCATCACGAGTTTTTATGGTGGAACCATGCAACCAATGGGTATTGTCGAACTGAACCTAGAATTTGGAAACCAAGATGATGAGGAGACAAAATTCATCCAGACTGTATTCAATATGGTGGATATACCACTGGCCTATAATGGGATTATAGGACGACCGACACTTTATGAGGCAGATGCAGTCTCCAGCATTCGGCGCTTAACCATGAAAGTTCCGATTAAGAATGGAACCCTTACTATTCAAGGAGATCAACACATGGCCAGATAATATTACCAGATGGCCATGAAGACTCAAGCGAAGGCTTTTCCTTTAGAGGCATGGGAAGTTGAGAAGCAAGGCGTTGATCCACAATCAGTAGACAATACGGAGACCTTACAAATCACGGAAGGAAAGACAGTGAAAATTGGCAACGCACTCAACTGGAATATCAGAGATGAAATAAGGGAAGTCCTTACCAGACACTCGAAGGATTTCGCTTCACAAGCATCCGAGATCGTCGGTGTACCCACAGGTTACTTGTCACTGCTTAAACATCAAACCAGGAGCCAAGCCAATAACACAGAAAAAAAGAACCTTTGCCTATAAAAGGCAGAGAATCATTGCTAAAGAAACAACAAAGCTATTAGCAGCTGGGTTTATTAAAGAAGTTACTCACCCGGAATGGGTAGCCAATCTGGTACTTGTTAGAAAAGCAAATGAAAGTACAGAATGTGCATAGACTACACCGACCTCAACCGAGCATGCCCTAAGGACAGCTACCCGTTGCCCACGATTGACCAGCTCGTTGACTCCACTGCTGGTCACGGATTATACAGCTTCGTTGATACGGCACAAGGTTATCACCAGATTCTGATGAAGGAAGAGGATCAAAAGAAAACGTCCTTCATCACCCATGAAGGATTGTACTGTTACAAGGTGATTCCCTTCGGATTGAAAAACATCGGGAACATGTATCAAAGAATGATGAACCAAGTCCTCCAAAACCATATTGGAACAAGCGTAGAGGTATACGTGGACAACATCATCATCAAAAGCAAACATCCAGAATAGCACCCAGCGGACGTGGATCGGGTTCTCCAGTTACTGAGCAAATCCAGGATCAAGTTGAATCCTGAGAAATGCATCTTCAGAGTCCAAGCAGTCAAATTCCTAGGATTCATGATATTTCACCGAGGCATTGAAGCCAATCCAGAAAAGATGGAAGCCATACTCAATATGGAATCACCGAAGAACATCCATGAGGTACAAAAGTTAAATGGAAAAATCACAGCGTTAGGGCATTTCATTTCTTGCTCGGCTAGGCGGTGTCTACCATTGTTTTGAGCTCTCAAAAATTCTAGGAAGTTTCAGTGGTCCGTTGATTGCCAGGTGGCATTCGAAGACATTAAACGATTCTTATCCTCACCACCCTTACTTAGTCGGTCGATCCCAGATGAGACCTTGTATTTGTACCTTTCTATTGGTTAAGAATGCATCACTTCAGTACTAGTAAGAGAAGAAGGAAGCCAGCAAAGCCCTGTCTATTACATCAATAAGGTGCTCTGAGGACCTGAAATTCGGTATCCCATGTTGGACAAGTTAGCCATGACTGTGGTCCACACCTCTCGAAAGCTTCGACATTACTTCTAGGCTCACCATGTCGTTGTCTGATCCCGTTTCCCGCTGTGAAAAATCTTACAGAGATCGGAGACTTCGGGCAAGCTAGTACAATGGTCAATATCACTCGGTGAATTCGATATTGACTATGAGCCCCGACAGCAGATGAAAGCCTAGGCATTAGCAGATTTTGTGCAAGAAATGGCTTCGGAAGACATAGCCTTGACTAAAGCACAGGAATGGAAGCTCTATGTTGATGGAGCATCCTCAGCTCAAAGTTCTAGTGCCAGAATAATCCTCAGAGGACCGTACAAGGTTCACATCCGATACGCAGTCCGTATCAAGTACAATGCCACCAACAATGTGATTGAGTACGAAGCACTCATTATAGGTTTGAAGTTGGTCACCGAAGTCAGGGCTGAACACCTCATCATATACTCGGACTCCCAACTAGTAGTCAACCAAGTCAGTGGAATGTTCCAAGTCAAAGACACCTGCATTACTAAGTACATAGATAAGGCTAAGCGGCTTTTGTAACACATCAAATGTGATGGAGGTCGATGGGAGATCAACCAGATTCTTAAGGAAGAAAATAGTGAGGCTGAATACCTTGCCAAATCCACAGCTGAAAACAGTCAAGCATTCCAGGATATGAATTTCACTGAGTTGCTAACTAGTCCCAACATAGAAGACACAAAAGTTTTGAAGACACATGTAGTCTTGGAATGGATGTGACCAATAATCTAATATCTGGAGCACGGAACACTCCCAAAAGATAAGCTGTAGGCTCAAAAGCTCAAGACCAAGGTAGCCCACTATTCAATCCATCAAGGGGAGCTCTACTAAAAATCCCTTTCACACCCATGGTCCAAGTGCGTTTCACCAGAGGAAGGGAATTACATACTCTGAGAAATCCACGAAGGAATTTATGGAGCGCATGAATCCCACTATTCACTCACTCGAAAGGCACTACTCCAAGGGTATTACTGGCCCACCATGCCTAAAGATGCCCAACAGCTAACGCAAGCATGTTCCCAGTGCCAGCACTATACCCAACTCAATCACAAATCTTCTCGGCCCCTACATCCCATCGATAGCCCTTAGCCATTCGCTATATAGGGGATGGACATCCTTGGTCCTTTCCCTCCCTCTACCTCACAGAAAAAGTTTTTAATTATGGCTATTAACCATTTCACCAAGTGGGTAAAAGTAGAAGCAGTCCCAACCATTACAGAAGCCTGGATACAACACTTCTTCTGGGAGGAGATCATTTACAGGTTCGGAATCTCCCACACTTTAATTACAAACAACGATAAACAGTTTGATAATAATAAATTCAGAGGTTTCTGCTTAGACCTTGGTATAAAGCTGCGCTTCACCTCAGTAGCTCACCCGTAGACAAACGAACAAACGGAAGTTACCAACAGAATTCTCATGCAAGTATTAAAGAAGAGACTTAACGAGAAAAGGGAAATTAGGTCAAAGAACTCAATAACATAATCTGGGTCTACAGAACCACACCTCGATCATCCACTAGTGAGACACCATTCAGACTGACTTATGGCATAGACGCAGTAATACCCATGGAAATTGGGTCACCAAGTTACATGGTAAGCCAAAATTTTGATCACACTATCAACAACGTTGACGCCTGGATATTCCTAGACCTACTAGAGGAACGGAGAGAATAAGCTACAGCCACAGTTGAAGCACATCGACAAAAGGTAACATGGTACCTTCAGCAACGGCATCGCCCCAAACAATTCAAGTTAGGAGACTAGGTACTCAGAAGAGTAGATATTGACAAAGGCACCTTAGGAACCGGCAAGTTAGGTCCAAACTAGAAAAGTCTGTACCAAATCTCGACGAGCATAACGAAGGGCACATACAAACTAAGAGAAAGAGAAGGCAAAGAACTACCACGATTTTAGAATTCAGACTCTCTCAAAAAATACTATCAATAAAATTATATTCAATAATGATTCAATAAAGTCTCTCTTCATTAATAAATTCCCTTACATGTGACCGGTTAAAAAAAAAAGAAAAGAAACATATACATAGCTACTTCACTATATGTACACCTGGACCCTCAGGCCCGAAAACAGAGGGGGAAACCTCATCAACAGTCTCTGGATACACTACAGACCCAGTAGCAATAGCAGCCTTTGCAGTCTCCCTCACAGAAATAGAACTGGCCTTTCGACGGGCGTCCTCCTCCGTAGCAAGTTTGGTAAGTTCTGCTGGTGTTATTTGATCCAACACCCCCAGATCCAGTCCCAAGTCTTGAGAGAGCATGATCCTTTTACACTCAACCCGATAAGCTTTAAGAAACCCTCATACCATTCCTTGGTATGCCTTTTTATCATTTGCTCAGGATTTCTCAAGCTCTGTCAGCCTCCCATGGAGCTCAACAATTTGAAGATCCTACTCTTCGATCCTCCTCGTCAGTTAAGCTTAGCTATGTTCCAACTTAGAAACTTTCTTTTGATTTGCCTTAGCATCAGACTTGGCCTTAACATATATTTTTTGGCAGTGCTCCAGGGCTACCTTCGTGCCATCCAGCTTTTTCTCAAAATCGATGGCTATGGTTCCCACCTTCATTTCCTTTAGGCTGTACTGGCTCTTTAGGTAGAAGTATTGATCCTTTGCCAGCAGCAAGGCCTGAGTCATCTGCCAAAAATAAAAAGTTAGCTTCAACAAGAAACACATACGATAACAACATCAGTGGAAAAAGCTAGCTTACCTCTAGTGACTGGCCAATCATGGAATCAAGCAGCCCCTTCAGGCCCTCATCGGAAAAACGTTGCATATCATCAGGCAGCCTTAGTGATTCGGTGTACTGATCCTGTACTTGGCTATTGGAGATACTCGGGGGCTTTATCTGTTTCAATATCTAGCCCCTCATATCCGGACACTCAGATAACCGCGAGCGCTGAATGTAAATCTTCTCATCTAGCCCCTTCACATCTAACTCCGGATCAATCAACCACCTTTTTTTTGGCCAACCCGCTCCAGCTGTGCAATTTCCATCGCTGCTTTGCCCTTGGGGTCAGCAAGAACTGCTTCAAGTGTTGCAGGAACTTCGGATTCAGGGGAAGGAGAGGCCCGAACTTCCTCCGGAGCAGTCAGCTCATCAACTAAGGAAATCCCGCTCGCAAAATCAAAAAAGTCTGCCATCTACAGTCACAAAAATAGAGCAAGTCAGAAATATAGCTCAAAGTAAAATAGACGTACCAGGGGAGTGAACGCGACTCAGACGGACTCTCCATAGGTACCTCCGGGACACATCCTTTGCCGATTAAGCTTCGGCAAGCCCATTGAGATGTAGCCGCAAAACCATCTCCGTATCATGGTCGAAAAGTTTTGCAGGATGGGTCAGCTTATGACACTCGTCAGACCACATCCTTTGAACATCCAAGAAGTCTGATTGATACTCTATAATAAAAAAAATGGTTTCTCCACTTCTTGTGGAGATCCGGAAGCTTTACAAAAAGGGTATGGTTAGGTACAGTCGACAGGAAGAACATTAGCTCTCCCTTCTTTCTAGTCAGCTTGTGCATATATCGAAAAACATCTAAATCGGGTTCTCTCCCCTCTTCATACATCAATTGGATGAACCCGGTCAGTATCCTATAGCTATTCGAGTAAAGTTGACTGGGCGCTATATTGTTTCTATTCAGAAATTCCTTTACAAAGGGATCTAGAGAAAATTTCAAACCCCCCTCTAACTGGTCAAAATACACTACTAATTTACTTAGCCCTAACAAAGGGGTATAGGCCCTAAACCTCCTATCTACGGTGTGAAGGGTATAATCAACGAGGATACAGAACTGCCTCCAATACCACCCCAGTAACTCACTATCTACATTGGAGACAAAAAGGTCAGAACTAACTTCTTCCTTTGGGGCCATAGTGAATAAGGGAAATATACAATAGTAGAAACAAGGAAAAAGAGGAAGAAGAAAAATAAAAAGATCACCTGGTTGCCACAAGCAAGAATTACAATAGGCAGAAATAAAAACAGCAGAGGCAATATCAATGCAGTGAAGGTAAGAATAACAGAAAAGCAAAGAAGCAAAATAATCCAATTAACAGGCGCAGCAGTATTTATAAAGACACGAAAGGATTTGAAAGCACGCCATTAACTGCCCTCATTATTGTTGTGTTTCTCCTTAAGCCATCAGGGGCCTCTTAGGAATATAAAAGCCTATTAGATGAGGGGTCACGACAACGGCGGTAGAAACACTTTATTTACTGACATACGAAATGATGCATCACTCACGCGATTTCAACTATGAATACCTAAGAGTTGAAATGACGCCACCACGTGTCGGCCCACCCACATTTTGACTAGGCTGCTTCATCAAGCGAATTGGAATGCATCCAAGCAACGTTTTCAACCCATTCTGGGTATCTGAGCATCTAAGTCTCGTGCATCTAAGTCCAGTGACTGAAGCTGGCACCCTCATGTCGCTTCTGTAGTACTGAGGTTCTGAGCTCATAAAGCCTCGTGTCAATACACCGAGCATCAAAAATTCAGTGATGATTGGTTGCGTCATATCATTTCCAAACGGACGGGTTAATCTATTATTGTGCTCATACACACTTGGCGGATATCCAAACTTTACAGATTATGATTCAGCAACGACCATCCCGATACTCGGCATCGAGCTCTACTCTCATCATGACTGAGGCTGGCCACCTCAGCTCACTCGCCTCTATTACCGTATTATACCCCTTATAAGAAAGCATCAGCATCCTACCTGGACACAACGAACATAAATATCTGAATACCCCGGGAGGGACTCTTGATACCATCCAATATGTTTCTGCCTAGTTAAGGGTTCCTTACCCCCTAAATAGGAACACTTGGATTAGCAAGAAGGCAAATCCGTCCGGAATGGGGACTACCCTAAAGTGGAGTTCTAAGCATAAAAGGAACACTCTCCTACTAAGATTATGGTTCACTATCCCACATAGAATCTGACTCCTCCCAGGTTTGAGTATTACTGTATATAGAGCCCTACATCTCTTACAAAGGGACATCTCATTCTCATATATTCTAGCTATCTTGTATTCTCCCTACTTATGTTCTCTAACTTAGGCATCAAAGTATTCGTGGGGACTCTCCCCACCTCTCACCTTGCCTTCTGTTCGTGGATTGTAGGATACTAAGCCCAAGAGTTCTGAAAACCAATTATTAACGAGCTAACTCACAAATTTCTATTCAAGTTTGTTCGTGAGTTTCACAAGTCGAGCTGTTTATAGCTTGAGCTCGACCTATTTATTAAACGAGCTTTAGTATCCGAGTTCAAACGAGCTTTTATCAAACTCAACATCGAGCTACTCGGCTCGTTTACATCCTTATTTACAGGTGTTTCCGCCTACATTTTTAATAATGACTGTGTATTTTAAATAATATAAAATTATTTTGAAATATGCAGTGTTAATAAAATTTTAAATTTTATTTATATATATTCATTATTTGTGAATATTATTTATTTATTTTATTCTAAAAGTTTTATTTATGTAAAATAATTTATTTTGGAAGTTTTATTATTTAAAACATTAAAGTTATTATTATTATTATTATTTATTTATTTTTTTTTATTGTGCATGTGTATCATGCTTGTAGGTTATTTTTAGGTTATTATCATTATTGTTATTTGTTATAATTATGATTATTATTATTATGTGTGTCTATGTGTTGTATATATATATATGTATGTGTATATACATATGTTGTTGTTGATTAGTTAAAGTATATATATATATATAATAAAATAAATAAAAGCTAAGATTTTCGGGTCAAATTCGGTCAACCACCTCTTCCTTTCCTTTTCTTTTTTTTCTTTCTCCCTTGCTTTCTTCTCTTATTGTGAACCATCACTGCCAGCCACAACCCACGTCGTCGAAGCAACCACAGCCACCACCACCAACCACCATCGCCTCCCCTCTTCCTCTCCTCCCTTCCACCACTGTTAATGTGCTTCTGTCGTCGCTGGAACACAGGAATCGAGACTTGCAGCAACTGGACCTCCATTGAAGCTAGTGAAGATTTCGGCCACTTCAACTCGTTGTTCCGGTCTTGTTTGAACCTCCAAGCTTCAGTGAATTTGATTCCAAGCTCCATTTGAGCTTAAACTTCCTTAATTTTGAGTTCTAGCAAGTTTTTAGTTTATGTGTTTTAGGGTTTCAATTTTTTTTTGAATTATTGTATTTGATTTATTGATTTTTGCTTTGATAATGTTGTTTATGGCAACTTAATCTTCCTAATTATAATTTTTTTTGTATATTTTTTTGAATTATTTTCAGTTATGGGTATTTTTGAATATTTTAATAATTTAAATTGAATTTTTGATCATTATGTTAATTAATTATTTTGAATGGAAATTTGGTTAAATTAGTGTTATTAATTTAAGTTATTAATTTTAGAGTTTAGAAAATAATTTATAGTAATTTTACATAATTTTTGAGAATATATTAATATTATGTGAATATTAGATTTATAGGTTAAATGTGTATTTTTGCTGAAAATATTGTTAAATAATATGTTTTAAATAATTTTGGAATAATAAATGGTGTTAAAATAATTTTTATAAATTATTTACTATTTTTAAGTAATTAATACTAATTTTTGAAATTTATATTCAAATAATAATAAATTATTTACTATTTTTGTGATTAAATGGGTTTTTAACTATTTTTATTATATATATAACCTATTGGAGGAATTAAAAGTGAATTTTACTATTTTATGTTGAATAATTGAAAATTTGATTATATAAATTATTTGTGAAAATAATGATATTTAGTGATTTGATGTTTAAATAAATTATATTGTGATTTATTATTGA
The DNA here is from genome assembly GCA_947683625.1 of Mallotus nudiflorus. Lineage (NCBI taxonomy): Eukaryota > Viridiplantae > Streptophyta > Magnoliopsida > Malpighiales > Euphorbiaceae > Mallotus > Mallotus nudiflorus. The sequence goes on from CANTUR010000124.1 coordinate 381,847, forward strand.
TTTTAAGGATTTTTAATGATTTTTAATATATTTATTATTTAATATTGATTATTGGTGAATAGTGAATCTTGGTTGGGAATTTGTGCAGTTCAGGGTTCCAACTCGATGTGTTGAACTTTATGGAATTTAGAAGTGTATTTTTCTTATAAGATCGGCTCTACTTTGTAGTAGAGAAATATCCATTTTACAGAGGAGGTTCTATCGATTTTTTAATAGAATTCTCGTAAAACGTAACGTCGAATCGATTTCGAGTCTTTGTGTTTTGACTAGATTTTAAATTCTTAGATTGATTCTTTCTTTAGAATTCTTAGAAGTATAAGTTAAAATATATTTTGATTTTTATGATTATTTATTTTCTAACTGCGCCAAAACCGATGCCTATCGGACTAAACCTGTCGAGTCAGTTTCGAAGAGCGTCAACTTGTAAGTTATTATTTTATATATACATTGCATGTAGATGCATGATTATGAGTTTTTATATTTTAATATGAGTTTAAACATGAATTATTTGATTAAATGAATAAGTATATTGTTTGTATACTTTAAGTATATTTTTGGTATATATGACATTTTACTTAATTTGTTTTAGTATATAATTTGTATATATGTGACATATATTCAGCATATGCATTTAATATATTTTTGTTATATTTTTGGTATATAAATAGTATATTTTCTATTATGGATGTCATTTGTGTTTAATTATGCATTTATTTATTTTCTATAAATATGCAATTTTATTCGAAGGATATCAATAAAACGTGCTACCTAATGGGTTGCATTAGTAGCGGGTATGCACCGATACGATAGATTTTAGGGTTGAGTTATTAAATCACTTTAGGTGATATATAATTAATTGATTATTGAGAATTGATGTGATTGCGGGAGCTCGGTTGACCTAATGTTTCGGGACCTATCACACTGACAATAAGACTATGGGAGCTCGATTGACTTAGTATATCGGGACTAGTCTACTGTCTAAAATGGAATAAGAGAAATACTGTAATATCCCGAGTTTTTAAATATTTTTATACTGTATCGGGATATGCAGTGTTAATAATTTATATATATATATATTGATGATTATTTTCATGAGTTTGTTATTTATTAAGTCATTTTAATTATTTAAAAATATTTATGTAAAATTTTCTCGAGAATTTTATTTTCGGAGAAATTAAAATGTAAATAATTTAATATTAATTATTTTAAGTAATTTTACGAATTTGCATGAATCCATACATAATTTTAAAGTGCTAAATAAAATGTATATATGTACATTTATTTAAATTAGGGTTTAATTAATTAAATTAATTTTTATTATTTAGTTTTTGTATTAATTAATTAATAATATATGTGTATATGTGTATATATTATTAAAATATGTGTGTGGTGTATATTTAATGTGTGTGGGATTATATTATTATAATATATGGTATGGATATATATATATACATATATACATAAATTATATTCAAAAATCAAAAGTTTGATATATTAACAGTTTTACCATTTTCTGCATCTTTTTCCTCCCAACACATTTTCTTCCATTTCCAACCATTTCCAGCTGATTTCTTTGCTGTCACTGTGCCTCTCATCTTTCCTCCTCCACCTCCAGTCATTTTCACCACCTGAAGCTCCCTTTTCCGGTGTGTTTTGGCCTGATTTTTTAAGGAGGCTGAAAATTAAAGTCAACTCCGATCAAGCCATTTCCGGCCACCAAATTCGACGCAACTGATCTCTATCTTCTCCTTGAGCTCCGGTGAGTGTGATTTCAAGCTTTATTTCACTTAATTTGGTCTAAAATTGCTTAGGTTTCAATTTCTTCATTTTAGCCATTTAGGGTTTCAAATTTTTTTTAGCTTCAATTTGATTGATTCATGAAAAATTCCTTTACAAAATTTGTTCCTGGAAGCTTAATCTACATGTTGTAATTTTTGTAGAATTTTTGGAATTTATTTTAATTTTTGTGAATTTTTTATTATTTTATTAATATTTTCTAATTTTCGAAAATTAATTAATTAAATTATGAAATTGTGTTTTATGGTGATTATAGGTGTTGAAATGAATTATAGAAATTTATATGTAATTTTTGTGAATTTTTATATATTTATTTGGAATTTATTAAGTTTATGTAATTTTGAAAAATAGGGTTAATCATGTGTTTAATTGAAATAAATTGGTTAATTGAGTATAATTATTGATATTATTGAAATATATGTTGGGAAAATTAATTTTGAGTAATTATATTATTTTTGGTGAATTTTTGGATTTATTTTAGTAAATATATATATATATATATATATGTATGGGTATTTGGGTAATTTTACACTAAATTGGCTAAAAATGTAATTAAATCGGTTTTAATAATTATTTAGGGTATAAAATTATTTCTACAAATTATTTAGTATTTTTAACTAATTAAAATTATTTTTCGTAAATTATTTTCAAATTATATGTATATTATACGATTTTTCTAAATAAATGAGTTTTTATTGATTTTTAATAAGTTTTAGGGCTAATTATGTAATTTGGAATTATAAAATGTATTTTTATTACATAAGGGCATTTTCGATATTTTGTAATTATTCTGTGAATTGTGAATCTCGGTCGATGAATTGTAGTTTGGAATCCGATCGAGGGATTGTGATTGTGAATTTGGTGTTATTCCGAAGTGTGTTTTCTTTGTAGGACCGGCTCTACTCTTTGAGTAGAGAGATATCCGTTTTACAGGGAAGGTTCTGCCGGATTTTCGATAGAATTCTCGTAAAATGTGATGTCCGGTCAAATCCCTATTCTAATTATGTGTCTAAAATTCTAGATCGAGTTTTTAGAATTTTTGTTAAATTTATTCTGATTCATGTTGTCATTTGTTTGTTTAGTTGCGCCGAAACCGAGGACTAACGGATCAGGCCTGCCGAGTTTATCTCGTGGAGCGCTAACATGTGAGTTATTATACTGTATATATATGCATTGCATATAGGATGCATAACTTAGGATTTTTCATTTTCATTATATGTTTAAATAGTAATTTAATTATAATATGATTTGGTATATTTTCGGTTTATTTTTAGTATATCTTGATATATAAATGCTTATATATTTTCTATATATATTTAATATATCACTGGTATATTTAGAGTTTATTTTTGATATATGTATGTTAGATATTTAGGTTTATGTTTGTTATAATTTAATATCTATATATGATTTAAATGTACATCGAACCATAATTATTTTATTAAATGATTAGTATAATTTAGGTTAATTATTAAATAATTGCATATTATATTATAAACCTACACTTAAATTATTTTTAAGTTTATTTTTTTGTATATTTTTTATATATTTCCAAATAAATACATGTTTTATTATTAAATTAAACCTAACACATTAGTGGTATATTTAGGGTTTATTTTTGATATATGCATGCTAGATAATTAGGTTTATTTTTAGTATATTTATGAATATATGTTTAACCTAAACACATATTTAAATGAACATTTATACATAAATGTTTTATTAAATGATTTGTGTACTTAGGGCATATCTTTTGTATATTTAAGTATATTTTTAAGAAAATGCATGTTATATTATTGTTATACATTTAAATTGTTTTTAACAATATTAATGATTTATCTTTAATTTATTTTATTTGACATATATATATATATGATTGGTTTTAGTATTATGAATATTGTTCTACATTAATTATTTTCCGAATGAATGATTTATTCCAAGTAAAGGATATCAATAGAACGTGCTTCATAGTAGGCAACACTAGGGCTGTGTACGTACTAGTGCGAAAGAATAGGGTTGAGTGAGAGTTAATTTTGGGTGATTACAATTGATTTGATTGATTTGACTGAGATTAATGGTATGACAGATAGTGTGATTGCGGGGCCAATCACACTGATAATCAGACTGCTGGAGCTCGGTTGACTTAGTGTCTCGGGACCAGTCTACTGTCCATAAGTGGATTGAATGATCTATTAGGTTGATTGAGATGTGAGGTGATAGATAGTGTGATTGCTGGAGCTCGGTTGATCAAGTGTCTCGGGGCCAATCACACTGACAGTCAGACTGCTGGAGCTCAGTCGAATTAATGTCTCGGGGCCAATCTACTATCCAGTTTGGAATAAGTGTTCTATTTGGAATCAAGTGAGCTTGTATGGCAAGAGTGATGATGGGGTTGATTGGGGATTGCTATTATTAGGGTTCTATGGATCCTTCATGAATTAAAACAAACGTTTTCTACATTTAGTATATTTATAAAGGCAGAGTTTGACATTCGTGTGAAATGTGTGTATATATATATATTTAAGAATGTCTGATTGTTATGGTTTAGTTTGCATGTATATATAATTCACTTAGTGAGGTCTGACCCCCCTCAATTATTTTTTTCAAGAGATCCTATATCGTCAGACCTTAGTTGTAGAGTTCCTCGCCAGTGTTCTTCAGTCTCGACCATTTTATGCAAACATATATTTTGAATTCTGATTTATATTCTAGAAACTGCAGTAGTAGTGTTATTGTATCGGAAGAGTATTATATTGTTTTGATATTGTATACTCTGAAAAATGGTATTTGAAACTATACAACTATGTATTCGTTGATGAAAGGATTTGGAGTGTTTATTTTATATATTGATTTGAAAATTTTTAATTCTATCGTACTTTTTATTTATTTATTGCATGATTTTATTTTTCGAAGGCTTGTTACAGGTTCCGGATTCGAAAGAATTCTCATTCCCTAGCGCCGGTCATGACTCCTAGTTTGGGTCGTGACAATTACTTTGGAATTAAGTGAGCTTGTGTGGCTAGTATAATATTTTGATTGAGGATGTGAATATTATGGTTTTATTTGATCTTTCATTTAAATAAATATTTTCTACATTTATTATATATATATAAAAGCAGGGTTTGACATCTGTGTGAAATGCATGTATATATGTATATATATATATATATATATATATATATATATATATATATATATAATTATATTATAACAATTCACTCAGTGAGGCTTGACTCACCTCAATATTTTTTTTAGGAAATTCCTCATCGTCAAACCTTAGTAGTAAACCTATACGCTGAATTTCTTCAATCTCGGTTAGATTATATAATTTATTTATCTGAACTTTTATTGTATTCTAGAAAACTGCAGTAATAGTGTATTGTATTAGTAGAATGTTACTTTATTAAGAAATCTATTTTTGAATATTGTATAAATATATTATTATTTTTGAAATTACATTTAAATATTTATTTTATATCGATTTAAGTTTTAATTCTGTCGTATATTTTATATTGTTTATTGCATGTTATGTTTTTTTTTTAAAACTTACTGCAGGTTAGAGATTCGAAACAATTCTCATTTTTTAGTGCCGATCATAACTCCCAATTTGGATCGTGATATTTTTATCACTAATAAAATTAACATACTAAGGGTATTTCGATTTCTCCATTCAATTTGGTGTGGGGTCAAAATTGGATCCTCAACAATACCCAAAAGTTAACGTTGGACTTTAAAGATTTTTTTTTTTTATATATTAATAGAAACTTTTACTTCCAAAATTCAATCATATATGACCTTATCTTATAAAACTCTTACAATTAAGTCCTACAAATTAAACCAAATTTTAATTTTAATAGTTAATTAATGATTTTTTATTTAAATTATTTAATAAAATTGATAAAATTTTTTTTATAAAAATATATATCACCTAACTATAAAGTTTTAAAAAATTTTAAGCTTACATAATAATATTTAGTAAAAATTTAAAAATTTTTGAAACTTAAAAATTTTAAAAACTTTAGAATCAAGTGATATATATGTGAAAAATTCATCAATTTTATTCATAATTTAATTTTAACAGTTCATTATTAAATTTTTTTTATCAATTTAATTTTAATAGTTGACTAACTAAAAATTATTTAAATTAATGATTAAAATTGATGAATTTTTTTAAAAAATGTATATCATTTTATTGTTAAAGTTTAAAAAATTTTAGATTTATAAAAAATTTTAAATAAATTTTTAAGGAAAGTTAAAAAATAAAAAAAGTATGTAGATTAAAAATTTTCAATATTTTTATAATTAATGTTGATAAATATATATTAAAAATTTATTAGTCTAAAATTTTATTTGACCTATAAGATATAATTATAAAAAAATTTTAAAATAAGATTCAATGATATAATTTTAAAAGAAAAAATTTCTATTACCAGAAAAAACTTTAAAGTCACTTCGGGCATAATTGTGGGTCAAATTTGACCCTTTGGCCATTTGGTGCGGTAGTGAAAGCCTTAAGTATGCACATTGAGATGTGGGATTCAGTTCCTATCCTCCCCAAACTGACTAATATACTACCAATATTAACGCTATTTCCAGAAAAGAAAAAAAAAAACTATTTCAATTATGAAAAAAAAAAATATTGATATAAACACATCCGTAGAAAACTGGGTTGGCAGCAAAACAGTGACCCGTGAGTGAACAGTAGGGTGCTGGTGACGCGTAGTTTTTCACTACTCTCTCAAGCAAGTAGTCTTAACAATAAATATAAAATTTAAACAAGCAGGTGCAGACTGTCAGCCATTAAGAGAAGTGCAGAGACACACAAATTCTTGAATTTGAAGAGATCAACACTTTCCAATAAAATGGATCAGATCTCCAAGATGAATCTTTATTGAACCTGGAAGTAGTCTTGCTTGACATCCTGTGAGGCCTGATTTCAATTAGAGGTAATATATTTCTTAGCATTTTCAATTATATGTGCTAATAAACAATGCAATTGTAATCCGAAGACCAAATGCAAATTATAAGCTTTCAGGAAGATGGAAATTAGGATTAGTGTCTGGACTCTGCCCTAAACTAAATGTCATTAGGCATGGCAGTTTTGAGTTTAGGTAAGTAACAAAATAGCTTACCTAAAGGCATTAAATATAGAAGCCATCTGCCGTGAAACTGGCAGAAATTGTAATCATGCGTGTCACCATAACTTGGTAAAAGAAAAAGCCTAATGTAATGATGACAACTAATTTCAGAGAATCTATGCATGCCTTAAAACAAGCTTCACAAGCCAAGGGCATGCATAATAATTTATTACTTTTAAAAGAAACCATGACACACTCCCACCTGCAGCAACAAGAAGACTGCATATTAGTCCATCACAATGACTACATTTCTAGCCTCAATTTAAAAAAAAAAAAAAAAGTCCTGAATTTAAGGGTAATCACGGATAGATTTTAATGGCTACTCCTGATGTTGGGTTCTCCATATCAAACATGTTTAGGCCAAAATGTTTCAGAAAGTTCTTCCATTTTCAAGATTGTACGGTACCTCCATTTCTCAACCTTTGAACAACTCTGTCACCAGTTTTACAATTTCAATGACAAAGAATGTGTCACCTCTTACATTGGAAGATAATCAAGCAAGAGATTAACAACAGAGTTGATGGTACACTTGAATTGCTGAAGAAATCATACATCGCTTTATAACAATATAAGCAGCCATGTGGACAAGAAAAAATGTTACCCTAAATGCCAAACATCACATCAAAGATTTTGGACACTACAGACTTGGCTGGGGAAGCAATGGCACCCCCTGTCTGCTGGGCACTGCCACTGCTACTTTGAAGATGGTAGGGGGAAGAAGAAGCTCCTGCTGTTTTAAATTGTGAGCTTCTAGAAGATGGCGGTGGGGGTAAGGTCATGAATCCCTGATTGTTCAGTCTTTCATTCAAAGCCTGGCGTTGCACCGAATCTACTGGCTTCACGCCAACTATTAGTACCCAGTTTATTTGCATTCCATTCTTGCTGAGAGCCTTCTGAGCATCAAATCGACTCTGCATTAACAATGACAGGCCAGTTCATAAACAAGTTAGTTCTAATATTATGTCTCAGCAGACACCCAAAATGTCACATCTTAACATGGTAATGACAACCAGCAAATTTCATGCCTGCTTGCCAATACAGCCTCGGTAAAACCTAAAAGTTTCACAAGTGTACACCAATGATTAAACTATATTTAAGATTGCTCAATAGAGTATAAGCTGTGATAAATTTGTAAAGATGCTGAAAAGGGAGAAAAAATAAGGAAAAAAATGGCAGCTTCAGTAGTTACTCAGTCCTATAGTTAAAATTGCATTCATATCAAAGTGATTTCAAAGAAATGGAAAAGGTAATCTGAGAGCATTTGGATATTTATTCATCGTTCTCTATTCTTTTGAAGTATATGAACCCTTAAGCACAAACCAGTCAAATAGTCAAACCTGCCAATTAAAACCAAGCAAACTGTTGCACTGAGAAATGTCAACCAAAATCATGTCAAATGCCACAGATCAAACGGGTTAAAAAATTAGCATAAAGATTAAATTTCCATAACTATGATGTTTTAGACAAGACCGCAAGGTCATGCATGCTTGGGTGATTGCAACTGTCGGTGAAAGCACACGAGCTTAGCTTAAAAAAAATGCATGACATGCATATAAACTTCCATGGTTGACAGATGATGAAATTTCTGAAGTGAAGAGCCCTAGTTCTCACAAAATTAGCAGAATATGGATCACTATACATAACATTGATATTGTGCTCAGCCTCTTGGAGTTTTCAGTTCCCAATTGTTTCACATTATTTACTTAAACTGTCAACCTTTAGGCCTGCATTACAAGTTTCTGACAAGTGACAAGTAGAAATAGCATGCCCTTAAACTGACAATTTGATGTCAGTGCCAGTCCATGTGAAGAGTTGCAACAAACACAAGATAAATTATGATTTTACTTTAAACAAAAGAAATCACGAAGTCCCAACATCAAATTACATTAAGAAGAATTAGAACTACAACCTGATAAAGAATGTGCATCCAGTTAGCATCCTTTGGACCAGGAACATGTTTCAAGATCACACCACATTTCTCAAACTCCCGTAAAACCAAATTGGTATCAGCAGGAGAGAACCTGCAGAGAAATTTTCAGGATTAGAGGTATAGATCTACAACCTTGAACCCAAAAAAAATGTAATAACATGAGAATTCTAATCTTGCAAAATAAGTAAAACAAGACAAAATATACATAGCTTTATTGAACTTATATTTCTCTCCACTAAAGCTGACATGTACTAGTATCATATCCATGATTTAGATTTTGGAGTAATACGATGTTTCATGTAATTCTTTTTTTTTTTTTTTTAGTTTCATCAATTCAATCCATCTCTAACGTATGGCTTGGCAAGACAAATATAGTTAATCAACAAGTATTAGAAATTTCATGTGTAGGTTTCCCTTAACATGTGTATCCTCCAATGCTTTAGTGAGTATCATAGAGTACAGCACTTACGAGATCTTTGTAATACTTGAAAGATGAATATCTACCCAATTTGGAGGAGTACACATCAAGATATATATAAGCTCACCCAGTGCAAAAAAAGCTCTCTGACTTAGTGTGTACATATATATATATATATATATATGCTCACCCAGTGCAAAAAAAGCTTTCCAACTTAGGATAGGAATAGGGAGAGAATGGGTGCATATTCATGCAGCCTTCCTCTTGCATTTTTGCAAGGAGATTGTTTCCTCACCTCAAACCCATGAACTCAAGGTCACCAAAGGACTAACCTTACCAATTGCACCAATACACGCCCTCAAGATAAAATATTAGAATTTTGACAACCCATTTAAAATAACTATGAATTGTTTTCCAATTCCATCACCGCAGCTAAGATCATCCTAATAAAATGCTACTAGATTTATATTATTTGCAGCTTTGTAAAATGAAAAATGTGCAAACCGAACATTGAGAATACTACAGGTCTATGCCAAAGCAAAGATCACAGCCAAAACAATGCTAAAAAAATTGGCAAACAAATAGTGAATAAAGATATCACAGATAAGATAACAAAATACTAAAATAAGTGCACTACAAAAGAGAGACAAGGGCATACCCATAGACAGTTACCCATTCTTCCTCATCGAGGTTTCCAGCAGGCAAACTATTCCTCTGAATCTCTGGCCTTGCAACTTCCCTAGGTGGTGGAAGTACGAGCAAAGCACCAGGCTGGACCACGCCATCAACAGGAGAACCTTTGCCCTTATCTTCTTGCTCAACACTAGTAGCCTTAGCAGGTGACCACCAATTAAAACTTGCCGAACCCTGTTGACTCTGATGCCCACTCATCAAAGCAAACGAAGTACTTGCCTCTGGTTTACTTTTAGCTGGAGTCATAAACTCCCTCCCAGAAACTTGTACCGGAGTTCTCGGGTCCGATTTAGCCTCAGGTGATAAAGGGTAATCAGGAACCCCAGACTCAGGGGAAAAATCCGATCGATCTTCTAATGTATACATAGGAGGAGGGGGTGGAAGATCCGAACCCCCAAAATTTTCGCGCCAAAGAGCAGATACTGCCGCGGCTTGGCCAGGGCTTGAGAATTTGCCTTTACGAGCAGATACTGGTGATGCTAAATCCTGGTAAAGCAATGACCTACCCCCAGATGATTTGGGAGTTCTATTCACTAAAGTACTCATTTAAACAATTTCCCTTTCAAAGAAAAATGCAACCACCTTTACCATATAACAGCAAAATAGAAAACAAAAGTTAGCATTTTCTCAGGAAACAAACAGAGATTTTGCTGCTTACAATAGAATTGAAGTTTTCTTTATATCGGAAACGAGAGAGAAAACAACATACCTGTTGAATTTAGGGTTTTTTTTATGTATAATTTTCCCTCAAAAAAAAAAAAAACCTGAGAAGGAAGCTTTCTCTGTGTCAAAAATGGAGAATTTCTCAAACCCTAAACCCTCGATCCGATGTACTTCAAATTTTTAGCTCCTGATTCGTTATATTTAAATGACGAAAATAACCTCACTTATTGTCGTTTGTTGCGGTTTGGCTTGGGCCTTCTAAGCTCGTCTTTGAAGTCAGGCGACCGTTATTTGGACAAAAGATTGGCGACAAAAATTAGTCACTATCACTACACGTCACAAATATTTCAGCGGAAATTTTTGCGGCGCTACAATTAGCGACTAAAGTCAATCGGTTGAATAATATTAGGCGACGAAATTTTGTCGGATTTTAGTACTCTATAAAGCATGCCATCCAAATAATTAAGCAAAAATAGAGGATTGGTCGCAAAAAATTAACATTGGCGACGAATATTCCAAAATCATCTAACATTACAGTGCTTAGTTCACTATAAAAAATTACATTGGCATGGGAGGTGAGATCCACAATACTTCTAAAGCATAAACCTTCTAATACTAATTATAATTGCAAACATTACAAATTTCAAGCTATTTTACAGCTTGATTATTTTTAATAAACAAACAGTCATAATTCAAAGTTTTTAATTAAATATACATAGCGATAGTAATCTATTTCTCTCTAAAAAACATCAAAATGGAGCTGAAAGGGGTTCCTTAATATTTATTTGAACTGGAGATTCCACGTTACTTGTGTTGATTGAGCATTGACAAGGACTCTCTAAACGATCAACAATATGCTCTTGATCATCTTCTTGATGTCCATTTTCCTCTATTGGTTCCATTTCCTTCACTGGACTCAACTCCTGCACAGACAAAATTTATAAAAGGTTTAAGTTAATTAATATTGAAAAATTTACTCATGCAGTCCACCTACAGTACTGGCCAATTAATAGTGTTTTTAGTGACAAATATACCTTGACAAATATAGTGGATGCTTCTCCTGGTTCCAGCTTTTGAACAGCATCTGCTGCCACCTCCTGCACGTATGAAATAAAACAAGAATACCCATTTATTTAAGGGCGATGATGATTCAGTTTGATCATGCACAGGGCAGATGAACACCCTTTTTCTCAAGCAAGTAAATCTTTATGACCCAGAAGAGCAAACAAGAAGAAGAGCAAAGAGAATTAAAAAAAGGACAATTTCAAACATTTAGTAGCATTAATATTATTTGCATGCTCATTAATTATTACACCAATTTTTCAAAGAAAATTAGCATAGGTTAAATAGTGGAATTGAGCAAGATTACCCTAGCTTGGAAGAGCTGGCCTTGGCTCAAGGTACGAGGCTCCAATTCAATAGAGCAACAAGCATTAGCCATAGAAGATTATGAACAAACAGAAATCTGAAAAGCATGCAAGTTGGATTATAGCCCATCACCTGAACCAATTAATGGTATGCTATTATCGCTGTTGTTCATACTTCCACTTGTCTCTATAAGTACTACTAAGAAACACCATAAAAACTGTTGATATTTTTCATCTTTTAGTCACGGATTATTGTAGCATGAATTTGACTATAAAACTTGAGGTTCTAAACAAAAGCGTCTCATCTTTCTCTCATTCACTTCTCGTGCTCTTGTGCTTATCAAGGGTTCACGAGGTGAATTCCACTTTCTGGTTTCTATACTATTATGAATTCATGGACCCTTTTCGATTTTTCTTATGGTTGATATTAATCAATTTATGTGGTTAGCATGACAGGATAACGTTATATCTTGAATGCAAAAACGGTCTGATTGATATCTTCATTAATTCAATTCTCTAGTATCATTTCCAGCAATGTTTATGGTAATTTATTAATTTATCTAAACAAATACCAAAATATTGGAGTAGTGTGAATTGGCCTAAAACTAAAAAAACAACTCTTTACTCATAGTGAAAAACTGAGTCCCATAGGTTTCTCTAAAGAATTGCTTGGGGGAATTTTTTTTTTAATTGAAATGTACTGTACAATAGGGGCACTATTCCCTTTTTAATTGATGATAACAATACTTAAATTCTGCATTTGAGAATGTTCTTAAAAAAAATTACTATTTAATTACTTATCATTGATAATTTTTTTTTTAACACATAATACAGGTCCGGTGAACCTATGCCATTAAGCAAGAGCGGCTAGGCAATTTCGAATAGTTTGTATGAAACAAAAACTTGACACGATGCAATCTGGCTAGCTACTACTAAGGCAGGTATAAATACAAATCTAGCATTATAATATGCATAAAAAATTTTGGTCAAATTGAGGCTCGAACTTTATAGAAACATTACAAGGACTAAATTTTGATATATACATAGTCAAGGAGATGAACTAGAGCCTAGTAAGAGTAAGGGAAGAAACCAACAGTCAAGGAGATGAACTTGAGCCTAGTAAGAGTAAGAGAAGAAACCAACTAGGCCTGGCCACGGTTCATGAACTGTCCATTTTGGTTCATGAATCGACAATTTACAATTTCAGAGTTAGTATAATTGGACTGGAATCGGGAATAGGAACATTCTAGTTCAAACCGGCCGATTCCAATTTTAAACCAATTCAATTTGGTATAATTTTTTTTTATATCATAAAGTTGAAATAAAAATTTATTATGATATTTTAATAATTTATTTTTTTAGTTAAAAATAAAATATAAAAAATAAAAAATTATATTTTACTTTAACTAGTTAATTTTAAATATTCAAAAAGATAGAAATAAAATTATTTTATATTAATTTTTATATAATATTGGTTGAAATAAAAAATTTTACAATATATATATATATATATAAGTTCTGATTTGAAACTAGAATAAACGGTTTGGAACCATCGGTTCATGGTTCCATCTAGAGAGAAACTGGTTCTGAATCGGTTCTTTCACGGTTTTGGATCGATTTAACTCAAGTTCTGAATTTGACCAGTTCTGATTCGGTTTTGACCGAGTCAGTTTCAATTCCGATTCAATTTTGCCAAACTAATTTCAGACCAAACTAATTTTAAACTGGAACTAGAACTGGCCGATTCAAACCCTAAACTAGAACTGAAATTGAAACTTCCAGTTCAGAGTCTGAATTGGCTTGTGATCAGCGTAAACTAAACGATCATCTTGAGATGCTTATGCCCATGTCCATGTGCATTAAAGGCTAATGAGACATCAATAGCCATAGGCATTAAAAAAAAAAAAATGAAAATCCAGTGAATAAAATTAGGTATGTAACTTTTTATCAGTTTAACACATTAATTTATAGTTTTATCATTTTAATACTTGAATTTAATTAAAATATACTAGATTGCACTAATATGATGACATATTACATCTATCACCCCATATACTTGTTACTTTTATCAGTTTGACATAGCTACTTGTAATTTTTTATCAGTTAAACCCTTATAATATAATATATGCTCATTCGCTATTATGTACCACGTGTGTTAATAGAGATTTCAAAATTACATTTTAAATTCAAATGTTAAAATGACAAAATTATAAGTTGAAGTGTCAAACTAACAAAAATTGATAATTTATTGGAATTCATGTATGTATTACACCACAAAACTATATAAAGTTTTGAACCCAACCAAAAAGAAAATGAGGACTGTTCATGTTAGGTTTTAGCAATACAAGTAGTTACAATTTCAAAATCAAACAAAGAAGCCATTTCCTCAATATAGTTATTAATCTTCTTTTGTAAGTACAATCAGAAGAGACAGAAATCAAACCAAAATCTCATTTTATTTTTGCATAAGATTAAGATCACTAAATCACAGTTTAGAGATTATAATCAGTACGTAAAATTGTTTCGCAGTGAGAGGTTTATTTTGGATTGAATTATTGAGGTAATTTGTCTAGTTCATTCTTATCATTTGATATGTATTTTTTATTTATTTATCTTTCTCTTATTCAATTACTATCAAGGTGAAGTAGCTAGCTAGCAATGGTATGGGATAAAAAGTATTATTATATGCATGTACATTAATACACTCTATATACAGAGAACCCACTTACTTATTAATATTGGAATTGTATTCAATTTCTTCATTGAAATGAATAAAATTCATTATCCAAAGAAACCATCCGCCCCACTCCATATGAATGCCGCCCATAGACGCTTTAACCTTCATGCCGTCTTTGCACTTTGCATTTTGATCTATTAATTATTCATATTTGGAACTATGTAAAGAATGATGAATACGCCATGTATCAAGGGAAGCTTAAAGGCTATATATATATAAATAATGTTTATGCGAGGAACTTAGCAAATTGTCTTCTTAGCCACGTGAAGGGAAGACCATACTGCCATAAAAATGGGGTTTATAACAATTTATTTTGCAGGGTTGAATTATATATATATCTGCTGTATTTTATATACATTTAACCCATTTTTTATTTAATCAGGAAATGGTGCCTGGCCATGGAGTGAGTCCATTTTTGCCCATTAGTGTTATTGAATATATACTTTCATTGCCAAGCCACATGGGGTCTTGAACTATATCTACAGCTTTTAATTACTTATTAATTTTTACATTTCATAACCTAAATAAGTAATTATGATATTAATTTAGATAAATAATATTTTTATAAATTAATAACAGTAAAAAATTTAATAAATTAAAATGTCTTTAGATAGTTATTAGATTATTTATATATTTTATAGGGATTAAATAAAATCGAATAAATATGACTGTTTTTTTTTTTATTTTTTTTTTATCATGGATCACCTTCACATTTCTCACTGAGCTGGAGGTCTTTTTAGTGAAGTGAAAGAAGAGAACTAACCACCATTTTCTATGGAGCCAAGCAGTCACTAAATATGGTAATTACCTACCGACAATGACCCACCTTATCGCCCATAACTTGCTATGTGACAACGTTACCTCACCACCCCCATATTCTCTGAGCCCCTAATGTTTTTTTCTTTTTCCATTTTGTGCAACTTTTTAATTTTAGTAACCGAAGAAAGCAAATGTATATAATTTAAGGGACTGTTCAGCGTGAGATGTTGGAGTTAAATTAGGAAAAGAGAAGGATCATCTTTTACATAAGTTGAATAAAAACCATTAAAAAAGTGATCATTCTAAGGAAAAAATTGACATGTTCTAATTATAAAAAAAAAAAAAAAAATCTAAAAACTGTATCAGAAAAAAAAAATCATATTTGAAATCAACTTTTAACTATAGTTAAAATAAATATATAAATAAATAATCAACATCATTTCATCTATTTTTGTTAAAATTAATACATGTGGAATTATTTTAAGAGAAAAACTATTCTTCTATTGTATTGTCTCTAAAAAAATTACTTTATACTTTTTTTATTTTTATTTTTATTGTGTTATTTGTTAATTTATTAGATTATTTGATTTTTTAATTTGATGCTTTCACTGTTCAATAGTTACATAGGTTATAATTATTTTAGAATTCAAATCAAATAAATTTTATAAAAAAGATAAAATTTTTAATACTTATTTTATCCTACATAAAATTTTAACTGAAGATAACGCATGTAAATCTATACCTATGTAACTAATTAATACAATGAAGAGATTTTTACCTACATTAAGATTTGTGCCACTTGCAAATTATAAGGGAGGAGGGAAATGATCGTTGATGAATGAGATACCTATACAGTGTGTTTGACTATCAGACAAATATTTTTCAATTAATTCATAGAAAAAACACGTATCTCCACATTATACATTTTACCCTAAGATATAATATACCTAGTATAGGCTATTGGAAAAGCCACAAAATGACCGAGCTGTTAATAACAAACCCAAAGTCAAAGTTTCCAAATTTATAACCATAACTTTCACCAGGTTATATACATGTACCTATATACTCAAAGGACTGATCAAGCACTATTACCGTTATAAAAGGGACCTAAGGCAAGAAAATATATAAAATATACAAGGAAAAAAAAAAGGAGTGGGTAGTGGGGAGGTGGGGGTTGGGAACAGGCGACAATAACCCAATCAACATCTAAACAAATAACATGGAAAGATCCTTAGACAGTGAGCAACAAACCCATTTGCGGAGTTTGTAGATGTTATCCAAAACAGATCGAACGATCGAAAGATGCAGGAAGAAAAAAAGAAAGAAAAAAGGAAGAAACAGTGATGCACGTCATGTAGTGTAGTAGTGGTGCATGTGCTTCCCTTTCTGGGTCACATGCATGTCTATTCTTGTATATACTTGCATCTACTATGCATGCATGTCTTTGCATACCGACAATCTGCCTCTTCTCACCTTCTTCCTCATACTAATATCTGTACTTTTCTTGTACTTTTATATATATATATATTTGCATGAAATGATAAAAAAGGGGGGTTGTATATATGTGTATGTCTAGCTATATACGGGCATTTTTATATACAATCCAGAATTGTCGAGAGAAAATATTCTACAAACTGATTTGAAAATATTTTAACTCTTTAAATTCATAAAATAATTTATTCCATTGTTATATATATATAAGTTAGCTTCCGTTGAAGAGAATAAGTAATTGAAAACTATTATACAAATTCTAAAATAATGTTATTGAAAAAGTAATTAAATAATAACTTCTCTATAAAAGTATCATAAAGTGTAGAATTCAAATTTTACCGTTATCAATATAAAAAAGAAAGGTCATCCTATATTATGTAATCTATTAATATTTAAACTACATAACCTCCTATTAATAAAAAAAAATTTAAATAATTTTTTTAGTATCAAACCACCGCTATTGAGAGTAATTTTATTATGATTAATATAATTTGATCCGAACATGACCATAAAAGAAATAAAAATAAAAATTTTATTCCTTTTAAAAGTATTTGAGTAAGGTTAATAGTAAAAAAAATTAACTCAAAATTTTTAAAAGTATTTGAGTAGTTTTAAAAATAATTAATCAATAATATTACTTTTACCAATTACGGCATATACTCTAAAGTCCAATTGAGGCACTAAATGTTAGCTGGCGATACATAATTCTCTGCAGTGAAGAGGACATGCGATGGTATGAATTATTTGCAAAAATATTATCATCAAAGAATAAGACTTTAGCTAGCATTATACTCTGTAATGAAATCTTTGACTTCACAACATTAGATAGCGTGCTGTGTGAAGATCATATCCTACCTGTAATTAATTAGCACATTAACCTAATTAATATAACATACATATAAATGAAATAAATTGACCAATAAATGCAACTATTTACGCTTAATTAGTCAGAACCTAGGAAGAATACTAGAGATTTGACAACAATAATATTTTTGTAACGTGGACCCAAGAGGAAGAGCAATGTCTAAGATCAAGTGGACAATTACATATCATCCCAGTGCTTGTACAACACCCAATTCTAGTAATTATTATTATTTCTAGCTAAAGATCACTTCAATTTCACATGACCTTGTGCACCATTTTGCAAGCTAAGCAGCTAATTCCTTTCAGAAACTTTTTTATTGGGTTTTCCCTTTATTACTTTTCTTTCTCGATTTTACCATATAAGTACCTTGATTTCATATATATAATGAGAATATTTTTTTAATTTTCACTTCAATCCAATGTAGATGGTACGTACAGAAGACGATGTTTAAGCTCTTGTATATACTATAATCTTCATTTTAATTGTTCTTCACTGAAATCCATGACCAATAATCTTAGGTAGTACTCCTCCTCATTAAAAAATTATAGACAGACAGCAAAAATGAATAAAAAAAACGTAAGGAATTTTAAAAAGAAGGACCATATTAAAGAAAGAAACAACCATGTAAAAGCTTGCTATATGGATTGACTTTTTATTTTCTTTCTTGCCTATGACAATTTGAGTGGTGGGATGGAAGAAGAAACTCGATTTGTTAGACCAAAACAATACGGGCTATATATATTAATTCTTATAATTGTTCAGCTTTATTTTAATGAAAGAGTAGAGTGGTATTTAATTTTAACAAATTTGAAAATTTTTGTAAACAAAGAAAGCTAAAACTTACTCAACTTCTACATGTCATAACAACATATATAGCTAACTTTTACAGTCAAATTATAACTTAACTTTGAAACAAGGAAAAAAAAAAAGCAAGTACAAATTGGGTTTTATGCTTTGTTATAAAAAAAAAAAAAGGACTATATGAATTTGCCAACTAACTCTTCATGTGCAAATGCATTTTAGGTATGGACACACCATACTTTCTGTGGGCCACGGGGCTCATTAAAGTGTTAGCACTTACCACACATTTCACTCATATGCCTGTCACCAGATATTTCTCCTTTTTTTTTTTTTAATCGGTTAGTATTCAAATAAGGTATCGGAGATCTTGGTTTAACGGTTAAATTTTCAATAGACATTGTAAATAATTAAGATTAAGTCTTCATTTCCTCTTTCCCAACGCCATAAATATAACGTTAGAAAAAAAAGCAGTTATTGCTCATATCTTGTGTATTAATCAAACCCATTTTTTATAAGTTGTTAATTTTTTATCAAAAAAAGAAAAAAAAATCTCCCCTGAAAATATTATAATATTCTTTTTTGTTTTGCCAATTTTGGCAACCAAAAAAAGAGTTCCACTGGAATAAATTCCTTAATTTTCTCCCTGCTCATCTCTTTTTCCCTTGATTCTTTTTTGTTTTAAGAAAAAAAAAAAGAAAAACTACAAATTCGAAGTTTCAGGAAACAAAATTAAAGACTATAATTCTACTCTCGGACCACTATATCATACGCCTAAAATTGGGTCCATTGTGATGATGAATCAAGAAATCATCACCAAAAATTGAACTTTGATTTAGAAATTGTTCATCCTGTGCTCTTTGTAATTCCCTCTGCCTCCTAAGCTCCAAAACTTTCCTATGTGAATTTGAATGCTTTGTTGATATAAAAGTTGGACTTGCTGCGGGTCGGTATTCGGGTACCAACCGACCCGATTTGTACCGAACTCCACAAGCATTGCACAACGTTTTGGGACCGAAAGGTCCGGTCCGCCACTGAGGAGTCTTCTCTGCTGCACAATGAAGACATTTTCTAACCGGAGCATCTACATTCGGATTCATATCAATATTCTCTTGCTTTTTCGAAGATATTTTAGTAGTAGACGCTGAAAGATGGAGCAGACGCGTGGACCAATCGCACGGGGCAGCCCGAGAACGCTTTGAACGGGCTTTGCCCGGTAATGGTGTTTCGTGCTGAAAAATCGGGTTGCTAGAATTACGAGTGGATAGTAGTTCCGGGTGTGATTCGGACGAAGAGGATTCGGGTGTGGGTGGTTTGGACCCGGATACAGTATGGAGGTTAGCATGAAAGTTTTGTTGGGTTGAGAACGAGTCCTCCACGAAATTTGATAGCCATTCTAGCTCCGCCAAGTCATCATACTATAAATTTAAAATTAAAAAAAAAACAACAAACAAAAAGTTTCCAAATTTAGTAAGAATTAAACTAGGCTTAATTAATTAATTAATATAAATTAATGGTATAAATTGAGTAATTAATTACCGGAACGCAGAACTCGCTGGAGAAGTGAGAATCGGCGAAGCTCTGACAACCGGCATGATTGCTGGAGATGGAAGAATTGGAGCTATCATTAGAGGTGAATGTAGAGGAAGAATTATCAGCGATGGTGCAATTCTTAGTCATAATGTCAAAGAAACCGTCGCTCATTAAAGCATCATCGTCGTTTGGAAAATCAAGAAGGTCATCAACTGCAAAATGTTCTCCATTTTTCTGATCACACATTCTCTTCTCCGGGAAGAACTCTGCCGCAGCAGCAGGAGCAGCTCCGCCGCTGAAGTATCCTGCACCAATGAAGAATTCCGACGGTGCCTCCATTGAAACTAAGTGTGTGAGCGTGTGTGTGTATATAAAATTTAGAGAGAAAATTTGAAGCAATGTAGAGAAAGAAACAAGAAGAATGGTGTTTTTTTAGAGAGGAAGTGCTGTTTTTCCTAGAGAGAGACTGTGCGCGAAGGTGTGATGATGGTCTGTTGGTGGTGTGGACTGCCAGGGTTTTGAGGAGTAAAAGAGGGGCCAAAGTGAAAATTAAAGAAAATTGAGGGGTCAATTTTTTATTTCTAATATTAATTTTTTAAAATTTTGCATGGCAGAGGAATATATGAATAAAATAATAAGAAAATGACTTGCAAGTTCTGTAAACTTTGATAATTTTCTATTTTTGGCAATGTAATTAATAAATTTATTAATTAATATAAAGTTTATTATTACTATTGATTTAAAATAAATAAATAAATTCACACATAAAGTAAACTCTATATGGTCTTCTTTTAATTTTATTATTATTATTTTTTCTTTTTATGTTTTTGGAGTTTTGCTTAGTTTTTATTTGTTTTTGGTTAAACAATGAGTTGGCAATGGTAAGTTACCTTTTGAAATTCCTGTTTACGAATGTTGTTTGCTTTTAATAAAACTTGAAAAAATATTTAAAAAAAAGTAAAAAAAAAAGTGGATTACTTATAAGCAATGCCAATGCTTGCTAATTAAGCACTATTGTGGAGTATTCTACCAATTTAAATTTATTATGTTTTTTTTCTTTTTTATCTAAAGTTTTGATATCCAAAATTTACAATTTAAACTCGATATGCGGTTTTTACATGTAATAGTTTTTTGCCAATTGACTCTAACAATTATTCATAAATTTATTAAATTTTTTAAACTTCTTAAGTGAAATATATGTATATATATATCTTTTTTATATCAAATGGGTTATGAAATATATAACAAAAACAATTATTTTTTATTATTGTGTAAACATAATAAATTTTTATTAATATATTCACAAATGATGAAATGTAAAAATCTGAACTCAAAATTTTTATAATCTTTACAAATAACAATATCAATAAAATCATTTTTATTGGCTAATTGATTTTTTTTTTATAATTTCAATCAGTTAAGTTTTTTGAAAATAGCAATCTAAATATTAGATACTAAGGCAAGAAAAAACATTGAGCTTTTGTAAAGATTATATGCCTTAATTAGTTCCAATAATGATACAAATTGAACTTATTAATTAGGAAAAGTTTTAATTACGATTTGAAATAATGAGAAATGGCAATAAGTTAAGAGGACTAAGATAGTGTTTATTGTGCATAATTGAGTGATTTTATAGATAGAAGAGTAATGTAATTAGCATTAACAGTAAAGCTGTCAGTTAAAAGGGCGACAACAATAACACAAAAACATGTACTTATACTATTTCACATTTCAAAGTTTCATAGCAATTACCCTACCATTTTCTCTTAATCGTAATTAAATATTAATTATAACTTATAAGATTTTAGTAAGTGATTAGCACAGTTAGATTGCAGGTAACAGCAATCACAAATAAATACTTGCATATAATTAAATTTTATATTATATTTAAAGTATACATGCGTTAATATTTTAGACTAATAATTCAGTAATTCCATAATTATTTCATGATACAATATATTATGGATTTAATTATCAACTTAGAAGGGTATAAAAATTATTATATTAACAAATCAATATAAGTTTAGATAAGTTAATATACAATTATTTTCATTTAAACAGTATTTAAGATTCGAGTCATAATATATATAATCATATTAAATAAATTATTTTTATCTAAATTGTAATCTAAATATGTTAGTTTGTAAAGATGTTATTATATTAACCCTTGTGAATTATTGTCCCTTAACAAAGTAATTAAACAACTAATCTTATAAAAATAAAAATAAAAATTCAACCCCTAAAGAATCGTTCTGTGGCAGATTTTGTCTTTGTGATTCCTTCATTAGTGTCCAAGTTTACAGCCGGATTCCTCTGCTCCAAATTATTATTTTTTCTCTTGGGAATTGTGCTTTTAATTTTTATTTTAATTAAAATTTCTTCGACTTAATTAAAATAATTATTTTCTTGTTATTACAATTTGGCCTATCATTACCTGCTCTTAATATTCCCTACCCACGTTTAAGCACGATGGTTACAGCTCAACTTAATCGAAAATAACGGTCATGATCTCATCCACGTGGCCTTTTGTTAAATTTATTTTCACTTTTTATTTCATCTTCTCTATCCTCCATATAGGTTGAAAGTTAAATTCAACACTTGTAAATTAAAGACTTCATTATGATTATGTAATGGTATTAACTTTTAACTACTTTTGTTAAGGCTGCTTGAACTTGACACAAGTATTTGATTAACAAGATTAATATTTGAATGCAAGTGAATTTGTTTTCATTATTGTAATTTTTTTTAAATTAGAAGGAAAAGTAAGGATTAAATCCTTAATTTGTACATATATCAAAGAAAATTATATTATTAAATTACTCAATTTTCACTCTCGTTATTATAATTTTAAATGACTCTATGTATCATAAATTTTGAATAAAAGGTAGATTTGATATTCATTCACCATGTTAGGAAGAGTTTGAGGTTCTTTGAATTCATACATTACTATTATTAAATGTATTAAGATTATTTTTACTATCGATCATTAACATGTAATTTTTAATTATAAATCACATGTTACGAAAAATTATAAATTTTGTCTATATCAATAAATGAAATTTTACATCGGTATAATTCATGCTTAACATAAAATATTGATAATTCACTATGATAGATTATAAAAGACAACAAAATTCAATTTTTGTTCATGAATTCAATTTTTATAACATGAACTAATTATATTTTTGTGAATTTTAAAATTCATATTTAACTCATTGATAACACTTTTGTGACAACAAACTTCATTGCCAATTTTGTTATAACAATTAAAGAACTATTTTTTTACTCTTGTTTTGTCTTTTGGAGTTTAAATTTAAAAAACATTAAATTTTAGTTGATTTGATTAAATTTATATAAAATTAAAAAAAATTAACAACTAATTTAATATAACTATTAAGTGAATTAAGTTACCTAATCCTTATTAATCACTTTTATTTTGTTTAATTCATGAATTTTAGTAGTTTTCCCCCCCATATTTTAGGTCCTTGAACATGTCTTTAAATTAGGACAACAAAACAATTTACGTACTACAATAAGAAGGAAAAATGTAAAAATTAAAGAAATGTTGAAACTTCTCCATCCAAATGCCAAGGGTGTCGGATTAAACATTTCTTTCAAAGGTTTACAGAATGAGTCAGATGGGCCCGAGTCAGTAGACACTAATCCCTATAATAAGGTTAATAATAATAATAATAATAAACCATGGTAAAATGGATAAGGTTTTTCTTTTAATTTTTATTGTACTCCCACTATTTTTTTAATGTCTAATTTTAACCTTTATCTATGTTCATCCAATAATTGCTTGAATTTTTTTTACAGGCGTAAAATATTAAATAAATATTTAATAAAATTGAAGGAGACTAATTTATTTATTTGAAGTAAAATTTTACAATTAATTAATAAAAAGGATTAGTGGGGTCTAAAGAGCACGTGACAAAGTGTCAGCAATCATGTGACTTCTTCTTTAGGGTTAATTTTCATGAAAAGCCCAATCAAATGGAATAGTGGAAGAGGTGGGTCAAACGTCCACGTGGCTGCAACCTAATTGAGAGTGAGTGACTGAGAGACTTTCCTTTGATGCTTCTTTCACACGTGCGTTTGTGCTTCTTCATCAATTCATCTCCGTCGACACTTACTCCTACTAACATGATACCACGTGCAATTGCTTCTCACGTGTTTGGCACGTGCATGCTTTTACGGTCTAGCGCTCCCACAATGCAAGACTCATGCACAAGAATTCGACTTATACATAGATTGATAAAGTACTTTGTCACCATTTGTAAGAGTGCAGTCGAAGTTTGAGTAGTTAAGGGTAAAAATTTTCTTTATTGATAAAGTAGTTAAATGATAATGGTAGTCTATGTTGCATGGAGACAATAGAAAATGAAAATGTGGATATGAGAGAGCAGTTTCTAATTAAAATGTTTATTTTCTAAATTGAAATATTTATATAATAGAGACATGAGAATATGTATACGGAAAACCGAAGTCCAACAATATATATGGTAGTATTAAAAGTTTGTGGTTTAGATTTTACTATTTTATTGCATTTGAGAAAGTGTATACATGTACTTTCAGAAAAAAGAAATTGTATACATGAGCCTATCATTTTCAAGGAGCAAAAGCTTTCTTCTTCATTTTCGTTCGAAAAAATGATGGTGAACTACCTAAAAAAACAGAAGCAAAAGCGGACTGTGTGTGGGACAGGCAGCCCTGATCAGTTGTGCTCAGGCTCCAATACAGAGCTAACTCAGCAGCACGGATGATCAATTGTTGTCAGGCCCCAACTACTGAGCAAACTCAGCTGCGGGTGTGATCAGTCGTACTCGGGTTTTCATTCACTGGGAAAGGAGGTACAAGACAGCTGCAGGTGGCCATCGATGACAATTTATTGTAACTATTGTTAACTTTAAATCTTAGTTTCTAGTAAATTTCCTGAATATTATTAAGTTCATAACAACAATATTATAAGCACATTATGCACAAAATGGGGGCAGTCCAAGGCTGCAGACTTTGTAATGGATCTACATTGCTGAACTTCTGGAAAGATTTACTAACTGCAATTCACATTGTTCTGTTTTCACCTAAAATTTCGTGTACCATCATAAGATACCTCAAACAAAAATTTTTGATGAGCAAGCTGGCCATTTGAGTCAATATTTCAGCGATCATGTTCCTTAACAAGGTGAAGGTTCAATATAAAATACCCATCCCCTGCAAATATTGCCGCAGGAGATTTGTACAATAAATAATTTGAATATCTCCTTGATTGCTAGAGAAAGATGGAAGAACATGCCAATTATGAAAAGCACAGCAAACCAATCCATACAATGTTTGCTACTTTGCCCCTTGAAAAGCCATGATTTCATTTAAGAATTAAATCAATGAAAAACTTAGGTGGGAATAAGGAAATGACAACAGCACATTAATCCAACAGAAGTGCAGACATATGAAATCATGGCCAAAAGAAATACCATGAAAGAAAAATGATACGCAAATAGTGACAAAAAGCAATCTATGGATTCACAGAACAAAATGAATATCAGTTCAAGCTACATAAACCATCTTGCTGGCAGAACAAAGGTTTTCCGATAGAAGCTAGAGTTCAAAACCTTCATCTGGAAATATCCAACAAACAAAAGCTCCAGGTATGGAATAACATCAAGGAAATATCGTTTTCAGCAATATATAATGTAGGGGAAAAAATTACAGACTTCAGCTCTAGGTATCAGCTGTGGCCACCTGTTGCCACTCCCCATCTACAGCTTCTTTCCATAGTGTCACATTGTTGAGCCCCTCAGCAACAGCTAAGATGTTTCCAGTAAGAGACCATGAGACTCTCCAAACAGGAGACTTAAAGTCATGTAAGACCTTGCCCTCCCATTGATCCCCTTCCTTTGCCACGGTCCATATAATAACCTTTCCGTCCTGAGACGCACTAGCTATTGTAGATTTTGGAAGGCCCAAATTAGGTGCCCATGCAACATCCCTTACCCAATCAGTGTGCATTTGAAGAGCTGGAAAACAGTCCAACTTCCAAGTCCCATCGGAGAGCTTCCACACTTTGACAGTACTGTCACAACCGCCTGAACAAAGCTTCTGAACAGGATCAAGCAGACCAGAACCAACAAGAGCACCAGGAGCAGTTGATGGAGCCCATGAAACAGAAGTCACACCAACTGGGTGAGCTTGACCAATACTAGTCGTATCCCAACTCCCATCAGCTCGTGCAGTATAAACTGAAATACTTCCATCAGAAGAACCACAAGCCAAACAAAGGCCTACTTCATGAGGTGCCCAAGCAATGGAATTAACCGAAGATTTATGGTTATCAAAAACATGAGCTTGAGTCCACTCATTCTGATTACCCTCCTTCCATATTATAACACGTCCATCATAAGAGCACGAAGCAAGCAAAGACCCAAACTTTGGGTGTGCCCAAGCTACTTGCCAAACGGGTCCTTGATGGCCAGTAAGCTTAGCAAGATGCTGAGAGGTATTGTTACCAACCCCAACTATCCTAATTGAATGGTCTGATGATGCGGTAGCAATGCGCTTACCATAATAATCCATTACCACATCATGAATTGTATCCTCATGACCTGTCTCAATCTTTTGGGCAGGCATTTTCTACTCTGAATGCGTACCAATTCACAAAAATACCTCCTATACTAAAAGTTTGCCCTTTTCACCTGTTCATAAAATACCAATTACCAATCTGGATATAATCAATTCATGATTTCTGCTATGAGATAATCCAAATACAAATATACCAACAACAAGAATTGAAATAGACTAAATAAAATAGATCGTTACCCAAATAAATAAAATTCCAATATCAGGTGAAACAGATCCAAAAATTGACTAAAGAAAATGAAATCAGCATCTCCAATCTAAAAACCCTAACTTCCTTATAACCCATTTTGAACTATATATACACAAAATTATCTACAGAAAAAAAAAAACTGAAACTGAAAATTAACATTAACATACCTGGTTGCTCTGAGGATGTTGATGATGCAGGCGGTGATGCGAGATCTGAAGAAGAGGGAGAAGAAGCAGAACCAAAAAGAATGCCAGAAAGCAGCGAGTTTGACACGGGGGCAAAAATTGCTTTACTTGTTAATTTTTGCTTAAGGGCCCAGCCCAGCTGCTGTTCTCTTCAATTTATGGTCTGGGCTTAAGTTTTAGTCGAGATTTTTAGTTTAATACATTACTCTCAGGTTTATTATTTTTTTTTGGGAAATTTACGTCAAGTATAAATATTATTTTATTTTATTGGTTAAGTATAAAATATTTAAATTATATATATTAAATTTAAATATTAATTAAATGCACTAGGAGTAGGTTAGAATTTTTACTAAAAAAAAAACCATGTCATTTTATTGTTTTAATGTATTATTATTTAATTAGAAATGCTTAAAACTTACATATATAAAACTTATTAAAAAGCTAAATAAATTTTTTAAATATGGATTTAAGTGAACTCAAGAATTTTTTTTTGATAAATCTAACAAAATAAACCCATAAAAATTGACTTAAAACATGTTTAGTTTTAGGATATTACAAAAATATATCAATAATAATTATGTCTAGATTTTTTTCGTTATAATTGTTATTACAATTTAATCCTTTCTATTTAATTAAAAAGGTATAATCCATTGAATTAAGTTAAAATTAAATCAAAAAATTGGTTTGACTATTATTTGATTAATGTTATATTAAATATTTTTTAACGAATTGAGGTAATTGTGGTGGCCAAAGTTGCTGCCAATATGCCGGAATTTGATGATTCAACCAAAGGGCCAAAAATTGTACTAACTTTGCTTAATTAGAAAAAGCCAAGTTTGAAGGAAAAATAAAATAAAATAAACTAGACGGCAGAAATAATATTATTTACATTTTTATCAATACCATTAATTAAATCTACAAATTCACCTCATAAAAATGACCAAATCCAAACAATGACAAGGGTTTTGTTGGAAATCAAGTTGACAAAAATACAAAAATTGCACATTGAAATTTTAACCACTAAGATATCATATGATTTTCAGATCATGAAATGGCAATTACCTGGTGATTTCTTTATGTTCTTTCCAAGAAACTGAAGTCGCTACAGTTAATGTTTATTTATTTTTTTATTAACACTTTCAGTTCACTTCTCTTGATTTCAGTTTCAAACTCTTCAGTTCTTTTTCACATTAATTAAGTTATTAATGTCCACTTAATTAATATATATATATATATATATATCTATGTTGCTCTTTAAATTCTACATAATTCCCACCTGTTTTGCTTCATCATCAACTAGTTTCTCTTAAGGTACTCCTCCTCCTCTGTTTCATCTGCATCTTAATTCATTTACTTTTCTGGTAATGAGACCATTGTTTACTATTGGTATTGCTTTAGCTACTTACTCTTTTCTTTCTTGTTAATGAGTTTTGAAGGTTTGAGTAGGATGCTAGCTAATCTTTCTGCAATAGCTGATGATGTTACTTTCCCTTCATTTTAATCATTTCAGGGATCAATGGAACAAAATCTAATAGCCCATCATTCAAATAATGTGCGGAATAGCAAATCAAAGGGGTCAGATAAAAAGAGTGGACTTCAACTTCTGTTGCTTATAGCAATTTGTATATGGTTGCTGCACGAAATCCTGAACTCTCACAGCAACCACCATCAAAGTTACAATGAGAATCCAAGCAAAAGCAACACGACCTTTGCTTATTATTTGGGCCGCAAGGGGATGATGGAATATGAGAAAAGAGATGGTGGTGTAGGAGATGATGAGCTTGACGTGAACATTATTGATGATTTAGAACATATCCTGAAACATGAACAAGCTCATCAAAACAAGTTTCCTGAGATGAAACAAGTGTTTCATGCTGAACATGCAAATCAAGAATCTGAAGTATTAGAACAGATTGTTAATGATGTTAACATTGGGGAAGAAGGAGATGTTGCGGTGGCATTTCTTGATGAGAATGGGATTCCACCAGATGCCTCATATTTTATCAATTCAATTCCTTAAGAGCCCAGGGAATCAATTTAAGTCAACATTGATTTTGATTCTTGTTCCATATAAAACATTTTTTTTTCTTATTTTTTGGAAAAATGATGAAAGCGATCTTAATAATTCAATTAAATTTAGTTTAAAGGTGTGCAATGCAAAGAGTATAAAATATTTTATCATCTATGATATATTTTTATTTTAAACAAATTATTTGTGAGTATCATAATTCATTGTGATTTTTATAGAATTCACTAGTTTTTATAGTGTATGGAACTCTAACTAATCTAATTCGATTCATGAAGCAACATAAAAATTGTAAATGTATTTTAATAATTAATTTAATATATCATGATGTATTATATTTTAAACTTAAAAAGTAGTAAATTTATTGAGTTTTAGATGATATATGAGAAAAAACAATCTGTCTAATTGGCCTCGATCACTACTCATTGTCTAAAAAGTCATGATCATTAAATCCTGTAGTAGTCAGTCATATAAACTATATAATTGTACAAAATTCATAGGAAATATGGGCTATTTGTCATTTTATGTCGAAAAAAGAAAAAAAAAACTTATGGTGGTATTGAAAATATTTATCAATTTGTGATAAAAAAAAATTGATTTTGCTAGTCAAACTATGCAAATTAACATTCCGCCACTCAAAAATGGTGAAATTAAATTGATTTTGCCACATAAGTAAAAAGCATCATAAAGTGACAATTTTTTGTTTTGAAATCACCACAAAAATATAATTTTTTCAAAATCACCACAATTTCGTTAACTTTTTTTTCTTGCCACACAAATTGGAAAACAAGCTCCCTGAAATATACAAATTAAATCAAGCCACAAGATTCACATACAACAATCAATTAAAATATCAATGTCATGACTAATAATAATATTAAGCATGTAAAGTTAACATTTTTTATGGCTATAAAAATTATGTATGAATAATTTAACTAATTAAGTATGTAGCCATCAAATGTGAAGTATCAACAACCCACACGGTTAAAGCGTTAATTTCATTTCTTTCAAGATTACTGTGATTATATTCACAAAGTAATACTAATACTAATAAGCCTTTACTTCAGTTCAAAAAAAGCAAGTCTTTCTTTTGGGTTTGTATATATCTTTTCGTGATACCTAACGTCAACTGCCTCTTCTTCCTCTGATCAGTTATTGGCATGATTTAGAGCTCTCGTGAAGGTAGCAATTAATGTTGTGGTTGTGAACATATTGCAATAGTCATTTTCTTTCATGCTATTGCTAGCTATCTCTATATTATTTTCAATCTTGATTACGAAAACAATGGCTAGCTAGCTACATGTGAATAATTCTCAATTTGTATAACTTTTGGAGGAGCAAATAACTCTAACACCCCAGACAGAATTAGACCCAACTATAGAAAGGAATGGTGGAGGAGAATCCACACTATACATAGGTATACAAAAAGCCATAAAAACAGTTGAACATGAAAAATATCCACAATTTGACATGAGATAACAATGGTCTATATGTGTTTCTTAGATTAAATATATAGTTATCAATTAGCACTAACTTGAAAAAGCTTGAATCACTTTGCTTTTCTTCCCAAAAGCTTTCTTGAAAAATGTTGTAAATTCACGATTGTTCACGCTTGCATTGATAGTTGACAGGTGAGTTTCCAACATCCACACACACGATTTCACTTCTAAGAATCTCAGAAAGTGAACTATTATAAATATGGTGCTTCTACTTACCCTCTAGCTATACCAACATTTTAGATCGTTCCAAGCTATCTTTCAGAACTCTAGTCTTGATCAAGTCTCCTTGTACTCAAGTAATTCTTTTGCAAGAAACTACTTCTTTTTTGTGTGTATGACCATGGCACCACCACATGGAGAGGCAATTGCTAGCACTTACACCACCAAGAGTGCTAATAGCAACTTCTCCAAGCCACCAAGAATCGCTAACGACAATCTTCAACGAACAATATCCGATATCTCATTCGAGCTAAGCAAAGAAGCAATAGAAGACATTAAACTCCCACCAATATCCGAGGTTGAAGACGCGAAATGCGACTGCTGTGGCATGTCTGAAGAGTGCACACCCGAATACATTGATCGTATTCGGAACAAGTATTTAGGGAAGTGGATTTGTGGGTTGTGCGCTGAGGCAGTGAAAGAAGAGATGGAGAAAGATGGAGGGAAAAAAATAGAGGAGGCACTGAATTCACATATGAGTGCATGTGCTAGATTTAACAAGTTTGGTAGGGCTTACCCAGTGCTGTTTCAAGCTGAAGCAATGAGAGAGATGTTGAAGAAAAGCACAAGAAGGACACAGTCTTTTAATCCTAAAGGTGCTCAAAAGAATGGAGGCATTGCCAGGAGTTCCAGCTGCATTGCAGCTATTACAAGGGATATGACTGGTTTCTCAATGAATTGAGTATAATGGCCACAATTAACCTGTGCCCTTAACTATTATAATTTTCTTGTCAGTGTTTTCAGAATCCTAATGCTACAGGATTCTGTTTTGAAACGACAATATGTCTTTAAAAAGGTATTTTTTGGGTTGAATTCCAAAAACATGCTTTTCCCCTTTTCATCTGAGGGGGCATTTTAATTCCTACCTCTTGACTGAATTTGGTACATCCACCTCTGACTTCTGTAAACCTCTCAGGTTTTTCTAGGTGAATTCTAGTCAAGTAGGTAACTAAAATATGATAATTTTCCATGATGTTTTCCCCCTTATTTTTAGTGGTGGGTTTGGTTCAAAATTTGTCTATTTTTCTTGGCTCCGTGCCATTTTCTTCTATTTAACCATCAAAGTTCTGTTCTTAGCTAGCAGTTGTTAGCAAATGGCTGACTCACAATGGAATAAAGTCTTTTCACTTGTTGGAAGTTGTAGACGACTGTTAAAAAGCTCACCTTTAATTTATTCTAACCCTCAAGGTCATCTTCTTGCACTTTCATGTATGTATCTACTATGAATTAAATAAATTTAGATCTTTGATTACTTGTTAGCCTTTTTCTTTTATACTTGCAAAAATTTAACAGAAATCAAATTGTTGTATATATATGGCGTTTTGGTACTATAAATCACAATTTTTTGGACCTTTGACATATGTATATTAAACTTTAAAACTTGGCAAAATTTGCTGGGCTTGACATATTATTTGTAATTTTATCACAATTTAACATACTTTTTTTTTACAATTTTAGCACAATTGATTTACTTATGAATTAAAAAATAAAATACATAACATTTGACGTAAATTGACTAACATCTATTATTATAGTTTCAAATGCATATGAAGGCTTAAATTAGATAAAAAGGAGATAAGTATAGTTTTTACAAATTAAATAAAATTTTCATTCCCACTTTATATATATTTTTTAAATTATTGAAATTGAAATCTAACTAATTATTATAATTAGTATTTAGATGATATGGATGTGGAATTCACAAAAATAGAAATTAGCTACTTTACTTTAAATGTTATATATTAATAAAGCTACAATTGTACTTTATATATATATATATATATATATATATTTATTTATTTATTTAGTTATTTTAAATTATTGAAATTGAAATCTAACTAATAATTATAGTTAGTATTTAGATGATATGGATGTGGAATTCAGAAAAATAGAGATTAGCTACTTCAATTTAAATGTTACATATTAATAAAGTTACAATTGTACTAAAATTGCAAATAATTTGTTGAATTAGGTTAATTTTGCTAAATTTTAAAGTATGGTATAAGTTTGTAAAAATTAAAAATATTGTGAAATTTTGGCATCAATATGCCTATATATATACTTTTTTTTTTAGTGAATAGGGAGATTAGATGGCCTAAATATTGATAGATCGTAGAATAGAAGATAATTTTTCCTTTTTAGATCAACAACGATACAATTTAAGTCCTGTATCCTTTAAAAATAAGTCATTACTTAACTATTCACTCAATATATATATATATATATATATATATATATATATATATATATATATACCTTTTTTGTGATACTAATTTTGATTTTCCTTCTTAATTAATAATTGAACCGCCTCTAACTTTGTCTCTCTATGAAAAGAAAATGACAATTGTGACATATACATTATATATTATAAATTTAATTATTAGATATAACATTTTTTTTAATAATTGATAGAAATGTTAATTCCTAATATTACAAAGGGAAAAGAAAATGGAGTAAAAAATTTAAATCCTACTCTTTTCAATAAAATATTTATATTTCTTACCATTTAAACTACTGATCAGGAAATATAACATATAGAAGATTTTATCTATCAGGTTTATGATATGATGGGAATGCCATCTAATACGTGAGCAAAACTGAAAAACTGAATCAAACGATTGGTGTTGAATGCAAAATTATCTCAATTGGGCTAAAACCCACACCTAGCATGTAACCCGACCCAAGCTACCAAAAGGAGAAAAAATAGAAAAGGGATGTTTACATAAACGCCAAAAAAAAAAAAACCATTTACATCACATTACCCCATGTTTTCCAAAAATAACACGCGTACCCCATGCTTATAAAATATTTCACGCGTAGCGTCCTTTTTTTTATTTTGCGTATTGGATGTTACAAATGGGAGACGATGAGTTCTGGATCCTCAACCCACGGAGACCGACATGGAGGCTGGAGTTTAATTCTCCCAATGTTATCGTTAGCTTCTTGATCCACTTCTTGTTCTTTGACTTCTTGATGATTCGGTGCTTATGTTCTTAAGTGACACCAGATGAGGCAGATGTTGAAGATGACAGCAACAGACGGCGGTGACGGTGCCGGTGCCTTTTTCTTTTGCGGCAATTCAAAAGTAAGGAACCAGAATTTTCGTCTGTATCCTTACTCTGTACAAGATGCTCATGATGATGATGATTCTTTAAATCAAAATTTATTGGATTGTCATCAAGATTCTATGAATCAGTGTCTTTTTGAGCAATTGCCTTGATCGTGATTGTCAATATAAGAATTCTTTAAATTATGAAGGTCGAGAGAGTTGGAGCTATGTGCTGGTGGATGATGCTCGGTGTCAGTTTTGTCCTATAGAACCCTTGAAAATAAATTTCCCTAACTACTAAAAAAACAGAGGAAGTACTAGTGCTAGCAGTATTATGCTTTTTGACTTGTTTATATCTTTGTGAATTGAGCAAACTTGGGTCCATTTGCTGATTATGTTTAGATTTTGCTAATTGCTGTGAAGTTGGCTTGCTATTATGTAGTATAACCATGTATATGGTCTACAGTCTATGCGTTGCTTGAGCTTTTTATTAGCTATGTTTAGTTACTCAAATTTGACATCAGTAAACACATATTGTCGAAGTGGGTTATACTCTAAAGCTGAAATGGTGTTCTTGGAGATGCCATCATCTGGATTTGTGATTTGGTGTGAAAGAATTAAGTAGAAATGTTATAATTTTTGTTGAATCAGAAATTGCAGTCTATATGTTTGTTAAAAGTGCCATGTGGTTATCTTTAAAGTGGAAAAGATGAAGAAACTGGGGATTTTTTTTGAGCTGTGAATCATGGGATTCCTGTGGATCTCTTGGAGAAGATGAACTTGCCTAAGTGGTCGATGTATAGGCACTGCATTTTTGTTATCCAATTTTCAAATCAAATTCAATTCAAGTCCCTAGAACAACCTTGGTGGGGCTGCACTTGTTGCTTTATCGTTTAGAACAAATTGTGAGGGTTATGACTTGCGAGCGAGGCATGGATGCTTATGGAATAGCATTTTTGGACTTTAACTAGAATTTTTACCTTTTGCTGTTTTGCATCTCTTTCAATTATAGGTAAAATCTACATGCAATTTTGCCATATTGACATTATATATTATTCATATCTTCGTAAGGTGACTATGAAAAAAAAAAAAAAAAAAACATATAATTTAACTATAATTTCCATAAAAATACATAATTTACCTATAAATCCAAAAATCACATAATACTAAATATTATTAAAAAATTAATCAAAATTACTAAAAAATAGTGAATTTATTTTCATATTTTCAAAGCTAATAATTTAAATTAACTATACAATTTATCATAATTTCTATACAAAATATATAAATCACATAATTAATAAAAATTCATTTTTAATTATTAAAAATTCAATAATTATCCATAATTTAAATAAATTCAAAAAATAAACTAAAAATATATTTGAGAAGTTTAAGTTCCATATAACCAATTTCCAAAAGGATTTATTAAAAATCAAATACAATCAAGCTAAAAAAAATAAAAATCTAAAATAGACATTAACTAAAATTAAAGAAAACTCACAATCCGGATGACATAAAGTTGAAACGACTTGAGAATCGAGAAGTACACGCCGAGAGAAGTCTAAAAAGTCAAAAAATACAAGCTAAATCGACCGGTTTTCCGTCGGAGCTATAGTAGCTCTTTTCGGTCCCATGTGATTTCCCGTGACTCTGGGGCTTTAGACGACATCGAGAAGATGAAAGGAGGAAGTGGCAAGCTCTCGAGGTGATCTGGTGGTGATTGGTGCTTGAGTGGCGGCGTTGGTGGAGCCTGCAGAGGCAAAAATGGCGGAAAGAAGGGCGAAAAAGAAGAAGAAGAAGAAGAAGAAGAAGAAGAAGAAGAAGAGAAAAAAAAGGGTGTGGAGAGAAAATGAGTTGACCCATTTTTTACTTTTTGACTCTTCTTTATATACATATATATATATATATGTGTGTGTGTGTGTGTGTGTGTGAGACAAATGGTTAAGTTAATATATATATATATACACACACACACAACATAATACACATGCACACCATGCACATCAACAATAACAATAAGAATAATAATAATACAATAACAAATAATAATAATAATAAAAATAACAATAAATAATAATAATAGTAACAACAATAATCACACATGTATAAAATAATAATAATAATAATAATAATAATAATAATAATAATAATAATAATAATGTTATGACTTGTGTTTTTAAATTATTTTAATATTAAACAAGATATGCAGTGTTAATAAATTTTATTTTTATATTGTTATTTATTTGTGATCAATAATCATATTTTTATTGTATATATATTTTCTTACGTAAAATAATTTAATTAAATTCCATTATTTAGAAGTTTTGCACTCACTATCATTATTTTATTATTATTATTAGTGTTACTATTATGCATGTGCATTATTATTTGTATTATTATTTTTATTAATTTACATTATTTATATTATTATTAAATAATTTATTAACATGTGTATATGTGTGAATTTTATATGTATATAATGTGTGTATATATATATATATATGTGTGTGTGTGTGTGTGAGAGAGATATTTATAAATGTGTGGTGAGAAATGAGTTAATATATAATAATATTATATCACATAGTTTTAAAATAAAGTAATATATACATATATACATATACAAACATGCAAACAAACACATAAACACAGAAACATACCCCCTCCTTTTTCTTCTTCCCGCATGTCCGATTTCATCATTGTCAGTGTGCCTCCCTTGCTTCTGGCCGGCCATCACCTTCTTCCCTGTTCTTCTCATCGCCGCTTGCTCATCGAAAGCTCACCAGAGAAGGCAGAAACGGCAGCAGCAGTAGTGGACTTCTCTTCGTCGTCGGTCGCTTTTTCGGCCACCATTTTGAGCACTGGCAGTCTCTATCAACTCCCTGAGCTCTGGTGGTCCTTATTCCAAGCTCCGTTTGAGCTTAAACCCGATCGTTTGTGAGTTTTCTCAATTTTTTAGTTTTAAGCTTTTATGTTTTTTTTTTTAAATTTTTTGAGTTGATTTTTGGTTGATTTAGGCAAACTCCCTTAAGAAAAGTTGTTCCTAGTGGCTTAATCTACATGAATATATTTTTTTTTGAATTTATTTTAATTTTTGTGAATTTTTGAATATTTTATTATTATTTATTGAATTTTCTTAATTTAATTTATTAAATTATAATATTGTTTGATTTGGTGTTATATTAGGTTGTTATTAATTTTAGTGTTGAGATAATAATTTTTGTGATTTTTTGATTTAATTGTTATCAACATTTTTATATTATGTCAATATTAGAAAATTAGGTTAAAGTTTAGTTTTTGTTGAAATTATTGTTTAATAATGTGTTTTAGTTGATATTAGTAATATATATGTTGAGAAAATAATTTTTATAGAATTTTTGAGTAATATTAGTATTATTATGGATATTTTGAATTATTAGGGTAAATATGTAATTTTCATAAAATTATAGCTAAATATTAGGTTTTAGTTGGTTTTATAATTATTTAAGGTATTAAAATGATTTTTTCAAATTATTTACTATTTTTAACTAATTAATACTAATTTTGAAAAATTGTTTTCAAATGATATATTATATATTATTTTGGTAATAAAGTGGGTTTTTATAAATTTTTGTTATATATTTGGGTTAATTAAGTTTTTTGAATTTATAAAATGAATTTTTATTATTTTATATGTAATTATTGGAAAAGTTGGATTTTTATAATATTATATTATTATTTTGGATTTTTTATGTAATTCTTGTGAAATTAAGTATATTTAGTGTTTTAGTATTAAATATGTAATATTTTAGTATTTTGAGGATATTTATGGCATTTATTGATTTTAAATATATTGATTTTATTATTTAAATTTTTAATGAATTATGGACCTCGATTGGGGAATTGTGCAGTTCGGGATCCTAACCAAGGGTTGTGTAAATTCCGGTTTTAAAAGTGTATTTTCTTGCAGGACCGACTCTACTTTTTGTTAGAGAGATGCCCGTTTTACAAAGGAGGTTTGCCGAATTTTTGATGGAATTCTCATAAAACGTGACATCGGGTCGATCCTGAAATTTTATGTCTATCTGTGTTCTATAATCTTAGATCGAGTCTCTTTAGAGGTTTAAGTTAGAATTATCCTGATATTCATTACTATTTTATTATTTAGTTGCACTGAGACTGAGGTCTAGTGGATCGGGCCCGTCGAATCAGTCTCGAGGAGTGTAAACTTATGAGTTATTATTTTATATATATATCGCACTTAGGTTGTATGTTTTAGAATATACATGTTTTTAATGTGTAATTATTCATAAATTGTTTAGTATATTTTAGGTATATTTTTGATATATTTTTAAATAAATGCATGTTTTATCTTCGATATATACGTAGCATGTTTTAAGTATATTATTTGTTTATTTTTGGTATATTTCATGTTTGATTTGAATTTATTTGACATATATATACTTGAAATATACTTAGTTTATTTTAGGTATATTTTTGGTATATATATGGTTTATTTTGTCTTTATGAATGACATTTTGCATTATTTATTTTCCTATACAAATTCTTTATTTTAAATGAAAGATATTGATAGAACGTGCTATCTAGTGGGCAACATTAAGACCGTATACGTATCGGTGTGATAGATTTTAGGGTTGAGTGAGAATCATTTGTGGAATTATGATTTGATTGAGAATGATATGATTGATTAATATGAGATATGGTATGTGTCACGACCCAAAACAGGAGTCATGACCGGCGCTAGGGAACGGGAATTCTTTCGAATCCGGAACCCGTAGCAAGCCTAAAAATAAAATAAAAATGCAATAATAACCATAAAAATATATAATATGCAGCGGAAAATAAAATCATAAATATTACAATATCATCCATAACAACTGGATATAATTCAAAACTCATCACATCGCATATATAATCTCATAAATGTATAATCTTATACAAATCCAGTTTTAACATAATACATCTCTTTAAAATAAAGTACATAAAATCCAATACTTTAATTTACAACTACTGCAGTGTCTAGATAAAATAAATAAGACTCAAGTAGACAATTTACGTAAAGAAGCCGGGGCGGAAGAAATCCGGCGTATCGACCTGCTACTGAGGTCTGAGGAAGTTGACTCTCCTGAAAAATAGTCAACGGAGGGGAGTCAGACCTCACTGAGTGAATTACTATAATATATATACATACACTCTAAGTGATAATGCATACAGTCAACAGTATATGAGTAATATGTATATATACAGGCAAATTCATACAGATGCAGAAAAATCATTTTATATATTTTGTTTGAAAATCAACTTTTATGAAGGATCACATAGAACCCTAGAATATCGCAACCTCAGAAAAATAGTGTTAAACAACACTCTAGCCATACAGGCTCACTGATTCCAAATATATTCACTTAATCCATATGGACAGTAGACTGGCCCCGAGACACTAAGTCAACCGAGCTCCAGCAGTCTGACTGCCAGTGTGATTGGCCCCGAGACACTTGGTCAACCGAGCTCCAGCAATCACACCCAAACCACATCTCACATATATCAATAATCATAATCAAATCGATATCCACAAATAAGTTAGTAATAAAGCCTAAAACTATAGGCGTACCGGTACGTACTCGGTCCTAGTGCTGCCCACTAGGTAGCACGTTCTATTGATATCCTTCAGTAATAAATAATAAAACATTCATTCACAAATACATGATGCATGAATTTAAATAAATCAACAATATAAACCATATATATACCGAAAATATACCAAACATAAACCAAGTATATTTTGAGTATATATACGTCAAATAAATTCAATCAAATCATGAATTAAACTAAAAATATATTTAAAAACATTTTAAATATATTTTATTAATAAAACATGTATATAATTTATTATATACCAAAAATATACCAAAAATATACTTGAATATAAATCATATTATTTATGCATAATTAGTCAAAATAAAACATGCATTTTCTAAATCATGCATCCTAAGCATATATATATAATTTAGTAACTCACCTAATGCGCTCCACGAGACAGGTCCGACGGGCCTGGTCCACTAACCCTCGGTCTCGGCGCAACTAAACAAGAAATAATTACTCGACATCAGAATAACCCTAACAGAAATCCTAGAATTCAATCTAGAGTATTAAATACAGAATCGAAAATTAGGGTTCGACTGGATATCACGTTTTACGAGAATTCTACCGGAAATCCGGCAGAACTTCCCCTGTAAAACGGACATCTCTCTACTCAAAAGAGTAGAGCCGACCCTGCAAAGAAAATACACTTCGAAAATAACACCATAAACAATCACAACCCCTCGGTCGGACTCCAGACTACAATCTGTCGACCGGGGTCCACAAACACAGAAAATATATTCAAATATACCAAAAATATCCTTAAGTCATAAAAATACATTTTATAAATAAAAATTACATAATTGACCTTGAAACACTATAAAAATCGATTAAAACTCATTTTATTTGAAAAACCGTATATTATATATATAATTGAAAATAATTCACGAAAAATAGTTTTAATTAGTTAAAAATACCAAATATTTTGTAGAAATCATTTTTATACCTTAAATAAATATTAAAACCAATTAAATTACATTTTTAGACAATTTAGGGTAAAATTACCAAAATACCCCTATATATATATATATACCTAATTTACTTCAAAAATTCACTAAAAATCATACAATTATCCAAAATTAATTTTCTCAACATATTTATCAATAATATCAATAATTAAACTCAATTAACCAATTAAATTCAATTTAAAACACAATTAACTTAATTTTACAAAATCACCTAAACTTCAATAATTAAAAATAAATACTTAGAAATTCATAAAAATTCCAAATAAATTCCTATAATTCATTTCAACACCTAATTCAACCATAAACTCCAATTTCATAATTTAAATAATTAATTTCCGAAAATTCGAAAATAATATTAAAATATTCAAAAATACCCAAAAATCCAAACAACCTCCAAAAATTCTGTAAAAATTCATACATGAAGATTAAACTACCAGGAACAACATTTGTGAAGGAAGTTTCCATGAATCATCCAAATTGAAGCTCAAAAAAATCGAAAACCAAAAGTGGCCGAAATATTCAACTCAAAACCTAAGCAATTCTAGACCGTTTTAGCTCAAACCAAAGCTAGAATAACACTCACCGGAGCTCAAGGAGAAGATAGAGACCGGCGGTGTCGAAAACGGTGGCCGGAGGAGGGAGAAACGACGTGAGGAATAGTGGGTGGTCCGGCGCCTACCTACGGGAAGAAGAAGAAGAAGAAGAAGAAAAAGAAAAAGAAAGAAAAGGAAAGAGAAAAGAAAAGAAAAAGAAAGAAAAAGGAAAAGAAAAAGAAAAAAAAAAGAAAAAAGAAAAAAAAATAAATTTTAATAATTTAATAATAAATAAAATAATCAAATAATAATAAATAAATAATAAAATATTAGGGTAATAATAAACCCTAATTAAATAAATATACACACACAAGCTTTATTTAATAATTTAAAAATATGTATGAGTTCATGCAAACCCGTAAATACATTTAAAATAATTAATAATACATTGTTTACGTGGAAATTTCCCCGAAAATGAAAGTCCCGGGAAAATTTTACGTAAAATACTGAAAATAATAGACAGTAATTAAAATAGGTTTTAAATACATATTAACTCGTAAAAATATCGTATAAAAT
Organism: Mallotus nudiflorus; assembly: GCA_947683625.1. Lineage (NCBI taxonomy): Eukaryota > Viridiplantae > Streptophyta > Magnoliopsida > Malpighiales > Euphorbiaceae > Mallotus > Mallotus nudiflorus. The sequence continues at coordinate 423,554 of CANTUR010000124.1, forward strand.
ACAAAAATCACTGACACTGCATATCCCGGTACAGTGTAAAAATATTTTTAAAATTACGGGATATTACAGTCTTCCCCCCTTACAGGAATTCGTCCCCGAATTCTAAAAACAAGATTACAGAATCAGGAAGGAAAGAGATACGGGTAAGAAGCTTGCATCTCAGCTTCAGTCTCCCACGTATGCTCTTCAACTCTGTCGCTACGCCACAAAACCTTGACCATCGGAATCTGCTTCGATCGCAACTGTCGAACTTGAAAATCAACGATCGCCACAGGTTCTTCCACAAAAGTCAAATCTTCACTCACTTCCACACTGTCAGGTTGCAACACGTGTGAAAGATCTGAGATATACTTCCTCAACATCGAGATATGAAATACTGGATGCACTTGTGACATACTCGGAGGCAAATCCAACCGATATGCAACAGTGCCAATTCTCTCCAGAATCTCAAACGGTCCAATATATCTCGGTGCTAACTTACCCTTCCTGCCAAATCTCATCACACCCTTCATCGGAGATACTTTCAGAAAAACGAAATCTCCAACCTGAAACTCCACATCTCTGCGCCTAGGATCCGCATAACTCTTCTGTCTGCTAACTGCGGTCTCTAACCTGCGCTTGATCACGGCGACTTTCTCTGCAGCATCCTGAACCATCTCTGGTCCAGTCAAAGCTCTCTCACCGATCTCATCCCAACACAACGGGGATCTACACTTCCTTCCATACAACGCCTCATACGGTGCCATGCCAATACTGCTATGGTAGCTGTTATTATATGCAAACTCAACAAGCGACAAATGATCATCCCAGCTACCTCCCAAATCCAAGACACACATCCTCAACATATCTTCCAGTGTCTGGATCGTCCTCTCAGACTGACCATCTGTCTGAGGATGAAAAGCAGTACTGAAATCCAACCTAGTGCCCATCGCTTCTTGCAACTTCTGCCAAAAACGAGAAGTAAACACTGAACCTCTATCTGACACAATGGACACAGGTACTCCATGAAGGCACACAATATGCTTCACGTACAACTTCGCCAATCTAGCAACTGAATATGTGGCTTTCACAGGCAAGAAATGTGCAGACTTCGTCAATCTGTCTACAATCACCCAAATGGAATCGTATCCATCCTTCGAACGAGGTAAACCGACTACAAAATCCATAGCTATCCTTTCCCACTTCCACTCGGGAATAGGAAGAGGCTGAAGCTTCCCAGAAGGCTTCTGATGTTCGGCTTTCACTTGTTGACACGTCAAGCACTTAGCAACATAATCAGCAACATCCTTCTTCAATCCATCCCACCAGTATAGATCTCTGATACTGTGGTACATCTTAGTAACACCAGGATGAACGCTGTAGGCTGTAGAATGTGCTTCCTCTAAAATCTCCTCTCTCAAATCATCCACATCAGGAACACACAATCTACCACTGATCCACAACACACCATCATCATCGAGTGTGAAATCAGTGAACTTCCCTGCTCTGACATTCTCTGCAAGCTCTTCCAGAATAGGATCTCGGCTCTGAGCTGCTTTAATCCTATCCCTTAGTACAGATCGTACTTTAAACTGAGCTAACAGTCCACCTGATCTACTGATCTTCATCATCAGACCTTGATCCACCATCAGATGCAATTCCTGGATCAATGGTCTCCTCTCCACACCGATGTGAGCAAGACTACCTGAGGACTTCCTACTCAAGGCATCTGCTACCACATTAGCTTTACCCGGATGGTAAAGAATCTCGCAATCATAATCCTTCAACAATTCCAACCATCTTCTTTGCCTCAAATTCAAATCTCGCTGCTGAAAAATGTACTTAAGGCTCTTGTGATCAGTAAATATCTCACAAGTCACCCCGTACAAATAATGTCTCCAAATCTTCAAAGCAAAGATCACTGCAGCCATCTCAAGATCATGTGTGGGATAGTTCTGCTCATGCTTCTTCAACTGCCTCGAAGCATAGGCTATCACCCTTCCATCCTGCATCAACACACAACCAAGACCAATTCTAGAGGCATCACAGTAAACTGTGAACTTATCCACACTATTAGGCAAAGCTAATACTGGCGCTGTGGTCAACTTCTCCTTCAACAACTGAAAACTATTCTCACAAGCTTCTGACCACTCGAATCTAACATTCTTCTGAGTCAAGCGAGTCATAGGGGCTGCAATCCTGGAAAAATCCTGCACAAACCGCCTATAATACCCGGCTAAACCCAGAAAACTCTGAATCTCAGTAACTGAAGTAGGTCTAGGCCACTCAGATACTGCTTCAACCTTCTGTGGATCAACCTGAATACCTTCTTTAGACACTACGTGTCCAAGAAAAGAAACACTCTCCATCCAGAAATCACACTTCGAGAATTTAGCATAAAGCTGATGATCTCTCAGTGTCTGCAGTACAATCCTCAAGTGATATACATGCTCTTCCATACTCCTCGAATATACTAGTATATCATCAATGAAGACTACCACAAACTGATCCACATACGGTCGGAATACTCTGTTCATCAGGTCCATAAAAGCTGCTGGTGCATTAGTCAAACCAAAAGACATCACCAGAAACTCATAATGACCATATCGAGTGCGGAACGCTGTCTTAGGAATATCAGCTTCACTGATCCGCAGCTGATGATAACCTGACCTCAAGTCGACCTTAGAAAAGAATTGTGCACCCTGGAGCTGATCAAACAAGTCATCTATCCTCGGGAGAGGATACTTGTTCTTCACTGTCACCTTATTCAGCTCTCTGTAGTCAATGCACAGTCTCAAGGTACCATCCTTCTTCTTCACAAACAAGACTGGTGCACCCCAAGGGGAAACACTAGGTCTGATAAAACCCTTATCCAACAACTCTTGCAATTGCTCCTTCAACTCTCTCAACTCTGCAGGAGCCATACGATAGGGTGGCATAGATATAGGAGTAATACCTGGAACCATATCAATACAGAACTCAATCTCTCTATGAGGTGGTAAACCTGGCAATTTCTCGGGAAAAACATCAGGAAACTCACAAGCAACAGGAACATCTGTGAGTGACAACTTCTCCACTGACGTATCCCTAACCAATGCCAAAAACCCCTGACAACCTTTCCTCAACAACTTCCTAGCTGCAATAGCCGAAATAAGATTCTGAGGTGCTGAACTCCTGTCACCAACAAACTTAAATTCTACTTCACCAGGAATTCTGAAAATCACCTCCTTATTCCTGCAATCAACCACGGCAAAGTGCTGAGACAACCAATCCATTCCCAAAATAACATCGAACTCCATCACATCCAACAAAATCAAATCAACGGGTAATTCTCTATCTCCCACGAGAACTGGACAACCAGAAAGAACAATATCGGTGTCCAAAGAATCACTCAGAGGAGTGGCAACAGACAAAGGAAAAGCCATCCTCGAAGCTTGCCAACAAGATTTAGAAGCAAAAATGGGAGAAACAAATGAATGCGTGGCACCCGGATCAAACAAAACCAAAGCATCCAGGTAACAAACAGAAAGAATACCTGCCACGACTGCATTAGATGCCTGAGCATCCTGCTGAGTCAGATGGAAAACTCTGGCCTGACCTCGACCTCCCTGCTGACTGGTAGAAGTCTGGCCAACGCCTCTGGCACCTCCTCTAGTACCTCTACCACGACTCTGCTGTGGAACAAACTGAGTAGAACTCTGATGCTGAGCTGGTGGCAACTGAAATGGCACGGGTGCTGCACTAGCAATCGATTGCTGTGGGAATCGCGGAATCTGCTGCTGCTGATATCCGGGGTAAGGACACGATCTGGCAAAATGTCCTGTCTGCCCGCATCTGAAACATGTCAATGGTGTCAGATAACACGGTCCCTGATGGACTCTACCACAAGTCTGACAAACACTGGTCGCTGATCCAGAACTACGACCACTGCTGCTGCTCGAAGCACCTGACCCAAATCTGAACGATCTACGCTGACCTCCACGACCATGTCTACTGCTCCGATGCACTCGCTGCTGCTGTCTCTGACTCTGCTGAGTCGAACCTCGCTGCTGACTACTCGAACCAACATGAAAACTCGAATACGGAGTAGCCTGCAATCCACTCGACTGAACTCCCAACTGGTAATAATCAGGCATCGCTCCCTGCCTAACTAACCTCAGCTCGATCTCCTTAGCTAGCTCAATCACAGACTCGAGAGTAAGACCTGCTGTGGGCATACCAGCAAAAGCTGAACCCAAACCAGTAACATAAGTAGTAACCGCGAAATACTGATCTCGCATCAGATCCTCAGCATATCTACCCAGACGAAGGAACTCTCGGGTATACTCCTCTACTGATCGATCTCAACGAGAAATACTGGTCAATCGAAGACGATAGCTCAAACGAAGAGGCTCTGGACAAAATCTCCTCATGAATCGCTCTCGAAACTGAGCCCATGTCATCGTCATCATATAGGGCTGGATCATCTGAATGAACCAATCCAAGGCTGGTCCCTCGACAGACAACTCAACAATCATGATCCTCTGGTACTCGGTATGAGCAGTCCGAGTCCTAGTCTCAATCGCATGCAAAAAATCTAAAGGATCAGAAGTCCCATCAAAAATAATCCTGCCAACTCGGGCATAGAACAAAGCTGCCTCAGGGTCAGACATACCCTGCTGATAGGCAGGCTGAACAGGCTGAACAACTGGAGGAACAGGAACATCAAAATCAGGCTCAACAGGCTCCTCGTCCTGTAACTCTCTCTGCCTACGGCGACCTGCCGCTCCTCGAGGTCTACCTCTGCCACGACCTCTACGTCTAACTGGCTGCTCAGGAGGTAAAACCTCATCCTGAAAAGACTCATCATCCTCGGCCTCAACGACCGGTGGAGCGACACGCGCTCGCCTCCTCATTCTGAAAAGACAAACGGAAAGATTCAGACAAAACAGACAACGGAGGAATAACGCTGAAAACTACAGCAAGGAATACTTATCAAGACATACTCGAACCTAATACACTGCAGTAGTCCAACAGAAAACACAACTTTAAAACTAGGGCCACAACTCACATAACTAAGCCCTGACACAAAACTCCATTCTGAAACGAACTTCGCTCTGATACCAACTTTGTCACGACCCAAAACAGGAGTCATGACCGGCGCTAGGGAACGGGAATTCTTTCGAATCCGGAACCCGTAGCAAGCCTAAAAATAAAATAAAAATGCAATAATAACCATAAAAATATATAATATGCAGCAGAAAATAAAATCATAAATATTACAATATCATCCATAACAACTGGATATAATTCAAAACTCATCACATCGCATATATAATCTCATAAATGTATAATCTTATACAAATCCAGTTTAACATAATACATCTCTTTAAAATAAAGTACATAAAATCCAATACTTTAATTTACAACTACTGCAGTGTCTAGATAAAATAAATAAGACTCAAGTAGACAATTTACGTAAAGAAGCCGGGGCGGAAGAAATCCGGCGTATCGACCTGCTACTGAGGTCTGAGGAAGTTGACTCTCCTGAAAAATAGTCAACGGAGGGGAGTCAGACCTCACTGAGTGAATTACTATAATATATATACATACACTCTAAGTGATAATGCATACAGTCAACAGTATATGAGTAATATGTATATATACAGGCAAATTCATACAGATGCAGAAAAATCATTTTATATATTTTGTTTGAAAATCAACTTTTATGAAGGATCACATAGAACCCTAGAATATCGCAACCTCAGAAAAATAGTGTTAAACAACACTCTAGCCATACAGGCTCACTGATTCCAAATATATTCACTTAATCCATATGGACAGTAGACTGGCCCCGAGACACTAAGTCAACCGAGCTCCAGCAGTCTGACTGCCAGTGTGATTGGCCCCGAGACACTTGGTCAACCGAGCTCCAGCAATCACACCCAAACCACATCTCACATATATCAATAATCATAATCAAATCGATATCCACAAATAAGTTAGTAATAAAGCCTAAAACTATAGGCGTACCGGTACGTACTCGGTCCTAGTGCTGCCCACTAGGTAGCACGTTCTATTGATATCCTTCAGTAATAAATAATAAAACATTCATTCACAAATACATGATGCATGAATTTAAATAAATCAACAATATAAACCATATATATACCGAAAATATACCAAACATAAACCAAGTATATTTTGAGTATATATACGTCAAATAAATTCAATCAAATCATGAATTAAACTAAAAATATATTTAAAAACATTTTAAATATATTTTATTAATAAAACATGTATATAATTTATTATATACCAAAAATATACCAAAAATATACTTGAATATAAATCATATTATTTATGCATAATTAGTCAAAATAAAACATGCATTTTCTAAATCATGCATCCTAAGCATATATATATAATTTAGTAACTCACCTAATGCGCTCCACGAGACAGGTCCGACGGGCCTGGTCCACTAACCCTCGGTCTCGGCGCAACTAAACAAGAAATAATTACTCGACATCAGAATAACCCTAACAGAAATCCTAGAATTCAATCTAGAGTATTAAATACAGAATCGAAAATTAGGGTTCGACTGGATATCACGTTTTACGAGAATTCTACCGGAAATCCGGCAGAACTTCCCCTGTAAAACGGACATCTCTCTACTCAAAAGAGTAGAGCCGACCCTGCAAAGAAAATACACTTCGAAAATAACACCATAAACAATCACAACCCCTCGGTCGGACTCCAGACTACAATCTGTCGACCGGGGTCCACAAACACAGAAAATATATTCAAATATACCAAAAATATCCTTAAGTCATAAAAATACATTTTATAAATAAAAATTACATAATTGACCTTGAAACACTATAAAAATCGATTAAAACTCATTTTATTTGAAAAACCGTATATTATATATATAATTGAAAATAATTCACGAAAAATAGTTTTAATTAGTTAAAAATACCAAATATTTTGTAGAAATCATTTTTATACCTTAAATAAATATTAAAACCAATTAAATTACATTTTTAGACAATTTAGGGTAAAATTACCAAAATACCCCTATATATATATATATACCTAATTTACTTCAAAAATTCACTAAAAATCATACAATTATCCAAAATTAATTTTCTCAACATATTTATCAATAATATCAATAATTAAACTCAATTAACCAATTAAATTCAATTTAAAACACAATTAACTTAATTTTACAAAATCACCTAAACTTCAATAATTAAAAATAAATACTTAGAAATTCATAAAAATTCCAAATAAATTCCTATAATTCATTTCAACACCTAATTCAACCATAAACTCCAATTTCATAATTTAAATAATTAATTTCCGAAAATTCGAAAATAATATTAAAATATTCAAAAATACCCAAAAATCCAAACAACCTCCAAAAATTCTGTAAAAATTCATACATGAAGATTAAACTACCAGGAACAACATTTGTGAAGGAAGTTTCCATGAATCATCCAAATTGAAGCTCAAAAAAATCGAAAACCAAAAGTGGCCGAAATATTCAACTCAAAACCTAAGCAATTCTAGACCGTTTTAGCTCAAACCAAAGCTAGAATAACACTCACCGGAGCTCAAGGAGAAGATAGAGACCGGCGGTGTCGAAAACGGTGGCCGGAGGAGGGAGAAACGACGTGAGGAATAGTGGGTGGTCCGGCGCCTACCTACGGGAAGAAGAAGAAGAAGAAGAAGAAAAAGAAAAAGAAAGAAAAGGAAAGAGAAAAGAAAAGAAAAAGAAAGAAAAAGGAAAAGAAAAAGAAAAAAAAAAGAAAAAAGAAAAAAAAATAAATTTTAATAATTTAATAATAAATAAAATAATCAAATAATAATAAATAAATAATAAAATATTAGGGTAATAATAAACCCTAATTAAATAAATATACACACACAAGCTTTATTTGATAATTTAAAAATATGTATGAGTTCATGCAAACCCGTAAATACATTTAAAATAATTAATAATACATTGTTTACGTGGAAATTTCCCCGAAAATGAAAGTCCCGGGAAAATTTTACGTAAAATACTGAAAATAATAGACAGTAATTAAAATAGGTTTCAAATACATATTAACTCGTAAAAATATCGTATAAAATACAAAAATCACTGACACTGCATATCCCGGTACAGTGTAAAAATATTTTTAAAATTACGGGATATTACAGTATGATTGATAGTGTGGTTGCTGGAGCTCGGTTGACCTAGTGTCTCGGAGCTAATCACACTAATAGTTAAACTGCTGGAGCTCGGTTGACTTAGTATCTCGGGGTCAGTCTGTTGTCCATATGGAATAAGTGAGTTTATTTAAAATTAAGTGAGCCTGCATAGCTAAAGTGATGTCATTGTTGATTGAGATTGCGATTAAATATGGTTTTATTTGATCCTTCATAAACTTATGTTTTTAATACAATTAGTGATTTTCAACATCTGTGTGGATTGCTTGTATATATATATATATATATATTTAATATATACAAATGTTTAATTGCATTTGACATTAGGAAATGCATATATATATATATATATATATATATTACAACAATTCACTCATTGAGGTCTGACTCCCACCAGTTGATATTTTTACATGAGAGTCTTCTTCTTCAAACCTCAACAGTAGACCTATTCGTCGGACTTCTTCTGTATCGGCTCGTTTATGTAAATTATCTACTTAATTTTATATTGTACTCCAGAAAACTGCAGTAGTGAGTTGTATTTAGTTTTTATTGTATGCTGGTTGTAATTCAAAGGCTTTTCTCTGAATATTGTATTAATGTAATTTATTTTATAATATGATAGAGATTATTATTATATATTGATTTGAGTTTTAATTATGGTGCATATTTTATTTTAATTATTGCATGCTTTTATTTTTAAGGCTTGTTACGGGTTTTGGATTCAAAAGAACTCCCATTCCCTAGTGCTGGTCATGGCTCCTGGTTTGGGTCGTGATAAAGTTGGTATCAGAGTGGAGTTTGTATATAGGCCTAAGTTGTTAGATTTATGGCCTTAGCTTTTTCTAAGTTGTGTTTTCTTTGAAACTACTATAGTTAATTAGGTTCGAGTATGTCTTTAATAAGTTTTCCTTGATTAGTTTTTCACGTTATATTTATTTGTCTGTTTTGTTTGAATCCTTTTGTTTGTCTTTTCAGAATAAGGAGATGAGCGCGTGTCGCTCCACCGGTCGTTAAGGTCGAGGATAATGAGTCTTTTTAGGATGAGGTTTTACCTCCTGAGCCACTAGCTAGGCGTAGAGATTGTGGCAGAGGTAGACCTCAAGGAGTGGTAGGTCACTGTAGATAGCATGAGCTACAGGATGAGGAGCCTGAGTACAAGGATGCTCATATACCTCCAGTTGCACTGTCGATTCAACCTATCTATCAGCAGGGTATGTTTGACCTTGAGGTAGCACTATTCTACGCCAGAGTTGGTAAGATAGCTTTCGATAGGACTTTTGACTCGTTGTACTTTCTGCATGCTATTAAGATAAGGACTCAAATTACTCACACCGAGTATTAACGGATCATGGTTGTTAAGCTGTCAGTAGAAGGACCAACCATGAATTGGTTTATATAAATGATTCAACCGTATATGACTACCATAACCTAGGCACAGTTTAGAGAGCGATTTATGAGGAGATTCTACCTAGGGCCACTCCTTATGAGCTGCAAACTCCGACTGACGAGTATATCCCAAGGTGACAAATCTATTGAGGACTACACCAGAGAGTTTCTTTAACTCGGTAGATATGCAGAGGATTTGATGAGGGATTGGTATTTTGCAGTCATTACCTATGTTACTAGTTTGGGTTTTGCTTTTACTGGGATGCCTACAGTTGGCCTTACTCTAGAGTCCGTGATAGAGTTAGCTAAAGAGATTGAGCTGAGGCTAGTCAGGCAAGGAGCTATGCCTGATTATTACCAGTTGGGCACTTAATCAGGAGGATTTTAGACTACTCCATACTCAAGTTTTTAGATTGGTTTGAGTAGTCAGCAAAGAGGCTCAGTACAGTAGAGCTAGAGACAGTAATAGAGAGTACACAAGAGTAGTAGACATGGCCATAGAGGTCAGCACATATCGATCAGATTTGGATCAGATGCTTCTAGTAGCAGCATTGGTCGTAGTTCTAGGTCAGCAGCCAATGTTTGTCAGACTTATGGTAGAGTCCATCAGGGACCGTTGTAGACGGTGAGGTTTAGTGCGCGTCCAAGATTTTAGTAACCGTGACACTGTTTGAGCTCAGGGCTTTAGAGAACACATTAACCACTGTCACAAAGACATGGAGTGGAGATAAGGAGTTGCCACCCAGGATAATAACTAGGACAAATTAAAAAGGTGGTACTCAATTCCCTAAAAGAAAGCTAGCATCACAACCAGGAGATTCTGGATACAGAATACCAACTTCTTTCAGTTTTGTGTTCATTTAGAATTACTTTATGAATTATTATCTTATTATCTATTTACATACAATTTCATATAAACCCTAGAAACAATCAACTCCAAGGAAAACTAGTCATGAAATATACAAGTAAATAATGCATTCAATAAATCACATAATCCCTAAATTAGTCTAATCTACATGGATTTTAAATAAATGAGTTAAATCTACATATTTTAAATTATAAGTGAACCTAGAGACCCAATTACTTTTGATTTTAATTAAATGAACTTAAGTTTACTTGTTTTAATAAAAAAAGGGCCTAATTCTACAAAGTATAAAATTTTTAAATTAGTGGGCCTAATTCTACATGCTTTAATTAAATGGTGATTTTAAATCTATAAATTATGAAAAAAGGCTTAAATTAAGTAGTCTAAGTATAAATTAATTAAATTAAATTAAGTGGGCCTATGTCTAATTAACTAAATGGGTCTAAGAATATTTCTAACCTAAAATCTAATTAATTATAAGCCTAAAAATATATTTTAATTAATTAAACCTAATTAATTATTAAGTGAGATGGGCTAAAAGAATTACCTAAACTTAAATAAATAAATCAAAGCCTAAAATGGACTTAAGGCCCAAAACATATAAAATAATAATTAAGTCCAAAAATAAATAAAAACATAAAAAAAATAATTAAATAAGATCAAACAAATAATTTAATTAATCCTTACTAAAACCCTAATTTTATTAATATGCAACCTAAATTAATCTACTTCCTCCATTGATTTTAAATAATTACTTAATTAAAACCTAATTTTACTAACCAATTAAATAAAAAATAAACAAACAACCATACATATAATTTTACTATTCCCACTATTGGGGCTATTACAATAAATAATAAAAAAATAATAAATATGCCCAATAAAAATGAATAAAATAAAGAAAGAAATAAATAAAAATAAACTCTAGAAACTATGTCTCTACAAGGTTTTATCCATGGTTTTCCATGGACTTCTTATGAATTCATCCTTTCAAATATAATCGCCATACGTTTTCCTCCATAATCACCATAAAAATAAAATTATGATTAATGAATAAATTATAATAATAATTCAAAAATAATAAAAAAGTAATCAATAATATCAAAAGGAAATAAATAAAAATAAATAAATAAGAAGAGGATGATGATGCTTATGAATGACTTGGGGCACTCCTTAGATTTGTAATTCATCGTTCTTGATAAGTCTTCGAATCTTGCTCTTCAAAAATTCTCCAAGGATCTTGAATTATTTGATGAATCAAAAGGAATTTTTATAGAAAATAAGTCAAAAAAGAAAAAAGAATTAAAAAACCCTCTTCAAAACACGTTTCTCTTTTTCTTTCTTCTTCTCCTGCCTCTTTTTTCTTTTCTCCCCCTTTTTTCTTTTGCTCTCCATTCTCTCTATATAGTGGAATTAGAAAGCCTAGCCTTAATCCTAATGTGATTCAAATTCCTAAAATACAATATTAATACTTAAAATTATATTTAGAAATTTTAAACTAGTTGGGATTGAGTTAATTAGGAATTTTAAACCAATTAAAATAGAATTAAAAATAGGAAAATAGAGATGGAAGAGTTCAATTCCGACCGGGATTGTATAATCCCAATCGAAATTACACAATCCCAATCAAAATTGGTGTAATTCCAATCGAAATTACATAATTCCGACATGCATTATTTTTTTAATTTATTTATTTACAAGAAGACCTCTGAAAGAATTTAAATTTTACAATTAGATCCTAAAAAAGCTTTGCATTTTAGTCCCTAAAAATATTAAATCCTTCCTTTAAAAGCTGAATTTAAACCCTTAGAATTTTAAAGATTAAGTATTGAAGACATTTTCATTACTGGAGTCCTTTGCTGCGTCCATAACACATCATCCCGAAATTAGGTGTCTACAGTTGCCCCCCTTTGTCGCTGTTTGCTTGATAAATTATAGCAAAGTAAGATAGCATCCAATTTTTAAATTGAAAGTTAGGATACTTACCTGCACTCCTTGAAGCTTTTGCTTATGAATTTGCTATACTCAAACATAACTGCAACCCTTTCGTTGCTTACTGATGATACTGCAGTCCAAAACTGCATACGATTAGCTACAACCCTTTTGTTGCTCATTGATGATGCTGCAATCCATAATTGCTCACTTTTAATGATGCTACAGTCCATAACTATTCGCTGATTTTTATCTTTAGTTATTTGAATCAAATGCTTTGGATTCTTTGTGCTGACTAAATAGCACTTTTATTGACTGACTTTGAATTTTGTTATGTTGATCGACTTTGTAAGTTGAGTATACCCCCTTCTGGATTTGAAATTCCTACAGAATTGTTGAAGTTAGTTTTAATAAGATGAGTGTACAAAAGTACATTATTATTTTAAAAATTTATAAGAAAATTCATCACTTTGCACGAGATAACATGTACTTAACTAATCTCCTTAATTTTGATCCTCATGACTATCATTTATTTACCATTAGCAAAGGGAAAAGGCATCGTTAACCATTTTATGTTGAGAGCATATTTTTTACCAAGTGAAAAGCTTACTTCCACACCTAAATTCAAAAAGAATCTACTTGACAAAAATTATGGTATTTGAGCATAAATGGAACAGATTGTAAGTATCAAAATAGTCTTTGAATTATTTTTTTGCTTTTCTTCCTTATCTAAGTATTGCCCACCTTTCTCATATTACTCAGCGTGGACATCGTTGGAAATGTCCTTTGGGTACTTATACTCATATAGAGCATTGGAGTAAACAGAGCAATTTTTAGTATGGTCCTCTTTTAGTATTGCCCTGCCTTTCTTGTATTACTCAGTATGGATACCACTAGAGGTTTTATGTTGATACTCTTACTCATTTATAAGCATTGGAGTAAATTATGCTTGCTCTTTTTTCTATTCTCCTCTTAGTATTCTCCTACCTTTCTTGCATTACTTAACATGGATATCGTTAAAGGGTTTTGTACTCATACTCATTTCTGAGCATTGGAGTAGATTACATGCATATTTATCATTCACAAGACTGAAATGATAGCCTAAAATTCAATCAATTTATACCACAAGTCCACAGATTTTGCCTTTGCATGTTCTTCCCCTCGTTTGGGTGCAAAGTAATCATTAAATTGATTAGAGTTTAGAAATTCCCAGTATAGAACCGTCAACAAGACATTTGAATTCTGTGAGGCTAATAAAAGAAAGCCACTAAAATTAAAGGTCATAAGATAAATTTTCGCACATGATCTCGTGAAGTGGATGAATTTCCTTTCAATTTATGAATTTTCTTATTGGGGATTTATTTTATTACAGAATTAAAGGAGATAGAGTTGTACTAATTCCCTTTGGTATTTGCACAGGGTGAGGTTTTGACAAGCAATTGGCATTTACCTATTCTTATTGATGTATTAGTTCCTTTTTCCTTCTTCGTTCTCTTTTATTTTCCCTGCACAAAATACCATAAGTTAATATGGCCTATTTGCTAATAAATTTTTTTTATCAAAATGCAATGTTTTTCTTTTGCATCCTTCCTTTTCATTGTGGTGATAATGTCTTCGATCACAGGGTTATGATGCTCTACCATTGAAGTTGTGCCTTTATCCCATTGATGCTATGGTAGAGGGCTTCATTTATCTTCCCAAAATTTCCTACAAAAGAAAAGATTTAGGAGTTAGAGGTTTTTATTTCATAATCAAAGAAGTTTTCAGAGTGCATTCATCTTAAGTTTGAAGTGCATTCTTCCCTTTTTAGGGCCAAGCATATGTATCACTAGTATATTGAATCTGAGGAGCTTGAGCATCCTATATAGGCTTTTGAAGTTTCCAAGATAATGCTTCTTGGTAGTGTCACTCTTATTTTCACTCTTTTAGATGTTTCACATATGAATACTCTGACTACTTTCCTGTTCTTCCAACACTAATTTCAAATGTTAGTAGCAAAGTATTTGCACAATCTTATCTAGGCTCAAAGACTTTTATTATACAAAATAAGTATTTTCCAAAAATGTATGCAAGTGTATGCATGCTATGTATGATGTGCATGATCCTAATGGATCTTCTGTTTAGAATAGAGCCACTCATTAATAGCCTATCGGTTTGAGCATTGAATGATTCACTGTAGGTACTTCTGATGTTGAAGCTTCCGATTTAGTTCATCAAACTGATTACTAGGCTAACAAGTAGGGTCCATGGCTTTACAATAAAGCTCGATGCACTATTGAACTTTTCTTTTTATTATCGTTTTTGCTATATAATAATTGAGGTATTAGCTCTTACACTTTAGCATCCATCTTCGCTCTTTGAATGTAGACACAATTTGCCCCCTGAGTTGTATTTTGCTCCCAGTTCCATTCTGGATTCATTTATGCTATTCTAGCAGTCTTTTTTCATTTTTATATGCAAGAGACCCAGTTCATTGACTATTGTTATTGATCCTTTGACTTATTAACCCTATTAGTTGCAATCTCATGCATTAGAGATGGAGAGGAATGAGTAAACTGACCGAAGTGAGTTCTTAATGATGAAATTAATTGGACTTGCACTTTAAAGAACTCTTTAGCAGAATATGAAGCTTGATATTGATGCAATGATTGATGATAGTTATAGGACAAGACTTACAGTGCAAGTTATTAAGCCATTTGAATTCTCAAGATATAAGGGGACCCTAGACTAATAAGGAAAATTACAAAGGAAACATTACTAAAATAGTGATCTCATAGCTCTGATTTTAGCTTTCATTATGTAATGTCTTTCCATTCAGATACTTATGCAATATGATAAAGACGAATATGAAATATTTGACAAAAATCTCCAATTCAGTTTTACTCATTCAAAAATAAGAACATTCATTACATCACATGACACAACTCCTATAATCAATTAATCTTGAATTTTTCTCTTTAATTTTTCGCCTTACTGTTCTTTTTCTTTTTTTTTCTCTTTGGTTTTCTTCTCTTTTTTATTATTCTTCTTATTTTTTCTTAGATTTTGCTCTCTTTAGAAGTTATGTCATGTGATATAAGTCTATTCTTTAAGTTTACATTTGTGCCATACTGAATGAATCTAATTGAATTAAATTTTTGTCATATATGCAGATGCGATCAATATCACAATGCGTAGTTCCATCAGGATGCATATTACATAAGTGAGCATAATTAGAATTTATATCATCGATAACTAAAATAAAAAAAGTTTTATAGAAACTAAAATTTTATTCAAAGTAGACAATAAGAAAATTTATTTCTTATTCTAGATGCTAGGGATGCTAAGTCTTATGGTAGTTGTCCTTCAGGTGGTTGACATAATAGCTATTCTTGCATTTCCTCATCCTTGTTGTCTTACACTAGGTTCTTAACAATCCATTCCTTGTAGATCCTACTCCTATTCACACTGGGCATGTTGACAGGTTCCTTTGCACTGAGGTAATACTTTCCATATCCTTCTTTGATGAAACTCTCATTCAGTGGTTTTGCTTTCTTTCCATCCTTCCATACTTCCACTTTATGTGTTTTATTGTCTTGCATCTTCTCATCATCAAACTCCTTGCCCCATCCTGTAGGTATAATTGACTTAAAGGGTATGTCAAAAGAAGGTGATTTAGTATAAAACACCTTATAGTCAAACTTGCTTGAGGGTTGACCCAACAAATCTTCAACTCGCTACATATCTTTAGGGCATTAGGAGATTTCTCATTGGTTTTAAGGTCTAGGTCCTCAAAGGAGTTTAACACTTCTTTCTTGCTTACTCTTGAGTTGATTATCATAGTTATTGGAAATGGCATGTTTCAGTAGTTTGGGAAAGGATTGCTTTTGGTGCTTAGGTTTTCAGGATCTATGATTTTTCTAGAGTTTACGAGGTTTTGGATTTCATGTTTGAGGTGGATGCAGTTATTTGTGGAGTGTTGGAAGTTTTGGTGGAATTTATAGTGTTTATTCGAGTTATAGCTTGGGATATTTGGATTTGGTGGGTTTGGAGTAAGTAAAGGTTGAAGTAAGCCCTTTTCTATTAGGTACTCTAAGACTTTTGACAAAGGTTGTCTAAAATTTAAGAACCTCCTTGGTTGTTGAACAACATGGACTCCTACAACCCGGCTAGTGCTTCCTTGCTATATGCCCCCAATTGGGTAGTTTCTTGCTCCGGCATTCCCAGTAGCCTTATTTTTCTCATTTTCAATCTCTTTAGCCTGTAACCCATCATCTTAAAGGTTTATGAATATCTTGGGGTTCATCATTTACAACCTCTCCACTAGGTTAGGTGACATATTTTAGACTGTCATTCTAACCTGATCCTTCTCTGCCAATTTGTTCTTCATCATTCCCGCCTTATTCATGGACCTAGTCAGAAAACCTGAAAATGATTCATTGGGCTTCTACTTGGTTAGTTCTAAATCTCTTATGGACACCTCAAACCTAGTATTATAGTTATATTGCTTTAGAAAAGTAGTGTATAACTCCCTCTAATATGCTCGGATAGACTTCTTTAACCCATGATACTAATTAATAGCCATACCCTCTAAGGATAGTACAAACAACTTAGTAACCATAGACAAAGGAGCCTTAGTGGTACTCATAGTAGTTGTGTATTGACTAAGGTGAATCCTCGGGTCCCCAATACCATCAAACTTTTGCAGTTGTGGCATCTTGAATTTGTCTGGTAGCTTGTCCTCCTTAAATTGCATCATATCATCAAAGTTAAACGGGTATCCTTGGCCTTGTCCCCTTATCACCTCCTCCATCTTAGACATCTTCTGAGTTAATGCCTTTATTTATTTGGATTCCAACTCTTGAACTTGCTCAAGTGATTCCTTTTTTGCTTTTTCAATTATATAACTCTCAACATCATCCAGCTTCATTTCCCTAGCATTTTCATTGTTAACAGGTAGTGGACCCATAGCAGGTGGGTTGGCCGCAGCAAGTGGTGCAGCAGTGGCAGGTGGATTAGCCGTGACGGGTGGTGCAGTAGCAACAGGTGGTGGCATCAGTCATGTTAGAGCTTGTATTAACTCGTCTTGCATCATTGCTCTCATATCATCAATCAGTGCTCCTTTGATATCTTTTAGGGTCTAGTTCCCTCCCTCTTGTTATTCCATTCTTTCGGTTTATTTAGGTTGCATAGCTTCTAAATAGAACAAATTAATGGGACTCTTTTTTAGTCTACTGAGGATCTCTTTCGTAATCGGTTGTGGACTTGAAAAAGTTCTCACTAGTCTGCCACCCTTTCAACTCTAAACACAGGAAGACCCAAATGAATCTATAATGACTGAAAGCCAAATGTTAGTATGATGCATGAGATGCATGTATGCATAATGCACATGTTATACACTAAGTAGCAAGTAACAAGATAGGTATACATACATCCTTCCAACCTTATTCTTCCCACACACGAATTCAATGGTGAGTCTCTTTTCCTAGGATTTTTTATCTTGGTCTTAAAATCAATAGGGGATATCAAGGACCGACGTGTATGTCAAATCTCTCAAAGCAGTAAAAGCACAGAAATAACATTTGTAGGTGTAAAAGATTAACCCAATCTTTATTAACCTAAACGAGCTTCTAAAGTATGGGCTTAGGCCTTTACAGATAGGAATACCTTATGAAAACATTCACAAGCAATTTGGGTAGGTCCTAGGGGAAATAACTAAGCCATTATATATGGTTAGGGTCCGGTAAAAAGGTTAAGGTTCCCTTAGTAAGATACCCTCCTTTAGGACTTGAGTTACAGGCCAAGGTCAGAGGGGCCTGGCATCCTTTGCAAACTCGAGAGAAGACTACTCCCCTTAAGGACTTAGGTTACCGGCTCTGGTTAGATGAGCTTGATAATCTCTCCTGGACTGAGTTAAGGCTAAGAATGATGGTTAGCCAATCTACAACCCCATAAAGCTAGTGGAATCATAAACCAACGCCATCAGTTAATAAGGACATGTAGAATGAATGCAAGAATAAAATAATAATTAATAAAATAATTCTAAAGAACACAAGTAGAATCAATATCTCTTATCCCCAGTGGAGTTGCCACTGTAGACGACAGAGTTTAGTGTGCGTCCAAAATTTTAGCAACCATGACACTGTTTGAGCTCAGGGCTCTAGAGAACACATTAACCACTATCATAAAGACATGACATGAAGATGAGGAGTCACTACTCAAGATAATAACCGGGACAAATTGAAAAGGTGGTATTCGATTCCCTAAAAGAAAGCTAGCACCATAACCAGGAGATTCTGGATGCGGAATACCAACTTCTTTCAGTCTTGTATTCATTTAGAATTACTTTATGAATTATTATCTTATTCTCTATTTACATGTAATTTCATATAAACCCTAGAAACAATCAACTCTAAGGCAAACTAGTCATGAAATATACAAGTAAATAATGCATTCAATAAATTACATAATCCCTAAGTTAGTATAATCTACATGGATTTTAAATAAGTGAGTTAAATCTACATATTTAAATTATAAGTGAACATAGAGACCTAATTCCTTTTGATTTTAATTAAATGAACTTAAATCTACTTGTTTTAATAAAAAATGGGGCTAATTCTACAAATTATGGAATTTTTAAATTAGTGGGCCTAATTCTACATGTTTTAATTAAATGGTGATCTTAAATCTACAAATTATGAAAAAAGGCTTAAATTAAATGGGCTAAGTCTAAATTAATTAAATTAAATTAGGTGGGTCTATGTCTAATTAACTAAATGGGCCTAAGAACATTTTCATCACTGGAGTCCTTTGTTGCATCCATAATACATCATCCCGAAATTGGGTGTCTACAATCATGTTTCATGACACCGCTGACTTGTTTCTGATGCAGACAAACGGGACACTATGCTAGATCATGTCCTTATTTTGGTTATTAGTCACAGCAGATTTAGCGATTTCCACAGCAGTCGATCACCAGTACAATACCAGTTCCTTTTTAGTTACCTCCAGCTCAACATCCAAGTTTGATTAAGATTGTTGCTCAACAGGGATGTGGTAGAGGTACCAGAGGAGGTGCCAGAGGTTTTGGCCAAGCTTCTACCAGTCAGCAGGGAGGTTGAGGTTAGGCCAAAGTTTTCCATCTCACTCAGCAGAATGCTCAGGCATCTAATGCAGTCGTGCAGGTATTATTTCTATTTGTTACCTGGATGCTTGAGTTTCACACGTGAACACAAAATTTATTTAACTCGTGATATTTAATAATTAAACATATTATTATTATTATTATTGTTGTTGTTATTAAATAAAAGTTTTAAATTAATAACAACATTATTTATTTATATAATAATTTAATATTAACTTAATATATTTATAATTCATTACAATTTTTTAAATATTATTTTATTTAAATAATTATATGATATTACTTCAATATTTTTTTATAATTAATTTTTTCAACTCTAGAATTGATTTCATATTAAAAAATATTGTCATAATTAATCATAAGATAATACAAAATTATTAGTTATTTGTTAATAAATTTTATTAAAAATAATAAAAGTTATATTTTTTTTATATCACAATTTAAATATTACAATCCATTAAATTTAAATTTATTACAATCTAAAAAATGTTTTATTTGAGTTTTGACACTTTATTTCTTTAATATTTTTAATATTAATACTTTCATTCACTCAAAAATGATTTTAATGTAATTTTTAAGTTCAACTAATAGTTAAATGATAAATATTAATTAATTTAATTTTATCTCTTTTTATTAAATTTTATAAAAATATCTTAAAACGATAATTATATTACTTTCTTACAAATATACTTTCAAACATAGTATATGCTCTATGTTTATTTATTAATTTTTAATTTATAAAAATATCTACTTTTAAAACAAGTATATACTTTTCCTATTTTCATAAAATTGTTAATTTTGATTTTAATTATTTACTTATTAAATTTAATATAATAAGACTTATAAAATTATATTATCTAATTTGATTTATATTAGATAAAATATAAGTAAACCTAATTAAATAGGAAAATATATATTTTAAACAACATTATCACTAAAATTTTAATTAATTTATTTTTTTGAGATAAAATAGAAATTAACATAATTAAAATAGGAAACAAACTTTCAATTAAATTAGAATTATATGTTAAATAATTTCATTTTTATTAGAGATAAAATAAAAATTAACTTAATTAGAATAAGAAATATACTTTCAATTAAATTAAAATTACATTTTAATTAATTAATTTTAATTTAATTTAATTTTTATAGAGATATAATATAAATTAACCTAATTAAAATAGGAAACATACTTTTAATTAAATTTAAATTATATTTTAACTAATTTTATTTTTATTATAGATAAAATAGAGTTAACCTAATTAAAATAGGAAATAGACTTTCTATTAAATTAAAATTATATTTTAACTAATTTAATTTTACGTTTATGAGTAAATGATAAAATTATTCAATTTTTATATCATAATAAGTGAAGATTTTTTTCGTAATTTTGCCAGTCTCCCCTTGTGTGTGTATATATATATATATATATATATATATATATATATATATATTATATAGGGGATCCACTTATACATGCTTAAACTTAATATATTTTACATAAAATCTCAACCATTGATTATAATACATGTTATGATTATAATATCTAGTTACTTTATTAAAAATTAACTTATTAAAATCTATATATTTTCTCCCATTAATTTATTATTTCCTATTTTAATTCTTTTCCATTAACTTATATCAATAATCTAATGCTTTTCTTTTAGATGTTTTAAGTACAAATAAAATACCAGAAGCATAAAAACAAGACATTTTCGTACTGTCAAGATAAAATATATGCTTTTCATTCCTCTAAAGGCACAAATAGACACAAACTCTAACTCCTTCACAAATAGACACAAAACTCTATAAACTTAACAATGAAATTCTTTGGGACAACTACTTGATTTGGAGGTCACATACAACTGCTTGTATGTATTATTTTATTGTTATCCTTAGCGAATTAGTGTTTTGTTGTTAGTATTTTTTTTTTTGTGTCAATACAAAATTTTAAGCATTGGGTTTTATTTTACAGGTGCAAGCAAAATTTGTAGATCACCAGCCAACATGATACGATTTCTTTTTGTGTGTTGATTTGAAAGGCTACTACTAATATAACCTTTCTACAAAATAATTAATTACCCAATATTAATGGAAAGTAATTAAAATAGGAAATAATTTAAATTAATAAAAAAGAATCTAAATTTTAATAAGTTACATTTTAATAAAAGTAACTATATATTATAATTATTAAATATATTATAATTAATAGTTAAAATTTTATGTAAAATATATTAGTTTTACGCATGTGTAAGTAGATTTTCACTTATATATATATATATATATTCCTTTCTTCCTGGCGCCAATAGACCAAACACCAAAAGGGAAATTTACACCCTACACCCCATTTGACCGAATCAATTTCAGAGAATCGAATACGGTGAGTTGGGATTTTATTTTCATGCTTACAGTTTTTTTTAGTTTTATGTTATTTTGACAGTGTTGGTGTTAAAATGGGGAATTGATTCGGTCAAATGGGGTGTAGGGTGTAAATTTCCCTTTTGGTGTTTAGTCTATTGGCGCTAGGAAGAAAGGACTATATATATATATTCCAATTTGATACTTTTCCAATATTATTTTTTGTGATTGTTTTTGTGATTATTCTGATGGTTGTTTTAAATTGTTCTTCTAGATAGTTGTTCGGATGGACTGTAATTGTTTAGATGGTTGTTCTAGATTGTTTTTATATATAGTTATTTCGATGATTGTTTTGGAACAATCATGATTATTCTGATGGTTGTTTTAGATTGTTCTTATAGATGGTTGTTCTGATGATTGTTACATAAGAACAACCATGGTTGTTCTAAGAACAACCCAACCCAGAATGACCATGGGTTATTCTGATGGTTATTTTAGATTGTTTTTCTAAATAGTTGTTTTTGTTGTTCTAATGATTTTTACATCAAAAAAACTATGGTTGTTGTGATGGTTATTTTAGATTGTTCTTCTACATGTTAATGTTAGTGATGATTCTTCTAGATGGTTGTCACGGCAGTCGTTATTTCATACAAACTTCTTACAATTCTTCAAGGCTCGGAAGAGTGTAGACACCACTTGGCTGAACACGAGATAAAAGGCCTTAAGGCTGTCATTTAGCCATTTAGCTTCTGCAGCTTGTTGATCATTGTTGAAGCTTTCATATTAAAAATAGCCTCCATCTTCTCCGAGTTAGCCTCAATTCCTTTGTGTGATATCATGAATCCCAGGAATTTGCCTGCTTTTACCTCAAAAACCCACTTCTCTGGGTTTAGCTTGATTTGGGAATGGTTTAGTATTCGAAGGATTTGGTCAAGGTCAATAGAATATTGTTCTACATGCTGGCTCTTGATGATGATTTCATCCATATACACCTCCATGTTCTCTCTAATTTGATATTGGAACACATAATTCATTAGTCTTTGATAAGTCACTCCAATATTCTTCAGCCCAAAGGGCATAATTTTATAGCAATAAAGACCTTCATAGATGATGAATGATGTCTTTTCCTAATCTTCTTTCTTTATTGGTATTTGATGGTACCCATGTGCAGCATCCATAAAGCTATACAAATTGTGATCGGCGGTAGAGTTTACCAGTTGATCTGTCATTGGCAACATATAGCTATCTTTAGGCCATGCTTGGTTGAGGTCAATATAATCCACACACATCTTGTATTTGCCATTGAATTTTTTTCACAAGCACCACGTTAGCCACCCATTCTAGGTGTGTGACTTCTTTGATAAATTTGGTGTAGACACCCAATTTCAGAATGACCTGTTATGGATATAGTAAAGGACTCCAGTGAAGAAAATGTCTTCAATACTTAATCTTTAAAAATTCTAACGGCTTAAATGCAGCTTTTAAAGGAAGGATTTAATGTTTTTAGGGACTAAATCGCAAAGTTCTTTTTAGGTTCTAATTGCAAAATTTAAATTCTTTTAGGGGTTTTTTTTGTAATTAGATGTTAAAAAAATCTCTTGAAATTCTATAATTCCTACCGGAATTATGTAATTCCGATTGGAATTACATAATTTTGATAGGAATTACACCAATTTTGATAGGGATTGTGTAATTCCAATCGGAATTGCACAATCCTTGTCGGAATTGAATTCTTCCATTTTTTTTCCTATTTTTAGTTATTTTCAATTTAGTGTTTTAATTGGTTTAAACTTCCTAATTAACTTAATCCTACATGGTTTAAAATTCCTAAATACACTTTAGGAATTAGAATCACATTGGAATTAAGGTTAGGTTTCTTAGTTCCACTATAAAAAGGAAAGGAAGGGAGGAAATAGAAAAAGGAGAGGAGGTGAGAGAAAAAAAGAGCGTAGGAAAAGAAAAGAAAAGAGAAAAGAAGGTGAAGAGACGGGAGAAGAAGGAAGAAAAGTGGGAAACGTGATTTTATTCTTCTTGAGTTTATTTTTTACCAAAAAATTCCTTTTGATTCAACGATTAATTCAAGACTCGTGAAGAATTTTTGAAGAAAAAAGACTCGGAGATTTATCAAGAATGGTGAACTACCAATCTGAGAAGTACCCTAAATCATCCATAAATATATCATCTTCTTCTATTATTTATTTATTTATTTGATTATTTTACATTATTATTTTTATTATAATTCTTTCAAGTTATTATCATAATTTATTCATTAGTCATTATTTTATCTTATTTTTGTAGTGATTTTGGAGGAAAACGCATGGTGATCATGTGGGAGGGATGAATTTCATGAGAAGTCCATGGAAGACCATGAATAAAGCCTCGTTATTTTATTTTTTATTTTTATTTATTGCTGTATTTTTATTTTATTAATTATTAATTATTTTATGAATTAATGTAATAGCCCAATAGTGGGAGTAATAAAATTATATGTATGGTTGTTTGTTTATTTTGATTTAATTGGTTAGTAAAATTAGGTTTCAATTAGGTAATTATTTAAAATCAATGAAGAAAGTAGATTAATTTAGGTTGTATGTTAATAAAAATTAGGGTTTTAGTAAGGATTAATTTAATTATTTGTTTGATCTTATTTAATTATTTCTTTTATGTTTTTACTTGTTTTTGGGTTTATTTATAATTTTTATGTGTTTTGCGTCTTAAGCCCATTTCAGGTCTTGATTTATTTATTTAAGTTTAGGTAATTCTTTTAGCCCATCTCCTTGAATAATTAATTAAATTTAATTAATTAAAATATATTTTTTAGGTCCATAATTAATTAGATTTTAGATTAGAAATGTCTTTAGGTTCATTTAGTGAATTAGACATAGGCTTACCTAATTTAATTTAATTAATTTAGACTTAGCCCACTTAATTTAAGCCTTTATTCATAATTTGTAGATTTAAGATCACTATTTAATCAAAATATGTAGAATTAGGCCCATTAATTTAAATATTCCATAATTTGTTGATTTAGGTCTATTTTTAGAATTAAAATACATAGACGTAGGTTCATTTAATTAAAATCGAAAGGAATTAGGTCTTCAGGTTCACTTATAATTTAAAATATGTAGACTTTAGCTCATTTATTTAAAATCCATGTAGATTAGACTAACTTAGGGATTATGTGATGCATTATTTTCTTGTATATTTCATGATTAGTTTGCCTTAGAGTTGATTGTTTTGGGTTTATATGAAATTGCATGTAAATAGAGAATAAGATAATAATTCATAAAATAATTCTAAACGAACACAAGACTAAAAGAAGTTGGTATTTCGTATCTATAATCTCCTGGTTATGGTGCTAGCTTTCTTTAGGGAATCGAGTATCACCTTTTCGATTTGTCCTAGTTATTACCCTGGATGGTGACTCCTCATCTCCACGCTATGTCTTTGTGACAGTGGTTAGTGTGTTCTCTAGAGCCCTGAGCTCAAATAGTATCGCGATTGCTAAAATCTTGGATGCGCACTGAACCCTGCCGTTGTAATATCCCGTGTTTTTTTAAATATTTTAATACTGCATCGGGATATGCAGTGTTAATAATTTTTATATATATTTATGATATTTCATGAGTTGCTATTTAATTAAAATTAATTTTTAATTATTTTATATTATTTTAAGCACTTTACATAAAATTTTCCCGGGACTTGCATTTTCGGAAAAATTGACACGTAAATTATTTATTATTAATTATTTTAAACAATTTTACGGACTTGCATGAACTCATATATATTTTTAAAGTACTAAATAACGTATATATATGTATTTATTTATTTAACTGGGGTTTAATTAATTACCCTAATATTTTATTATTTATTAATTAGTTTTAATATTATTTAATTATTTTTAGGTGTATTAAATTTTAAAATATTAATTTATATGTGTGTGGTGTATATTTAATGTGTTTGAGTTTATATTATTTTAATATATAGTGTAAAGTATATATATATACATATACATTTACTATTAAACAAAAAATAAAGTTTGATTTAATTACGAAATTGCCATCCATCCTCCTCCCTCACTCCCGATCGCTTCCATCACCGTTTCACCGCCTGCCATCCCGTTTTCTCATCGTTGGTATGCCTCCCGGCGTGCCACCTCCTTCCTCCAGCCGTTCCGCCGCCTGCAGAGCTCATTTTCGGCATCGGAGAAGCTTGATATCGTCGGAGAAGCTGAATTCATTCTCACCGTCATTCATGGCGTTTCCGACCACCATTTTCGACACCGCCGGTCTCTTTCTTCTCCTTGAGCTCTGATGAGTGTGATTCCAAGTTTTTTTTCACTTAAAATGGTCTTGATTTGCTTAGGTTTCGATTTTGGTAATTCGACCATTTTAGGGTTCTTGATTTTTTTGAACTTTGAATTAATTTATTCATAAAAAATTCCTTCACAAATGTTGTTTCCTTTAGCTTAATATACATGTGTGAATTTTTTTATAATTTTTGGAGATTATTTTGATTTTTGGGTATTTTTGAATATTTTATTATTATTTTATAATTTTCGAAAATTAATTAATTAAATTATGAAATTATGTTTTATGATAAATATAGGTGTTGAAATGAATTATAGGAATTTATTTGGAATTTTTATGAATTTCTATGTATTTATTTTGAATTTGTTTAAGTTTATGTAATTTTGGAAAATTAGGTTAATTGTGTTTTTAATTGAAATTAATTAGTTAATTGAGTTTATTTATTGATATTATTGATAAATATGTTGAGAAAATTAATTTTGTACAATTATATTATTTTTGGTGAATTTTTGGATTAATTTTAGTATATTTATATATATAGGGGTATTTTGATAATTTTACCCTAAATTGACTAAAAATGTAATTAAATTGGTTTTAGTAGTTATTTAAGGTATAAAAATGATTTCTTCAAATTATTTAGTTTTTTTAATTAATTAAAACTATTTTTCGTGAATTATTTTCAAACTATATATATAATATACGATTTTTCTAAATAAATGATTTTTATTGGTTTTTACTGTGTTTTAAGGTTAATTATGTAATTTCTACTTATTAAATGTATTTCTATGATATAAGGGTATTTTTGGTATTTTTATATTGTTCTGTGAATTGTGAACCCCTGTCGGTAAACTGTAGTTTGGAGTCCGACCGAGGGGTTGTGGTTGTGTTTTGTTTCTATTTTTTTTGAAGTGTGTTTCTTTACAGGGTCGGCTCTACTCTTTGAGTAGAGAGATGTTCGTTTTACAGGGGAGGTTCTGCCGGATTTTTGGTAGAATTCTCGTAAAACGTGATGTCTGGTCAAATCTTGATTTTTTAATTCTGTGTCCAATATTCTAGATCGAGTTTCTAGGATCTTTTGTTAGGTTTATTCTGATGTCTGTTATTTATTGTTTGTTTAGTTGGGCCGAGACCAAGGCCTAGTGGACCAGGCCCGTCGGACCCATCTCGAGGAGCGCACTAAATGTGAGTTACTATTCTATATATATATGCTTTAGGGTGTATGATTTAGAAATGTATGCTTTATTTTGATTAAATATGCATAAATGGTTTAATTATTACTTAAGTTATTTTTAGTTTATTTTTGATTTATTTTCTTTATATTTTAAACTATATGCATGTCTTAGTAATGAATCATGATTAAAATGTTTTTGAACATATTTCTAGCTTATTTGTAATTATATTGGATTTATTTAACGTATATATACTCGAAATATACCTGGTTTATTTTTGGTATATTTCTAGTATATATATGGTTTATGTTGCTATTTTATTTAAGTTCATGCATCATTTGTTTTTAAGAATGTATGTTTTATATTTTAATGAAGGATATCGATAGAACGTGCTACCTAGTGGGCAGCATTAGGACCGAGTACGTACCGGTACGCTTATAGCATTTAGGATATATTACTAACCATTTGTGGATATTGATTGGATATGATTATTTGATGTGTGATATGATTTGGGAGTGTTATTGCTGGAGCTCGGTTGACCAAGTGTCTCGGGGCCAATCACACTGACAGTCAGACTGCTGGAGCTCGGTCGACTTAGTGTCTCGGGGCCAGTCTA
Organism: Mallotus nudiflorus; assembly: GCA_947683625.1. Lineage (NCBI taxonomy): Eukaryota > Viridiplantae > Streptophyta > Magnoliopsida > Malpighiales > Euphorbiaceae > Mallotus > Mallotus nudiflorus. The sequence continues at coordinate 451,488 of CANTUR010000124.1, forward strand.
CTGTCCAGATGGAACAAGTGAACTTATTTGGAATGAGTGAGCCTGTATGGCTAGAGTGTTGTCTAACACTATTTTGAGGTTGCGATATTTTAGGGTTCTATTTGATCCTTCATGAATTGTGATTTTCAATAAAAATATATAAAATGATTTTATTGCATCTATGTGTATTTGCTTGTATATATGCTTATTATATATATATTATTGACTGTGTGCATTGTCATTTAGTATGCATGTATATATATTATAGTAATTCACTCAGTGAGGTCTGACTCCCCTCTGTTGACCATTTTTCAGGAGAGTCTTCTTCCTTAGACCTCAGTAGCAGGCCTGTACGCCGGATTTCTTCCGCCCCAGCTTCTTTATGTAAACTGCTTATCTGAGTCTTGAGTTTTATTTTATAATCTAGACACTGCAGTAGTTGTAAATAAATTATGGGTTTTATGTATTATATCTGTGAGAGATATGTATTTTGAATATTTGAACTAAAATTTGTATCAAAGGATTTATCTATATATGAGATATGGATTATTATTTTGATATTTATGATTTTATTTCCGCTGCATTAAGTGTTGTTATTATTACTATTGCATGTTTTATTTTATTTTTAGGCTTGCTACGAGTTCCGGATTCGAAAGAATTCCTGTTCCCTAGCGCTGGTCATGGCCCCTGTTTTGGGTCGTGACAGCCGTCTACAGTGGTGACTCCATTGGGGATACGAGATACTGATTCTACTTATGTTCTTTAGAATTATTTTATTAATTATTATTTTATTCTTGCATTCATTCTGCATGTCCCTATTAACCGATGATGTTGGCTTATGATTCCATGATTCCACTAGCTTCATGGGGTTGTAGATTGGCTAACCATCACTCTTAGCCTTAACTCGGTCCAAAAGAGATTACTGGGCTCATCTGACCAGAGCCTGTAACCCAAGTCCTTAAGGGGGGTAGTTTTCTCTTGAGTTTGCAAAGGATGTCGAGCTCCTCTGACCTTGGCCTGTAACTCAAAATCCATAATGGAGAGCATCTTGCTAAGGGAACCTTGACCTTTTTACCGAACCCTAACCACATATAATGGCTTAGTTATCTCTGCTAGGATTTACCCAAATTGCTTATGAATGTTGCCATGAGGTATTTCTATCTGTTAAGGCCCAATCCTATACTTTAGAAACCTGTTTAGGTTATTAAAGATTGGGCTAATCTTTTACACCTAGAAATGCTATTTCTGTGCTTCTATTGCTTTGAGAGATTTGGCATGCGTGTCAGTCTTTGATATCCCCTGTTGATATTAAGACTAAGACTAAAAATCCTAGGAATAGAGACTCGCCATTGAATATGTGATTTGGAAGAATAAGATTGGAAGGATGTATGTATACCTAACTTATTACTTACTACTTATTGCATAGCACGTGCATCATGCATACATGCATACATGCATTTCATGCATCATACTAACAATTTATCTTGCAGCCATCATAGATTCATTCGGGTCTTCCTATGTTTGGAGTAAAAAAGGTGGCAGACTGGTGAGAACTGATTCAAGCCCCTAATCGATTGTGAAAGAGATCCTTAGCAGACTGGAGAAGAGCCCCATTAATCTGCTATATTTGGAAGCTACACAACATGAATAAACTAAAAGAATGGAATAACAAGAGGGAGAAAACTAGACTCTAGAAGACATCAAAGGAGCACAGATGGATAATATGAGAGCAATGATGCAAGATGAGTTAAGACAAGCTCTAACGGGACTAATACCACCACCTGCTGCTGCTGCTGCACCACCCACCACAGCCAACCCACCTGCTGTGGGTCCACTACCTATTAATAATGACAATGTTGGAGAAATGAAACTCGAGGATGTTGAGAGTTACATGGTTGAAAAAGTGAAAAAGGAATCACTTAAGCAAGTTTAAGAGCTGGAATCCAGACAGATAAAGGAATTAACTCAGAAGATGTCTAAGATGGAGGAGTTGATGAGGGGACAAGGCCTAGGATACCCTTTTGACTTTAATGATGTGATGCAATTTAAGGAAGATAGGCTACCTGACAAATTTAAAATGCCATAGCTGTAGAAGTTTGATGGTACTTGGGACTCGAGGATTCATCTCAGTCAATACATAACTACTATGAGTACCACTAAAGCTCCTTTGGCTATGGTTACTAAGCTGTTTGTACTATCCTTGGAGGGTATGACCGTTAACTGGTATCATAGATTAGAGAAGTCTATCTGAGCAGATTGGAGGGAGTTATGCATTGCTTTTCTAGAAAAATATGACCATAATACTAGGCTTGAGGTATCCATAAGAGATCTAAAACTGACTAAGCAGAAGCCTAATGAATCATTTTTAGATTTTCTAACTAGGTTCATGAATAAGGCGAGAATGATGAAGAATAAATTGGCAGAGAAGGACTAGGTTAGAATGATAGTCCAAAATGTGTCACCTAACCTAGTGGAGAGATTGCAAATAATGAACCCTAAGATGTTCGTGGACCTTTATGATGATGGGTTACAGGTTGAAGAAATCAAAAATGAGAAAAAGAAGGCTACTGGGAACACTGGAGCAAAAAGCTACCCAAATGGGGTCATACAACAAGGAAGCACTAGTTGAGTTGTAGGAGTCCATGCTGTTCAACAACCAAGGAGGTTCTCAAATTTTAAACAACCTCTGTCAAAAGTCCTAGAATGCCTAATGGAAAAGGGCTTACTTCAACCTTTACCTTCTCCAAACCCACAAAATCTAAATATCCCAGGCTATAACCCGGATAAACATTGCAAATTCCACCAAAACCTCCAACACTCCATAGATAACTGCATTCGCCTCAAACATGAAATCAAAAACCTCATAGACTCTGGAAAAATCATAGATCCTGAAAAACCTAAGCACCAGAAGCAATCCTTTCCTAAACTACCGAATCATGCCATCTCCAACAACTATGATGATCAACTCAGGAGTAAGCGAGAAAGAAGTGCTAAACTCCTTTAAGGACCTAGACCTTAAAACGAATGAGAAATCTCCTGATGCCCCTAAAGATGTAGAGTGAGTTAAAGATTTGTTAGGTTAGCCCTCAAGAAAGTTTGAGTACAAGGTGTTTTACACTAAACCACTTTCTTTTGACATATCCTTTGAGTTAATTATACCTACAGGATGGGGTGAAGACTTTGATGATAAGAAGATACAAGACAACAAAACACATAAAGTGGAAATATGGAAGGATGGAAAGAAAGCAAAATCACTGAATGAGAGTTTCAGTAAAGAAGGATATGGAAAGTATTACCTTAATGCAAAGGAACCTGTCAATATGCCCGGTGTGAATAGGAGTAAGATCTACAAGGAATGGATTATTAAGAACTAGGTGCAAGACAACAAGGATGAGGAAATGCAAGAATAGCTATTATGTCAGCCACCTGAAGGACCACTGCCATAAGACCTAACATCCTTAGCATCTAGAATGGGAAATAAAATTTCCTATTGTCTTCTTTAAATAAAATTTTAGTTTCTTTAGAACTTATTTTATTTTAGTGATTAATGATATAAATTATGATTATGCTCACTTATGTAATATGCATCCTGATGGTACTACGCATTGTGATATTGATCGCATTTGCATGTTTGATAAAAATTTAATTCAATTAGATTCATTTAGTATGGGCACAAATGTAAACTTAAAAAATAGTTTTATATCACATGAAATAACTTCTAAAGAGAGTAAAATCTGAGGAAAAATAATAAGAATAATAAAAAAAGATAAGAAAAACAAAGAGATAGAAAAAGAAAAAGAACAGTAAGGTGAAAGATTAAAGAGAAAAATTCAAGATTAATTGATTATAGGAGTTATGTCATGTGATGTAATGAATGTTCTTATTTTTGCCCTAATTAATGAGTAAAATTGAATTGGAGATTTTTGTCAAATATCGCATATTCATCTTTATCATATTGCATAAGTATCTGAATGGAAAGACATTACATAACGAAAGCTAAAATCATAGCTATGAGATCATTATTTTAGTTATATTCCGTTTGTAATTTTCTTTATAAGCCTAGGGTCCCCTTATACCTTGAGAATTCGAATGGCTCAATAATTTGCATTACAAGTCTTGTCCTATAACTATCATCAATCATTGCATCAATATCAAGCTTTATATTCTGCTCAAGAGTTCTTCAAAGTGCAAGTCCAGCTGATTTCATCATTAAGAACTCGCTTCGGTTAGTTTGCCCATTCCTCTACATCTCCAATGAATGAGATTACAACTTATAGGGTTAATAAGTTAAAGGATCAACAACAACATTGAATGAACTGGGCCTCTTGCACATAAAAATGAAAACTGGGGGCAAAATACAACTCAGGGGGCAAATGGTGTCAGCATTCAAAGAGCGGAGATGGATGCTGAAGTGTAAGAGCTAATACCTCAATCATTAACAGTAATAAAAGAAAAGTTCAACAATGCATCGATCAATCATAAGCTCTATTGTAAAGCCATGGACCCTACTTGTTAGCCTAGTAATCAGTTTGATGAATCATATCAGAAGCTTCAACATCAAAAGTACCAACAATGAATCATTCAATGTTCAAATTGACAGGCTATTAATGAGACACCTTATTCTTACACTCCAAAATCAACAACATGGCTTTATTCCAAATAGGAGACCCATTAGGATCATGCACATCATACATAACATGCATACATTTGCATACATATTTTGTGAAACACTTATTTTGTATAATAAAGCCTTTGAGCCTAGACAAGATCATGCAAATACTCTGCTACTAACATTTGAAATTAGTATTAGAAGAATAGAAAAGTAGTCAGAGTATTCGCATGTGAAACATTTGAAAGAATGAAAATAAGAGGAGTGACACTACCAAGAAGCATTATCCTAGAAACTTCAAGAGGCTAGATAGGATGCTCAGGCTCCTCATATTCAATATAAAAGGGAAGAATGCACTCAAAACTTGAGACGAATACACTTTGAAAACTTATTTGATTATGAAATAAAAACCTTAACTCCTAAATCTTTTCTTTTGTAGGAAATGTTGGGACGAGAAATGAAGCCCTCTACTATAATATCAATTGGATAAAGCCTTAACTTCAATAGTAGAGCATCATGACCTTATGATCAGAGACATTATCACCACAATGAAAGGGAAGAATGCAAAAGAATAACATTGCATTCTGATAATTTTCTTTACTAGAAAATAGGCCATACTAACTTATGGTATTTTATGCAGGGAAAAAAAAAGAGAAAAGGAACTGATACATCAATAAGAATGGGTAAGATAGCAAATGCCAATTGCTTGTCAAAACCTCACCCTGTACGACAAAACACCCTAACAAATACCAAAGGGAAGTTGTACAACTCTATCTCATTTGATTCCACGATAAAATGGATCCCCAATCATAAAATTCATAAATTGAAATTAAATTCATCCACTTCACGAGATCATGTGCGAAAATTTATCTTATGACTTTTGATTTTAGTGGCTTTCTTTTATTAATCTTGCAGAATTCAGATGTCTTGTTGATAGTTCTATACTGAGATTTTCTAAACTCTAATCAATTTAATGCTTGCTTTGCACCCAAACGAGGGGAAGAACATGAAAAGGCAAAATTTATGGACTTGTGGTATAAATTGATTGAATTTTAGGGTATCATTTCAGCCTTGTGAATGATAAATGTGCATATAATCTACTCCAATGCTAAAAAATGAGTATAAGTACAAAATCCCTTGATGGTATCCACGCTAAGTAATATAAGAAAGGTGGGGAATAATAAGAGGAGAATAGAAAAAGAGCAAGCATAATTTACTCCAATGCTCAGAAATGAGTAAGAGTATCAATATAAAACCTCTGGCGGTATCCATGCTGAGTAATACAAGAAAGGCAGGGGAATAATAAAAGAGGACCATGCCAAAAATTGCTTTATTTATTCCAATGCTTTATATGGGTATGAGTATCCAAAGGACCTTTCCAATGGTATTCACACTGAGTAATATAAGAAAGGCGGAGGAATACTAGGATAAGGAAGGAAAGCATAAAAATAATTCAAAGGCTATTTTGATACTCAAAATTTAATCTTTTTATGTTCATATTTCATGAGTTTTGTTTAGCAAATTCTCCTTAAAATTAGATGTGGAAGTAAGCTTTTCATTTGGTAAAAAATATACTCTCAGCATAAAATGGTTAACGATTCCTCTGCCTTTTGCAAATGATAAATAAATGATAGTCATGAGGATCAAAATTAAGGAGATTGGTTAAGTACATGTTATCTTGTGCAAAGTGATGAATTGTCTTATAAATTTTTAAAATAATAATATACTTTTGTACATTCATCTTATTAAAACTAACTTCAATAATTATGTAGGAATTTCAAATCCAGAAAGGGGTATACTCAATTTGCAAAGTCAATTAACACAATAAAATTCAAATTCAGTCAATAAAAGTGCTAATTAGTGAGCATAAAAAATCCAAAGCATTCGACTAAAAAAACTAAAGATACAAATTAGCAAACAGTTATAAATTGTAGGATTATCAAAGGCAAGCAATGAAAAGATTACAGTCAATTTGCAAGTAATTATGGATTACAACATCATCAGTAGGCAACGAAAGGGTTGTAGCTAATTACAAGCAGTTTTGGACTACAACATCATCAGTAAGAAATGAAAGGGTTGCAGCTAATCGCGAGCAATTTTGGACTGCAATATCATCAATGAGCAACAAAAGAGTTACAGTTAATTGCGAGTAGTTTTGGACTATAGCATCATCAGTAAGCAACAAAAGGGTTGCAGCTAATCATGAGCAGTTTTGGACTACAGCATCATCAATGAGCAACGAAAGGGTTGCAGCTAATCGCAAGCAGTTATGGACTGTAGCATTGAAAGTGAGCAATGAAAGGGTTACAATTAATTGTGAGCAATTATGGATTATAGAATAATCGCATAATCAATCAGCATCATACGACCGAGTATGATGTCTCTTTAGTAGACTATACGACCGAGTGTAGTCAGCATTGTACGACCAAGTGCAATGTTTCCTTAATCGATTATACTACCGAGTATAGTCAACATCATACGATTGAGTATGATTTTCCTTTTTTCAAATCAGACTATACGACTGAGTGTAGTCAACATTGTACGATCGACTGTAATGTATCTTCAATCGATTATATGACTAAGTATAATCAGTATCATATGACCGAGTATGACGTTTCTTTTCAAAATAGACTATACGACCGAGTGTAGTCAGCATTGTACAACTGAGTATAATGTATCCTCAATTGATTATACGACTGAGTATAATTGACATCATAGGACTGAGTGTGATGTTTCTTTTTAAATCAGACTATATGACTGAGTGTAGTCAGCATTGTACGACCGAGTGCAATGTATCCTTAATAGATTATACGACTGAGTATAATCACCATCATATGATCGAGTGTGATGTTTCTTTTCAAAATAAAATATATGAACAAATGTAGTTAAACATTATATGACCGAGTGCAATGTATCATCAATTGATTATACGACCGAGTATAATCAGCATCATATGACCGAGTGTGATGTCTCTTTATCAGACTATACGACCGAGTGTAGTCAAGCATTGTACAACCGAGTGCAATGCATCCTCAATTGATTGTACGACTAAGTATAATCAATATCATACGACCGAATATGATATGTTATTTAAAATGTTGTATGTCCAAGTAAAGCAAATTCATAAGCAAAAACTTCAAGGAGCAGGTAAGTATCCTAACTTTCAATTTAGAAATTGGGTGCTATTTTGCTTTGCCGCAATTTGTCAAGCAAATAGAGACAAAAGGGGGCAACTGTAGACACCCAATTTTGGGATGACATGTTATGGATATAGCAAAGGACTCCAGTGATGAAAATGTCTTCCATACTTAATCTTTAAAAATTCTAAGGGCTTAAATGCAACTTTTAAAGGAAGGATTTAATGTTTTGAGGGACTAAATTGTAAAGTTATTTTTCGGATCTAATTGCAAAATTTAAATTCTTTCAAGGGTTTTTTTGGTAATTAAATGTTAAAAAAAATCTGTCAGAATTCCATAATTCCTACCGAAATTATGTAATTCCGATTGGAATTACATAATTTTGATCGGAATTATGTAATTCTGATAGGAATTACACCAATTTTGATCAGGATTGTGTAATTCCAATCAGAATTGTACAATCCCGATCAGAATTGAATTCTTCCATTTTTTTTCCTATTTTTAGTTATTTTCAATTCAGTGTTTTATTTGGTTTAAACTTTCTAATTAATTCAATCCTACACAGTTTAAAATTCCTAAATACACTTTAGAAATTGGAATCACATTAGGATTAAGGTTAGACTTCCTAGTTCTACTATAAAAAGGAAAGGAAGGAGGCATAGAAAAAGGAGAGGAGGTGAGAGAAAAAAAGAGAAATGAAGGTGAAGAGATGGGAGAAGAAGGAAGAAAAGTTGGAAACATGATTTTATTCTTCTTGAGTTTATTGTTTACCAAATAATTCCTTTGGATTCAACAATTAATTCAAGACTCGTGAAGAATTTTTAAAGAAAAAAGACTCGAAGATTTATTAAGAATGGTGAACTACCAATCTGAGAAGTACTCTAAATCATCCATAAGTACATAATCTTCTTCTATTATTTATTTATTTGATTATTTTACATTATTATTTTTATTATAATTCTTTTAAGTTATTATCATAATTTATTCATTAGTCATTATTTTATCTTCTTTCCTCTGCCTAGTACGGGTTTATAATGACCCAATATTTTAAATAATATAAAATTATTTTGAGATATGCAGTGTTAATAATATTTTAAATTATATATATATTATTATTATTTGTGAATAGTATTTATTTATTTTACGTTAAATATTTTATTTACTTGAAGGACATTTTGTTGGAAATAATAATAATAATAATAATAATAATAATAATAATAATAATAATAATAATAATAATAATAATTATTATTATTATTATTATTATTATTATTATTATTATTATTATTATTATCATTTGTTAAAGTTACTATTATGATTATTGTTATTAGTAATGTGCATGTGTGTTTATGTGTTAAGTTGTTAGTTAATATATATATATATATATATATATATATATATATATATATATATATAGGGAAAATCAGGTCAAATTTTTAGGTAAACCCTCCCTTCCTCACTTTTTCTTTCTTGTTCTTCTCCTTCCCCTTCCACCATTGTCGGTTTGCAGAGCACCACCTAAAGCCTTCCAGTGCCACCACAGACCACCACCAAGCTTACCAACGTCTTCCCTTCCTCCTCTCACCTTCTTGCCATTGCCTAGAAGCCTTTAGTCGTCGAAAATTGAGGGATTGCTACAATGACTTCGGTGAGAATTCGGCGGTCTTAGCTTGTGTTTCTAGGCTCGTTCGACTCCTCTCGACACGGGCTACTCATTTTTCAACTCGTTTCAACTCTACAACATCTGGTTAGTTAGATATTTTCAAGTTTAGTTTATGTCTATTTAGGGTTTTTATTTTTTTAGCTTGATTATATTTGATTCATGATTATTTCTTTAAGTAATGTTGTTATATGAATCTTTAACATCCTAAATATATTTTTACTTTATTTTTTTGAATTATGTATAATTATTATATTTTTGATAATTAAAATGAATTTTTATTAATTATGTGTTTTGCAGTGAAATTATGCTAAATTAGTATAGTTAATTTAAATTATTAATTTTATAAATGAGAAAATAATTTTTAGTAATTTTGAGTAATTTTTGGAAAATATTTGGTATTATGTAATTTTCGGATTTATGGGTAAATTATGTATTTTTTTTTGAAATTATAGTTAAATTATATGTTTTAAATAATTTTAGAATAATAAATGGTATTAAAATAATTTTTACGAATTATTTACTATTTTTAATTAATTAATAATATTTTCTGGAAATATATTCAAATAATAGTTTTATTTTTTTTTTGTGAATAAATGAGTTTAATCTATTTTTATTACGTATTTAAACAATTTAGATAATTTATTTATAAATTTTACTATTTGACTTTAAATATTTGAAAAATAGATTTTTATTAATATTATATAATTTATTTGAGATTTTATTTAGTTAATGTGAAAATATTATATTTAATTTTTTGTTATTTAAATAAATTTTATTGATTTTATGGATTTTTAGTGATTTTATTATTTAATATTTTTTAATTTTTTTATTAATGTGAATTGTGATTCTGGATTGGGAAATGTGTAGTTTGGGGTCCCAATTTGAGAAGTTGTGTAGTTGTGTATTTTAGAAGTGTGTTTGCTTGCAGAATCAGCTCTATTTTCAGTAGAGAGATGTCCATTTTATAGAGGATACTCTGTCGATTTTTTGGTAGAATTCTCGTAAAACGTGATCATCAGATCGATCCTGAGTTTTTGTTTTAATTGAGTCATGTCTTAGATTGAGTTTTTCCTTGGAATTTATAAAGGTAAAAAGTTATAAATTATTATGATATTATTATTATTATTATTTATTTTTCTATAGTTGCACTGAGATCGAGGTTTATAGGATCAGGCCAGTCGGGTATGTTTAGAGGAGCGCAAAACTGTGAGTTATTATCTTTATATGCACTGCATGTAGAATGCATAATAATAAGCATGGTTTTTATAATGTATTTAAGAATGATTTACTTCCTTAAATGTGTAATATATTTTGATATATCTTTGGTATATTGTTGGTTCATTTATGGTATATATTTTGTATATTTATGATATATATATATACCCATCATATATTTAGTATATTTTCAGTATATAATTGGTATATTTTTCTATAAATGGATGCTATCACATTTACATTATGCATTTTTATTATTTTTAATAATTACAATATTGATTTGAATGATAACAGTAGAACATGCTACCTAATGGGTTACGCTAGGATTATTGTGCGACAATACGGTAGAATTAGTTTGAAAATATGATATTTGTTTATCAAGATGTTAGTTATTGGAAAGGATGGCTGTGGATACTCAGTTGACTTAGTGTCTTGGGGCCAGTCATGCCGGTAGTGAGATTATGGATCCTCGATTGACCTAGTGTACTCAGGGCTAGTCTACTACCTTGAGTTGGGTAAATGAATACTTAGAGTTTTGGATAAGCCAGTTGGCTATTGATTTTGCGATCGAGGTTGCAGACTATTTAGGATTTTGCTCCGATCCTTCAATCAAAAATATTTTTAATGCATTTGTTATTATTATTAAAAGTGGATTTCAGCATCTGTATGAATTGCATGTATATATATATATATATAAACACACACACACACATATATATATATTTTATATTGATGCTTGATTGTATATGACTTAGGTTGCATGTATATATAATATAATAAATCGTTTAATGAGGTCTGATTCCCTTTAATATTTTTTTAGGAGATTCTTCTTCAAATCTCAGTAGTAGACCTCTTCGCTGATCTTCTTCAGCCCCAACTAGATTGTGTAAATTTATTATTTGAACTCTTATTGTATTCTAGAAACTGCAGTAGTAGTGTTATTGTAATAGTTGTGTTGTTTTATCTGAGAGTGGTATTTAAATATTGTATGATTATTTTTATTATGATATGACATATAAAGATTTATTTTTATATTGATTAAAGCTTTAATTTTTGTGTATTTTTATTTATTTATTTATTGCATGCATTTTTATTTTTTTAGGCTTGCTACAAGTTTCGGATTTGAAAGAATTCTCATTCCCTAGCATCGATCATGACTCCCCGGTTTGGGTCGTGACAAGCTTTATGCATGATCTCTTCAACCTTTTAGGCAAACTTTGAATCATCAAGGTTAAGATTGTTGAGCTAGATTCTCCTTTCAGATTTTCATATTTTTCTTTATTTCCTCTTGATACCTCCAGAGCTACTGATGCTGGCATCACTGCTTTGAATCAAGGCATTCAACTATTGTTGCATCAGGGTCATCTGGGTTTGAATATTCTAAATCATTGCTTCTTTGCTCATTGGGGATAGGTTGAGTGTCTGGGTTACTATGTTTAGGTTAAGGTGTTCATGGTAAGTGTTTCTGATAAGCTCAGAAAAGGTATAAAAGGTATAGGTTTGTTATGCTGTTGAAGAGGAGCATAATAAAGGAAGTTAGTGCCAAGAGCTGGCCACCCTTGAGTATTACAAGGTGGAATGTGTGTACCAGTCGGAGCTTAAGATGAAGGTTTGACATGTTAGAAGGGGGCTGATGGGATTATTGTCTGAGTAGGTAATGACAAGTTAATTGGAGGAACGAGAGTAGGTGGGTTGATGTGTGTTTCACGGGTTGAGATTGGTGGTGGACTAGAAGTTATGATGTTAAGGTTTAGGTTGGTTGATTATTAAATGGCTTTTAACCTAAGAGTTCCTACAGACGGCGTCACTTGATAACTTATTTTCAGAACTCCTGAGTTGGCGATCCTGCAAATGATCTATTAGGCAAATTTCGTAAGTGCATGGTTCGCAACAAGTAGTAAAGTGATGAATATGAGTATTATTCCCATGAGGAGATTGATACCAAGTACTAGCCCTAATTTTACTTCCATAATCTAACAAAATGGAATAATTGTAATGATAAATTAACTAATAAGAAAAGAAAACTTAAAGTTGAAATAACATAATTCAATAACTTAAAAGCTAGAGTCTGAATTTATTTCACTAGCTATTACTTGGATTATAAGATCTTTCCACAATTCAATTCATTAACTTAGTCAAAGGTAAATCACTCAAATTTTGTAGAGTCTCTTTCGAGTTCATCTAAGAATGAAAAGTTAATTACAACCTATTTTCATGGTCATGTCAATTAACTAGGGTTCATTAGGTTCCTTAATGATTTATTATTCCATGAAGGATTCATCTACTTTCATTATTGAGGTTCCTAAGTTTTATAAGTTTATGAGCTAATAGATCATGTAACTTTTATTGTCTCTAATCTACCCAAAAACATGCATTCAATTAGGCCTAAAATCAAATACAAGACAATAAGCACAACTTGTAAAATTGACTAAAAGTTAATATATTTAAAGGGAATAAGAATCCAAATAAGTAATAGACTAGCTACGCAAATTCAAAACCTAAAGAGAGTTTAGCCACACATGTTATGGTGATGAACACAAACAATATAAAGAGAATTAAAGATGAAGAAGAAATAGTGATTTTGGTTCTTGAATCTTGCATAACTCCTTCTTGAATCTCCTTTGAAATGTTTCTTCAAAAGTGTTCCTTTGAATAAGAATGACTATGAATGATTAGGGATCCCTAAAAATACCTTTTTATCTCCCTTTTACATTGCTAATTCAATGGAAACCTAATTTAACTTGAATTCCCGAATTTCCTCCAAAAAGGAAACTTTTTCTATGCGTCACCACTTAGATCACGACTGTGACACCACTTAGATCACGACTGTGACACGTCTTGAGATTTTTATCACCACTTAGCTCACGATCGTGAGTAAAGTGGTGATGAGCTTTTATAACTGTTTCAATTCGATCAGAAGGAAGCACGACTTGAGGCATGCTTGTGAACCATCCCATGACTCTTGAATGCTCTTTAATTAATGATTTAGCACAAAAGCTTCCAAACGAGGTCTTGTCCAGCTCTCCTTAATAAACTCTGCTTCCTTATTAATCTTTCCTATAAAACAGGGGAAATCCTTATTAAAATCAAATAAAACTCTTAAATAAACCAAGATTAAATAGGAAACTAGAATGAAGGTTGAATCTAAACAAAATACCTAATTAAACCCAAATTTTTCCCAAATATTATCAACTACTATTCAATATTTATTAAAATTCAATTTTAGAATAAGTGTAAAATTACACTCAACATGATCAACGAAGGGCAAAGTGACAGGTGGGGATGATCACTACAAACTCTTTGATGCCTAAGTCAAAAAATCTATAGAGAGAGTTTTAGAAAGATAAAGAGAGTAATGAGTATGAGAGAATACAATGAATGAGAATGAGAGATATGTGGTCTTATTTATAGGGATAGTAATGCTCAAACTTGAGAGAAATATGATTCCTTTTCGATGAAAGTCCTATGCATATTATGAGAGTGTTTCTTCCTATCTAAGAGTTTGCTTAATTAGGAACCTTTTCCTATTTGTTATAAGTGTCCTTCCTCTGCAAGCAACCTTGTTCAGGAAGATAAAAACCTTAATTAAACAGGAATATATATATGAGATATTAGTTAGAAAGAAAATAAAGAAGAGAAAGAAGGAAAAAAAAGTAGATATGCACAAAGGTGAAGGAAGAAGAGAAAGAAGAAAAAAAGAAAAAAAAAGGGAGAAGAAAAGAAGAAAACATAGATTTGCACAAAAAATATGCAAATAAAGGGAAAAAAAGAAAAGAGAGAAGGAAAAAAAAAGGTGGGATAAGAAGAATAAGAAAAAGAAGAAAAAGAAGAAAAAAAAATGGATAGAAGAAGAAGAGGACAAAAAAAACTACGTTTTAGAGAAACTTTTTCAATGTTTTTGTACTTTTAGAAATATTTTTTTAGTCATGATATTTTTTTTTCTTGTTTTGGTATATTTATAAAAATTTATAAATGAAAATGAAAATTATAAATTTTGTGAACAAATTTGAATAAAAATTTACAAATTTGTTCATAATTTTAATTTATTAATAATTTAATATTAAATATTTAACAGCACAATAATGAATTCCAACTCAAACTTTTTTTTTTTCAAATTATATAAAATACACACAACTCATAAGCGGTAAAAAATAACATACTTTCGTAAAACCATTACAATTTTATAAAGACACCACTTGCTTGTTTGTATTTTTCTTTTAAATTTTTTTTTCGCTTCATGCCGTTGATGGTTCTTTTAATGGTTCTGAACATTTAAAAGAAAAAAGAGAGTGACCACCAACGTTCCCACCCATTAAAATTCATCCCCTAAATCAATTATAGTTGATCTTTAAAATCCAGAAGGGAGCCTAGTCAAATACCATATGCATGTTTTAGGTAAAAAGAACCTTAATACTCCCTCAAGACTTTTCTCATTCAGCATCCAAATAAGAGCCATGGGGTTTAGGGACCTTCCGGCTATGAAAATTGCAACAACATGAAAATGGGAATTGTAGTACAAATCAGCTGATAACAAAGAAATTGCAAAATCCTAGTAATTATACTGTTGAATACAAACATGCAGAAGTAATTTGTAGGAGTAATATTCCCACCACACAATGAAATTCAAGACATGTATCAAACAAAAGCGCAAAGCGAGGAACCATTTAGATTCTACTAAGTATTCCACGGTTGTCATAGATTACAGATGAACAATCCAACAAAAAGAACATAGTTCTAGAGTTCAGTCTCTTCAAACTTCACTGGATTACCGCTCATGCCTCAGAAAAAAGACCAGTTTATAAACATAAAGCAGTTGCAATGCGCATTTTCTTCTTCGTTTAACACCTTCCAGGCCACTGCTCTCTCATGCGAGACTGGCCTACCCATGCTTGACAAACACATACCGCCTTGAAGGCAAGCAAAACCCTGGCAGAATGGAAAATTAAAAACACATATTAGATGAGGAGAATGACTCAATCATAGCTGATGCTTGCATTATTACTGAGCATAAAACTTGTAATTATATTGGAGTTCTTTATGTTTTATCTGCAAACCTGTTGCATTATCTGTGGAATTCGGAACAGAGAGTCTTTCGTCCATGATCATCAAATATCTTTTCCAGAGTTATGTCTTGCAAAGCAACCAAAGTTGTCTCTAACATGTCAAGACCTGCTTGGTTTGCAAAAGTGAAGACTGGCAGTGCCTGCATGTGCTATAGACCAGGTACTGTAGACTTGGGAGAATAGTTTAGAACTACGTCAAGTTTGAATTCACTTCCATACACATTAATATAAAAAGCAAATAACGCATCAACTTCCACATATATTATTAATTCAATTTGTACTGGGAGCAAAAAAATTCAAAATATAGGTTTGGACACTGGTAATGACAACATGTAATGATTCATTGTCTCAATGAATGCATCTGATAAGAAAGCAGCAAATTATAATCACAGATCAACTAGAGTGTCGGACTACTAGAATATGCTATTCGATGTAACTACACACCTTCAGAGAGCCGCACATGATAGCATCTGTGTGATGCTTAAGGATGGATTCACCTCCGTCACTGCCAGTTTTAAGTAACTCCACCCAAGTAGCACCTGCAATGTTAAGGACATGGCATCAATTAAAACAGTTGACATCTATTTAATGCAGCATTAAGCATTTCTAGCCCACAAAATTCCAAACTAGCTTATGGGGTTTTACATTGAAGCCACACAGTCAAGCATCAAACAAATAAGGTCTCATTTTCCTCCACACCCTTTTTTTTTTTTTTTTTTGGTTGCGTAACTACAATTCTTGACATGAAAGCACCGAGTGTAGGAAAATTAACTGAATTTTTTTAAAAAATAAAAATAAATGAAAGATATTTAATGTTTGGTAGTTTGAATTTTGTTAATTAATCTTTATAAATTAATTAAAATCTAATAATTTGAATTTAATTATGAATTTTTTAATTTGAATTTTGTTAAATCTTATCAACATATCATTGTATTATTAAATATTTTAATCGACCTAGAAATTCAAATTATTATATTATAAATTCAAATGTTATATAAAATCTCAACTTTTATACCTGTAATTCTAATGCAATAAATTAAGACTTTATTATATTTTATTTTATGTAAAATTGTCAAAAAGAAAATTGGAAGAAAAGAAAAAATTATGTTGATATATATACATACATCGTTCTCATGTATATATGAGAACCTCATGCTATAGAGTGGTGTTCTCTGTTTCCTTATGATATATAAACCATTTGCAAATCAGAAAAAAAAAAATTGCAAAAACTACAATTCCCTCATAATAATCAATTAATGCCCAAAGTAGCCTTAATTATCATTTTCTTGACTACATAACTAACAGATAATCAAACAAACGACATGAGATGAGACAAATGCATGAGATTTTCCTACTAGAACAACAACTTGTTTACATCATAAGATTATAGCATACCTCAATCATTTAATGAATGACTGTTTCACATCAAAATTGTGAATAATTGGTATTAATATCACTCCTAGTGTCATCAGACGAAAGAATACTAATTTCCCATCAGTGGAATTGAACGAGAAAAAAAAAAAAAACAAAAAGAATAGGATATAAAATGACTCATGATGATAATTTAGTTCTGAACGGACTGGTTATCTTGCTGAGGGAAGGAGTTGGGGCAGCGAAGGGAATAGGACACGCCTGTAATTAATTGAAAAAATTGGATATTTGATGTTACTGACTTATATTTTTTTGAAACATTTTTGTAAAGAATCTTTTTTCCGTTGTGATTGTCAAATACTATTAACCAGCACAAAATAGAAGCTTTTTAATTTTCTTTTTGATCTTCGAAGAATATGGCTCGTGTTATTGGTTATCTGGAAAGCTCTTGAAATTAATTAAGAAATCTTTTTTAAACTAATTGAAGTGTTAATTTTCCATCACAAAGGTGGGGTAAGGGGTGGAGGTTATATATATATATATATATATATTCTGCGGAAGAATTTAATGTCATGGTACTCTATCTATAGATATGTTAACTTATTTACAGTCAATAGCAACCTAAACCAAGTATATATATTTATATAGTTAGTAGGAATATGCTCAAACATTTTTTTTTCATAAAAAATCATAATTTTATTATATGAAATATGCGGAAAAACCAACTAGTACAAATTGTAGAGGTTGATGAACCCCACCCCTACATTCACATGCTCCTAATTAGACTTGCTACAATTACTCAATTAAGTAGTTAAAAGCAACAAGAAGTGCGCACACATACACAGAACAAGCGCGCGCATATATATATATATATATAGACCTTTTAGGTGTCTATCGCTTAGCTACCAACTACACAATGCCCTACTTCTTGAATATGTACAAATCAACGTGCCTTCTGATTTGCATTCGGAGAAATTTCAGATCATGGTACGTACCCTGGAAAGCTCATATAGCTAGCTTCATTACCTGAAGCATACTGAGAGGCTGGCAAAGTTAAGTTGAGGTACCACTGACTTCTACGAATTATCTACAAAACAACAACGTTGTACTATTCATTAATATAAACATTTTAAAAATAATTAAATCATGTACTTGTAGGACAACAGGTACAATAGAAATCTATTCAATGTTCCTCTTGATAATTTATTTTTAAATTTTTACTAATTGTTATAGAAAGCAATTAGGAAATGTCATTAATAGGTAGTTGTATTTAGTGATAAAACACATTTTATGGCCTTTTTCTCATTTGCCAATCTACTAGCAATGGCAGTTCGAATTATCACGAGAAGAAGCAAATTAATTCATTATTTTCTTTTTATAATTAGTGTCAGAGAGTGGGTTAGTGGAGATGCAAATACTGGGACGACAATTGCAGTCGCTAAAATTCTTGCACGTTGTTAGATCATTAGCGAAGAAAAACACTTTCTATTAAGTGATATTGAAGAACAAAGTTGGGTTTAATAACAATTCAATTTCTTAAGTTAAGGATTAGATGATTAAATCACTTCTTCTAATTACATATGTCTCCTCAACTGCTGTGGAAAAATGCTTGTAACTGTAATAGTTTTAGCCACGAGGTAATCTGTTGTAATTAATTAAGAAAACACACAGTTTGAATTATATTTCATGGAGATTAATTTTCATATCATGGCACTCTAAAGATTTTAAACCAAGTAGATATAGTTAGTACGAATAAGCTCATACAAATTATTATTTTGGAAAAATCATAATTTTATTATATAAAATGAGGGGAAAAATCAACCTTACACAATATGTAAAGGTTGATGAAAAAAACCCTTCTTAAAGCTAAGCAAATCATAGTGAAAGGTATTTTCTTAGAGAAGAATGCCACTTACAAAGAAGAAGAAAAAAAAAATATATATATATATATATATATATTTTATATATATATATAGAAGCAACACAATGAAATATGCCTAAAAACAAACCAACAGACCCCAAAATCACAAGAAGGAAATCCAAAGGCAGCATCAACATTGTGTCATGTCAAACACCAAGCAAACAGCAGAAGCGACAGAAAACAAACAGAAAGAGTAGCAAAGGACAGCAGAACAAGAAAAAAGACTGCAACTCAAGCATGAGATTAGATTAGGAGACCAGCACAATCTTTGATTATACACTAGCCTAAATTCTATAATACTTGTAAATTTTCTTCTCAAATATTAATCTTTGACTATATATGAGCCTTTTTCCACCCACTACCAACAACAATTGGGATTATCACTAGAAGCAGTGAGCCCTTGCAAATTTAGATTATTTTTACTTATTTATATATATATATATATACACACATATATATAGCTATTAATTACTGAACAAGCTCATACATTTTGTTGTAAAAATCATAATTTTTTATTATATAAAATGAGAGGAAAACCAACCAATACAATTTGTAAAGGTTGATGAAAAAATTAAGCAAATCATGATAAAGAATATTTACATAGAGAAGAATGTCATGACTGACAAAAGAAAAAGAAGTAGAAGCACTTGAATGAAAAATGCACAGAAACAGAACCAAATCACAACAGCACTTCAATGAAAAACCCCAAAGAGGGCAGCAGCGTTTTGTCATTTGTGGTGTCAGCACAGAAAGAGCAGCTCAGCCCTGAAGTTTTGGTGTTTTCAGAACCAAAGAAGAGCAGCAGGCTGACGACAAAAGTAAAATTCAACATTTGCGATGCAACAGTTCCAAACCAACCAATCAACCGAACAGATACATATATAATATAATTTGTATTAAGAAGAAAAGAAGTCAAAACAATAACCAAACCAAAAATGGAAGAAACAAAGAAATAAAGAAATTACCTGCAATGCAATCCAAATAAATAAAATTTGTTGGCTGGATTAATGCTTGATTATTTCATCATCAATTTCGATGCGAGAGATGTGAGAGATTTTGGACCAATCAGAATCAGAATCAAGTTGTGTCCCCTCCTTCTCCTTGTTGTAACGCTCTGCTAAAACAGGGCATCTGACTATCTTCAATTCTTCTTTTGGAGTGATCTTGTTTTGGAGCAGAAGTTGTGGTAATGCCTTCAACTTTGGGCAATCTTCAAAAATTAAAGAGCGAAGACATGGCATGATAATAACATTTGTCTTCATCACTTCACCATCATTCCACTCTTCCCAATTCTCGAAATCACTGAAACAAAGATCTTTCAACTTGGGAAACAAGGGAACGGATGAAGTATGAAGACTTGCTTCTTCTTCTTCTATTCCCCAAAACTCAATGCCTGTCCTTTTCAGATTGGTAAAGTATTGTAATGCAATAGATTCCAGGCATGGCAACTTCCCCAAATTAGGAGGCAAACACTCACAATTATTAAGATCACTGAGTTCAATATTCTTCAAGTGAGTTAAAGACAGCATCCAACTGGGAGAAAATGATGTGCCTTCATAGTCTGCTACAATTAATGCTTCCAAATTAGAAGGTGGCTCTAACACTTGAAGTAATTCTTCATTATGACCTGCCAATGCTAATTCTGATTCTTCCTCTGCTTTATCGAACAATAGAATCAATCTGCTGATCTGTGACTTGTTCTTGAGTGAAGCTTGCTTTGCCCTACTTAAATTTCTAACATTTCTTAGACCCACTATTCGAAGATCTCCTCGAAGCCTATTAAGTTTTTCAAAATCTGCAAGACAGAATGCATCCTTGTCCTCCTCATAACCAACATCGACCATATCTAATGCCCTCAGACAACTCAATCTCCCAATTCCTTTTGGCAATACACGACCTTTCCCAAGTAATTTATAATTATACAGATGCCTCAAGTTGTCCAGTTTTACAATTCCATGAGGCAACTTTTTCAACTCCTCACATTTGCTTATATCTAAGGTTTGCAAATTATATAATTCACCCACTGCTTCAGGCAATTGTTTCAATTTTCTATTACGAGACAAGTCAAGTCGCCTTAAATGTATCAACTGACTTATTGTTGATGGAATTTCTTCCACAAAACAATCACGTAGATCTAAAGATCTCAAACAAATCAATTGATTGAACAAATTAGGCAGTGCATTTAAGACTGACACTCTTGAGAACCAATTGGAGTCAATTATGAGGCCACGCAATTTCTTCACACCATAAACAGAACTTGGAAATGAAGAAGGAGAATCCTCTTTTATTGAAGAAAGCATTATCCTTGCATGGCGTGCTTCTTTACAAACACCCAAGACTGAGGCTGAACCTAGCTCCTCTACTGGATCATCCCTAACTTCAATGCTAAAACATTCATTCCTCGTCATATAAAGTGCAAAATCATGCACTATGTCATGCATCTTACACATTTCTGTACCCAATTCCACTCTTTGAAACTCTTGGAAGAATGATCGTGCTGCTAAAGTTTCGAAACACTCCTCTCCTAATGTCTCCATGTCTTTTGCTCGTGTTTCCCTAAGATAACCATGAGCCATCCATGACTCAATTAATTTGTGTTTTTCAATCTTATAGTCCTTAGGAAAAATGGCACAATATAAGAAACATTGTCTCAAGGTTGGAGACAAATCTCGATAACTCAACCACAAATGAGGGAACACATCAACTTCAGCTATTTCTAGTTCCCAAACTTCACTCTTCAAAATGCTCTGCCACTCAGTTCTGGACTTTTTAGAACGCAAAACTCCAGCTACACTCCTTACTGCAAGTGGCAGACCTTTACACTTGCTTAGGATTTTCCTACCGATGTCTTCTAGTTGTTGCCCCTCTCCACCACCCCATCCAAAAAATGCAATTTGACTAAACAATAACCAACAATTATGCTCAGATAACTGTCCTATTGGGTATACGTCATTGCAACCTATGGCACTTGCAGCATTCTCCTTACGTGTAGTCACCAGGATTCTGCTTCCTGTTGAACCATACTTGAGACATCGTTTCAAATTCTCCCACTTTGAATAATGGTCTTCCCATACATCATCAAGTACAAGAAGAAATTTCTTTCCCTCAAGAGATTTTTGAATTTTTTGCAGTACAGTTTTCAATTCAACCAAATTTGAGGCAGATTGACTAAGACATTCAAGGATTGCTTTGGCAACTCGGACCTCATCAAATAAATCCGAGACGCACACCCACATTCTTTCCTGGAAATGGGCTTTCACCACACTATCATTGTAGGCTAATGAGGCCAAGGTTGTTTTCCCAATCCCACCCATCCCTACAATAGAGATGATGTGGAGTTTTGGTGTTTGGGTGCTCTCATTCAACAACTTGTTTATGATTACATCTTTTTCTTCCTCTCTACCTTTGATCTCTTCTACATCAGGCAAAGATGTAGTCTTACGTCGTTCAAACACTTGTTGTTGTATGGTAGTTTCCATTTGACGAAAACTAAATTTGAACAAACGTTGCTCATTCAGAATAGCATCAAATCGTTCATTAAGATCTTTGATCGTAACACCAATATCATGACGCAAACAAACTTCTCTACAGCAACGAAAGCAAGAGAGGCAGGTTAAGAAGTGCAGTACCTTCTTGTTGTTGCTATTGTTCTTCTGAAGAGCATTTTCATTATCCCCTTTGATTAGCGATTTGCCAATTGCAGTTCTCCACTCGTCTACCACATCATCCATGTTGTAGGAGATGTTTTTGAGCTTAGACATCCAGTGTTTGACTCCATGCTCCTTTGGTAGTCTGTCCTCTGCATCAGCCAGCACAGCTTGGACGGCCAAGAATTTGGTGGTCAGAGTTTCTACTTCTTTTCTGACTCCGACAAGAAGCCTAACCTCCTGGTTAATCTCACCAACAATGATTGAGGTTAGTTCTTCAACGACTTTGGAAACAATTGCCTCAGCAGCCATCGTTACAGTACATGGAATTGAGTTATCAACGAGAAGAAAAAGAAGCAGAAATTAGATGCCAAAAGGTGTTTGTTTGTGATATCAAAACGTGCCATGCTTGCTTGGACATTTATATTATACGTAGCAGATCAATGAGAAAGAATTAGATGTCGATGTCTGTGCTATGAAAAATGTCTAATACTTGGTTTTGTTTTTCATTAAAAATATCTTATTATATATGTGGTGGGAAACATTTTGTCAAAAGAGAAAATTTTTTTTTTTCTCACACAACACAGTCCATTAATAAATGCATTTTGTATTTATTTTTTAGAATTTTTTTGGACAATTATTTTTTTTATATAATTTAAATGGCATAGTAATCTTCTATTTAAAATAACTATTTCACAATTAAAATGTTTATAATATTCTATTTAATTGCACCTTTTATAAAACTTCATATTTTTTAAATTATTTTACTTTGTAAAAATATATTTATTTTTGTGCAAGTGATTTTGTTTTATGAGACAAAATTGAATACGTTCTTATATACTTATCAAATTCATTCCTATAAATGTACAATATTTATTTCTCTTTTCATATTCTAATATCAATATAATTGAATTTCCAATTATTTATTTTATATTCTAAGAATTACTTTTTTAATTAAATCATATATTTAAATTTACATATTAAATATACAATATAAACAAAATTTTAAATATTAACGTATTTCATTATAATATATCTCAAAATATACATTCAAATAATTAAAAACGAATCATAATCAATAAAAATTTATAACTAAATAATAAAATCTATTATGACTAAAATTTTAATCAAGAATCTATATTTTTTAGTTAATAACATGTAAATATTATTGATTTTGATTTTCTATTTTGATTTTTATTTGTAATACAAAAAATTTAAATATATATTTAAAATTTAAGAAATATTGAACATTTAAAAAATAAATAATACATTAAAATAAGTAAACATAAAAAATTTAAATATTACATTATCTAATAAAAGATTATGCCATTTAAATTACAAAGAAATTAAATATCCCCACCAAAAGAAGAATAGGTAGTCGGAAGCCAAATATTTGGGACAACTCGTATGAATTAATGTGTAGTCAATACTGTGACATGGTCATCAAAAAGAGAAATTTCGCATTGGAATTTAATTATATGTTCCAGGGTCGATGATGATGGGATATGACGACTACCATTGAAAAATTCCACATGAATTAATTGAAGTAATTAAAGAAGAAAAAGAAATTATAATTTTAAGCTCTTGAATCTTTCACTCATTTTCTTCAATCTCCTTTAGAATGTGTATTAAAGAATGTTTCTAAAAAAATAAGAGTGAATTAAAACTATCTTTTTTATCACTCTTTTATATCTAAAATTCAATGGAAACCTAATTTGACTAGAATTCATAAGTTTCCTCCAAAAAGGAAATATTCTTCTGCTCAACACGGCTTAAACATGGATGTGTCATGTCCTTTGCTTTATGGCATGACTTCGAACACGACCATGAGCCATCCTATGCTAAACTTTCACATTTTCTTCAACTCGGACATAAGCAATCACGACTTTGATTATAACCATGTAGTTCTCATGCACTATACTCTTCATCAATCTAAAAGGGACATTACTTCAAGTGTAGTCATATATTATACCATCCCTATTGAATGTATTTTCATCTTGTAATATGGACACAAGCTTGCCCCTATG
The DNA here is from genome assembly GCA_947683625.1 of Mallotus nudiflorus. NCBI lineage: Eukaryota > Viridiplantae > Streptophyta > Magnoliopsida > Malpighiales > Euphorbiaceae > Mallotus > Mallotus nudiflorus. The sequence goes on from CANTUR010000124.1 coordinate 476,120, forward strand.
TGGCCATGTCATAGCTTTCCTTTACCATTTGGGCTTCCTTTTAATCTCTCCTTCAAAAAGGGGAAAAACTTATTAAAATCAAATAAAAACTCTTAAATGAACCAAAATTAAATAGGAAACTAGAATGAAGGTCCAACTTAAACAAATGCCTAGTTTAACCTAGATTCTACCCAATTATTACTAACTATTCATTCAAAATTCATTAAAATTCAATTCTAGAATGAATTGAGTATAGTGGCCACTATTAACCTATGACTAATTTCTCAATGAATTGAGTATAGTGGCCACTATTAACCTATGCCCTTATCTATTATATTTTTCTTGTTAGTGTTTTCAAAATCCTAACACTATAAGATTTTGTTTAGAAATGACAATATGTCCTTAAAAAGGTATTTTTGGGTTGAATTCTAAAAACATGTTTTTGCCCTTTTCATTTAAAGGAGCATTATAATTCCTTTCTCTTGATTGAATTTGGTACATCCATCTTTGATTTCTATAAACCTTTGAGGATTTTTTAGGTGGGTTATTTCCTCAAACTTTGTAGTGTTATTTCTGAATTCTAGTCAAGTAGGTAACTAAAATATGATAATTTTCCATCATGTTTTCCCCCCTTAATTTTAGTGGTGGGTTTGGTTCAAAATATATCTATTTTTCTTGGCTCCTTGTCATTTTCTTCTATTTAACCATCAAAGTTCTCTTCTTATCTAGCAGTTGTTAGCAAATGGCTAACTAATAAGGGTGTATGTGTGGAATAAAGTATTTTCACTTGTTGCAAGTTGTAGAGGACTGCAAAAAAGCTCACCTTTAATTTAGTCTAGCCCTCAGGGTCATCTTCTTACACTTACATGTATGTATCTACTATGAATTAAATAAATTTAGATATTTGATTATTTTTTAGCCTTTTTCTTTTATACTTGCAAAAATTTAATAGAAATCAAACTGTTGTATATATGGCCTAGCAAAATTTGCTCAAGTTGACATATTATTCATAATTTTAGCACAATTTAACATATTATTTACAATTTTAACACAATTATTTTGCTCATGAATTAAAAAATAAAATATATAATATTTGAGGTGAATTAGCTAACATTTATTATTATAGTTACACATTCATATGAAGGCTTAAACTAGATAAAAAGGAGATAAATATAGTCTTTATAAATTAAATAAAATTTTCATTCCCACTTTATATATTTTTTTAAAATTATTGAAATTTAAATCTAACTAATTATTATAATTAGTATTTAGATGATATGGATGTGGAATTTACAAAATTAGAGATTAGCTACTTCACTTTAAATGTCATATATTAATAAAGTTACAATTGTACTAAAATTGCAAATAATTTGTCAAATTAGGTTAATTTTGCTAAATTTTAAAGTATGGCATAAATTTCCAATAGTTAACACACACACACACTTTTTAGTTAATGGGGAGACTATACAGCCTAAGTATTGATGGACTATAGAATAAGACATAGTCCTCCCTTTTTAGATCAATTATGGCATAATTCAAGTCCTGTATCTTAAGATGTCTTTAGAAAGAAATTATCACTTAACTACTCACTGACTATATATACCTTTCTTTATGATACTAATTTTGTTTTTCCTTTTTAATTAATTATTGAACCACCTTTAACTTTGCCTCTCTATGAAAAGAAAATGACAATTGTGAAATATAATTATGACATATACATTATATATTATAAATTTAATTATTAGATATAACATTTTATAATAGTTAATAAAAATGGTTAATTCCTAATATCACAAGGGAGAGAGATAAGGGAGGGGAAGGTTCAAACTCTACACTCCTTAATAAAGTATCCATACCTTCTGCCACTTAAACTACTTGTGGGGAACATTAGATATAACATGTACAAGATTTTATCCATCATGTTTATGATGATATGGGAATGCCATCTAATACGTGAGCAAAAATGAAAAACTGAATCAAATGATTGGTGTTGAATAAAAAATTATCTCAATTAGGCTAAACCCAAACCCTGCATGTAACCTGACCCAAGCTACCAAAATGAGAGAAAATAGAAAACAAGCATCCATGTTCTGTGTCATTTATACATATAATTTTAGGAGCATTTTTATTGGTTTTAAAATATATTTCGTGTAAGTTTATTTAATTTTTATTAATTTTACTTGCATTTAGCATAATATTATTCAATTTGCATTTTAAAGAATACATTTGCATGTTTGTTTAATAATTAAGTGTATTATAGTATCTAATTAAATTATTTGTTATAGTTTTATGAATTGAAGCTAGCGCACGACTGTGTCTGGAAAGTCTCTTTGCACAAATTGCATACATAGGCTAGCACATGATTATTTGCTCATTAAGAATCTTGCACGCTCCACCACACAATTGTGCAAGAAGGTATGCACTGGCATGATTAAAGCCAAGCTTGATGAAGAAGCTTTGCACACCCCACCACACGACCATGTATCAGGCCGTGCATGAATTTGGAATAGTACACACTCGAGTGCATGGCTATGCACTAGGGACTGCATATAAAATTAACATACACACTTGCATACATGCCCTAGTGCACACTCTTGTGCATGGCCATGCTCCAGGATGTGCACTCATGAAAAATCTTCCTCTTTCATTCAAGATTATGAATTTAGAAGATTTCAAAATTAGAAGAGTACAAAATGACAATATTCTAAAATTAGAAGTTTTGGGGGGTAAGAAATGGCTATAAAAAAAGGATCAAATCATTAATTCTGGAGGGGCAATTCATTCAAATGAGCATTAAAATATATTTTGAGCAGAGAAGAAGTAGAGTTTCAAGTCAATCACATTCAAGCATAATTGTTCTCATGTTCATAATATCTTTGATTATAATTATTTCCATCATGTCTAACTAACTTACTTAGGGTTTGGATTTGTGTAGCTAGACTATTGCTTGTTTGGATTTTTATGTTTTAATTCAATAAGTTAATATATTTAGTTAATTTTATAGGTTGCTTTTATATGTTCTTGTATTTGATTTTAGGCCTGATTAAATGCATGCTTTTGGGTAGATTAGTAGAGAATGAAAGTTGCATGATCTATTAACTCATAGACCTATGAAACTTAGGAACCTTAATCACTACAGTAGACAAATCCTTCGGGGATTATTAAATTGCTAAGGAACTTAATGAGTCTTAATTAATTTACTTGACCATAAAAATAGGCAGTGATTAGTTTTAACATGCTTGAATGATCTCAAAAGAGACTTTAAGTAATTTGAGTAATTTACCCTTGACTATATTAACAAGTTGAATTAAGATTAAATCCTATAATTCAAGTAAGTGTCTAGTGAAGCGAATCCTAGCTATATCTTTCAATTTTGAATTTTTATTTTAGATTTAGAATTTATCTTTGTTAGTTAATATAGTTTTTTTATTTCAATTAAATTTATTTTGTTAGCTTGTGGAGATAAAATTATGGCTAGTGCTTATTATTAATCTCCTCGTAGGAATGATACTAAATACTAGAACTTTACTACTTGTTGCAAACCATGCACTTACGAAAATTGCCTAACAATCCCCTAAATTAACGAGGATGAATCCATAATTTTTTTTCAATTTTGATTATCAATAGCTATTAACCAGCACAAATGGAAGCTTTTTCATTTTCTCGTTGATCTTCAAAGAATATGGCTCATATTATTGGCCATGAGGAAAGCTCTTAAAATTAATTAAGGAAAAAATATATATATTAACTAATTGAAGTGGTTAATTTCCTTCTGCAAAAGGAGAGTACAAAAAAATTTCATATTATGGTACTCTATCTAAATATATGTTAACTTTTTTACTGTTTTTTTTGAAATAAACTTCTTTACAGTTAATAGCACTTAAACTAAGTATATATATTTATATACTTAGTAAGAATAAACTCATACATTATTTTTTCAAAAAATCATAATTTTATTAAATGAAAATAAGGGAAAAAATAACTAGTACTGTGACACCCCTCCCCACCAACACCTTCATTAGTTGATTGCAAAGATCATCTAACTAGAGCATCGATGCAAAGAGGTATCACTTCTAAATAAACTTAAAATTCCCACACTTTAATTTTTAATTTGTCTCGACATGTAAACAATTTTCATGCACAACCATAATTGTGAAGGAACTTATTTTGAGTTGTGTAATATGCTTATAGTAGAAAATTAAATAAATGTTAAATTGCACATCAAGCATATCAAAGATAGGGATAGATGACAAGAGATACCTAATATGTATATACATTATAACTAAGCACTAGTATGTTAGCTTTAAGATACAACTACTTGGTCACACAAAACTTTATACAAAAATTTATCTCCAAAATGATTGTAACCCTTTTTGTATCAACCAATCTATATAGAATAAAGTAAAGAAAATGGTATAGGATACATCAAATCCTAGAGTATGCCTAACCTTTGTCTCGTCTTGCCTAACTTCCTATCCTATAATCATCCCGTTGTATGTTGTAGTACTATATTAAAATGCTATTTATGTGTTACAACATTAACTTAGAAAAGATAAAAGTGAGGGAATGAATAATTTTTGGAGAAAATACCCAGTGAGTGATAAGTACAATAAGGAATGTGAATAAAAAGGAAAATATAGCATAATGTACAATGGAAAAGAGTATTAAACAAAAATAATAAAATTTACAGATGATTATAAATTATCTTGTATTAAAAATTTGTAATGATTCTCACTTAATTCATATCTTATGTATGTATATATTTTTTAGCATTATAATAGCTTCTTTAGACTTCTCTCATAATAATCAACTAATTTTATTTCATCTTATCCACAAGTTCTTCCATTAACGTAATAGTATAAAGCTCTCAATCTCAAGCTAATAACTTTCAAACTATATCAAAAACTATATTTTCAAATAATATTATTAATCACCAATTTTATAATCATAAAGTGCACAAGTTTATTAGCACTAAAGTATTTAAACATAAGAGCATGAGAATGCACTACATAAATGCATAATTTCACAAGTTGCTATTAATGTGATGGGTACCATTAGGCACATCGAAGGTTCAAAATAATTGTATGCATATAAATAATACCACTTGGATTTGTCACAACAGCATATTAAATCTCAAGCGCTATCCACAAGACAATTATTAAACATTTGGGCAATACAAATTTCAATTTCCCTTAATTTATAACCACACTTAAAAGTAAAAATAAAGTCTTTAAATCATACGAGCTATTGTGTCTCGAACACAGTCTGACATCTTGTAGAATCCAGTTGTACCCTAAGTACGATCTTACTACAACCTTTCTTGTTGCGTACACATGTGTACTTAATTACTTAAATATATTTATATATATACATGCCCTTCTTTATTCCTTCTTTATTCACTTTATTATTATTATTATTATTATTATTTTTTTTTTTTTATTATTATTATTATTAGTAGTTCTGTAATTTATTTACCTTAAATACAACTTAGCCCATGTGTGGCCCATATTCACATGACTTCTAAAAATATTAGTTATTGTTATTTGTTCCTAGTCTTCACCACTTTACCATCCCAAGTGTAAGAATTTATATATATATTGCATTACTCAAATCCAAAGCAGCAATCATTGCATTAACCAGTTGGCCACTTCACTGCAACACTTGCCTTCTTTAACTCTTTATTTATTTCTAATATATTTTATTCAATACTTGTAAAATTCTTGTAAGGTTAAAACAAACATTCAATAAGTGTTCTTTAGTGAGGTGACACTGAAATTTTTTGTTGCCATTCTTTGGACAAATATCATTCTATTAAACATTATAACATAGTACAACAAAGTTAACCACATTTTTTAGTGGTTCTCTTCAAGATTGCACACCTAAAATGGTTTTTTATGCTTAAGAAAAGAAAAGAAAACATCCAGAAGTTGTAGAGTACTAATTCACCAAGAGTACATGTTTCAAATGAATCAGTAGTATCTCAAAGGAGGTTAATAAAACTTTTAAAAAACCCCTAAATATTCAGCAACATGAACCAATATTCCAATCAATTATATATGTCAAGAAGAAGAGAAAACACGTAGGAATTTACACAATAAGAATTGAAAACACATAAATTGAGTAGAGAAATCAAAGAAGCCAATAGAAACTGAATAAAAAGGAGGTTAACACAGGATTCACTCATCTGTTTGCTCTCAAACTCGTGTTCTTCTGCTTAGTAGCTCTGCGCTATTCTTATATATATATATATATATATATATATATAATATAATATAATATAATTACATGATAAACACAAATGGAGATTTTTATCTCCAAATTATGGATAAGTATTACATCTTAAATCACAAGAGAATGACACCTAGCTCTCTCCTTTTTTCAATCCTTTAATTAATTTAATTTTAATTATTTTTTTGCTTGATCCCCGTGTAATGCCCACCTAATGCATTAGGTATTAATTTCAAATGTTTTTCAGTCATATTGTTTTAATCATAGTTTAAGCTAAAAAGCTTCAAATTGAGTGGTCTTTGATGATATGAAAAATTTCAACAGTTATCTAAAACTATTCCTAATTTAGCTTGATCTGATTCAAACACTATATTAGTGTAATAAAAGGAAACATTTTATTGCTCAGTTTCCATCACTAGTATGAGTAAGGTGAATTGTTTCATAGAGTTCTTTTGCTAAACACCTTCAATTGAAGAAAAATCAAATTTCAATTACTCTAGACACAAACATTTAATAATCTAGAAAGTTTAGTTTTGATATATATTGTATAGAATTATTGGTAAATTTTTAAATTCACCCTATTAAATCTGTTATAGTTGGCAGCTTCATAAGTTTATGTAGTTTATTGATGTTATCATACTAGATGAGGTTCTATTATTTTTGGATGTGTAAAACAAGTGAATTATGATATACTTCAGCTAAACAAATAGAAATGAGGTTGTTATACAAGTAAATACAAGGAAAGGGAAGGAAGCAATGAAAGTAAGTGAATAACTTAATGTTTTATGTTAAAATAACACTTAAAATAAATAATTATAAATTTATTTGTTAAGCTAGTTGGTTAAGAGGAAAATATGTGTTATAATTGATATATGATAGTTTTTTTATTATTGTGTTAATGGTTGAATGTTTTTGAGATGAGATTGTACATATAAAAGAGGTTATACTTGCGAATGATGGTTGCTGAATTCGGGTGTCTTGTTTATGTAAGAACATAATACTTGTTAAAGCCATATATGGAGTTCTATAACTCCAAATTAGGTTCCATTTGATCCTATAAAAACTTAAAGATGTTACTTACACAATTGATAGAAATAGAAAAAAACTAAATTTTGTTGTCTTGAAGGTCAATTTGAGCAATATTTTTGTAGCATAGTATTTTTATGGTAGAATTACCATGGTGGGTTATTTTTATGTTTCTCCTTTTGATACATATCCAATTGATGTGAAATTAGTTGCAAATTAATTTATACTTGTAACTATATTGATCTAGAAAATATGACTTTAATATTCATACTATGGAAAGTTTTATGAATTTTTGAATTTACACTATCGAATATGCTATATTGAAATTTGGTATATTTTTGGTATACCTTGGGTATATTATTGTTCTTATGTATTATGAGAATGTTAATTGTTTAATGGAGTGGTATGTGATGTATATTAAAATATAGAAAATATGGTTGGATGAGTATGAGGATGCAATGTTACTTATGAATAAGACAATATTGCGTGCGTTAAGGAATCCCTTTAAAATGTCGTAATAAGGCTAAATAAATATTTGGTACCAAATTATGATGGACTATGTACGTATGAGGATCCTTGAATAATTGAAAAGAAGCTGTGATTATATATATATAATTTATAAGTTCATTGTTGTTCAAAAGAAAATACTATGATACTATGACTATGCACATATTATAAATGCATAGTTAAATATTGAATGGATTAATACTTGATAATATTACATGTTTGAATGAGTTAATTTTAATAGGATATTATGTTATTTATTTACTGAGTTATAAGCTCACTCCTTTGTATTATTTTTTAGGATTAGAAGAATTGTAGTCTGTATTAAAGAAACATTTACATCAATAGCACTAGCATTGTGTCAAGTGGGTCAACAGTAGGTCGTCTTCAGTTATATAGAATGTAATATGCTTAGTAAATTTTCATATTTTTTTAATAAGGCCAGTGTATTGTATATAAATAACATAAGGAAAAATGTGAATTACTTGATGTTGTAAGCCTTTGTGGTGTGCATTATGTGCTATTTTTATAATTATTCTTTTATATATGTTGACTTATGACATCCTTAACAAGTGTCACATTTAGTGGTATCAGAGCATGGTTTAGAATCCCTTAGGATAGAAGTGTGAATGCATATATACATGTTAGGAATACATGTAGGTGTTAAAAAAATAAAAAAATAAAATTTAAATTAATTAAGAATATGTGTTTGTATTTTTCATAGGATGATTAGAGAGGGTGTGACAAAGAATCCTGTTGACCCAAGTAAGTCTGAGTTTGTGCATGGAGTCGAGCATGCAAATGCACCACCACAACCAACCAAGGAATTACCACCATTAATTTCTTGAGACTTTATAGCAAATAATGTAGCAGTGCTACAAATAATTAATTGGGTAGCCAACTAGCCAATTCAACAGCCAATAATGCAACTAATAGCAAAAGTTAGAGAAATAGAGGCTAGAGACAATACTTATGACAGATTGAGAAAATAAGGGGCTATAAAATTTAAGGGGACCACTGAACTTGAGGTAGTAGAGGAATGGTTATAGGAAACAGATAGGGTATTGGATAGTTTGGATTGCACACCAAAGCAAAAGCTGAAATATATTGTATCATTGTTAAGAAAATTAGCTTTAGAGTGGTGGGATCCGATTCCAGGAAGTAAAAATAAACCTATGAATTTGACTTAGGATCACTTCTTTAAGGAATTTACAAATAAATACACACTACCAATGTATAAAGATAGAAAGAAAATGGAGTTTCTGAGCTTGGAATAGGGAAACATGACAATATCAGAATATGAGATGTAATTCTCTAAGTTGTCAAAGTATACATTAGAAGAAATGGCTATAGAGGATGTAAAATAGAGACAGTTTGAAAAAGGGTTGAGAATGGATATTCAAGAAAAGATTTCCTTAAAGCCACCAAGTTATAGTGCTTTTTATTAGAGGCTACATTGAGAATGGAAAAGTGTTTCATTGAGAAAGATGCAATGTTTGTAAAGAAAAGAAAAATGATAAGTATGGTGGTTCAAAGAGAAAAGGAAGAGATTTCTCTTTTAGAGATTCTAGCTCTCAAGGGAGTAGGTATTATGGGAGAGGAGCTAGCCATCAAAATATGAGTAGGTCTGCCATAGTAACTTTAGGTAAAGGCAGACAAGGTGGTTATAGTCAGAGTATAGTAAAGAGTAAGAAAGGTGAGGGAGGTGTTTCAGCTAGTTTGGGATACAACACATCATGTGCTATATATGGTAGGTTTCATAGTAAAGAGTGTTGGGGACCAAGGCAGATACTTTTTTATTATTTTGGTAAGCTAGGGCATATAGCTAAAGATTGTTAGAGTAAAAACTAAGCCAATAAGAGTTAGGTTACAGGGAAAAGTAGTATAGATGAAAATATGACTTATGGAGAAGTGAGTAAAGGAAGAGGTAGAGGAATGGGATGAGGAGGAGATTCTAACATGGTGTAGGCTAGAAAAATAGGCCAACCTCAGCAATCATTGCCCTAAGCTAGAGTATATGTAGTGACAAGATAAGAAGCACCTTCTACATTTAATGTTGTGATTGGTATAACCTCTATCTATGGTTTTGATTTTTATACATTAATTGATCTAGGATCAACATGTTCATTTATTTCGTATGAATTTACATTGAAGAACCATAGCAATATAGAAACCTTGGGGTATAATATTTGTGTATCAATGCCTGTTGGGGGTATTGTGATATAATTCAAATGTGCATAGTTATTTAGGTTAGTTAAGGTTTATTTTCATTCAATTTCATTATGTTTTATGTGTTTATTTGGTTATGAAATTATTGTTTTTATTTGTTTTGTTTTTATGATTCATTATGAAGGTTTTATACATATTTTAGGCTCAAATGATGTTTGGAAGACACTTGGTGTTTATTAGAACAAGTTGGGAAGCAAAAGAAGTTAAGCTTGGATCTTTGAGAAGAGGCACGAGTCGTCACCATAGGAACAACTCATAATAGAGAGCCTTTGTGACGAGTCGTCACCTTGTGATGAGTCGTTACCTTATGAAGAGTCGGCACAGTGATGCTTTGCCAAAGAGTTACAACTTTCCAGTTTGAGCAATTTTTGTATTTTAGCGATAACTTCATCTATAGACATCCAAATTAAATGATTGAAGTTTTTTTTGGAAAGATAACATAATGATCTATAACTTTCATGAAGGAACTTTCTAGAGTTAAGGTCATCTAGATGGAAAAAAATGCCCTTGAAGCTATAACATCTGCAAAAGAGAGTGACTTTTCATGTCAAGTGGTGCCTTTCCAATTCTAAACAAGTTCTAGTCACTTTTAGCCACTTATGAAGTCTATATATGCATTATTTCTAATCTAAGATGTAGACATAATATGTAGAAATAAAAGGTAGACATATAGGAGTTGTAGTGTTTTAAAGATAGAACAATTATCATTTGTATTAGGAGTCATTATTATAAGAAACACTTGAAGAAGACAAGGTTAAGAACAAGAGAAGAACATCCTACATCAAGTATCCTTTAGAAGACATAGAAGGGAGTTTTTTCTATTTAATCCTTTCTCTCCTTCTCTCTTTTTTCTATGTTGAATTTGGTTTTCTTTTGTTGCTCTTTGATTATGTATCTAGGCTAAGTCTTTGTATGAGAATTGCAATGATGAATTAATATTAAGAACAATATTTCTAAAGTACTTTATTTATGATTTAGTTTCAATTAGAGCAAAAGGTGTTATGTGTGCTTGGCCATCATATATAATGTGTTAATTGGTTTGTTCACAATGATAGTTGGAAAAATTTGATGGAAAGTGATTGAAGTTACTTGAGTATTACAAATCGCTTGGACACAAGGGTTTCATCTTAAGGGAAATATAATTAGTATACTATGCTATCTATATTGGTTTTCTCTTATCCCTATAATGATATGACAGTACGTGTAAGCACTAGGAGGATATACCTTTGATTAATAATAATAGTTGCTTTTGAAAACTATAAACTAATTTCCAATCATGCATTGTATACTATTTATGCTTAAAGTTCTTATTTGATTCTAAATTGTAATTTCTCATATGCAAGTATTCTGAATAATTTCTTATAATTCTTATAGTTTTCTTGATAATTAGTTAGTAAATTAGATTTCTTTATTTATTGATTATGACTACTATTATTTAATATTAATTTACCTATCCATTTAAGTATCTATCCAGTTAATACAAGATTACTCCAAATTCCTGAGTGTTTGACACCCTTCTTGCTTTATACTAACTCTTAAAGACTAAGGTATTATAATTTGACCCACAATCATATTGTCATTGTAGATAGGGTTGTCAAATTTTGTCTTATGGTAATAAATGGGAATGCACTACATGTAGATCTAGTTATAATAAAACTTAAGGAATTTAATGTTATTTTGGGAATGGATTGGTTATCTAAAAATCATGCTATAGTGGATTGTCAAACAAAAGAAGTGGTTATGGAGACCTCAAAATAGAGAAAAATATTTTTTATGGGTGGAAAAAAATTGTCCCAATTTTTTTAATTTCAGCTACTACTGCTTTCCATTTGATTAAAAGGGGGTGTGAACCTTATTTGGTTAATGTGGTAGATGTATCCAAAGTTAGTCCAGGAGTGATGGATGTTCCAGTAGTGAAAAAATTTGCATATGTATTTCTAAAGGATTTACCAGTTTTATCTCCATATCAAGAGACTGATTTTGAGATAGAAACTATACCTCGGGTAACACCAATATCAATTGCACCATATAGAATGACACCCTTGAAGTTGAAAGAATTAAAGAAGCAGCTGGAAGATTTATTGAAAAAAAGGTTTATTAGATCGAGTACATTGCCATGGGGAGCTCGGTGTTATTTGTAAAGAAGAAGCATGATAGTTTGAGATTTTGTATTATTATAGGCAGTTAAATCATGTTACCATAAAGAACAAATATCCCTTGCCATGGATTGATGACTTGTTAGACTAGTTAAAAGGAGCAACTCTATTTTCAAAAATTGATTTAAGTTCTGAATATTGTCAATTGAGAATTGCAGAGGCACATATACCAAAGACTGCATTAAGAACACGATATGGGCATTATGAATTTATTGTGATGCCATTTAGACCACCTATTGCTTTTACGTCCTTAATGAACAAAATATTCCAGTTGTATCTATATTGATTTGTCAATATGTTTATTGATGATATATTGATTTATTCTAAAACTTGAGAGCAATATGAAGAACATTTGAGAATAGTATTTCAGATATTGATAGAAAATCAGCTTTATGCAAAAATCAGTAAATATGAGTTTTGGCTAAAAGTGATTGCATTCTTGGGGCTTATTGTTTCTAAAAATGGTGTACAACTTGATCCTTTTAAGATAAATTTGTAAAGGAGTGGGAACCCCTTAAAAGTGTATTAGAGGTACAAAGTTTTTGGGAATGACTGGATATTATAGAAGATTTATTGAAAGGATAATTAACAAATTTGTTGAAGAAGAATGTGATGTTTAAATGGGATACTAAATGTGAGAAAAATTTTAAAAAATTGAAGAAAAGACTGATTTCTGCATTGGTTCTAACTTTGCGATCAGGCAATGGTGGATATGTAATATTTACATATGCATCACAGTAGGGATTGGGATGCGTGTTAATGCAAAATGGAAAAGTTATTGCTTATAGTTCTAGACAATTAATGAGTTATGAATTGAATTATCCGACTCATGATCTAGAATTAGCAGCAATTGTACATGCTCTCAAAATATGGAGAAACATTTTAGATTTTTCATATACCATAAAAACCTAAAATATATTCCAACATAAAAGGAGTTGAATTTAAGATAAAGAAAGTCGATGCAGTTGATAAAGGATTATGATTGTACCATAGATTACCATCTGGGAAAAGCTAACAGAGTTACTAATGCTTTAAGTAGGAAAGCCATTAAGAGAAATACTGGAATGACTTGTTAGGCAATAAGGTCATTGGTAGAGCTTAGAAAATTGCATGTAGAATTTGCATTTTGAGATGATATACTTATTGCAAGTATGCATGTCAAGCCCTTGTTAGAGAGTAAAATTCAAGAAAGCAGATTAGTGATCCATATTTAAGAAAAATGAAGGATAGGGTGCAACAAGGAAAGAATGAATAGTTTGCATTAAGGCACAATGGGATGTTATTGATTAATGGATGTATTTGTGTTATAAATATAAGGGAATTGAGAGAAGAAATTTAGAATGAAACCTATTATGCACCATATGCAATGCATCCTGGAAGCACTAAAATGTACAAGTATTTATGACCTTTTTATTCATGGCTGACAATGAAGAAAGATGAAGTTAAATATATAGTAAAATGTTTGACATGTCAATTAGTCAAAGTTGAACATCAGGCACTGGTTGGTAAACTTCATCTTTTGTCTATTCTAGAGTGGAAATGGGAAAAAGTAACGATGGACTTTGTTTTTGTATTGCCTCGAACCTTCAGAAAGCATGATGCCATATGGGTAATTGTTGATGGACTTACTAAATTAGATCATTTTCTACCTATGCAACAAAGTGATTCACTGGAAAAATTATCTAGAATACATGTGTAAAAAATTATAAGACTATATAGTGTGCCAACATCAATTGTGTTAGACAGAGATCCATGATATACATCTCATTTTTTGGGAAGTTTACAAAGAGCTTTAGGAATAAAGCTACATTTCAATACAACGTTCCACCCTTAGATAGATGGCAATCGAAGAGGACAATTCAAAAGAAGATATGCTAAGAGCTTGTATGCTTGAATTTAAAGGGAATTGGATGAGCATTTACCCTTAATTGAATTTGCTTACAATAACAGTTATCATTCAAGTATTGGTATGGCTCCATATCCAGCTTCATATGGCAGAAAATGTAGAAGTCTTATTTGTTGGGATATGGAAGGGTTGTGTCAAGACATACAAAGGAGTTATGTGGACAAGCATAGAAGAGAGATGGAGTATGATATGGGTGAAAAAGTGTTCTTGAAAGTATCATTATGGAAGGGCATTATACAATTCAGTAGGAAAGGAAAATTAAGTCCTGGGTACATTGGCCCTTATGAGATATTGGAAAGAGTTGGAGTTGGCATTCTTCAAAAGAAGCTACATGGGAAGTGGAAAAGGACATAAGAATTCAATATCCCTACTTATTTTATGAGATTGGTGAGTCATATTTAATTTCGGGGATGAAATATCCTAAGGTTGGGAGAAATGTAACGCCCACATAATACATTTACATTTATTTGCATAACATGCATATCATGTAGGCATTAGAAAATGCTAGGCATTAGAAAATGCATCAGGTATGTACGATATTAATTCCAATGTTACATAGGAGAAGATTATAAATGTTTACAATTACATTCATAACCAGAATTAGAAAGTTAAAGAGTTTAAATTGATTAATGGCAAAAAAATATAGGACTTAAATTGGTTAAGTTGATTAAAAAAATAATAAAAAAATGTATATGTATATATACAACAATTTTGCTAGAATTAACATCTATGGCAATATTTTATTGGTTAAAAGAAAGATAAGAAGAAGTGGATTATGGAAGAAGATAAGATTAGGACAACAAAAAAGGGTTGCCATCCGAATAGAAAAGGGAAGAAGAAAGGGAGAAAAGATTGTCTTCTTCTTCATCCTCATCTTTTAAAGAAAGAAAAAATTGTTGAATTTTAAATTGAAGGTTTAGAAATTTATTTCAAACCAAAATCTTAATCTTTAAGACCTTAAATGTTTATTTGGTAAGTAATTTTAATATTTTTTGTTGAATTAAGTTAGGGTTTATAAGATAAAAAATTTGGGTTCTAAGGATCTAGTTTTTTAGTCATATTGGTTTGATCATATCTCGAGCTAAAAAGCTTTAAATTGAGTGGTCTTTGATGATATGGAAACTTTGAAAAGTTAATCCTCTTTTAGCTTAATTTGGTTCAGACTCTATGTTAGTGTAACAAAAGGAAACATTTTATTGCTCAGTTTCCATTGCTGGTATGAGTAAGGCGGATTGTTTCATAGAGTTCTTCCTCTAAACACCTTTAATTGAAGCAAAATAAATTTTAAATTACTCTAGACACAAAGGATTAATAATCTAAAAAGTTTCATTTTGATATATATTGTATAGAATTATTGGTGAATTTTTAAATTCACCATATTGAATATGTTATAGTTGGCAGTTTCATAAGTTTAGGTAGTTTAGTGATGCTATCATGCTAGATGAGGTTTTATTATTTTTTGATGTTTAAAAACAAGTGAATTATGATCGATTTCAACTAAACCAAATGGAAATGAGGCTGTTATACAAGTAAATACAAGCAAAGGAAAAGAAGTAATAAAGGTAAGTGAATAACTTAATGTTCTATGTGAAAATAACACTTAAAATAAATAATTAAAATCATCATATTGAATCCTAATTATATAAATAATAAAAGTTTAATTTACTTTCAAGTTTTTAAGAATTATTTTTTAAATAAATTTATAAAATATTGTAACTAAATTTTTAAAAATTATATTACATATAAAAATAAATAAAAAGTATGTTAAATATTTGCTAAATTCGAGTGCAACTCAAGTTTTTAGAATCCAAACTCGAGTTATTTACAAAAAAAAAATAATAACATTCATGATAGTGTTGAAACAGAATTGGAACTCCTTAGCAGGGTATTGTATTAAATGATAGATAAAAAAATGGAGATTATATAAAATCAGCAATTGCAATAACAAAACCATATATCAACATTGAATAGATTCAAACTATATAGTTTGATTATCAAAATGATTCAAAGAACAAAAGAAAATGATATGAACGAAAAAGAAAATGAGAATGAGGCGGTAAAGGTAATCCAAATACACAAATTCATAAAAAAAGGTAGCAGTATGTAGCCTATATCTAGGGATGTAAAAGAGTCACACCCTCATAATTGAATATTTACTATCAATTGTAATTAATATTATACTTATTTTATTAGTCAAATATGATATATTTTTACTGAATTGTTAAGTTAAATTTAATACATAACATATTTTAAATCAATGTAAATTTAAAATACAAATATTTATAAATATAATTATATAAATTATATTGTGATTAGATAGTTGGAAACTATGTTATTGTGTAGTTAAATATTTAATATATTTTATATTAATCAAGTTCCTATAAAAATTTCAACTCATATATTTTAAATATTTATATAGGAGAATTAATTAATATTGAAATTAACATATTGATTCAATATTATATAAATAATAACAGTTTAAGTTACTTTCAAGTATTTAAGTTAAAATTTTTAAATAAATTTATAAAGTAATTTAACCAAATTTTTAAAAATTATATTATATATAAAAATAAATAAAAAATATGTGAAATTAAAACATTTGCTAAATTCAAGTGCAACTCAAGTTTTTAGAATCCAAACTCGAGTTATTTACAAGAAAAAAAAAACGGGGTATTAATTTATTATTATAGTTGAAGATACAATGTATAATGAGATGTGTTTCATATTATCTTAATAAAAGATGTAAAAATTAGAAAAATAAAAGCTCAAAGAGCCAATTAATTACTATCAATTCATTAAGGACGTATAGAATGAAATTCAAAATTATGACATGGCAATAATTTGGTCAGACATATTGATTAATTTTTAATGAATGTCAAGTTTAGGATGTAAAAATTAAAAAAATTAAAGGCAAAAGATTCATAATGATCAATTGAAAGAAAAACAAAAAAGTTGAAGGACCTTAGAATGGTTTTTGTTAAAATAAAAGGAAGCCTTATGTAATGATTTTATAATTTATAATTAAAAAATATTCGTTCACAATGTATCAATAATAAAGGCAAAATGAGGGTTCTATCCATGAAGGCCATTCCTCTCAATAAATAAATAATAGAATTGCAGCGACATTGATGGTAATTAGTTTCTGCAATCAGAACAAAACCTAATCTTTATCATACCATTGCCGATCATATTAATAAACATAAACACACATACAATTATAACAGAACCAAATTACATAAGCTAGTCAAAATACTACCATAGCCCATTAAAAAAGTTGGCTTCACTATTAATTGAACCAAATTAAGTACAAGATCAAACCAAATGATATGATGTTCACACACTACTTAGCAATAGAGAAACAATAATACATTCATAATAATAATTAAATTGCATAAAAAAATTTGAATAACACATATAAATAGAGAAGAAAATTTGACACCATAAGGTACCTTAAGCTTGAGGGAGGTTATATGCCTTCAGTCAGTATATTGACATGTCAAGGAATTACTTTGCTGGTTTAATCAATGTAACACTTTATGAAACTTCGCGCCATCTTCGTGTTCTCAACTTAGCAAATAACTTTTTCACCAGGAAAGTTTCAATGAGCTTTGCAAGATGCACTTGTATGCAACACCTCTTACTTAGTGGTAATGATTTTTCAGGAAGTTTTACTAAGAGTCTCTGACAGAATGCTAGACACAAAACTAAGTGGCTGGGAGGTTGAGCCACCTATAAAATCAAAAGAATCAAAACAATAATCAAACACATCATTTCACTATTCAAAATTGAAGGGTGTTAAAATTTTAGGGAACATAATAAAGACCATAGTGATGCCTTGTGCAGAATTAGCAAAGTTCAAAAGAAGGCACAAACTTGAAAGCTTTAGAAAGATAAAAATAGTGGACAGATGCTGAAGACGATGACAGAATACGATGGACGATGACTTAGCTAACGACGATGGCAGAAGACGAATCGAGCTAAATGACAGTGACTCAGATGGGTAAGGCTGTAATCGAGAATATTGGGAAAATATGCATCCCAACAAGATGAAAACATCTGAATAAGAAATTGGCATTTGTAAATTCCAATTTGGGAAAATTACAAGTGGTGCGAGCGGCGATGCAGGGTGCAAGGTGTAAATCATAAAGGCTAGGGTGTTGATGATGATGGTGCACAAGGGTAAAGATGATGGTGCAATGAGGGTGAAGATGATGGTCGTGATGGATGTAAAAGAATAAAGCTATCGACAAATGGCGGCGAAGGAAGGAATCGAGGATGCTGGCAGCAAGGGCAAGCGATGGGTGCAAGCGGTGGCATAAGGAGATGTGTCTATAGGGAGAAGAAATTAGGTTAAGTTGTGAGAAGGGACAAGGTTATTTGTATTTTATTAGTGTTTGACATCAAAACTATGTAGTTTTGATGTAGTTATATTATAACATATATATTATATATTATTTAATTTTAATTTTAATTTTCATATTAAATATTATATTTGTTTAAGTAGTCAAATATTCATCTATTTACTGCATTATTAAGTTAAATTTAATTACGTAGTATTAATATCGATTCTCATTGTAAAATACAAATATTTACAAATATAATTTATATCCTAATTAGATAATTAAATTTAATTATGTATATTAATTAGATAATCAATTTATATGATGTATAAAATAGATATTTACTTATTTTATGACTTTAAAATATGTAGTTTATATTGTGATTATATAAATATAATATACATTTTGAATTATTAGAACAAATTTTAGTGTTTCAAGATAAAGTGAAAGAAAATTTTTTGTGCATTAGGTTAGACCAAAACTACATAGTTTTGTAGTTATGTTTAGTAGTTTAATAGTTAAATTTATTTATAATATTACAATTATATATATCTCTGATAAAATAATTTAAATTAAATTATAATTTATTTACTTAATAGTAATTTTAATCAATAATTTATTTATTTAATGTTAAATTAATACTATACATTAATATTAAAAACCAAATGAGATGTATAATTAAAATTACATTATAATTTCAAATTTAAGGTAAACTATGTAATTGAATAAGTGTATAATAAAATTATATTATAATTTAGAATTTAAGATCAACTATATAATTTAATTAGTATAAATAAAAATTATGTAGGTTTTAGAAACCTATATAATTTTATAGTTATGGATAAATTATTTATGTTATGAAATTAAAATTATATATATTATTGTGATGAGATAGGTTAAGAGGATTTTTTAGTGAATTAGGTTAAATAAAAAAAATGTAATTATATATTTATGGACAAATGATCTAGTTATGACATTAAAATTATATATTTTTGTAATAAGATAATTCAAATTAAATTATAATTTGTAATAACAATTTTATATTTTTTAATAAAGATTTTGATCAATGTTATATCTATTTGAAACGAGCTTAAACGAGCCGAGTTTTAAGATACTCGGGCTTGGCTCATTTAACTTATAAGCTTCAAAATTATGTTCGGTCTTGGCTCGTTTAACTTAATAAATGAGTTTGAGTGAGCTGATGACGAGCCGAATGTTGAGCGGCTCGGCTCGATTAAGCAATTTTTTAATGACTAAATCCAACTTCAGACCCAAATTTTATCATTTAGAACCTCAAATTTCAGTTTAAAGTTTATGTCAATTTTATTTTGGATTTTTTGGTCTTTTTGGATTTCAATACCAATTTTTTTTAAATTGTTATAAAGATAATTTTTTATTTATTAATTAGTCATTAGTATATTATTACTGTTATTATTTTAATAATTAGTATACTATTAAAATCATTAGTTTATAAGCAATTTTTATTAAAATTATATTACCAACTAACAGTTAATTATAATACAAAAAATAAAAGGAACTAGAAATAGTAAATAATTGTATCAATCCAAGATATTTTGAAATATCATTTTTAAAAATAACATAAAAATAATTTTAATATGTAAACTAGAACATTTAAAAAATTTAATTCAATTATTTTTTTAACACAATTATTGAATGAAACAACAAATTTAAAAAGAAAAATAATAGTATTTAAGGTAGACAAAAAATTGAATATATGCAAATTTAGTGACATAAAAAAATCAGTCACTAAATAGCGACGGATTATGAAATCTATTGCTAAATTAGCAACAAATTATGAAATCTGTTGTTAAATTAGCGACAGAGTATTATATTCGTTTCCGTCGCTAAAAATTGAATTCCATCGCTAAATTTTATATACTAATTTAAGAAAAAAATTAATTGAATATAGCAACAGATTTAAAAAATTCTTCACTAATTAAGCGACGGATATTGAATTCTGTTGCAAATTTATTCAATTAATTTTGTAAAATAAATAAATGGAAGATAGTGATGGATTTTATTTTCCGTTGCTAATTTACTGATGGATTTCAGATGAAGAGCATTTTCATCATCTCCTTTGATTAGCGATTTGCCAATTGCAGTTCTCCACTGGTCTACCACATCATCCATGTCATAGGAGATGTTTTTGAGCTCAGACATCCAGTGTTTGACTCTATGCTCCTTCGGCAGTCTGTCCTCTGCATCAGCCATCACAGCTTGGACGGCCAAGAATTTGGTGGTCATTTTTTTAACTTCTTTTCTGACTCTGACAAGAAGCCTAACCTCCTGGTTAATCTCACCAACAATGATTGAGGTTAGTTCTTCAAGGACTTTGGAAACAATTGCCTCAGCAGCCATGGAATTGAGTGGTAAAAGAAAAGAAAAAGAAGAAGTAATTAGATCTCGAAAGGTGTTTGTTTGTGATATCAAAAATATGCCATGCTTGCTTGGACATTTATAAAATACGTAACAGATAAATGAATGTTTCTTTTGGTATCACTCAGTCCCTAAGCAATACCTTGCTTCGATGCTGCTTTAGCCATAAACCTTTCCCCAAGAAATGATAAATTCTCTTCCTCCATTTGGGATATGGCATCGCTTTGGGCTGGAAATGAGCTAACTAGAAACTCACCTCCTTAAAGCCTTGTTAGAGTTTGAAGGTATTGGAAGCTTAAAATAAATGGATAACTATCATTTATCAATTGGTATTCTTTTGAAAATTAACTATTTGATATTATTTTAAAAATAAATGAATTTTTACACCTATTATTTTGGGTAATTTTAGACTAAATAAATTAATAGAAGATTATTTTCCAGCCATTCATACACAAATCAAAGGATTGTAATAGTTATTCTTTTTATCCATTTATTCTTTATTTTATGTTATTTTTGTTGAACATTGCGCTGCATCAGAATTCCAGTATTGGGCATTGTCGTAACCGGTTTAAGAGTACTTGTGTGTATAGAGAACCCAACTATTGTCATTACATATAAGACTCAGCTCCAAAGTATCATGTGGAAAATGAAAATTCTTGGCATTTGACTACAATCAATTTTATATATTTTACTTTTCAGGGCTACCAGTTACATTTAGTTGATTAGAAATATATATAATAATAAAATCTCCTTATAATTATATTATTAAAATTAAATTAATGTATTACTATAAGACATTATATTTCAGTAGATTTATAATTATAAGAATGTTATTTAAGCTTAATTTTTTAATATAAATAGTATAAAAATAAAATATTAAATCTTATAATTAATTAAAAGATTGTGTCAAATTAAAATTATATATACTAAAAATAAGATAAATATAATTTTTAAATTAATTCATATAATGTACCTTCATATATATATATATATATATATATATATATATATATATATATATATATATATATATATATATATATATATATATATATATCTTATTTTTTAACTATTACTAGTATATATTAAATATTGAGCTTCAACATTATTAAATCCAAAATTTGACAAGTATACCTCTTCATAATTCAACATTCATCCCAAAAAAATTTGTGTTTAGTTATTAGAATTCACAATATTTTTCAATAAAAAGTATAAAAAATTTTATTGTAACATACACATATTTTATTGTATATAAAATACTCTAATTCTATTACACCTAAAACATTACTCTTCTTTTCTATTAAAAAATATGTTTTTTATTTTAACTAAAACATCTCTTTTTTTTTTCTACTATTTTATATTTTTCTTTTACAAACTTATATTTTTTATTCTAATGAAAACATCCTTTTTTCAACTATTACTGTACATATTAAAAATATATGTACTCTTAATAAAAATTGATAAAATAAAATTATTACAAAAACTTTTTAAATTCTTATTTTTATATTATAATTAAATAGTATATTAATTTATTAAAATTATTTCATTAATTATTTCAAAATATATATATTATTTACAGTTACAAAACGTGAATTCACAAATGCATTTTTTTTAATATATAAATAATTGATTAATTAACTCTTTTTCAGATATTAATGACTTTTAAAAGTAAACTTTATTAAATTCAAATAAATCAGAAAATAATTCAATATTGACACATAATAAATTTTTGTAAAAAGTTTTATTGGAACTCAAAAAAAATATCTAAAAAATAATTTGTTTAAAAAATTTTAAAAAAGTTACAATATAAAAAAATTTTAAACTTCTAATTTTTGTTTTTTTATTAAATTAATTAAAAATTCTTATTTAAAATTAATGAACCTAATTTATGTTAAAAATAATTTTTATTAAAACTATTTTCTTACTATTTTACTTATATTTTTCTTTCATCATCATTAAATAAAATATATAATAACAATTTATTCTGTAAAAAGGTGATTATTTTTCTTAAAATATATAATAAAATAAAATTTATTTTAATATTTTTGTACTAAAATCTATTAAAAAATACAAATATATATAGAGAAAGTTTCACCCACTGTCTGGTCAACTGGCCATAATGTCATTCGTAGCCCACTCCTTTTTCTTTTTTCACTTTTATTTTTCCGTTTTTCATTTTTGTCCTACTTTTGGTCCCTATTTTCATTTACAAAATCTGTGTTTTCCCTTTTTTTTTTTTTTTTTTTTTAAATTTTTTCTGTAATTTTTTACCTATTTATTATTTTTGAAAATATTTTTAATTTAAGTTGATTGGATATATTTATTTAATTTGTATATTTTAAATAATTTAATTTTATATTCTAAATAACATTTTTTAAAAATTTTAACACTCGCTATTATTTATAATATAAAAATTAAGCTAATTAAACTAAAAGTTACCCATAGTATTTAATAATTATTTTTTACATAATTATTTAGAATTTAGAAAGTAAACTAATTAAAGTAAAAATTACCCATAATATTTAATAATTATTTTTTCAATAAAACTAATAAAAAATTATGAAATATATCAAATAAATTGTTATTTTTATTATTGATACTAATAAAAGTAAAAATTATATTTATGGTCTTAAATTTTATTATTAATGACGAAAAAACTAAAAACACTATAAACAACAAAAAAAAATCAACAAACATCAACAACAACAATTTTTTGTTGCTTTTGTTGATTTTAGTTATTTTTATTATTTCAGTTGTTGTTTTCAATTGTTTGTATTTGTGTTTGTTAAAAATAAAAAAATAAAAACTAAAAACTAAAAATTATGAAATATGTTCAAGAAAATTATTATTATTATCATTAATAGTAATAAAAGTAAAAAATTTATTTATGGTCTTAATTTTATTATTAATAACAAAAAATTAATTTTAAAAAAATAAAAATCAATAACAATTAGTAACTGTAAAATTTTATTGATTTCTTTTTGTTTTGTTGTTTCAAATTGTTATTTTTAGTTATTTTTTTGTTATTTTGGTTTGTTGATGTTACAAATACATCACAAGAATTGTAAACTTATTACATATTAATGATTAATAAGTATCAAATAATTTTTTTTTTTAAAAAGTTGTTAGAAATTTTAATAAAAAAATTAAAGTAAAAAAATAAAATCCTCACTCTTTAAGAATATAAAATGAGAAAAATTTGTTTATTCATTGTATTATAACATTTGAAGTTATTTATTTCTTGAATAATTCATTTGAAAAAAAAAGTTTTAAGAGAAAAACATATTGAAAAAATAAGAAGAAAACATTGAAAATAAAATAAAGACACTACCTTAAAAATAAAAAAAATGTTGAGAAAAAAAAAAAGATAAAAATAGTACCATAAAATTTGAAAAATGTTTAGCAAAAAAACATTGAGAAAATATATTAAGATAGTATAAAGCAAAAAAAAAGATGTTAAAAAAAAAAGAATAAATAAAATGTTGAGAAAAAAATATAAAGCAAAAAAAATGTTGGAAAAATTAATAAAAAATAAAAAATGTTGGAAAAAAAAAAGATAACCCTAAAAATAATGGTGGCAAAGGAATGGTATATATTTGAAAGAAAAAAAAATAGAAAAATTAGTTTTAAAGGTTTCTTTTGTCAATGATATTTTTAAAAGTTTTTTTATTTTTAATATATATATATATACCATCCTAGGAAGAACAAGACTAGGAAAGAAACTCATAGGAGAAATTCAGGAACTTCATGGAGAGACAAAAACCATAAAGTCAGATATAAAGCAACTCAAAGAAAAACAGCAAAAGGATTCTGATTTAATCCAGTTTCTTTTCACTAAACTTGTTAAAGACTCTAGTGAGAGTGATGAAACTAAGAACCTAGAGCCTCAGTCCTTAGCCAACCTAGATAAAGTTCCAGTAGACTTTCTCTATGCTTTTAGTAAAGTCACTTCAAGAAAATATATCATAAAGGTTACCATTGTTTTTTATAATGATTTTCATGTTGACACTATAGCTCTGTTTGATA
This sequence comes from Mallotus nudiflorus, assembly GCA_947683625.1. Lineage (NCBI taxonomy): Eukaryota > Viridiplantae > Streptophyta > Magnoliopsida > Malpighiales > Euphorbiaceae > Mallotus > Mallotus nudiflorus. The sequence continues at coordinate 500,911 of CANTUR010000124.1, forward strand.
CCGGAGCTGATTTAAATTCTATAAAGACTCATGTTGTCCCAAAACATTTTCAAGAAAAAACTACTGAAACACTTTCTTCTGCCAACAGTTCAAAAATGAACATTGAAGGTAAAACAAAAGCCAGTGTTTAAAATAAGGATTTTTTATTAAAAACTTCCTTTCTCCTTGTTTCTAACATGCATTACACAGTGATTTTAGGAACACCATTCATTAACTTAATTACCCCCTATTTTGTCAATCACCATTCTATTGATTATAAAGATGATAAAGTTTTCATATCTTTTCCTTTTCTTGAAAAGCCTAGAACCAGACAGCTCAATCTGGTTAAAGCTCATTCCATTTATAAAAATGAAATAAATCTTTTGATTAAAGGAAAAGAAACTTATCTGCATGATTTAAAGCAAAATGTTTATTTTCAAAAAATTGAACAACAATTAAAGTCTGATGTTTTAAAGCATAAAATTTCTTCTCTTCTTGATTCTATGAAAAATGAAATTTTTTCTGATTTACCAAAAGCTTTTTGGAATAGAAAAAGACATATTGTTAATCTACCTTATGAACCAGGATTTGATGAGAAAAGTATCCCTCCTAAGACTAGACCAATTCAAATGAATGCTGAATTGGAACAACACTGTAGAAGGGAAATCCAGGACCTCGAGTCCAAATGATTGATCTCAAAATCCAAGTCCCCTTAGAGCTGTGCTACTTTCTATATGAATAAAGCTTCTAAAATAGAAAGAGGTACTCCAAGACTTGTCATAAATTATAAACCTCTGAACATAGCCCTCCAATGGATAAGGTATCCTATTCCTAACAAAAAAGATCTTCTTTAAAAACTTCATTCTGCTTTTGTATTTTCAAAATTTGATATGAAATCAGGATTTTGGCAAATACAAATTCATAAAGATCATTGTTATAAAACTACTTTTACTGTCCCATTTGGTCAATATGAATGGAATGTTATGCCATTTGGTTTAAAGAATGCTCCTTCAGAATTTCAAAGAATAATGAATGGCATATTCAATCCTTATTCTGAATTCTACATTGTTTACATAGATGATGTTCTTATCTTCTCCAAGTCTATTAATCAACACTTTAAGCACCTTAATACTTTTTTTCGCACTGTTAAGAATAATGGTCTTGTTGTTTCAGAAAAAAAGATATCTCTTTTCCAAACTAGAGTTAGATTCTTAGGATACCATATATGTTGTAGAACCATTGTCCCTATAGAAAGAACCTTAGAATTTGGAAACAAATTCCCTGATAAGATTCTTGACAAAACCCAACTTTAAAGGTTATTGGGAAGCCTAAATTATATATTAGATTTTTGTCCCAATATAAACAGAATAGCAAAACCTTTGCATGATATACTAAAGAAGAACCCTGTTCCCTGGACTGATGAACATACTAGAACAATCCAACACATAAAGAAATTTATTCTTAATATTCCCTATCTTCACTTAGCTGATCCCAGTCTTCCTAAGATTGTAGAAACAGATGCTAGTGATCTTGGATATGGGGGAATTCTCAAACAAGTTTAGGATAGTAGAGAAGTTGTAGCCCAGTATACTTCAGGTCATTGGAATGATACTCAGAAAAACTAGTCTACCATCAAAAAAGAAATTCTTTCCATTGTCATGTGCATCAAAAAATTTCAATATGATTTACTAAATCAAAAATTTTTTCTTAGTGTTGATTGCAAATCTGAAAAAGATATTTTACAAAAAGATGTTCAAAATATTGCTTCAAAATAAATTTTTGCAAGATGGCAAGCTATACTTAGTATTTTTTATTTTGATATAGAATATATAAAGGGAGAATCAAATTCTTTGCTAGACTTTCTAACCAGAGAATTTTTGCAAAATAGATAAAGATGCCCAGAAAAACAAAGAAAGAAAAGGTTGATAAGCCTAATCCTCCTCCTCCATCCACTTCTAAACCCATAAAATCATGGTTCGATACAGTAAACTAAGAAGAATCAAATGATTCTAACAAAGCAACCCAGATATAGTAATGGATTGATTCTATCTCCAACACCCCTGAACTCCTAAAAGTTATAAAAAAAATACTCTTATCCCTCTTCCTTCAGCACCAGAAGCCAACCAGGCAATCATCCCTTCAGGCAAAGGTATACTTGGTAAGGCTCCTCTTCCCATTTCCAAAATTGAAAAAGGTGAATCTTCTTCCTCTCAAAAAACCCTTTCTCAAAAAGATTTAAAAATTGTGGCTACTCTAAGTAGTTTAGAAGTTGTTTGTACACAATCAAAAACTTCTTCTGTTTTTCTCATAAATAATTCTATTCAAAATATTTTAACTATAGAAAATGGATTTCTCAATAAAGACCTGTTTTTTACTATGCAAAATCATTTTCCTCCAAATTGGTTTTCAAACCTTGGGATCCTTCAAAACCCTAAGAATATTATCAAACTATTTTGGAAGTTATTGGTTCTACAGAATTCAAACACTTCTACCATAAAGGATACCCCAAACCTTCTTACTCAACCTGTAAAATTCTTAATGTCCTTACCCTTCTGCTTAGAGACAAGAACACTTTAAACCTAAAATTTTCCCTGCAAACTTCTCAGTAAAGCTAGACTTCTGCCGTACATACACATATTAGGATTATGAATAGGCATGGTTTAACACCTTCCTTATCCAAAACCATTTTAATACCCATTCATGGCTATTCTTCCTAAGTGATCATGCTAATATTTATGAGTTTCCTGCATGGTTGACCAAATGGTGGAATAACTATGGACCAATCCCTGATATTCTTCCCTCTGAAATTTGTCAGGGTTTTGACCTTTTTTGCTCTCATTGTAAACCTTCCCAACCTGAAAAGAAAGTCACCTTCCTTACCCTCTATTGTTCTAAATTCTTTGTCCCTTGGGTAACTCAATGGTACCTCGACTTTTATTCTAACAATGATATTATAGTTCTTCAGAGAAGATTCAAGGTCAAATGGTGGAATTCTTATAATAAAATAGAAAAGATTTCCAAATCTACTGTCTCCTCTTAGCTCCAACAGTAAGGTTTCCTTGGACCTTCTAAATCTCAGAACTTGGCACAGTTTTCCTTTTTGGCTCAGAAGTCCCATGTTAGTGCCGTCCTTGCAGCTGCTAAAACTAAAGAAGAACCTCTTCCTCTGCAGCCCAATCTACCAACTCCGAAAACTCAGAGCCTTTAGTTGATTTAAGTAATGACAATGAGGATGATTGTTTTGGGATTCTCTCTCCTATTAAGCCCAAGGGCCCATAAGCCCAAAGCTTATAGGATCTCTTTATTTGTAAATATTTTCTTTGTAAATATATGTCTGTAGTTGTAATTGTATGCCCGATGGGTTGAAAACCTTGTATTAGGCGGCCCATGTAAAAGTTAGGGTAAAGTAAAAAAAAGTATTTTAATATATTTTCTGATTGGCAGGAACTTATTCTTCTCCTGAGCAGGACCTTCTTGGACAGCCTTCAAGAAAATTTGACTACTATGTCAAATACTTGGCTGCACCTTCAGTTGCCATCCCACTTCTCTTTGTTCCTTCTTAAGGATGGGGACCCACTTTCCACTATCAAGAAAAAATAATTAACAATTATTTCAAGTCACATGGTTGTGGTTATGAAAGACAGTTGGCAGGTAGTCAGACAAGTCATCCTGATTCCTTCCGAAATTCACTCTCCTCTCTACCCCACACGTCTTATTCTTCACCTGGTTACAAGGCCTTCATCCTCAATATAAGGAGCCCTCCTCTTGCTTAGAAGGCATAACACAATTTTCCTTAAGAAAAATTTTAAGGACTCTCTCCTTCTTCCTCTCTACTTTCTGAAAGATTTCTTAAGAAATTTGTAATGTATATATATATATATATATATATATATATAAAGAAATTTATGTAAACCCTTGCATTCTGAACTTTTGAACCATTGTATCTTCCTTTACTTGGAATATAAAGAACTTTTATATAATGAACTCTTGTAAGTTTAAGTTTTAATGTCTTCTATTTATTTTCTTTAAAGCCTTCTTTTACTTTCTGCAATTTTCACTTTCAGTTACTTAAGTAATAGAACGTATACTCTGTGCTTGCCTAAGGAATTAGGATCATACACATCAGAAACTCTGTGAAAACCTGCTTGCATTTTGGTATAGTAACCTCCGTGTCTAGCTTATGACTGGAGCGTGAGACCGTGCACAATGATCATCTTTGCATTTTGTATTCATCATTTGCTATTGTGTTCATCTCTGCTACTATACACTTAGATCTTAGGCAGCATCTGGTATTAGAGCTTGGGGGGATAAGTGTCTCTTTTATTTACTATTTTCTTATTTAGAACAACATTTACTGGGTAGCTTTTACACTAAGTCCTTTGGTCACAAGTGGTCCCGGTTGATTTGTCCTTGAGAGGCTATAAATCCGTTGGTTTAGCCAGTAAGTTATAAGTGTATACTCTGTTCTATAATCCTTATTCTACCATGAATCCAATATTTGGAAGAACCACTTCTTCTTCTTCTTCCTTTGCGTCCTCTTATGTTAAGGTTCAAAAGAATATTATTAGCAGTGATGAAATCACTATAAAAGTCTTTGATAAATGCATAAATGACTTTAAGCTCACACAACACCATAAAGATCACATCTATAAGACTCCTAGATTGAACCTTTTTAAGTCTGATTATATTATTAAAACTGAAGAAAGGGATATAGAAATTAATAAAGCAAAAAATGAGATAAAACTTATTTCTTCCTCTTCTCTGGATAAACATAAAGCTAAAGGTTTCTGTTACATCCATATTTGTCTTGTTCAGGTTGGCATTAAGCCCCTAAATAGAGAAGGTCTTAATAATTCTGTTCTTGCAACTATTAGAGATATGAGGTTTAAGAACTCTAGAGACTCTCTCTTAGGAACTATAGAATCCAGTTTCTGTAAAGGTCTTATACTATTTGGCTGTTATCCAAACTTCACTGTTTCTCTTAATGATGTAAATCTTTTAAAGTCTTTGGTTTTATAGAACTAGACCCATAATTATAAAATGGACGATGGATCTATCCCAATTGCATTAAATTTTAAAGTTCATTATAAAGCCATGATGTCTGCTTTTAACAATAAGAGCCAATTTCATAGTAAAAAAGGAGAAACACTTCTGCTTCACACAGATATGACTAAAGCAAATGTTGTTATCCCCAAACCCATCCAATGGAACCAAATAACCCTTCCTCAGGAATGGATCTTGGAAAATGCAGTAAATCCAAAACTAGAAAAACCTGAGCCTCAACCTTCAAACACCCAAATAAAGAATATCATCCAGTTCCAAGATGGTAGAGTGAAACTCAATTTTGATAGATTTGCAACCTCCAGATCTAGATTTTCAGATACCTCATCAATAGAATCTATTGATCTGGCAAGATTATCTCAAATACCCTCTGTAATAAATCTCCCGTATCATAGAGAACTACCACAAAACCCTCTAAGAACTATAGATATGCCTTTCATAGACCAAGTAGATCTACATACAACTCTACCTCCCATCATAAACCTACCATATAACATCCCAGCTAGATATTCTACCTCTGATCTCCCTTCCTCTACACTCAGAAATGTAGACTATAGTGCCAATGTGGCTAGACCAGTTTACACAGACCCTCAAACATAAGCTAAATCCCCTTCTCCTCATGCTTCTCCTACTGCTTCAGCTATAACAAAAAACATTGCACATGAATTGAATGTTTTAGATAAAGAATTTCTTCCTAATAAAGAATCTTTACATAAAGACTTTTATGCATCTTATAATTTGGAAAGAAGAACATTGTTCTTTACAAATTTCCTACATATAAAATAAAGTATTCAAAAAGAATTTTATGATTTTGTTTACAAGAATAAAGTAAATATATTATTTTTTGAATGGTTTGAAATATACGCATCGAAAAATAATATTTCATATACATTTAAAGTTCTTTATCTTGTCACTACTAGAAATAAGAAAAGTGTTTGGGAAACAACAAATGGTTAGGAAATCGAGTCTGATCATCCTCCTCTTAGGCAAACAAAGATCTCTGTAGGAAATGATATTGTTGATGCCAGCCCTTATAAAAAGCCTAATGGTAGTGATTCTCAGAACCTAAAAAATATAATAGTTCAAAACAACTTCACCAATGCTCACCTCAATAGCATAGGTAAACAATTGTCTAGGATAGAAAATAGATCCCAAAAGTCTATGGAACCTTCTATCTCTATTCCTTCTCAAAAACTTAAAAATCCCATGTTTAAACCCTTTCAGATATCCTCTAGTGCTCAACAAGAAATTACAAGTAATAGGTTTAAATTCTTAGAAGCCGTTAAACAACAACTTAGTAAAGTCAGTCCTTCTTCTAGCCGAACCCCCGGTCAAGCTATTCCTGACTCTGTCCAGTCTATTAATCAAAGTATTAGTGTTTTCAATAAAGATATAGAAACCTATTATGAAGATGGTGATTTTTAGGAACAGTCTCCTAAGATAGCTAAACTTCATTGGCCTATCATTCCTCATTCTTCCAATCCTGCTTATACCCAGTCTAGATTGCCAGAACTTGAAATAGGTTCTCAGCCTAATAAGCTTGTCCAATCTAAGTTTAGTGCCAACTCCATATATGAATGGAACATTGATGGCATGACTGAATATCATATTCTTAGCCTTCTCCAACAAATGACTATGGCCTCTAATGCCTACAAAGCCCAAACAGGAACTTCTGATAGATCTGTCGTTGAACTTATTATAGGTGGATTTTCTGGACAATTGAAAGGATGGTGGGATTTTCATCTCACTAAGCCCCAACAACCGGATGTCCTTCATGCTATCTAGAAAAATGATGATAATACACCCATTCTAGATCAATCAGGAAACCTTATTCAAGATGTTGTCTGTACCCTCAGTAAAGCTAGACTTCTACCGTACATACTCATATTAGGATTATGAACAGGCATGGTTTAACACCTTCCTTATCCAAAACCATTTTAATACCCATTCATGGCTATTCTTCCTAAGTGATCATGTTAATATTTCTGAGTTTCTTGCATGGTTCACCAAATGGTGGAATAACTATGGACCAATCCCTACTATTTAACCTTTTTTGCTCTCATTATAAACCTTCCTAACCTGAAAAGAAATTCACCTTCCTTACCCTCTATTGTTCTAAATTCTTTGTCCCTTGGGTAAATCATTGGTACCTCGACTTTTATTCTAACAATGATATTATAGTTCTTCAGAGAAGATTTAAGGTCAAATGGTGGAACTCTTATAATAAATTAGATAAGATTTCCAAATCTATTATCTGCTCTTGGCTCCAATAGCAAGGTTTCCTTGGACCTTCTAAATCTTAGAACTTGGCACAGTCTTCCTTTCTGGCTCAGAAGTCCCATGCTAGTGCCCTCCTTGCAGCTGCTAAAACTAAAGAAGAATATTTCAAGGTTATGCAACAACTCCTTTAGTCCAAAGCCTTTTCCTCTGCAGCCCAATCCAACAGCTCCAAAAACTTAAAGCCTTTAGTTGATTTGGGTAATGATAATGAGGATTATTGTTTTAGGATTCTCTCTCTTATTAAGCCCAAAGGCCCTTAAGCCCAAAGCTTATAGGATCTCTTTATTTGTAAATATTTTCTTTGTAAATATATGTCTGTAGCTGTAATTGTATGCCCGATGGGTTGAAAACCTTGTATTAGGCGGCCCATGCAAAAGTTAGGGTAAAGTAAAAAAAAGTATTTTATTTTCTGATTGGCAAGAACTTATTCTTCTCCTAAGTAGGACCTTCTTGGACAGCCTTTAAGAAAATTCGATTACTATGTCAAATACTCAGCTCCACCTTCAGCTGCCATCCCGCTTCTCTTTGTTCCTTCTTAAAGATAGGGACCCACTTTCCACTATCAGGATAAAATAATCAACAATTATTTCAAGTCACATGGTTGTGGTTATGAAAGATAGTTGGCAAGCAGTCAGACAAGTCATCCTGATTCCTTCTAAAATTCACTCTCCTCTCTACCCCACACGTCTTGTTCTTCACGTGGTTACAAAGCCTTCGTCCTCTATATAAGGAGCCCTCCTCTTTCTTAGAAGGCAGAACACAATTTTCCTTAGGAAAAATTTTAAAGACTCTCTCCTTCTTCCTCTCTATTCTCTGAAAGATTTCTTAAGAAATTTGTGTTTCTCCAGTAACAAAATATATATATATATATAAAGAAATTTCTGTAAACCCTTGCATTCTGAACATTTGAACCATTGTATCTTCCTCTACTTGGAATATAAAGAACTTTTATATAACGAACTCTTGTAAGTTTAAGTTTTAATGTCTTCTATTTATTTTCTTTAAAGCCTTCTTTTACTTTCTGCAATTTTCACTTTCAGTTATTTAAGTAATAGAACGTATGCTCTGTGCTTGCCTAAGGAATTAGGATCCTGCACATTAGAAATTATGTGAAAACCTGCTTGCATTTTAGTACGGTAACCTCCGTGTCTAGCTTATGACTAAAGCGTGAGACCGTGCATAGTGATCATCTCTGCATTTTGTATTTATCATTTGCTATTGTGTTCATCTCTACTACTATACCCTTAGATCTCCTATGGGTTTCTTTCCTAGTCTTCTTCTTCCTAGGATGGTAGTCAGGTCATACATACATGTACTGGTGGAAGGTAGCTTTAGAGTCTTAGGTTCAAGGTCTTTTTCTAAGGATTGCCTTAATTTTTCTAGATATTTCTTCTGAACATCAGGATCATTTATGTGTTGGATGACATCTAGAATTAAGGTTTGCTCTTGGGTTAGCATATTAATATGATTCCTTGAAAAGATAGAGGAAGTATCTATATCGGAGGAAGAAGAGGATGCTATTTCGTCTGTCTATGGGCTTTCTAGGAAATTTACAGAATTAGTTTCAAACTTGAACTCAGAAGTTTCTATAAGAAGGGTAAAAAGCTTCTCTAGGGTCTTTTCTTCTAGATTTAATTCCTGAACTTTCCTAGAGACACGACAGTACCTAGAGATATGACCCTTTTTGCCACATTTATTGCAGGTAACATCTTTGAGACTAATTTTCTAAGGCTTAGAAGAAGAGGCTTTATGTTTTGACGATTTCTTATGAGGCTTGTTGTAATAAGGTTCTTCAAATTTCTTTATCTTAGAGAATTTCTTATATTTTTTAGAAAATCTCTTAGATGAAGGTTTCAAAGACTTCTTACCGCAATCACCTTTACAAGAAGTGTTCTGGGTATAACTATAGCCAAACTATTTATAGAAAGTTCTTAATTCTTTTTTGGACTTCTTTAGTTCCCATTTTAAATACTTTTGGAGTTTTAAGTCCTGACAGATCTTAAGACCTTTCTGGGTGGTACTGATAAGTTCACCGTAGGTAAGCCTATCATAGGGAATGATATGAGATCCTGTGGACTGTCTAATGGTATTCCTAACTCTTTCTCCTAGAAGGGTAGGGAGTCCTGCAAGTAATTTTTCTTTCTAAAAGGGTTGGTTAGAATCTTCCCTGAGCATAACTCTAGTAAGAAAAGTCAATCTCTACCATTGGAAATCACTCAGATTTTTGCATATGAGATTAGACAGAAGATCAGCATTCTTATCTTTAAGATGAGAAGAATCTCCAATGAAATGGAGTGCTATATTCAATATAAGGGTAGAGACAACATCTTGAATAGGGTTTCTTGATTGATCTAAAATGGGTGTATTATCATCATTTTTCTAGATAGCATGAAGGACATCCAGTTGTCGGAGCTTAGTGAGATGAAAATCCCACCATCCTTTCAATTGTCCAGAAAATCCACATATAATAAGTTCAGTGACAGATCTATCAGAAGTTCCTATTTGGGCTTTGTAGGCATTAGAGGCCATAGTCATTTGTTGGAGAAGGCTAAGAATCTTATATTCAATCATGCCATCAATGTTCCATTCATATATGGAGTTGGCACTAAACTTAGATTGGACAAGCATATTAGGCTGAGAACCTATTTCAAGTTCTGGCAATCTAGACTGGGTATAAGCAGGATTGGAAGAATGAGGAATGATAGGCCAATAAAGTTTAGCTATCTTAGGAGACTGTTCCTAAAAATCACCATCTTCAGAAGAGGTTTCTATATCTTTATTGAGAACACTAATACTTTGATTAATAGACTGGACAGAGTCAGGAATAACTAGACCCGGGGTTCTGCTAGAAGAAGGACTGACTTTACTAAGCTGTTGTTTAACGGCTTCTAGGAATTTAGACCTATTACTTGTAATTTCTTGCTGAGCACTAAAGGATATCTGAAAGGGTTTAAACATGGGATTTTTAAGTTTTTGAGAAAGAACAGAGACAGAAGGTTCCATAGGCTTTTGGGATCTATTTTCTAACCTAGACAATTATTTACCTATGCTATTGAGGTGAGCATTGGTGAAGTTATTTTGAAATATTATATTTTTTAGGTTCTAAGAATCACTATCCTGAGGCTTTTTATAGGAGCTGGCATCAACAGTGTCATTTCCTATAGAGATCTTTATTTGCCTAAGAGGAGGATGATCAGACTCAATTTCCTGACCATTTGTTGTTTCCAAAACACTTTTCTTGTTTCTAGTAGTGACAGGATGAAGAACTTTAAATGGATATGAAATATTATTTTCCAATGCATATATTTCAAACCATTCAAAAAATAATATATTTACTTTATTCTTGTAAACAAAATCATAAAATTCTTTATGAATACTTTCTCTTATATGTAGGAAATTTGTAAAGAACCATGTTCTTCTTTCCAAATTATAAGATGCATAAAAGTCTTTATGTAAAGATTCTTTATTAAGAAGAAATTCTTTATCTAAAACATTCAATTCATGTGCAATATTTTTTATTATAGCTGAAGCAGTAGAAGAAGCAGGAGGAGAAGGGGATTTAGCTTCTATTTAAGGGTCTGTGTAGACTGGTCTAGCCACATTGGCACTATAGTCTACATTTCTGAGTGTAGAGGAAGGGAGATCAGAGGTAGAATATCTAGCTGGGATGTTATATGGTAGGTTTATGATGGTAGGTAGATTTGGATGTAGATCTACTTGGTATGTGAAAGGCATATCTATAGTTCTTAGAGGGTTTTGTGGTAGTTCTCTGTGATACAGCAGATTTATTACAGAGGGTATTTGAGATAATCTTCCCAGATCAATAGATTCTATTGATGAGGTATCTGAAAATCTAGACTGGAGGCTGCAGATCTATTAAAATTAAGTTTCACTCTACCATCTTGGAACTGGATGATATTCTTTGTTTGGGTGTTTGGAGGTTAAGGCTCAGGTTTTTCTAGTTCTGGATTTTCTGCATGTTCTAAGATCCATTCTTGAGGAAGGGTTATTTGGTTCCATGGGTTTGGGGATAATGACAATTGCTTTAGTCATATCTGTCTGAAGCAGAAGTGTTTCTCCTTTTTTACTATGAAATCAGCTCTTAGTGTTAAAAGCAGACATCATGGCTTTATAATGAACTTTAAAATTTAATGCAATTGGGATAGATCCATAGTCCATTTTATAATTATAGGTCTAGATCTGTAAAACCAAAGACTTTAAAAGATTTATATCATTAAGAGAAATAGTGAAGTTTGGATAACATTCAAACGATATAATACCTTTACAGAGACTGGATTCTATAGTTCCTAAGAGAGAGTCTTCAAAGTTCTTAAACCTCATATCTCTAAGAGCTGCAAGAACAGAAGTATTAAGACCTTCTTTATTTAGGGGCTTAATGCCAACCTAAACAAGACCAATATGGATGTAACGGAAACCTTTAGCTTTATGTTTATCCAGAGAAGAGGAAGAAATAAGCTTTATCTCATTTTTTGCTTTATTAAGTTCTATATCCCTTTCTTCAGTTTTAATAATATAATCAGACTTAAAAAGGTTCAATCTAGGAGTCTTATAGATGTGATTTTTATGGTGTTGTGTGAGCTTAAAGTCATCTATGCATTTATCAAAGTCTTCTATAGTGATCTCATAACTGCTAACAATATTCTTTTGAACTTTAGCAGAAGAGGAGGTAGAAGAAGAAGAAGAAGAAGTGGTTCTTCCAAATATTGGATTCATGGCTGAATATATATATAGGGCTCAGGGCCGATAGACAACTAAAATTCTAATAATAAATTTTTGTGAATAAATTTAAATAAAATTTCACAAAATCACTCATAATTTTAAGGGTTTTTTTCATAAATATCCAAAAAACCAAAAATAATATCAAAATTCACATTGACCAAAAGTATTTTCAAAAATAACTTTAAAGAAGTTTTTTTCTTCCAAAATAAAGAAGTTTTTTTATCAAAAATAGACCATATATAAGCTTACCTTTTTCAACTAAAAGACACATTTTTCAAAATAAGAAAAAACAGTTTCCTAAACAACCATTAATTCCTAAAAAAATCACAATAAGCTCAACAATTCTTCCTCACCAATCGATCAGCTCAAGCTTCTTCTCCAATCAATTTTACTTTTTTCTCCAATCCATCAAAATCATGATAAGCTCAAACCTGAATCTTGTTTCTCCATTTTGTTTTTCGTTGTTTTTTTTTTCTCGTTTTTGCGATTGTTTGCAACTCTAGTTTCTCGATCTACAAAAGCCAGATCTGTAACATATTTGTTAAAAAAATTGAAGACATGAACATTCAAACAAGAATCAAAACAACATTAAAGATCAAAAGCAACAATCATTCAAAAAACAGGTTCACAGCTCATAAGCATAGCAAATATGGTTTTTTTTACTGTTTCTTTTTTTTTCAAAAAAAACACTAAATCATGAATGTAAAAAACATTGCAAGTTTATTTAAAAAATACAAATGTTGTTTCCATGATTATACTCAATAATATTTTTGAATGGTAAAACCTTTAACTTGTGTATTGATATTGAATAATATATATACAGAGATACAAGTACATGTAAATTAGTTGTAACAGATACAACAACGTAACAAACATAAGAAATAATACTTATCACTATCTTATCTCTAATACCCCCCCTATAAGCTTAGGCTAGCAAGGTGTGAGTCATATCCTAGAAAAAATAAACTGAAATGATGGTTTGACTAAAGGCTTTGTCAAGATATCAGCTAGTTGATCCTTGGTGGAGATAGAACCAATGCTTAGTTATTTGGCAACCACTTGCTCATGCACAAAGTGAAAATCAACCTCAACATGCCTTATTCTTATAGTGAATGCAATGTTAGATAAGATGAAAATAATGCCTAAATTATCATACCAAACATGAGGTACCTTGGTGATGAGAAGTCCAAGTTCATGTAAGAGATAAGAGAGCCACCGAAGTTCAATAGTAACATTAGCCATAGCCTTGAATTCTAATTTTGTTGAACTGTGAGCTACTATATGCTATTTTTAGATTGTCAAGTGATCAAATTTGTACCCATATACACTAGAAAACCATCAATTGATTTGCAATCATCTAAGATACCTACCTAATTGGCATCAATAAAGGTTGTAAGATTGAAGTAAGTAGTGTGAGATAAAAGCAAATTGTGATCCTTAGTACCCTATAGATATTGAAGTACTCTTTTCAACCAAAGTACTCTTTTCATTACCTAAAGATGTAGGTATGAGAATGCATAAATTGGGTGAGTCTATTGACAGCAAACATGAGATCTAGTCTTATAAAAGTAACATATTGCAAAGACCCACAACATCTTCTAAATTTTAGTACATCAACTGAAGAAAGAGGGGAAGATGAATCTTTGAATATAGATGTACCCGGAACCATAGGAGTGGAGATGGGCTTACACGTTGCCATGCCCATGAAATATAAAATGCTAGTAATATACTTCTTTTAAGATAAAAGAAGACCATTAGGATGAACATAAGCATGAATTCCCAATAAATAGTGCAATGATCGAACATCCCTCAAAGAAATGCTGATGACAATTGTTTAATAACCAAAGCAAAAAAGACATTATCATTGATAGTGAGTAAAATATCATCCACATAAACCAAAATAAAACACTGAATATTATCTTGAAGATAAATAAATAAAGAGGGATCAGAATGTGAACTAGAGAAGCTAATGGAATGAAGAAATCCATTTAATTTATGAAACCAAGCACGTGGAGCCTACTTTAAGCCATAAAGCAATTTGTGAAGTTGACAAACATAGTGAGGACATTGTGGATAATATAGCCCTGAGGTTGGACCATATAAACTATGTCAATTAAATAACCATGTAAAAATGCATTTCTAACATCTAGTTGATAGATTTTCCAATTGTGAGAAACAGTCATGGAGAGAAGAACACGAACAGTGACTAGTTTAACTACCAGACTGAAGGTTTTTGTGTAATCCAATCCATGTTCTTAACTATATCCCTTAGCAATGAGACGTGCCTTAAATCTATCAATATTACCATTAGCCTTCAATTTTATTTTATAAACCCATTTATTGCCTACCATATTAGCATTCGGAGGTAAAGGTACTAAATCCCACGTCTACGTTCTATACACGACATCCATTTTAGAATCCATAGCACTTCTCCATTTACTGAATTGCTTTGCTTGAGAATAGCTAGTTAGTTCAATATCAAGAATGGTCTAGGAAAGGAGGGCATAGCATCGGGTTTTGTTTATAGTTGTAGGTCGAAGGGTTATATGGTGTTGGCATGGTGGATCAGAATTAGTTGGTAGAGAAGTGTTTAAAGGCTAGTTAGAATTATCGGGTGAAGAGGAGGATAAGAGATCATTAAACAATTTTTTTATCAATGTTTTATTTTTGGGAATATTTTGGGAACAATTTTAAAAACTCAGTGTGGGTATTTTGGATAAGAGATGAGAAGAAGATGAAGCAATAGTATTGGAAATGGAATTAGGTTTTGGGGTTGTTACTTTTGTTAGAGTTATTGAGGTGGACGAAGATGTAGAATGAGAGGCGAGATGAGGATGGGATAAGGGTGTGAAAGGGATCAGAGAGAGAGAAGAAATAGAATAAGAGTTCATACTTTAAAAGGAGTCCTAGAAACATGGGATTGATGGCAAAGGAAGTTGCTCCTACATGAAAGAGGGGTTAGAAGTAGAAGAATGTGTAGTAGATTGTGTAGTTGACGTGAAATAATGAGAATTGAAAGGAAATTTAGATTCATTGAATTTTATATGTTTAGATATATAAATTCTCCTTGTTGTCTTATCTATACACCTATAGCTAAGGTAGTGTGGTGAGTAACTAAGAAAAACATAAGCTTTGGTTCGAAATGAAAATTTATTTTTATTAAAAGGACAAAGCAAGGGATAAGCTATACACCTAAAAACTCATAAAAAAAGAATAGTCATGAAATTGCTTATATAAAAGATAAAAAGGAGTTT
The DNA here is from genome assembly GCA_947683625.1 of Mallotus nudiflorus. Taxonomy (NCBI): domain Eukaryota; kingdom Viridiplantae; phylum Streptophyta; class Magnoliopsida; order Malpighiales; family Euphorbiaceae; genus Mallotus; species Mallotus nudiflorus. The sequence goes on from CANTUR010000124.1 coordinate 516,225, forward strand.
GAATTTTTAGGGATTGAGAAGGCATCCTATTAATAAGAAACACAACTGTCTTAAAAGTAAAGTGCCAATACTTAAAAAAAAAAAGGTAGTAGTAGATTGAGAAGAGTTTGTAGCCATGGTATTTGCTCTGATACCAACTCAATAATATTGTTGAATGGTAAAACCTTTAACTTATGTATTGATATTGAATAATATATATACAGAGATACAAGTACATGTAAATCAGTTGTAACAGATGCAACAACGTAACAAATTGTCACGACCCAAAACAGGGGCCATGACCGGCGCTAGGGAACGGGAATTCTTTCGAATCCGGAACCCGTAGCAAGCCTAAAAATAAAATAAAACATGCAATAATAACAATAATCATATAATATGCAGCGGAAATAAAAATCATAAATATAATGATAACACTTCATCACTGGATTTGAATCAAATCTCATCACATATATAAAAATTTTTTAATACAAATCCAGTTTCAATATAATACATCTCTTTAAAAAAAATAAGATACATGAAATCCAATACTTTAATTCACAACTACTGCAGTGTCTAGATAAAATAAATAAGACTCAAGTAGATAATTTACACAAAGAAGCCGGGGCGGAAGAAATCCGGCGTATCAACCTGCTACTGAGGTCTGAGGATGTTGACTCTCCTGAAAAATAGTCAACGGAGGGGAGTCAGACCTCACTGAGTGAATTACTATAATATATATACATACACACTAAAAGATAATGCATACAGTCAATAGTATATATCTAATATATATATACAGGCAATTACACACGGATGCAATAAAATCATTTTTATATATTTTATCTGAAAATCATCTTTTATGAAGGATCACATAGAACCCTAGAATATCGTAACCTCAGAAAAATAGTGTTAAACAACACTCTAGCCACACAGGCTCACTTATTCCAAATATATCCACTTAATCCATTTGGACAGTAGACTGGCCCCGAGACACTAAGTCAACCGAGCTCCCGCAGTCTGATTGCCAGTGTGATTGGCTCCGAGACACTTGGTCAACCGAGCTCCAACAATCACACCCACAAACCACATCTCACACATATCAATAATCACATCAAATCAATATCCACAATTAAGTTAGTATTATAGCCTAAATACTATAGGCGTACCGGAACGTACTCGGTCCTAGTGCTGCCCACTAGGTAGCACGTTCTATTGATATCCTTCATCATTAATAATATAAAACATCCATTCATAAAAATAAATGATGCATGAATTTAAATAAAACAACAATCTAAACCATATATATATACCGGAAATATACCAAACATAAACCAGGTAGATTTCGAGTATATATACGTTAAATAAATCCAATCAACTTATAATTTAAATTAAAAATATATTTAAAAACATTTTAAATATATTTTATTAATAAAACATGCATATAATTTATTATATACCAAAAATAAACCAAAAATATACTTAATATAAACTTAAGAAATAATCAAATTATTTATGCATATTTAATCAACATAAAACATGCATTTCTAAATCATGCATCCTAAGCATATATATATATAGTATAGTAACTCACCTAGTGCGCTCCACGAGACGGGTCCGACGAGCCTGGTCCACTAGCCCTCGGTCTCGGCGCAACTAAACAAGAAATAAATAACCGACATCAGAATAAACCTAACAGAAATCCTAGAATTCAATCTAGAGTATTAAAATACGGAAACAGAATTAGGGTTCGACTGGACATCACGTTTTACGAGAATTCTACCGAAAATCTAGCAGAACCTCCCCTGTAAAACGGACATCTCTCTACTCAAAAGAGTAGAGCCGACCCTGCAAAGAAATACACTTTGAAAAATAGACTCAATACAAATCCACAACCCCTCGGTCAGACTCCAGACTACAGTCTACCGACCGGGGTCCACAAACACAGAATAATTCCAGAAATACCGAAAATATCCTTAAAACCTAGAAATTCATTTTATAGGTAGAAATTACATAATTAACCTTAAAACACTATAAAAACCGATAAAAACTCATTTTATTTGAAAAACCGTATATTATATATATAATTGAAAATAATTTACGAAAAATAGTTTTAATTAGTTAAAAATACCAAATAATTTGTAGAAATCATTTTTATACCTTAAATAATTACTAAAACCGATTAAATTACATTTTTAGACAATTTAGGGTAAAATTACCAAAATACCCATATATATATATATATATACTTAAATTACTTCAAAAATTCACCAAAAATCATACAATTATCCAAAATTAATTTTCTCAACATATTTATCAATAATATCAATAATTAAACTCAATTATCCAATTAATTTCAAATAAAAACACATTTAAGCTAATTTTCCCAAAATTACATAAACTCAAATAATTCAAAATAAATACTTAGAAATTCATAAAAATTCCAAATAAATTCCTATAATTCATTTCAACACCTAATTTAACCATAAACCCCAATTTCATAATTTAAATAATTAATTTCCAAAAATTAGAAAATAATATTAAAATATTCAAAAATACCCAAAAATCCAAACAATCTCCAAAAATTCTACAAAAATTCATACATGTAGATTAAGCTACTAGGATCAACATTTGTGAAGGGATTTTTCATGAATCATCCAATTCGAAGCTCAAAAAAATCAAAAACCCTAATGTGACCGAAATAAAAAAATCAAAACCTAAGCAAATCTAAACCATTTTAGCTCAAACCAAAGCTAGAATCACACTCACCAGAGCTCAAGGAGAAGAAAGAGACCGGCGGTGTCGAAAACGGTGGCCGGAGGAGGGAGAAACAGCGAAGGGTTGATTTTCGGCCAAAAGAGGAAGAATGGAGCTGCCGGCACCGGGGAAAGGAGCTGGAGGCGGCGGAGGACGGCTGGGAACGGCGGTGGCAAGCCGGGAGGCACACCGACGGTAGGTGGCTGGAGTTGCAGCGGGAGGGAAGGAAGAATGGTGGTCGGGCGCGCGGGAGGAAAGAAGAAGAAGAAGAAGAAAAAGAAAAAGAAAGAAAAAGGAAAGAAAAAGAAAAAGAAAGAAAAAAGAAAAAAATAAAAATAAAAATAAAATAAAATAAAATAATTAAATATTAATAAAATAATAATAAAATAATAAATTTTTAATTATTTAATAATAACTAAAATAATTAAATAATAATAAATAAATAAATAATACAATATTAGGGTTATATATATATTAAACCCTAATTAAATAAATATACACACACGTAGGCTTTATTTAGTAATTTAAAAATACGCATGAGTTCATGCAAGTCCGAAAATATATTTAAAATAATTAATATTACATTGTTTACGTGAAAATTTCCCCGAAAATACAAGTCCCGGGAAAATTTTACGTAAAGCACTGAAAATAATACACAATAATTAAAATAGGTTTAAAATACATAACAACTCATAAAAATATCGTAATATATATGCAAAAATTATTGACACTGCATATCCCGGTACAGTGTAAAAATATTTTAAAAACACGGGATATTACACAAATATATTAGAGATAAGATAGTGATAAGTATTATTTATTATGTTTATTACGTTGTTGGATCTATTACAACTAATTTACATGTGCTTGTATCTCTGTATATATGTTATTCAATATTAATACTTATAAACAATAAGAATAATATTGCACATCGGTTTCTTAGAAATAAAAAAAGAAACAAAAAGCAACACATAACAACAAGAAACAATAACAAGCTTAAGCATGAGAGAAATAATATTCCACGTCAATCTCTTAGAAATAAAAAGCAACATGAAGCAACAAGAAACAACAAAAACTTAAACATGAGAGAAAAAAAGCAACACAAAGAAATAATAAGCAACAAGAAGAAACAAAAACTTGAAAACATGAGAAAAAAGCAACAAGAAGAAACAATAAGCAACAATATTTTAAACTAAAAAATGACTAACCGATTTCTTTGATTTTTTGAATATAGGTACAATGGAAGTCATATCTGTTTTTATTCATCACAATGGAAACTAGAATAAAGTGATGGATTACGTTGATTTTAATGTGATAGGAATTACCATATAACCAAATTGCAGTTTTGATGAAATATTGAAAATAATATCAAAGCAGCTTCAAATTGAAATAGATTGTCAACAAATGCTAACACAATACAAAGTCATAAAAAATTATCCACCTTTAAAAGTATAAGACAATGCAAAACTCTTCTTCTATTTGCAACTAAATTAGAAGCCTGATTTCACCAAATTCCCTCTATGCATCGCTATTAATAAGATGGAATTTTTACAAATAAGCTTCAACAACAACATGCTGCAACAGCAATCAATAATTCAAAAAAATCTGGTATCCCTTTCTGAACACAGCTCAACAAACATATAAGCAAATAACTAAAATACAGATTTTCTAGATTATGCAAATTGATGATGAACATGCTTCTACTAGAAAATAAGAGTGAAGAATCATCAACAATCTGCAAAAAAAACAACAACAGAATATAAAGGTGTAATATATGATAGCAAAGAAGAATTCAAAAAAGTATTAAGACTTAGTGCTGTCAAGAACCACTTCCAATACAAAACTATTAAGATAAACACTCTCAACTTTGTTGACAAATGCTTGGATAAAAATTGTAGCCGAGAGATAAGAGCTTTAAAAAATGGAAAAATAGACAAAGTTATTATTAAAAAGTTCAACAACATCCACACATGTAGCATGGACATCAAATTAGCATACCAAAGACAAGCAACAACAACTCTGGTGGCTAACTGCATACAATTAAAATACTAGAGTGTCAAAACCATATTCACCAATAGATATAATGAGAGACATAAAAGAAGAGTATCATGTCAATATAAACTACCTCAAAGCATGAAGATCAAGAGAAAAGGCACTTCAAATGCTAAAAGGAAAACTGGATGAATCTTATGCACTTTTACTAAGTTTCCTATACATGTTAAAGAAAACAAATCCAGGATCAATTGTTGACCTCAATATGAAAGAAGACCACTCATTCCTCTATGTGTTCATGGCACTTGGTGCATCAATAAAAGGGTGGAAATATTGCAGACCTATTGTAGTAGTTGATGGTACATTTCAGACAAGAACATATAGTGGCACGCTTCTTTCAGCAACAACACAAAATGCTAGTGGCAAAATCTTTCCTCTTTCTTTCTCTATTGTTGACTCTAAAAATAATTAATCTTGGGAATAGTTCTTCAAAAAAATTAGACAAGCTTTTAGCTGTAGAGAAGGAATGTCTATGGTTTTTAACATATATAAAAGTATAGAAAAAGCAGTACAAGAAATATACCCTGAAGCAACCCATGGTATTTGTATATACCATTTTCAAACAACTTCAAAAAGCACTCAAAAAGCATCAAGGATTCTTTTTTCCAATCAGCAAAAGCATACACCATTGAAGAGTTTAAGTACTATATGAATGACCTTGAAAAGATTGATCAAAGGATAACCCCATACCTAAAAATCATTAGGTATCATAAATGGGCTAAACCTTTCTCAATCAACAACAGATATTTAACAATAACTTCAAATATAGTTGGATAATTGAATGTAGTGATCAAGAAAGCTAAAGATCTACTAATAATAGCCTTACTATTGTACCTGTATGCTTTAGTACAAGAATGGACCTATACAAATAGGAATCTTGCAAGATCAACATTCAACAACCTTGCAAGAAGACCATAAGATATGATCAATGACAACTACAAGAAAAGACAAAAGCTTTAGGTTGTATTATTAGTTCTCTGGTTAATATTAGTCATGTTGTTGTTTTTTATTATTGTTCCAGTTGTTACTTATACTACAATTATTTTTATTTTGATATTTACTTTTGAAATTATTGATATTGTATTTATTGTTGCATTTTATATTATAGCAACAACAACAAAATAAAAAAACGCAATAAAAAGAAACAAGTGACACTACTATGTTTTTGTTTTTATTTTCATCATTTTTTATCATTAAAATAAAATCAACCTATAATGATGGGTGTTAGGTGATTTTCGCAAGTGCACAGTTCGCAAAAAGTAGTAAAGTTCGAGTATCGAGTACTGTTCCCATGAGGAGATTGATACTAAGTACTAGCCGTAATTTTATCTCCACAAGCTAAAAAAATATATTTAATTACAATAGAAAACTATATTAACTAACAAAGATAAATTCTAAATCTAAAATAAAAATTCAATAATTAAAAGATAGAGCTTGTATTCGCTCCACTAGACACTTACTTGAATTACAGGATTTAATCTTAATTCAAGTTGTTAATACAGTCAAGGTTAAATTAGTCAAATTACTTAAAGTCTCTTTCAATATCACTCAAGCATGTCAAAACTAATTACTACTTATTTTCATGGTCAAATAAATTAATTAAGACTCATTAAGTTCCTTAGCAATTTAATACTCTCTGAAGGATTCATCTACTTTCATGATCGAGGTTCCTAAGTTTCACAAGTCTATGAGCTAATAGATTATGCAACTTTCATTGTATACTAATCTACCCAAAATCATGCACTTAATTAGACCTAAAATCAAATACAAAAACATATAAAAGCAATCTGTAAAATTGACTGAATATTAATTTATTGAATTAAAATATAAAAATCCAAACAAGCAGTAGTCTAGCTACATGAATCCAAACCCTGAGTAAATTAGCTACACATGATGGAAATAATCATAATCAAAGATATTCTAAACATGAGAACAATTATCCTTGAACATGAGTGACTTGAATCTCTGCTTCTTCTCTGCTCAAAATATCTATAAATGTTGATTTTGAATGAATTCTCACTCCTTGAATTGATGAATTGATCGTTTTTTTATAGCCATCTCTTGCCCCTATAACTTCCAATTCTAGAATATTCTCATTCTATAATCTTCCAATTTTAAAATCTTATAAATCCATAATCCTGACTGAAAGAGCAAGATTTTTCATGAGTGCACACTCTAGTGCATGGCCATGCACAAGAGTGTGCGCTAGGGCATGTATGCAAGCAGGTACATTAATTTTAAGTGCACACCCCAGCACATGGCCATGCACTTAGGTGTGCACTATTCTAAATTTGTGCATGGCCTGATACATGGCCATGTGGTGGGGTGTGCATAGCTTTTTCATCAGGCATGGCTTTAATCATATCAATGCACACCTTCTTGCACATTCATGTGGTGAAGAGTGTAGGATTCTTGATGAGCACATAGTCATGTGCTAGCCTGTGTACGCAATTTGTGCAGAGAGACTTTTCAAACACAGTCATGCACAAGCTTCAGTTCATAAAACTACAACAAATAATTTAATTAGATAGTATAATGCACTTAATTATTAAACAAACATGCAAATGTATTCTTTAAAATGAAAATTAAATAATATTATGCTAAATGCAAGTAAAATTAATAACAATTAAATAAGCTTATAAAAATATATTATAAAACCTATAAAAATGCTCCTAAAATTATATGTATAAATGACACATAACAAATTCCCCCACTTTAAACCTTTGCTTGTCCTCAAGCAAAATGCATAAAAATACTTGTCAATGCAATGAACTTAGCACATTGATAAACTTCTAAATGTCCATCTGCTATAATTTTAGGTTAATACAAAGCTTATAAATTAAAATCAGACTGATAATTCAAAGTTAAAGACATAAGTTGTACCAAGTGAAGAGCAAACTTAGCTATTGAATTCATGAAAACATGCAAATTGGTAATCAAGAAAAATGAAAGTAAATGATACTATTTTCTGCAACCTCAAGCCACCCCTTATTTCCATTATATAAAAGATAGCAATTTTTATTTTATTTTATTAGCGAGTGTGTTTTACACTCCATCTCGCTTTAATCTCTCTATTTTTCTCACTTTCAGTAATCCCCTGCCATTCCAGTATTATTAACCGTGGACATTGTTAAATGAGTCATTTGGTTACTCATACTCATATTAGAGCATTATAGTAGATTTCAGAGCATAAAAATATAAAATTTATACACTGCTCTAAGGAAAGTTTTTTTTTAACTGTTATTAGATTATGTCTAAGTGTCAAGGTTAGAACAAAAGATAACATCCAAGTATCACTTGCAAGCAGTTTTCTAAACTATCAATTTTCATATTTAGTTATTTAAAAGTAAGTAAGCATTATGTTCATTTGAATTTTAGAAATCTTTAATCTTAAATTATCAACCTAACTTTAAAATTTACAAATCAAGCATTAACAAAAGATTATGAAACATGTACATTGAAATCACATTCGATGCACTCTGCTCACCATGATGATAAATTGTAAAAATTTAGTGTGTGAGTGTGTGTAGATGCAATCATGCAACATGTAATATATGATATGATATAGAGATAGAAAACATGTAATGCAATATATATTCTCTCCCTACACTTAAACAAGTCAGTGTCCGCAATGACTAATGAAGAAAAAGAAATAAATGAGAGGTGGAAAGACTGACTTCCCCAAATAATAGGAGGGTAGATAATGACTTGGGCATGGCCAATTACACGATCCTACACATCCATCTCTGTAGTTTTGCAAAATTAAGTTGCAAAAAAATTTAATTAAACAAATAAAGAAAAATAAAAATAAAATATTGAAATAAATTAAAGTTGAATGGGTTGCCTCCCATTAAGCGCTTGTTTAAAGTTATTAGCTTGATTATATTTTACTGATGTCTCAAACTGAGTTGAGAAGTGCAATTGCTGCACTTGTTAGGGATAGCTTCATTGTGAAAGTATAGTTTTAATCTATGTCCATTAACTTTGAAAGCTCCAGTATTTGTGCTCCACACTTCTATTATTCCATGAGGATACACATGCTTGACAATGCAGGGGCCTAACCATCTAGACTTAAGGTTTCCTGGAAATAACTTTAGCCTTGAATTAAATAGAAGTACATGGTCTCCTTCTTTGAATTCTTTCTTCATAATATGCTTGTCATGCCATCTTTTTATCCTTTCTTTGTAAATTTTGGCATTTTCATATGAATTAAGTCTAAATGCCTCAAGCTCATTCAACTGAAGTAGTCTCTTCTCACTTGCTTTTTATAAATAAAAGTGAAGGAATTTGGTTGCCTAGAATGCTTTGTGCTCCTGCTCCACAGGTAGGTGACATGACTTTCCATAAAGGAGTCGAAAGGGAGAGGCACCAATGGGGGTCTTGAATGCAATTCTGTAAGCCCACAAAGCATCATCGAGTTTAGCAGACCAATCTTTTCTTAAAGCATTTACTGTCTTTTCGAGTATAGTATTGATTGCTCTATTTGATATCTCGACTTGACCATTAGTCTGGGGATGGTAAGGAGTTGCAACCTTATAAGTGACAACATATGTCTTTAATAAACCTTCAAACTGGTGATTGCAACATATATCTTTAATATGTTCTACCATCACTGATTGTAGGTTGAGGTTTCCTAAATCTGGCGAATATATTCTTACAAATGAATCTTGTCACAACTCTAGCATAATTGGTTGGGGATGCTATTGCTTCCACCCATTTTGATACATAGTCTACACCCACCAAAATGTATTTATTGCCAAATAAGCTTGGGAAGGGACCCATGAAGTTTAAACCCCACACATCAAAGATCTCAACTTCAAGAATTCCATTCAAAGGCATCTCATTACGTTTCCTTGTGTTTGTTGGTCTCTGGCACTGTTGCAGTTTAATATAAAATTCCTAACATCTTAAAAGAGAGTTGGCCAGTAAAATCCACTCTAAAGAACTTTTGCTGCAATTTTGGTAGAATTAAAGTGTCCACCACATTCCAGAGAATGATAATATGAAAGCACATCTTCAACTTCATCTTTGGGAAAGCACCTCCTAATCAATCCATCTCCATACCTTTTATAAAAAAGAGGTTCTTCCTAATAATAATATTTAATGTCAGAGAAAATTTTCTTCTTTTGTTGGTATGAAAAATTGGGAGCAAGACACTGTAAACTATGTAATTCACAAAGTCTGCATACCAAGGTGTCATTTTCTTGACTTGCATTAGGTGTTCACCTTTGAAGTAGTCATCAATTGGTAGCTCATCATCTCTATTTGGCAACATTTAAAAGATGGTGTTGGTTTCGTGATTCAAAAACATAGCGAAAATTAAAAATTTTAATCACAAACCCTAATCCAGATCTAAGTAATTCGATTAATTAATTTAAAACTAGGGTTTTCAATTCTTACCACAAACTCAAAAGAGGCAAGATTTCTGGAAGGCAGAGAGGAGGTTCACTTCAGTGACACCTTACCTTGAGCTTTTGATTTTGGTAGTTTGGATCAAGACGTCTCCAAAAGAATTCATCCTCCACAAGTGTCCACACAAACAGCCCTTGATTAAAATGAAAACTTTATATGCTAGCACTTTTCTTGATTTCTCACAAATCAAGAATAAAAAAACTCTATGTTTTAGTTTTTCTATGAGGAGAAAAATGAATTTTGGTGGCTAATGATTGAGTTAGTGAAACCCTAAAGAATATAACATATTTATAGACCTCTAATTAGGGTTTCACTTACCAAAACAACTTTTTGGTAATTTCTCAATTATTATTGTTCTGATTTCAAATAAAATTAAATCAGAAATAATATTATATTTATTTAAGATAACCTTTACCTTAAATAAATAAACTATTTATTTATTTCCACAGAGCTTATTTGGGCTTCTCAAACCCATATTCGTTTTTGGGTCTGTTCTAAGTGTGTGACCCTGTAAGTTCACATGACGTTGGCAGTGGGCCTTAAATCTCTATTTAGGCCTACAAGTCATAAGTGGCCTCTAGCAAGACATTATAACTACCCAAGTCATGTGAAGTCAATAATCCGATATAGCTTAATTTATAATAAAGTCAATAATCCGACATAGCCTAATTTATAATAAATAATGTAATCCCTTTGTCACGTGATATCTTGATTGAATATAAGGCATAGTTTCTATCATCCTTATATAATTCAATCATATTATTTCTTGACTCTAAATAGACTGAGAATGATAACTCTTTATCAATTCACTTTAGCATGACCATGCATTTTCCTCAGTCTATCATATCAAGGTGCCTATAGATATCTTACTCAGATTAAATGAGGGACAAATTCCTTCTCAATCACTCACATTCCTCACATAACTCATTTCATATCCAACAACAATTTATTTAATCATCCTATTAAAGACAATGTTAGATTGTGTTAAAATATATAATAGTTATGTAGAAATCCATGATGATTTCAAGGTCAAAAGACTAAATCAATATTATTATAATGAGAATTACTTATGACAATTATCTATGTTGTATTCTCATGATGGGTCAATCAAGTACATTATTTCCCAAATAAGTACATATGAGTTGACTTAATATCTCATATTCATGATCAGTAAAACATAATCATCAATCAACATCATACTAGCCATAACATATTGTTATGACTAAGAATAATTTGAATAGAACTGGATAATTTGAATAGAACTCATATTTAATCTAAGGGTCTTACTATTAAGTCACATACTTGATGACCTTAGTAAGAATTGACTATTCAAGTGATTATCATAACACAAAATGATAATGAAAAATGCTTTTTTATTAAATAAAATAATAAAGTCAAAACATGGTCATATATTAACCTAGTGCATATCACTAATAGAAGGATCCATCTAATGAGGCATGGCTTAGCATCTTGCTTTGAGAGGAGATACTTCAGAGTTGCGTGGTCGGTAAAGACTATTACCTTGCTACCTACCAAATAAAAATGAAATTTATCAATGGCAATTACGACTGCTAAAAGCTCTTTTTTAGTAGTAGCATAATTTAATTAGGCCTCATCTAGTGTGTGACTAGCATAGTAGATGGCATATGCTTGCTTGTTTCTTCTTTGTCCTAAAATAGTGCCTACAACATTGTCACTCGCATCGAACATAATTTCAAAAGGAAGATTCCAATCAGGAGGTTATAAGATTGGTACTGAGATCAATGATTCTTTTAACCTACAAAAAGCATTAAGATAATCTTTGTCAAATACAAATGAAGTATCCTTGGCTAAAAGATTAGTGAGAGGTTTAGCCATTTTCTAGAAGTCTTTAATAAATCTTTTGTAAAAACCAACATGTCCCAAAAAACTGCAAATTCCTTTCACACTTGTAAGAGGTGGAAGTTTCTCAATCACTTCAATTTTGGCTTTATCAACCTCAATTCCTTTATCAAACAATAAGTGGCCCAAAACAACTCCTTTAGTTACCATAAAATGGCATTTTCCCAGTTTAAAACTAGGTTAGCTTAATCACATCTTTGTAAAACTTTAGATAAATTGTTAAGACAATTATTAAAAGAGGTACTATAAACAGAAAAGTCATCCATGAATACTTCCATAATGTTCTCTATAAACTCAGAGAAAATTCCATCATGCACTTATGAAAAGTAGCAGGAGCATTGCATAACCCAAAGGGCATATGCCTATAAGCATAAGTTCCTTAGGGACAAGTGAAAGTAGTTTTTTCTTGGTCCTCTAGGTGGATAAAAATTTAAAAGAATCCCGAATACCCATCTAAGTAGAAAAAAAAAAAAAGGAATGTTGAGCTAATCTTTCTAACAACTGATTAATAAATAGGAGAGGAAAATGATCTTTCTTAGTAGCTTTGTTCAACTTTCTATAATTAATGCACTCCATCCTGTGACAATTCTAGTGGGAATCAATTCATTATTTTCATTTTTAACAACTATCATCCCTCCTTTTTTTTAGGAACCACATGAATTGGGCTAACCTGATTACTATTTGAAATTGGATATATTATATCAACATCTAACAACTTCATGATTTCCTTTTTAACCACTTCTTTCATGTTAGGATTTATTCTACGTTGATGTTCAGTGGAAGGATTATAACCTTCCTCTAAATGAATCCTGTGCATGCAAAAAGAAGGGCTAATCCCTTTCAAATCATCAATAGTATACCCTATATTTTTTCTATGATCCTTAACCTATCTAAGCAACTTATCCACTTGTTCACCATTTAACTATGCATTGGCAATAATAGGATAAGTAGAATTAGATCCTAGAAAAACATATGTCAAGTCGAGAGGAAGTTGCTTAAGCTTAACCTTTGGTGCATCTTCCTCTCTTAAAGTATAAACAGGGCATATATCATAAGGTAAGGGTGCATACCTTAAATATTTACAACATGGCAATATATATTGTGCATTTAATGTGTTAGTATAAGCCACTACCTCACTATCTTCTTCATTGGAATCTACCTCGTGAACTAGACTTGCTTCTAAAAGGTCTTAGGGATGTCACTGTTGAAAAACTCATTCTACACAACTCTGGACTGCATTAATTCAAAAACACATCTTCACCATGGAAGGGTCTTTTATCATTTTGAAAACATCAAACTCCACAGTCTCTTTTTCAACTTCTAGCTTGATTTTTTCCCAGCTTCACATCAATAATTGCTCTAGCTGTAGCAAGGAAAGGTTGTCCTAGGATGATGGGGATTTAGAGATCTTCTTCCATCTCTATAATCATGAAGTCATTAGGCACATAGAATTCTCCAACTTTTACTCGTATGTCTTCTAAAATTCCTTCAGGGTAGACTATGGATTTGTCAGCTAGTTATAAAGAAATATTTATAGTATTAGGCTCACATATATTTAATTTCCTGTATAAAGATAAAGGCAAAATGGTTACACTAATGCCAAGATCACAAAGAGCTCTACTAATAGAAAATTTACCAACAACACATGGTATAATGATACTCCCTGGATCTTTAAGCTTTGGAAGGAGCTTATTTCTAATGATAACACTGCAGTCTTCATTCATTAGAATAGTCTCATGATCATTCCACTTCCTTTTATTAGATATAATATCATTGAGGCATTTGGCATTTGAGTTACTGCTTCTAGAAAAGGAATGATGATATTTAGTTACTTGAACACCTTTAAGGCTTTCTTAAATTGTTTATCGAGTGATGTATTATTCATCATTTGGGGAAAAGGTAAACATGGTGTCTTTTCCATCTCATGTATCTAATTAACCTCATTTTCCTTTGACTTCTTTGCTTTATCTTAAATATGCTCAGGTTCATCTTTTGGCTCTTTACCTTTATGTTCAATCTCAAATAGTTGCCTCCTATTCCTTAAAGTCACTACTTTTACTTACTCCTTTGGGTGCTCAAGTTCGCCTAGGAAGTGGCCCATCTAGAGAAAGTTAGAAGAGGTCACTTGTGATGCAATTTGGTGTTCCAACATTTTATTGTGTGTGGCTAACTATTCCAACCTTTCATCCATACACTTAAAATTCTCTTTATGCTGCTAATAACCTTCTTGAAGCGTTTGATTTATCTTGCTCTATAATTAGATGAAGTTTTTCATTATTAACCCATGATTGGACTTGGGTTTGGGATGAGGGTAAGTGCTCTTTTGTTGAAAGCCTGGTGGTTTTTTGTACCCTTGATTTGAACTTGAAGCTTGGTTCCCCCCTTGATTTGACCAAAAAAAATTTAAGTGATTTCTCCATCCAAGATTATAGGTATTGGAGTATGGATTCCCTTGAGGTCTACTATTAAAATTATTCAAGGCATTGAGTTGTTCAATTGAGCATCCTTGGGAATAAGAATCTCCTTATTGACACTTCATAGTAGAGTGTCCTCCTCCACATACTTCACAAGATAGCACCTGTGATGGATAACCTAAAAAATTAAGCTTTTATAACTACTTTGTGAGGCAATCCAACTTAGCATTTACCATGCTTAAACTATCAACCTCATACACTCCTGCTACTTTCATAGGCTAATTTCGCTCTCCATGCCATTGATAATTATTGGATGCCATATTCTCTAAGAGTGCATATGCATCATCCAATGTCTTACTCATAAAAGAGCCTTGTGCAGTAGCATCTATAGTGATTTTCAAAGATTCAGACAATCCTTGGCAAAAAGTTTGCATGAGTAACTCTGGAATGCCATGGTGTGGGCAATGTCTTTACAAATCTATAAATCTCTCCTAAGCATCATAAAGAGATTCACCGAGCTGTTGCTTAAATCCAACGAGGTCTTGACGATATTTAGTAGTCTTTCCTAGCAAATAATACTTAGTGAGAAAAGCCTTTAAAAGTGTATCCTATGAGGAGATGGAATTTGGAGCCAATGATCATAACCACAACTTTACCTTATCTCACAATGAGAATGGAAATAGTTTAATCTTGAAAGTGTCACAGATGTCTACGAAAAAGGCTAGATGTACATTTGGGTCCTCTGTTAGTAGTCCACTAAACTGATATTATGAAACTATCTAGATGTATACAAGTTTAATCTCGAAGTTATTAGCTTCGATGGTTGGCTTTACAATATAGTTTTCACTTGTTGTGAAACTAAGGACACCATATTCTTCTAAAGCCCTTGTTTGAGCTCCTTGTCCAACCATTCTTCTATCTTTTTCCTTTTTCTCTATGTGGTTCTTTTTCCAAGTTTTTTGGATCTCTAGATTTACTTTCTCTAGTTCAACATGTTTTTATCTTGTTTGCATAAACAATAGTCAATTACTTGAAAGGAAAAAGTAAGGAAAATTAAATAAAATAAAATAAAATGCTAGTCTCGTAGAAATAAATAGTACGCTAATATTGGTATTGTCGATCTCCCTGGTAATGGCACCAAAAACCTATTAGACAATTTCTGCAGGTACATGGTTTGTAATAAGTAGTAAAGTTCGAGTATTGAGTATCGTTCCCATGAGGAGATTGATACCAAATACTAGTTGTAATTTTATGTCCACAAGTTAATAAAATAAATTTAATTGAAATAGAAAACTATATTAACTAATAAGATAAATTCTAAATCTAAAATAAAAATTCAAAAATACAAAAATAGAGCTTGGATTCACTGCAGTAGACACTTACTTGAATTATAAGATTTAACCTTAATTCAACTTGTTAATACAGTCAAGGGTAAATTACTTAAAGTGTCTTTCAAGATCATTCAAGCATGTCAAAATTAATTAACACCTACTTTCATGGTCAAGTAAATTAATTGAGACTCATTAAGTTCCTTAGCAATTTAATACTCCTCAAAGGATTCGTTTACTTTTGTGATCGAGGTTTCTAAGTTTCACAGGTCTATAAGCTAATAGATCATGCAACTTTCGTTGTCTACTAATCTACCCAAAAGCATGTATTCAATCAAGCCTAAAATCAAATACAAGCACATATAAAAGCAACCTGTAAAATTGATTGAATATTAACTTATTGAATTAAAACATAAAAATCCAAATAACCAGTAGTCTAGCTACATGAATCCAACCCTTGAGTAAATTAATTACACATAATGGAAATAATCATAATCAAAGATATTCTAAACATGAGAACAATTATGCTTGAATGTGATTGACTTGAATCTCTACTTCTTCTCCGCTCAAAAAATCTTTGAATGCTAATTTTGAATGAATTCTCACTCCTTGAATTTATGAATTAATCCTCTTTTTATAGCCATCTCTTGCCCCCCATAACTTCTAATTCTAGAGTATTCTCATTTTGTAATCTTCAAGTTTTGAAATCTTCTAAATCCATAATCCTGAATGAAAGAGAAAGATTTTTCATGAGTGCACACTCTAGCACATGGCCATGCACAAGAGTGTGTGCACTAGGGTGTGTATGCAAGCATGTATGTTAATTTTGTGTGCACACCTTAGTGCATGGTCATGCACTTCGGTGTATACTATTCCAAATTTATGAACGACCTGATACATGGCCATTTGGTGGGGTGTGCATAGCTTCTTCATTAAGCTTGGCTTTAATCATGTTAATGCACACCTTCTTGCATAGTCGTGTGAAGTGTGCATGATTCTTAATGAGCACACAGTCAAGTGCTAGATTGTGTACACTGTGTAGAGAGACTTTCCAAACATAGTTCCAGACACGGTCGTGCAGTAGCTTCATTTCACAAAAATGCAACAAATAATTTAATTGGATACTATAATGCACTTAATTATTAAACAAACATCCAAATGTATTCTTTAAAATGCAAATTAAATAATATTATGTTAAGTGTGAGTAAAATTAAAAACAATTAAGTAAACTTATAAAAATATATTATAAAACCAATAAAAATGCTTCTAAAATTATATGTATAAATGACACATAACAATGTGAAAATTCATCACTAAAAGTTGAAAATTCGTCTTTAAAAATATTTAATAACGGGAAACATCCCCTCATCAGCGCCCATTATAGCCCTCATTAGGAAAGGTATTAATGATGAAAATGGGATCTTGTCATTACTACATATAATAACGGGATAATTACTGTACTTTTTAATGACGACAAATGTAATCACTATATTGTCATTTCCCCTCACTATATAGCACTTCACTAACAAAATTTTCTGGCACTATATAAAAATTAGCCCCTACCTAAAAGTTGTTTTAACAATAATGATCCCCCTCATAAAATCAATAATTGTCCTTATTAAACATAATTTTTAGTGACAAGAATTTGTTATTAATTGATTTTAACTCCTCATTATATATCTTTATAACAATAAAGTTTTCATCATTATAAATTGTAATATAACCAATAGAAGTTCATTACAATAAGGACATTTCTCATCACTAATAAAAGCATCTGTTATTGTATATATATAATATTAATTTGTATATATAGCGAATTATTTTGTACATACGATCACATCCATATATTCTTTCAACCAAAATATACATAGTGGTAACTTTGTCAAAGTACATGAGTTCCATCTAAATGAACTGTCTAACATTTACTCCTTGGAGTACAAAAATATTCAAGTTCTTTGTGGATCACTTGGTTTTTCCAAAAAAAAAATAAAAAAATCTTACCAAGTCCTTAAATCCTTGCTTGAAATTCATTTGTCAAGACTTCTTTCCTCCACTTATTTAATACAGACACAATTCAGACAATACTTAGTTAGACTTTAAAAGGGTTAAAAGTGGCCTTAAAGAGAAGCATAGATGAGAAGTATTAACCATAAGACATTAAATTTGCATTTTAAAACCAACAACCACTAACAACATCAAAATGAAGATCATGCATGCATTCCTCGCCCAAATAATATGGTACCATCAAAATTTGGACCGTATTAACAACAATATGCATGACATATTACTGATGCTTTGCACTTTTGCAACAAGTACAAATTAATGAGACACTGAAAATGGTTTTGAATTAAATGAACCTAGAAATTTTCTATAATCCATAATCAATAACAAGACAATAGCTCATGAGTAGCAACATAGCACGAATATTGCACTCCGAGCAAATACATTTGAAAAATAGAACATATAAACCAAATCAGTCCATGAATAACCAATAAAATTGCATTCAAGTCATCAAAAAGCATACTTATATTGTCCTAAGCTTAAGAGAAACTAAGCCTAGAATCTAATGTGACTAAATGAAAGACACAAGTTTAAACCATCAGAAAAAAAAATTATTCAGTAGGTTCCTAAAATTAAAAAAAAAACATATAATTGAGAATAAATTAATTAGCATATCCAATTAATTAGCACATATATATATGGCTAACCTCTCAAAGATAAGAGCAAGAGGAACCAAGAAACTAATGGCAAAAATGAACTATCAGCGACAAGAACTCTCAAGCTCATACCATCATAGGCTACTAATTTATAAAAAACATTAACACCAGCAAAGAAAAATTGAGCCACCAACATTAACATCACTGGCTTCAACTCAACATTAACATCACTGGCTTCAACTCATGCAACCACTTAGAAATGTTCAATCCTCTTCGTCATCTCACTCAATGATACTGAACAAAGAAAATGATTTTTTTTGGTCTCTTGTGTTTAAGGCTTAGTTGTGTTTCTTTGTTGCTAGCTTCTGTTGTGAGATAAGAACACCATTATCTCAGAGATACCTAAACACTAACTAATAACAACAGTAAGATTAAACAAATGAGCCTCAAACATAATGGGAAAATAGCAGCATACACTCGCAAGGAAGATAAAAATCAGCAAGAAAATTATATATCATTACAGCAACAGAAAACATAGTGCT
The DNA here is from genome assembly GCA_947683625.1 of Mallotus nudiflorus. Classification (NCBI taxonomy): domain Eukaryota; kingdom Viridiplantae; phylum Streptophyta; class Magnoliopsida; order Malpighiales; family Euphorbiaceae; genus Mallotus; species Mallotus nudiflorus. The sequence goes on from CANTUR010000124.1 coordinate 535,244, forward strand.
TTTAAATAAACACAACCTGTGAACTTTCAAGATTAACATACCTCAAGGTTTTTTTAAACAAAAGACAGGCACTTCTCCCTTTACTCTCTAGCCTACTTTTAGAAAGTATCAGTCCCTAAAAAGCCAAAAAAATTACACATTAGAAGAGATTCACTATGCAAAGAATAAAAAAAAGAAAACAAAAAAAACAATAATACAACAAAAATTTCATTAAGGCTATAATTTGTTTCCGTAAAGCAATTCATCGAACAAGAACAAAGCAATCTACAGGTTTTTGAAGTGAGTTAATTACACTACAAGACTATTTTGTAACGGCAAAATCCATTACAAATCTGTTACAAATCCACCAAGAAACAGAAATATATAGCAATTCCATATGTATATTTGTGTGTGTGTACGTCTTTCGACACAAAGATGAGAGCCTTACTTGTCAAACATCCAGAGCGGTCAAGGGGTCATAAACTTCCTTTCTACAACTGGAATGCCACCCATCATATCCTGGATACCATCAACCTAAAATTGTGCCAACAAGATATAGTCAGTTTGAAAGAACAATTTATTAAAGTGCTTCACTGAACATATCTCTGTCAACAACATTCAAAAGTTCATGTCGCTAAGCTTGCTCATTTAATCATAAGAGCATCAAAGAAAGCAAGAAACAAAACTAGCAAGAATGCCATTCAGCATTTTGTTTACCCATTGCTACTAGGGGTCTTTCATTTCATCGTGCTTGAAGAAAAAAATTGACACAGGGGCTATCTTCCTTAAGCTCAGAGATTATATGCCAGCTGAATAGATATTAATTTCAATAAAGTTCATAGCTATAATCTTCAAAACCTCTCATCTTTTGGTCATTCATTATACTCAGAAGTAACATGGCACCAATATTAGGATAGTTACACTTTTCCTTTAAAAGAACAAAGAACCGAGAGCACCATGTTATTATAGAAGTTTAGCAGCATGCAGTGCTCATTTCAGAAATGACAAAAGTTCCAAGCAACTGTAAAAGGCTAAAAACACTAGAAAATACTCTTCAAACTTAAAATAATTTTTTACCTATGAAACACTTAGACTGATAGTAATAAATATGACAATTGACAAATATGTACCAACCGGTTGAGGATACTGCAGATCACCAGCATATGCACCATATGCACACAGCAATGAACTCCTGTTGCTTTATAAGCATAGGCATCATAACCTTGTCCATGACAATAATATGCAATCCATTAATCTACTTGCTGAACCAACCACTAGTTGCATCCTATAATCTGTCAGTACCAAATATTACCAAGACTAATACCATAAAAAAACATGATTCTAACGATTTGAAGGTTATAAGATTGGTACTGAGATCAATGATTCTTTTAACCTACAAAAAGCATTAAGATAATCTTTGTCAAATACAAATGAAGTATCCTTGGCTAAAAGATTAGTGAGAGGTTTAGCCATTTTCTAGAAGTCTTTAATAAATCTTTTGTAAAAACCAACATGTCCCAAAAAACTGCAAATTCCTTTCACACTTGTAAGAGGTGGAAGTTTCTCAATCACTTCAATTTTGGCTTTATCAACCTCAATTCCTTTATCAAACAATAAGTGGCCCAAAACAACTCCTTTAGTTACCATAAAATGGCATTTTCCCAGTTTAAAACTAGGTTAGCTTAATCACATCTTTGTAAAACTTTAGATAAATTGTTAAGACAATTATTAAAAGAGGTACTATAAACAGAAAAGTCATCCATGAATACTTCCATAATGTTCTCTATAAACTCAGAGAAAATTCCATCATGCACTTATGAAAAGTAGCAGGAGCATTGCATAACCCAAAGGGCATATGCCTATAAGCATAAGTTCCTTAGGGACAAGTGAAAGTAGTTTTTTCTTGGTCCTCTAGGTGGATAAAAATTTAAAAGAATCCCGAATACCCATCTAAGTAGAAAAAAAAAAAAGGAATGTTGAGCTAATCTTTCTAACAACTGATTAATAAATAGGAGAGGAAAATGATCTTTCTTAGTAGCTTTGTTCAACTTTCTATAATTAATGCACTCCATCCTGTGACAATTCTAGTGGGAATCAATTCATTATTTTCATTTTTAACAACTATCATCCCTCCTTTTTTTTAGGAACCACATGAATTGGGCTAACCTGATTACTATTTGAAATTGGATATATTATATCAACATCTAACAACTTCATGATTTCCTTTTTAACCACTTCTTTCATGTTAGGATTTATTCTACGTTGATGTTCAGTGGAAGGATTATAACCTTCCTCTAAATGAATCCTGTGCATGCAAAAAGAAGGGCTAATCCCTTTCAAATCATCAATAGTATACCCTATATTTTTTCTATGATCCTTAACCTATCTAAGCAACTTATCCACTTGTTCACCATTTAACTATGCATTGGCAATAATAGGATAAGTAGAATTAGATCCTAGAAAAACATATGTCAAGTCGAGAGGAAGTTGCTTAAGCTTAACCTTTGGTGCATCTTCCTCTCTTAAAGTATAAACAGGGCATATATCATAAGGTAAGGGTGCATACCTTAAATATTTACAACATGGCAATATATATTGTGCATTTAATGTGTTAGTATAAGCCACTACCTCACTATCTTCTTCATTGGAATCTACCTCGTGAACTAGACTTGCTTCTAAAAGGTCTTAGGGATGTCACTGTTGAAAAACTCATTCTACACAACTCTGGACTGCATTAATTCAAAAACACATCTTCACCATGGAAGGGTCTTTTATCATTTTGAAAACATCAAACTCCACAGTCTCTTTTTCAACTTCTAGCTTGATTTTTTCCCAGCTTCACATCAATAATTGCTCTAGCTGTAGCAAGGAAAGGTTGTCCTAGGATGATGGGGATTTAGAGATCTTCTTCCATCTCTATAATCATGAAGTCATTAGGCACATAGAATTCTCCAACTTTTACTCGTATGTCTTCTAAAATTCCTTCAGGGTAGACTATGGATTTGTCAGCTAGTTATAAAGAAATATTTATAGTATTAGGCTCACATATATTTAATTTCCTGTATAAAGATAAAGGCAAAATGGTTACACTAATGCCAAGATCACAAAGAGCTCTACTAATAGAAAATTTACCAACAACACATGGTATAATGATACTCCCTGGATCTTTAAGCTTTGGAAGGAGCTTATTTCTAATGATAACACTGCAGTCTTCATTCATTAGAATAGTCTCATGATCATTCCACTTCCTTTTATTAGATATAATATCATTGAGGCATTTGGCATTTGAGTTACTGCTTCTAGAAAAGGAATGATGATATTTAGTTACTTGAACACCTTTAAGGCTTTCTTAAATTGTTTATCGAGTGATGTATTATTCATCATTTGGGGAAAAGGTAAACATGGTGTCTTTTCCATCTCATGTATCTAATTAACCTCATTTTCCTTTGACTTCTTTGCTTTATCTTAAATATGCTCAGGTTCATCTTTTGGCTCTTTACCTTTATGTTCAATCTCAAATAGTTGCCTCCTATTCCTTAAAGTCACTACTTTTACTTACTCCTTTGGGTGCTCAAGTTCGCCTAGGAAGTGGCCCATCTAGAGAAAGTTAGAAGAGGTCACTTGTGATGCAATTTGGTGTTCCAACATTTTATTGTGTGTGGCTAACTATTCCAACCTTTCATCCATACACTTAAAATTCTCTTTATGCTGCTAATAACCTTCTTGAAGCGTTTGATTTATCTTGCTCTATAATTAGATGAAGTTTTTCATTATTAACCCATGATTGGACTTGGGTTTGGGATGAGGGTAAGTGCTCTTTTGTTGAAAGCCTGGTGGTTTTTTGTACCCTTGATTTGAACTTGAAGCTTGGTTCCCCCCTTGATTTGACCAAAAAAAATTTAAGTGATTTCTCCATCCAAGATTATAGGTATTGGAGTATGGATTCCCTTGAGGTCTACTATTAAAATTATTCAAGGCATTGAGTTGTTCAATTGAGCATCCTTGGGAATAAGAATCTCCTTATTGACACTTCATAGTAGAGTGTCCTCCTCCACATACTTCACAAGATAGCACCTGTGATGGATAACCTAAAAAATTAAGCTTTTATAACTACTTTGTGAGGCAATCCAACTTAGCATTTACCATGCTTAAACTATCAACCTCATACACTCCTGCTACTTTCATAGGCTAATTTCGCTCTCCATGCCATTGATAATTATTGGATGCCATATTCTCTAAGAGTGCATATGCATCATCCAATGTCTTACTCATAAAAGAGCCTTGTGCAGTAGCATCTATAGTGATTTTCAAAGATTCAGACAATCCTTGGCAAAAAGTTTGCATGAGTAACTCTGGAATGCCATGGTGTGGGCAATGTCTTTACAAATCTATAAATCTCTCCTAAGCATCATAAAGAGATTCACCGAGCTGTTGCTTAAATCCAACGAGGTCTTGACGATATTTAGTAGTCTTTCCTAGCAAATAATACTTAGTGAGAAAAGCCTTTAAAAGTGTATCCTATGAGGAGATGGAATTTGGAGCCAATGATCATAACCACAACTTTACCTTATCTCACAATGAGAATGGAAATAGTTTAATCTTGAAAGTGTCACAGATGTCTACGAAAAAGGCTAGATGTACATTTGGGTCCTCTGTTAGTAGTCCACTAAACTGATATTATGAAACTATCTAGATGTATACAAGTTTAATCTCGAAGTTATTAGCTTCGATGGTTGGCTTTACAATATAGTTTTCACTTGTTGTGAAACTAAGGACACCATATTCTTCTAAAGCCCTTGTTTGAGCTCCTTGTCCAACCATTCTTCTATCTTTTTCCTTTTTCTCTATGTGGTTCTTTTTCCAAGTTTTTTGGATCTCTAGATTTACTTTCTCTAGTTCAACATGTTTTTATCTTGTTTGCATAAACAATAGTCAATTACTTGAAAGGAAAAAGTAAGGAAAATTAAATAAAATAAAATAAAATGCTAGTCTCGTAGAAATAAATAGTACGCTAATATTGGTATTGTCGATCTCCCTGGTAATGGCACCAAAAACCTATTAGACAATTTCTGCAGGTACATGGTTTGTAATAAGTAGTAAAGTTCGAGTATTGAGTATCGTTCCCATGAGGAGATTGATACCAAATACTAGTTGTAATTTTATGTCCACAAGTTAATAAAATAAATTTAATTGAAATAGAAAACTATATTAACTAATAAGATAAATTCTAAATCTAAAATAAAAATTCAAAAATACAAAAATAGAGCTTGGATTCACTGCAGTAGACACTTACTTGAATTATAAGATTTAACCTTAATTCAACTTGTTAATACAGTCAAGGGTAAATTACTTAAAGTGTCTTTCAAGATCATTCAAGCATGTCAAAATTAATTAACACCTACTTTCATGGTCAAGTAAATTAATTGAGACTCATTAAGTTCCTTAGCAATTTAATACTCCTCAAAGGATTCGTTTACTTTTGTGATCGAGGTTTCTAAGTTTCACAGGTCTATAAGCTAATAGATCATGCAACTTTCGTTGTCTACTAATCTACCCAAAAGCATGTATTCAATCAAGCCTAAAATCAAATACAAGCACATATAAAAGCAACCTGTAAAATTGATTGAATATTAACTTATTGAATTAAAACATAAAAATCCAAATAACCAGTAGTCTAGCTACATGAATCCAACCCTTGAGTAAATTAATTACACATAATGGAAATAATCATAATCAAAGATATTCTAAACATGAGAACAATTATGCTTGAATGTGATTGACTTGAATCTCTACTTCTTCTCCGCTCAAAAAATCTTTGAATGCTAATTTTGAATGAATTCTCACTCCTTGAATTTATGAATTAATCCTCTTTTTATAGCCATCTCTTGCCCCCCATAACTTCTAATTCTAGAGTATTCTCATTTTGTAATCTTCAAGTTTTGAAATCTTCTAAATCCATAATCCTGAATGAAAGAGAAAGATTTTTCATGAGTGCACACTCTAGCACATGGCCATGCACAAGAGTGTGTGCACTAGGGTGTGTATGCAAGCATGTATGTTAATTTTGTGTGCACACCTTAGTGCATGGTCATGCACTTCGGTGTATACTATTCCAAATTTATGAACGACCTGATACATGGCCATTTGGTGGGGTGTGCATAGCTTCTTCATTAAGCTTGGCTTTAATCATGTTAATGCACACCTTCTTGCATAGTCGTGTGAAGTGTGCATGATTCTTAATGAGCACACAGTCAAGTGCTAGATTGTGTACACTGTGTAGAGAGACTTTCCAAACATAGTTCCAGACACGGTCGTGCAGTAGCTTCATTTCACAAAAATGCAACAAATAATTTAATTGGATACTATAATGCACTTAATTATTAAACAAACATCCAAATGTATTCTTTAAAATGCAAATTAAATAATATTATGTTAAGTGTGAGTAAAATTAAAAACAATTAAGTAAACTTATAAAAATATATTATAAAACCAATAAAAATGCTTCTAAAATTATATGTATAAATGACACATAACAATGTGAAAATTCATCACTAAAAGTTGAAAATTCGTCTTTAAAAATATTTAATAACGGGAAACATCCCCTCATCAGCGCCCATTATAGCCCTCATTAGGAAAGGTATTAATGATGAAAATGGGATCTTGTCATTACTACATATAATAACGGGATAATTACTGTACTTTTTAATGACGACAAATGTAATCACTATATTGTCATTTCCCCTCACTATATAGCACTTCACTAACAAAATTTTCTGGCACTATATAAAAATTAGCCCCTACCTAAAAGTTGTTTTAACAATAATGATCCCCCTCATAAAATCAATAATTGTCCTTATTAAACATAATTTTTAGTGACAAGAATTTGTTATTAATTGATTTTAACTCCTCATTATATATCTTTATAACAATAAAGTTTTCATCATTATAAATTGTAATATAACCAATAGAAGTTCATTACAATAAGGACATTTCTCATCACTAATAAAAGCATCTGTTATTGTATATATATAATATTAATTTGTATATATAGCGAATTATTTTGTACATACGATCACATCCATATATTCTTTCAACCAAAATATACATAGTGGTAACTTTGTCAAAGTACATGAGTTCCATCTAAATGAACTGTCTAACATTTACTCCTTGGAGTACAAAAATATTCAAGTTCTTTGTGGATCACTTGGTTTTTCCAAAAAAAAAATAAAAAAATCTTACCAAGTCCTTAAATCCTTGCTTGAAATTCATTTGTCAAGACTTCTTTCCTCCACTTATTTAATACAGACACAATTCAGACAATACTTAGTTAGACTTTAAAAGGGTTAAAAGTGGCCTTAAAGAGAAGCATAGATGAGAAGTATTAACCATAAGACATTAAATTTGCATTTTAAAACCAACAACCACTAACAACATCAAAATGAAGATCATGCATGCATTCCTCGCCCAAATAATATGGTACCATCAAAATTTGGACCGTATTAACAACAATATGCATGACATATTACTGATGCTTTGCACTTTTGCAACAAGTACAAATTAATGAGACACTGAAAATGGTTTTGAATTAAATGAACCTAGAAATTTTCTATAATCCATAATCAATAACAAGACAATAGCTCATGAGTAGCAACATAGCACGAATATTGCACTCCGAGCAAATACATTTGAAAAATAGAACATATAAACCAAATCAGTCCATGAATAACCAATAAAATTGCATTCAAGTCATCAAAAAGCATACTTATATTGTCCTAAGCTTAAGAGAAACTAAGCCTAGAATCTAATGTGACTAAATGAAAGACACAAGTTTAAACCATCAGAAAAAAAAATTATTCAGTAGGTTCCTAAAATTAAAAAAAAAACATATAATTGAGAATAAATTAATTAGCATATCCAATTAATTAGCACATATATATATGGCTAACCTCTCAAAGATAAGAGCAAGAGGAACCAAGAAACTAATGGCAAAAATGAACTATCAGCGACAAGAACTCTCAAGCTCATACCATCATAGGCTACTAATTTATAAAAAACATTAACACCAGCAAAGAAAAATTGAGCCACCAACATTAACATCACTGGCTTCAACTCAACATTAACATCACTGGCTTCAACTCATGCAACCACTTAGAAATGTTCAATCCTCTTCGTCATCTCACTCAATGATACTGAACAAAGAAAATGATTTTTTTTGGTCTCTTGTGTTTAAGGCTTAGTTGTGTTTCTTTGTTGCTAGCTTCTGTTGTGAGATAAGAACACCATTATCTCAGAGATACCTAAACACTAACTAATAACAACAGTAAGATTAAACAAATGAGCCTCAAACATAATGGGAAAATAGCAGCATACACTCGCAAGGAAGATAAAAATCAGCAAGAAAATTATATATCATTACAGCAACAGAAAACATAGTGCTTTTAAATAAACACAACCTGTGAACTTTCAAGATTAACATACCTCAAGGTTTTTTTAAACAAAAGACAGGCACTTCTCCCTTTACTCTCTAGCCTACTTTTAGAAAGTATCAGTCCCTAAAAAGCCAAAAAAATTACACATTAGAAGAGATTCACTATGCAAAGAATAAAAAAAAGAAAACAAAAAAAACAATAATACAACAAAAATTTCATTAAGGCTATAATTTGTTTCCGTAAAGCAATTCATCGAACAAGAACAAAGCAATCTACAGGTTTTTGAAGTGAGTTAATTACACTACAAGACTATTTTGTAACGGCAAAATCCATTACAAATCTGTTACAAATCCACCAAGAAACAGAAATATATAGCAATTCCATATGTATATTTGTGTGTGTGTACGTCTTTCGACACAAAGATGAGAGCCTTACTTGTCAAACATCCAGAGCGGTCAAGGGGTCATAAACTTCCTTTCTACAACTGGAATGCCACCCATCATATCCTGGATACCATCAACCTAAAATTGTGCCAACAAGATATAGTCAGTTTGAAAGAACAATTTATTAAAGTGCTTCACTGAACATATCTCTGTCAACAACATTCAAAAGTTCATGTCGCTAAGCTTGCTCATTTAATCATAAGAGCATCAAAGAAAGCAAGAAACAAAACTAGCAAGAATGCCATTCAGCATTTTGTTTACCCATTGCTACTAGGGGTCTTTCATTTCATCGTGCTTGAAGAAAAAAATTGACACAGGGGCTATCTTCCTTAAGCTCAGAGATTATATGCCAGCTGAATAGATATTAATTTCAATAAAGTTCATAGCTATAATCTTCAAAACCTCTCATCTTTTGGTCATTCATTATACTCAGAAGTAACATGGCACCAATATTAGGATAGTTACACTTTTCCTTTAAAAGAACAAAGAACCGAGAGCACCATGTTATTATAGAAGTTTAGCAGCATGCAGTGCTCATTTCAGAAATGACAAAAGTTCCAAGCAACTGTAAAAGGCTAAAAACACTAGAAAATACTCTTCAAACTTAAAATAATTTTTTACCTATGAAACACTTAGACTGATAGTAATAAATATGACAATTGACAAATATGTACCAACCGGTTGAGGATACTGCAGATCACCAGCATATGCACCATATGCACACAGCAATGAACTCCTGTTGCTTTATAAGCATAGGCATCATAACCTTGTCCATGACAATAATATGCAATCCATTAATCTACTTGCTGAACCAACCACTAGTTGCATCCTATAATCTGTCAGTACCAAATATTACCAAGACTAATACCATAAAAAAACATGATTCTAAGGAATTGAAAGTTATTCCTTAATGCCAGAAATATATTTAAAGTCCATATGTTGGATAAAACCCTCAAATCATATTCTAAATTCTTATAAATTAGCAATATCATTAATTAATTTTGATCACACTTTCTTTGATCACAAACACATTTAAATAACCTGAAAAATAGAAGCAAAGCTCAATATAATACTTTCACTGGAAAGCTAAAAATCAAAACTAAACCTAAAGCAAAATACAAACCCACATGCACACTAATAATAAAAACACATTTCATAGGAAACACAAAAAAAAAAAAAAAGCACCTAAAGATGAAAATTAAAATCAAAAAGAAAAAGAACCTTTAGTGGCTTCTCTTGGAATCTTAAAACCTACCCATGCTTTTCCATAAATGATTGCCACCTTTTCCAAGTCTCTTCTCCTCTCCACTTTTCTTCGAATTGAAATAAACGAAACCCAATTTCAAACTGAACTAGAAACACCTGAAGCATAAAATATTTTTAACTAATCATTATTGATTTTTATTTCCTAGAGAAAGACTTTGGGTTGCTTTAAAAATGCCTTCTCAATCTGTAATTATAAAGAATAAAGAGACATATTAAAATTTATTAAGAACCATAAACGCTACAGTTTCAACAAGAAAACATTGGGTGTGCCAATGGAACATGAACCTTTAAATGAAAAATTGAAAAGGTTAAATGTACCTTTAGCTCGAATTACAGTGGCCGATGGGTAGCGGAAACATGATTGATCTGTCGGCATCAACACAAATCAACGTTGTTGGCATTTGGTGAAACCGAATGGGATTAAGGAGTTAGGGTTTTAAATTGTGCTAGGGTTACACCAGTTCTCGCTATCGGAGGTTGGATTTTGAGGGAGAAGAGCGACGATGGTGGTAGGATTGAGATAGGAGGAAGAAGTGAAGGAGAAGAGGAAGGGAAGGAAGAAAAAATAAAAAACGAAAAAACGGACAAACTAAACAGAAAAGTAGTAAGTGCTATATATATAAATATATTGAAACAAAGTGCTAGATAGATATTAGAGAAATTAAAAAAAATGTCTCCAAATAAATAAATAAATTATTTAATTAAAATATTAAAAATATATAAAAAAAAAGTAAAAATAATAGATTTCTGTAAGATAATTTTTTCTAAAATTATAATAGTTAATTTTTAAAAAAATTTGCAAAAATAAATAAAACATTAAAAATATTCATATTTGTTTGAAAAACCTCTCTAAATGAATAAATAATTTTTATTTTACTTTAACAATATTAAAATATAAAATTCTCTAAAATAATATTTTTTTTTTTTAGAATTTTTATGAATTATAAAAATAACATCTCTCTTTTGGTAGGAGAATTGGAGTCAAAAATTTTATACAATAATGACCAAATTTCATATCAATAATTAGGAATATAAAATTTCCTCACTACTAGTTAACCCTTTAACTAGACAATTTTTGTACTCTCATTAAAACTATTAAAACTATACTTTTAGTGAGGGATTTTTTATACCCTTGTTAATTTTTTGTCATTAAAAACTCATTTTCTTGTAGTGTATTTCAATTTAGGTTAACTCTTCAACAAAAGAAATATTCACTGTCTATGACATAAATATAGCATTCATAGTCAAAATGGAAAAAAGAAAATGCGCATGCAATAGGTTCCAAATTAATGTGTTATCATGTTTACATGCACTTACAGTATTCAAACAAATAAATCAAGATCCATACAAATATTGCTCACATGTCTACACAAAACAAGCACTCTTGGAAACATACAAAGAAATAGTACATCCAATTCCAAATCAAGTAACATGGAAAATACTACATGAAGATCAACAAATAATACAAGTAAATCAACAGTAAATTAGACTGAAAGCTAGAAGACCAAAGAAAAGAAGAATAAAAGCATAATGGAAAAATAGAAATAAAAACAAATGTGGGAAGTGTGGACAACTTGGGCACAACAGAAATACATGCAGAAATCCACCCAAAAAAAACCAAAAAGAATCCATTTCTTTATTAGAAATTCAAAATTGTTATCATTCTTATTATAAGAATTCACATATTTCATTAATGTCACTGTTGCTACCAAATTTTTAAAATTTCAAATTATTTATGTTGTTTTTTTCCTTATTTGCTCATTTTAATATTAGTAACAATGATAATAACAAAAAGCAACAAATAGTAACAAAAAAAGAAACAAAAGTCGACAACCAAGAAACAACACAAAGTAACAATAAGCAACAATTAAAAAAAATTAACACTCAAAATAATTCACAAAAAAACTTTAAAACTTATATTAATAAAAATAAATGTGCATTACATGAATTCAAACTTAATGTATTGATAAACAAACTGTACTACAAAATTTAAAAAAAAAAACCAAAAAACTAAACAATACTAAACAAATAAATAACTCCTAAAAATCATTTCTCCAGCTTCCTTCTCCTTTTAATCTTCATAGTTTGCTCTGAATCATTATTCAATTCACCATGGACCTTCCTTATACCATATCGATAAAGCAATAATGTAAGCCTCAACCTATAAATTTTAACATCAAATTTTTTAGGAATCTCCTTGCCATGAATGAAATATTCAGTAAATGCACAAACAAAAGTGCCATAGTCACTAAAAAATAATGAAATTAATAAAGAAAAAAGAAACAACAAACAAAAAAATATAAAATCCTCACGTAATAGTTTGAAGAGGCAACTCAAAAACAAGTTTAATGCACAAATGTCTTTTATCAATGGCAATACGTTCAGGAAAAACCCTAATCTCTTTAAAAAAACTTGCAGCATCATGCTATAACACTTCATCACATCAGTGGCATAAGCATTATCCTGAGCACTATTCAAAGAATTATAAAAATAAATGCACCAATCCTTCACACTAAACCTTCTAAGAACCTAATGCTGCAGAGAATCGATATGAATAGGAAACATAACATTCTCAACATCAACCTATGGCGTTGACTTCAGCATAACATCTCTTATGATATATGTCATACCTTAAACTTGAATGTCCCTAAAAAGGTCCAATAATGAAACAAATCCCCGAGATTACTAGAGTCTACTCGTTCGTAACACCTATGAAGTGTGCAACCTTAAACACCTAACCTACCCCACTAGTGTGCAAAATCAATCACCGAGCCATTAAGTTGTGCTTCGACCTTGTAAAATATGAATTATCGAAACAATGAGAGGTTTTATTTCAAGAAAACTCCTTTAGAAATACTCAGCTCTTTAAGCTAGTGCACATTTCATTAGACCGATACCCTACTTCGTGAAAAAAAAAATCGATTTTGACAAAACGGACTTTAGAAACATATATGGAAGGCTCCAAAACCTCTGAAAGCAGTCCCATAATGGTCCAACACAACCCGAGTATCAACGCGTATCGCTCTAAAGTGCACGTAAACACCCTTAAGTGTCATGTGCTAAAATCAAGGCAGAATTTTGCAAAATAAACTTTGGAAACGCATCTAGAAGACCTAAAAACCCTAGGAACCAACCCTAGAATAACGCACATAAAATAAGGAAAAGCGCAAAAAGCATCAAAGTGTGCGTGAAAATGCACACGTACTCATGCGACCACGTGCCAAGCACATGGCCACGTAAAAAAACCCCATTTTACATGTGTGACCACACCTATACCACCCTATTATACACATTTTTTCCCTCTGCAACCCATTTTAGAGGGGGAGAGCAAGTAGAAACACACACACATAAAAATTGGTCCAATTTAAGGTGTCAAAAACCCTTTTCCAAATAATTTTTGCTCTCCTATAGCCTTTCCATTAGGTTGTTAGATCCCTTTTCCTCTAAACCAAGTCTCATCTTTGTTAAAGCATGCTTCAAAGGTATACAATCTAGCATCATTCTGCTGTCATTTTGAACCTCTCGACGAGTCAAGCTTGATAATCTCTCGAAGCCAAAGCTTGAAAGCTCGCACAAGCTTAGTCGAGTCTTATGACCGCACAATTATTTTAACATGTTTATTTTATCATATTGCATTTTATTTTACTATTGCTAGTATTTGAGAGTACTGTTGTGCTTGTGTGATGAGACTGGCATAATTGCATGCTACGTGAATAATATATACTTTATTATGTTCATTTCATATCATCATTATGCATCCTCTATTTCTAAAATTATGAAATCATATCATAAATATCAATAATGTGAAAGGTTCATATTCTAAAATAGAGTCATCATGCTCTAAGTCCAATGATGACTTCATGCATCCTTTATATTATCACCATACATCATCATAGCATAAATAATCACTACAAGCATGCATGATCATCCTATTATTCATGCAATTGAGCAAGTTGTGTGAATGAACGTGTTATTCTTGTAGATCAATCATATTAGATTTACTTTTTACAATCTTTTCCTTTTCATGTGTATTTTATCAAGAAAGCAGTGTAATAAAATTTTCAGCTTTACTATCTTACACCATCTGATGTGATGTGTCAATGCTATACAAACTATCATTACTGAAACTAAGGTGTTGTAGTAGCTATACATTGAATATTATATGATGAGAAATAGTAAAAAAGTAGATATGATTCCCAGAACTCAAAAATCTCTGTTGGGCATAATACTCGTTGAGTGACTCAATATTGTCCCTTTTATTTTCCTAATTTTCTAAAAACCAGGTGGCGACTCCACAAAATCAAAAGTGTCTCATCCCTCTGAGACTAATCACTTGTCCCTATTTGGTAAAGTTGCTGTGTCTCTCGAAAATAGAAAGACCCGCTACACTATTTAACAAAAAATAAAAAAATAAAACTAGAGGTCGCTTATAGTGGTGACTCCACTATGAACTTCTAAATAAAAGGGATCAACTCAAAAATGACTATTTCTCATTATGCAATACTCAATCGTATAGAGCCCCTCATCACTGCATTTGCACTACACATCACACGTGCACCACTTGTCCCTAAAAGCCTCGATAATACTAAATGACATCGCCACCATGATTCCACTCAAGTCATGGGGTAATGAAGATACGGTATTATCACATTTAGTCTTTACTTGGGCATTTGCCAAACACATCTTACCAGAGTTTGTAACCTAAGTCCATAAGGGGAGCAACCGAGTTATCAAAAGAATGCTAGACTCATTGACCAGAGTCCGTAACCCTAGTCATATGGGGGCATTCTCGCTAAAGGAGCCCTTAGCCTTTCACCCTAACTCAGCTCATGTAGATAAACTAATAGCAACATCCACTAAGATTCCACCAAGCTCGTAAAGTCAATTTTTATAGAAAATTTATGCTCAGGACCATTTGATTCTCATCTACTTCGTGTTAGCTTAAAGCATAAGGAATGAGAAGAATCATGTACCTCAATTTGAATAGTCTAGGTAAATTAACAAATAATGACATCCCTCGCTGATAGAACCTATAAGATGTCGTCCATTTATCCTTATCAGATCAAACGAATGGGTTAGGAACCCAACTAGATTATGGACCTTTATGTTGGCAAAATCAAATTGTAAACTATCAAACATACATTCATGACTCATGGTAAACATATTGAATATCGATGTAGGGCAAGAACTCGTACTCCCTTTAATTGACTTTGGTCCTATGCATACGGGCTTTTGACATCATTTAAAGCGCGATAATTAACCCTCACATTAACATCATATGATTATCTCAAACATATTTGAGTATTGTTCCTTAGTTTACCCTTTGGTTCTGACTAACATAAATCAAAATAACCTAGTTCTGAGAGTGGAACCATAGTCCTTTGATGACTATAGGTTCAAAACCCACCTAGGAAAGAGACTAAATGACCTCGCAGAAAAATAAAGTTGGAAGCAAGAGCTTGCTTGTGATTGGTTTGTTCAATGTACAGGAAAACTAACCAGCTTTAATCATGTATATATCACATACATATAGGTAGCACATACTAACCACTGTTTCTTATAGGAATAATCGCTTTTCCATTATAGGATTATATGAAGAATCCCCACCATAATCGAAGAAGCAGTTTTCACTGAGTAGGACATCAAATACCCAGGGCTTGGGGTTGCTTTCCTTGACCTAAGCTCATAAAAGCTTGATGAACTTGTCACCAACTGTAAATAATTAATTCTTATACAACTCCTAACTGCCTACACTACCAAAAAGATTGGTACTCCGATTAAGGCATGTCTCTTTGTGTGTCATCTCTTTATACAATACTTCATTGTCTCAAATGATGGACTAGGAGATTACAGGATACTCTAGGTTATTAAAGGAATAGAATGCAGAATGACTCCCTTCCCACTGATCCCAACATAAACCATTCAAGGTTTGGATGACCTCAAAAAAGGGAAAAGTCCAAACTTCACTAGAAGTCCTCTGTTGCTTTAACTATGGTTGTAAGAAAAGCTGAGTCTACTCGACAAACCTATAGGGAACTGGATAAGATACTTATTAGTGATATGTACTAGGTCAATCATTGATTATGCATTAACTTTCTTATTTTATTAATAAAGAGGTATTTCATTATCATTTGATTTTATGATAATTATATGAATGGTTAATTCTTACTAAGGCCATCAAGTATGTGACTTGATAGTAAAACCCTTAGATTAAAATAAGAGTTCTATTCTAATTATCCCTAGCCATTTATTCATTATATAAATATTAAAGTACTAAGGCTAGTATGATGTTGATTGATGATTATGTTTTACAAATCATGAATATGAGATATTAAGTCAACTCATAGGTACATGATGAGAGATCATGTACTGGATTGACCCACTATGAGAATACTACATAGATTATTGTCATAAGTATTTCTTATCACAATAATTTTATTTCGATCTTTTAACTTTGAAATCATTATGGATTTCTACATAGCTATTTTATGTTTTGACACATTCTAACATTATCTTTAACCGGATGATTAAATAGGATGTTGTTGGATATTAGATTAGTTATATAAGGAATATGAGTGATTTAAAAGGGATTTATCCCTCATTAATATGAGAAAGATATCTAAAGGCCCCTTGATGAGATAGACTGAAGGAAAATGCATGGCCATGCTAAGATGAATTGATAAAGAGTTATCATTTTCAGTCTACTTGGAATCAAGTCACAATATTGAACTATATAAGGATGACATTCTATGCCTTATGTTCAATTAGGATATCATGTGATAAAGGGACAATAAAATTCACTGTAATTAGGTTATGTCAGATTATTGACTTCACATGACTTGGGTAGTCATAATGTCTTGCTAGAGGCCACTTATGACTTGTAGGCCTAAATAGAGATTTAGGCCCACTGCCAATGTTATGTGAACCTATAGGGTCACACACTTAGAATAAGCCAAAAACGAATTTGGGTTTAATGAGCCCAAATATAAACTCTGTGGAAATAAATAATTAAAGTGTTTTATTTATTTATTTTTTTATTCATTTAAGATAAATATTATTTTAAATAAATAAATAAGATATTATTTCTGATTTGTGTTTAAACCAAATCAGAATATAATAAATGGAAGTTACCAAAAGGTCATTGGTAGGTGAAACCCTAATTTAGAGTCTATAAATATGTTATATTCTCTAGGGTTTAACACACTTATTTTTCGTGTCTCCAAATTCGTTTTCTTTCTTCTTAGAAAAAAAGACAGATTTTTTCTTTTGTTCTTGATTTGTGAGATAATAAAGGAGGTTGCTAACACACACTCTAATTCGTTTTGTGAAGGGCTGTTCATGTGGATACCTATAAAGGACGCATCTTTTTGGAGACGTCTAGATCCAAACAACCAAAGCAAAAGGCTTGAGGTAAGGTGTCACCAGTGTGAACCTCCTCTCATCCGTCAAGAAAATCTTACTTCTTCTGCATCTTGGTGAGATTCTTGAAATCCTAGATTTAAACAAGTAATCGAATTACATGGATCCAGGTTTGGGAACATGATAAATTTTTAATTTTTCGCTGCGTTTGTATCACGAAACCTAATAATACTAACCTAAGAATCACCTAGAAAGACACATCAAGGACATTCACAGGCGCTCAGCCTACATCATAGCCCAGGAGTGGTTCGAATACATAAAGGACACACCAAAATATCAAGTAAGATGGATGTGCCCATGGTGGAAGTTAGGACATGTGACTCTTTACGATTATGTCAACTATATACCAATCTTAAGATTCAAGTCATGCACCCACTACTATCCAGCACTAGTGAAGAGACAGTTTGGTAAGAAGTAACATGTACCTTCTGAGCTTTTAAATTTCTCTGATGGCAAGATACAACAAAGGTTTGTGGATCACTTCAGAGTAATATGAAGGAGGACAATCATCCACCAATTTACTAATGGTGTTGGGGACAGTGTTATAAATAAAGCATACAAGTAGTGGATGATCCAAAGATAGAAACATCTCTCAAATCATTGATCCAGAGAAAGTTCGCTTCTTTAATTTCTTTTTCTTTGTTTGAAAATGATGATTTAATGAACTTTAAAGTTAATGCAATGAAATCTGATTTTGTTTACTTGTTTGATGTTTTTCCTAATGATAGTGTGCATTTCATTAATCAAAACATTAGCATATTTGACATTCATTCTATATGCACTGAATCAGTTAACATTGGCACAAAATCTGAACCACGCATTCTACATATTTTGAAAGATGTTACCCCTGAAAAGAGGAGAGAAATTGAAAAAATATTAATAAAATATTCAAAAGTATTTGCCTGGACATACGACAATATGCCTGGCATTAGCAGAGACATTGCTTATCACTTTATACCTACAAAAAAAGGGTGCAAATTGGTAAAGTAGAAATTGAGAAGACTCATACCAGAATGGGCCCAACTAATGAAAAAGGACGTCAAGAAACAAATCAAGGTAAAATTCCTAGAGGTAGTAGACCATCCATAATGGTTAGCAAATATGGTGCCAATACCGAAGAAAGATGGAAGGGCTAGAATCTGCATCAACTATAGAGATCTGAACAAAGCGTGCACGAAGGATGACTTCCCACATAGACATATTGGTTAATAGTGTCGCCATATATGCAATATACTCCTTCATTGATAGATTCTCTAGGTACAATCAAATCCTAATGGCCATTATTGACAAAGCAAAGATAGTTTTCATAACTGAATGAGGTACTTACTGCTACAGACTAATGCCTTTTGGACTAAAGAATGCAAGGGCAACCTAGCAGAGGATGTTAAAGGTAGTAAAAGGGAGAGCAATGGCTGAATTTCTAGCTCTTAACCCCATTCTAGACTCAGAAGAAATCCAATTGGACTTCCTAGATGACCTTAGTTTATCCATCGAGATCCAAGGATGGCACATGTACTTTACAGAGCAATCAATTAGTTCAGCATAGGATTAGATGTTATACTACAATCTCTAGAAGGTGAAGTAGTACCAATTGCTAGAAAGCTCGAGTTCAGAGTTATAAATAATGAAGTAGAATGTGAGGCATGCACACTTGGAATAGAAGCACTGATAGCCTTAGATGTCATAGAAGTTAAAATCTTTGGAGATTCCATACTAGTAATCAATCATGCCATAAAAGAGTGGAAACTGAAAGAGCAACACTTAAAGCCTTATTTGGACCACTTGAGGCTACTTACCATGTCCTTTCAAAAATGGAGATTCATTCATCTCCCTAAGAATCACAACTAGATGGTAGATGCACTTACTTTCCTAGCATTAGTATGGGAAGAACCATCCAAAATGCCCATGAAGCCTCTAATTTTACTTAAATGGGAAAACTTTATCATAAAAACTGCAGAATAACAAAGATAGAAGCAGTCAAAAAGCCCCGATTCTACGCTATCTAGAGATATCTGAAGGAACAATTCTATCCTAATCAAGCATATGAAAGAGACAAAGCAATCATTTGACAACTAGCATCAAAATTCACATCACACTGGGGTGTGTTACACAAGAGAACCTTAAATGGTTTATAACTCTGATGTCTAGATGAAACTGAGGCTGCAATAGCAGTAGAAGAAGTACATGAGGGTGTTTATGGTCCACATATGAATGGAGTAATCCTAGCTAGGAAGCTAATCAGAAAGGGTTCTTTTGGATGACAATGATGGAAGACTGCATCAAATTTATAAAGAAATGCCATAAGTGTCAAATCCACAGGAATGTTAGTCACCTTCCCCTAACAGAACTACATTACATCTCCTCTTTATTATGCTTCTCAATATGGGGACTAGACACAATTGGGGATATCCACCTAATAGCCTTAAATGGACATAGATTCATCCTAGTGGTAGTGGACTACTTTACAAAATGGGTCAAAGCATAATCATTCGCAAGGATAGGTGCCAAGTAAGTAGCTAAGTTCATCAAAAGAAACTTGTTCTATCGATATGGGATCCCCCATCACATCATCTCTGACAATAGTGTCCAATTCCAAGGGGAACTTAGAGAACTACTAAGGAGCTATAAGGTGGAACATCATAAATCTTCTCCTTACTAACCACAAGTAAACGAGGCCATCGAAGTTGCAAACAAGAACATCATAAAGATCTTATCAAAGACGACTCAGACTTACCAAAACTGGGTAGATAGATTTCCACATGCCTTATGGGGGTACCAAATAATAGTCAGAACTTCAACAGGGGAAACTCCTTTCTCACTAATGTATGGATTAGAAGTTGTTCTGCCAATCAAAATAAAGATCAAGTCTCTTCAGGTAGCAATTAAATTTGAATTGCCAGAAGTACAGTAAACTCAACATAGGCAGAACACTCTCACTCTCTTAGACAGCTAGAGGCTCAAGGCTTTATACCATACACAATTATATTAGGCTTGACTAGCCAAAACCTTTAATAGAAGAGTAAAACACAAAAGTGTGAAAGTAGGAGACTAGGTGCTAAAGTAGGTAAAACAGAATGTTCCAGACCCTAGAGGGAAATTCAAACCAAACTAGGAAGGCCCATACCTGGTTAAACATGTCCTATCAAAAGGAGCAATCAAGCTGATGGATTCTGAAGGCAATGAATTCTCCAAACCTGTCCATACAAACCACCTGAAGAAGTACTATGTCTAAGGCTAAAAAAAAAGGGAAAAGTTGAAAACCTAAATGGTAGCTCAAGAAAAAGTTAGAGACTTCCCACTGAGTTGACAACCTAAAAATGGCAACTTAAGCAAAAATTAGGGAAAGAGAGAAAATACTTAACTAGAAAACCTAAGAAGGCTAGTTAAGGACAGGGATAACCTCAATATTAAAATTTGTACGAATGCATCTGTGCTTTTCTTAAATGATTATGGTGATATGAGAATGATTGCCAATTTATGCAAAATGTCTTTGAAAAGTGCAACACATTTTAACATTATGAATTGCATCAAGCATGCTTTGCATTTTCTTTCATTACATGACTATGGTTCTTATCGTCCTCTCTAAGCTCACTCTTTGAGATCAGCCACTATGGTAAAAAAAATGTCTAGTTAGGTGTGAAAAGCTCCAAAAGGAGACACCTTAGGCAAAAAAAAAAGGAAGAAAAGAGAACCCATCTAAGCACGAAAAGCTTCAAAAGGAGACGCTTTAGGCAAAAAAAGGGGAAAAAAAGGCAGACGATAATAACAGACATCGTTATCAATGATACATAGCAGGAAGCATATACAATTATCATCGTACAAACATCATATAACATGTGGGACAAATGCCCAGATACAACACCCAAAGTCCATAACCTTGGGAAAATGATACAACAAAGCAAACCACAGACTAAAAGTCCTACATCTAGCTCCTAAAACAACTACATTGGTTGTGGCTGCCATCAAAAGTAAGCAATAATCTCACTCAAGCATCCCACTCATATGAACCTGACTCATCACCATTCATCACAAAGGATGATAGTCGTGACTTTAACTCATTGATGTGGTCATGATAAGCTACACGCTTATGCTCCCATTCAAGACTAACGAGATGGTGCTTAACCTGCATTACATATTGCATATCATATATGTATAAAACATGTGCATAAAATAAACAGGTACACTAAAGAAGGCATACCCTTTGAGTGTAGCAAACTCTAAAAAGTACTGTTGCGTACTCCCTGCAATAGTATACCAATACTTACCAGAGGAGAGAAGAATCTACAAAAGCAAGCAAATAATTTAACCATCACTCACTAAATAAATGAAACATAGGTAAGAATAAGTGAAGAACATGAACATGGGTAGCATCAGTAAGAGCAATGCCCGATTGAAGAGAGTCAGGTCCAGGCAAATCGAAGTTCATTGCTCTACCAATGATATTTATCCCAAGTAAAGACAAAGATGGTTGAACCGTCAAATCCCCAAGGATATTACTACTATAGGCCATACCACTGGCATGAGCAGTTACCTCAGTGTAGAGTGTGCCCTTATCCTCTTCAAAGCGAGAACCAGATCTCCTCTGACGTCACTGTAGATAAGTTCTCATAACTTATATCAATTATAGTTTATTATTAATAAAGTTTGCTACATGCTTGTACCAAATAGGAATAAAAGCTTACTAGATTATAAGAAGCGACTCTTGATAACCCATGTGATGGTCTAATCCTTGAACCCAAGGGACGAGATGCATCTGCTTGAGAAGGTGGAGGTGAAGGAAAGGTCCCACTAGCTACAACATCAATTAGCTAAAGGATCAATACATCAGTATAAGGCAAACCTACACTCTCCAAAAGACTCTTAAAGGGGAATCCCATCATAATAGTAGCGAGATCATCACCGCAGAGCTCATGGCCCCAGAACATGTCCTTATGGGGAGGGATGAGAACTCTCCTCATGTATTGGCCATCCTACCAACAATGGACTCTCTCGCCCAAATACCACACCTTGCTTATGAGGCCAGAGAGTAACATTAGTCTCTCTGTTAGCTACCATACAACCACCATCTTTTTCATCCAATGAGATCTCGCCATCCACTAGTAAAGAAAGATCTGCTTAAAGGGAAATAGTAAAATAATCAATCCCTAAAAAAGGAATAACCAACACAACAAGAATTAGACATACTTGATCAGGGGACAACTTCCTTATATAGTCCTAAGCTACTTTACAATCCTCAATCAAATTAGTAGTCTTCCTGATCCAACATGAATAATGAGGAAAGTCATCCTTTTGGAAATGCTCAAAGGATGGACGAAGGAGATTCCCGAACTTATATGCCCAGATCTGTCACAATCAGAGGGTCAGAAATAATAAACTAAAAGCAAAAGAACAAACAATAGAACTACTACTCATATCTAACATGAATAAGCATCCATAAATCCTCGAGCCACCTCAGCATGTTGCGTCAAGACCAGAGTACATATGAGTGAAGGTAGCAGTGCCCCAGTAATAGCCTAGCAAGCCATTTAGATCTCTCAAGATGAGCAGCAATCATAGATCACCTATACCCAAAGGGTTCAGGAAGATAATAGCACTCAACAATAAAATAAAAAGTAGTGAGCCAGATGCTTTGTTGAGGCAAGACCAATTCATACAAAGCCCGCATAGAAGAAATAAACTTTATGTATCAAGTGAGATATGGGCAACCATACTTCATAGGAGTGACTACCCCAAGTAAATCCATCGTGAGGTACCTCCTTACCATAGTAGTAGAACACTCCTCCTCACTGAAAGGAATGGGCTCTCCAAAAAAGCTCAAGCCCGTGGTAGCGGTAAAATCTAAGGGGGTAATAGTCATCTCCCGACAGGCATATGGAAAGTATGTGTCGTCTCCATCCACCGCTCTATCAATGCATACATGGAAATCTGACTCGACGCATACAAGTCATAAGACAATGCAGGAATCACCCCATCAAAGCCCTTTTTGGCAACCATCTGCTTAACACACATCGAGAGACCCTGATAGGACATACTGACACTGTTAAAACTACCAAATGACATAGTGACATACCTACGAGGCTACAAGTAATAGGTATGCTATCAAACATTTATAAAGCTACTAAATACTAACACATCTCTCTCTCTCTCTCATTTAATAGGACCTAAACAATAAAGACCGAAAAGAAAAGCATCGCGGCAAGTAAACAATCACAAAAAGAAAATAAAGCAAGAGCTACCAACTACTAACATTTATAATAAAGTTAGACAGACAATTACAGTGAGAACTATAAAGCTATAGCTACAAAATCCTTATACATCAAAATAAATAACAAAATAGTTAATGAATAAGCTCTAGAAAATAAGGGCAAAAAAGGACTTACCTCGTTATGATGACACACCCAAGTGTGAGTCTCCAAGCTATAAATAAAAGGGATCAGATCTCCCCAAGAAAGCATGTTGTCTGAGAACTCTGAGTGCTAGATGTGCTAGTCCCTACAACAGACATCCCAGCTCTAGTAGCCTTTACAAAGTCATCCTTAAGATCAAGATCAACATCAATAAAAATGTCCTCTAAACCTTTAGGAATGTTGGGGAATTCCATTTTATGCAGAAGAAAATGGAAGTACATAAGCAAAAACATAGCAAAAAGCACTCAAAACATAAAGAGGGTCAAGAAAAGTCAGAAAACACTCAAAGAAGTCCAGACGAAGCCTCCTAAGACCTCCAAAATGGTTGTTTAAATAAGCCCAGATGGGGGGAAGCATGTGACCATGTGAACAACGTGCACAAGCACATGATCATGCACCCCCCACGCGAATTCATAGGTATTGCCCCTTTCCATGTGCTTTTCTATGGTTTTACGCACACTTTAAGACTTTGTACACTCACTTTTACAGTCCTAAACTTCCATTTGAGCATAAGAAATGCACCAAACTCATATAAAAGTGCACTAATAAGGACTCTATCTGTCTAAATACACTGTGCGTGCACCACTTTCTTAAAAAAACTCAATATATTATAAAAAAAGAAGAGTAAGGAAAATTCACTATAAGGATATTTTACTCCAAATCATCAAAATAACATCCTCAACATGACAAATAATGACATTACTACCGCATCATTACTGTATCACTACTGCATTATTACTGCATCATCATTACTACCTCATTCATTGATTAGAAGCATCTTTATATTGCTTATAAGCACTCTCATATTGATTAGAAGCATTCACATTGCTTAGAAGCACTTTCATTACTTAGAAGCACTTTCATTACTTAGAAGCATCTTCTAATTGCTTAGAAGCTTCCACATCACTTAGAAGCATTCTCACATTGCTTAGAAGCATCCTCACATTACTTAGGAGCATCCATATTGCTTAGAAGCACTCTCACACTCTCACATTACTTAGAAGCATCCATATTACTTAGAAGCATTCTCACATTTCTTAGAAGCATTTACATTGCTTAGGTGCACTCTCACATCATTCACATTGCTTATAAGCACTTTTACTGCTTAGAAGCATCTTCTCATTACTTAGAAGTATCCTCACATTACTTAGGAGCATCCACACTGCTTAGAAGCATCCTCTCATTACTTAAAAGCATCCTCACATTGCTTAGGAGCATCCATACTGCTTAGGAGCATTCTCATTTGCTTAGTAGCATCTTTATTTTATGTGACACATAAGAAGGTTATAGTGGCATGTTCATTCGCATAACACCTAAGAAGGCTATAATCACATGTTCATTCACGTGACACCTAAGAAGGTTAAAGTTGCATGTTCATTTCGTGTGACACCTAAGAAAATTAAAGTCGCATGTTCATTTGCATGACACCTAAGAAGGTTATAGTTGCATTCATATTTTCATTGCTTAATAGCATGGGCATTTGCAAATGAACATCTTACAAAAGAAGAAAAGCAAGGAAAATTCACTATAAGGATATTTTACTCCAAATCATCAAAATAACATCCTCAACATGACAAATAATGGCATTACTATTGCATCATCACTACATCATTACTGTATCACTACTACATCATTACTGCATCATCACTACTACCTCATTCATTGCTTTAAAGCATCTGTACATCCCTTAAAAGCACTCTCATATTGCTTAGAAGAATTCACATTGCTTAGAAGCACTTTTACTGCTTCGAAGCATCTTCTCATTACTTAAAAGCATCCATATCACTTAAAAGCATTCTCACATTGCTTAAAAGCATCCTCACATTGCTTAGGAGCATCCACATTGCTTAGGAGCATTCATATTACTTAGAAGCACTCTCACACTCTCATATTGCTTAGAAGCATCCACATCACTTAGAAGCATTCTCATATTGCTTGAAAACATTCACATTGCTTAGGTGCACTCTTACATCATTCATATTGCTTAGAAGCACTTTCACTACTTAAAAGCATCTTCTCATTGCTTAGAAGCATCCTCACATTACTTAGGAGCATCAACACTGCTTAGAAGCATCCTCTCATTACTTAGAAGCATCCTCAAATTGCTTAGTAGCATCCACACTGCTTAGGAGCATCTTCATTTCACGTGACACCTAAGAAGGTTATAGTGTCATGTTCATTCGCGTGACACCTAAGGAGGTTATAATCACATGTTCATTCGCATGACATCTAAAAAGGTTAAAGTCACATGTTCATTTCATATGACACCTAAGAAGGTTAAAGTTGCATGTTCATTTGCGTGACACCTAAAAAGGTTATAGTCGCATCCGTATTTTCATTGCTTAATAGCATGGTCATTTGCATGACACCTAAGAAGGTTATAGTGGCATCCACATTTTTCATGACACCTAAAAAGGTTATAGTTTCATTTTCATTGCCTAATAGCATGGTCATTCGTATGACACCTAAAAAGGTTATAATCGCATTCGCATTCCGATTAGTAGCATCGTTATTTGTGTGACACCTAAAAAGGTTATAGTTGCATCTCTCTTTATGTAGTAGCATCTTCATTTTCATGAAACCTAAGAAGGTTATAGTCGCAAAAATCCCAATGCACTTTACATCAATTACAAGCTTGCATAGCACCTTGCGTGATGGCCAAGTCATAAAACAATAGCAACAAACAAAACACAACAATAGACATCTAAAGATAACCCACAGGTAAGTACCTCTCTCCCTACTAAAATGTTTTTTGCATCTTTGCATTTGCTTCACGTGTATTGACACTAGCAGTAGGTGGCTAATGCAACACACGTGAAGCAAGGGCCAACTGTCATACCTCAAACTTGACTGTCCCCAATAAGGTCCAATGATGAAACAATTCCCTGAGATGACAAGAGTTTACTCGTTCGTAATATCTCTAAAGTGTGCAACCTTAAACACCTAACCGATCCCACTAGTATGCAAAATCAATCACCAAGCCATTAAGTTGTGCTCTGACCTTGTGAAATATGAATTATCGGAACAACAAGAGGTTTTATTTTAAGAAAACTCCTTTGAAAATAATCAGCTCGTTGGGCAGGTGCGCATTTCGTTAGACCAGGACCCTGCTTTGTGAAAAAATGAAAATTGATTTTGATAAAACGAACTTTGGAAACAAACCTAGAAGGCTCCAAAACCTATGGAAGTGGTCCCATAATGGTCCAACACAACCCAAGTATCAGCGCGTATCGCTCTAAAGTGCACCTTTAGGTGTCATATGCTAAAATTAAGGCCTAATTTGGCAAAATGAACTCTAGAAACATGTTTGGAAGGCCTAAAAACCTTAACAACTAACCCTAGAATAACGCACATAAAAGCCGAGAAAAGCGCATAGAACATTGATGTGTGCGTGAAAATGCACACTATGCGTGGCCATACACATTTGGCATGGCCATGCGTAAAAACCCCCTTATACGCAAGTGACCACGCATACACCACCCATTCTACACATTTTTTCCTATAAATAGACCCCTCTACACCCCATTTTGGAGGGGGAGCAAGTAGAAACACATACACACTCAAAAATTATTTTGATCAAAGGTGCTGGAACCCCTTTTCCAGATAATTTTTGTTCTCCTACAACCTTTTGCTTAGGTTATTAGAACCCTTTTCCACTAAACCAAGCCTCATCTTTGTTAAAGCATGCTTCAAAGGTATATAATCTAGCATCATTATGCTGTCATTTTGAACCTCTCGACAAGGAAAGCTTGATAATCTATTAAAGCTAATGCTTCAAAGCTCACACAAGTTTAGTCGAGTCTAAGGACCACACAATTATTTTATCATGTTTATCTTATTTTATTGCATTTTATTTTACTATCCCTAACATTTGAGAATATTGTTGTGCTTACGTGATGAGACTGTCAAAATTGCATGCTAGGTGAATAATATATACTTTATTATGCTCATTTCATATCATTATTCTACATCCTCTATTTCTAAAATCATGAAATCACATTGTAAATATCAATAATGTGAAAGGTTTATATCCCGAAATAAATTCATCATGCTCTTGGTCCAGTGATGACCTTATACATCCTTTATATTATCGTCATACATCATCATAGCATAAATAATCATTGCAAGCATGCATGATCATCCTATTATTCATGAAATTGAGCAAGCTATATGAATGATCATGTTATTCTTGTAGATAAATCATATTAGATTTACTTTTATGCAATCTTTTCCTTTTCATGTGCATTTTATCAAGAAAAGTGGTGTAATAAATTTTTTAGCTTTATTATCTTATACTATCTGATGTGCTGTGTGAATGCTATATAAACTGTTATTACTAAAGCTAGGGTGTTGCGGTAGTTATACATTGAATATCATATAATGAGAAATAGTTAAAAAGTATATGTGATCCCCCAAACCTAAAAATCTTTATTGGGGATAATACTCATTGAGTGACCCGATGTTGTCCTTTTTCTTTTTCTAATTTTCTAAAAATCGGGTGGTGACTCTACAAAATCAAAAGTGTCTCATCCCCCTGAGACCAATCACTTGTCCCTATTCAGTAAAGTTGCCATGTCCCTCAGAAACGGAAAGACCCACTACATTGCCTAAAAAAAAAACAAAACAAAACCAAGGGTTGCTCACAATATACTCAGCAACAATATGTTCAAAAGAAAATGTCAAATCATTATTCAACAAATGAAAATAAACTTTCTACAAACTTCCATCAAATAATGTATTTGTTATTGTAAAAGATACATTGCATCTTCCACAAGATTTCCCCCACTTTCTAAAATAATAAAAAATAACATTAAGATGTTGAAAAAAAAAACAATAATAAGAAAAAAATTTAAAAACAAAATAGAAGACAATAAATAATTAAAAAAATGTACAGTACATGTGATATGTTCTCAGGATAAAACAAGGTATGAAACCATGTTTTTGAAGAAACTATAGCAATATTAAAGTTAAAATCTAGTATTTAACACCTCATATCTCATATAATACTTGATCTTTGAGCTAATAAGAATAAAAAATAATATTAAAAAATAAATAATGAATGAAGATGAAATATATACAAATAAAATAAAATAATTACTTTTTATGCTTATAAACTCCTTTCTCAATCCAATTATTAAAACTTGAAAGCACTTCAAAATCAGGATCATTATCAATGAAATCATTAAAAAGCCAAAGAGCAAATAAGAAACACCATTTGAGCTTGCTCTTGAATCAAACTCCTTAACACATGAACATTTCACTTGCACACCCGGCTTAACAACCCTCTTTGAAAGTTTCAAACTTTCAGGAGAAACAACAAACTTATATAGGTTCAACATATGGAACTAAAGCTCTACTCGGATTAGCATTAGTGAATGAATTAACAGATGGATTAACTTGTTCATCAGTAGCATCCTTTAAAAAAAACACAATTAAAAAAATAGAAAAAAAACAAGAAACAAAAAGAAACAAGAAGCAATAACAATAAATTTACTCTTCTCTGTTTGAAACTCTTCACAATAGCATCTACTTAGTCCAAAAAATCTTGATTAATATCAGAAGAAGAAGACTCAAACTCCTCAACAATATCAATAACACCTTTTTTCTTTTCCTCTTTAATATTTTTGTTCAGCTCTTGCTCTTAAATATTTTTCTTCAAATCTTCTTCATTTTCCTTATCCTCTTATTCATTTTCCTTATCTTGTTAATTTTTCTTCTCCTCTTGTTCATTTTCTCTTCATTTTCCTTCTCTTCTTTAATTTTTTTCTCATTTTCTTTTTTTTCTTATCCAGTTCTTCATTTATCTTCTCTTCTTATTCTTTTCTCCCATTCACTTCATTAACATAAAAAAAATAAAAAATATTGTTTCTCTTATCCATACCGTCATTATCATTTTTGCTATCAGAAACAACAGTATCCTTCTAATCAACATTATAAGAAAGAGAAGAAAATTTTTGTGGAAGAATTTTGTCCAACTTCCCTTGTAAAATAGAAAATCTCTCCTAAAAAAAATTCTCAAAGAAGAATTCTTCATGAGCCTCTTCTCTAAATCATCAATTTTCTTTCTCAACATAGAGTCTCTATTACTAATAGCATCATGAACGCTTGAACGCACTTTATGATTACTAGACTTTTACACAATAGGTGTTTTGAAATCATCTCCACTATCTAATTTTTCATCATGAACATGAGATACATTGACTTTCTCAACTTTTGGTTTCTCCAAATAACCATTCAAATCTAATGACTCCTCTTCAGCATGATTATAAATAATATTTTTCAATTTCAACTACAAAAACAATAATGAAAAAAATAAGCAACAAAAAGAAACAAACAATAATAAGAAATAACAAAATCTAAAAAAATAAGAAAAAACAATTACCTGCTCAGAAGATAAATTCAAAATCTATGAATTTACCTTCTTGAAATTCAGCATAACAGAATCATGCCAATTCAACAGACGAGGAATCGAAGAGCCATTATGAACAACAAACACACCTTTATAATAAGCGTAACATTTATAAACCAAATTTGTAAAGCCAATGGAAAACCAATGAGACGACAAAAATAATAATGGTCTTCTTTCTTCTTGGCCCCTATAAATCTTCCCTTTAAACATTCCAAAGTAAAAGTCAAAGCAAAAGCACATTTTCCTCAAGGATACTAATTATACAAATCAGCATCAACAACATAAAAAAGTAGTTATTAACAAACTTCTCCTTAGGACTAGAAAAGAAAAAATCACTAACAAAATAAACAACATCTAATTTCAAAGCATCCTCATCACAATCAAAATTTGTAAAAAGAAAATAGTCTTCAATAACACTCCTCTTCACTTTTGAAGAACTATAAAAAAACTTATTAACCAAATTCTTCTTCATAAATTTCCCAATCTTATTTCTCTTAAAATCATCAATACATTTCAGCCTCGTAACAAAAGTAAATTCATCAACAGAAAACTTTAAAGGAACACTAGAAATATTAAACCAAATTTCATCAAATTTACATTAACTTACTTCCCTTAAAAGCAAGCAATGAAGAACCCACGGTTGTAATTTAACATCTTACATATCCAAAAAATAACCAAAGCAAGTTTTTCTAAACTCATCCAATTGACTTTTAGTTAATTTCTTCTTCAGCTTTGAAATGACATTTTCATTCATATAACAAGAAATCTTACTCTTAAAATGTTCCTATGGTTTAAGAAAATACCCCATTACTGAAATAAATAATAAAAATTACATTAAAAAAGCAAAACAAGCAACAAAAAGTATCAAACCTAAAACAACATATACAACAACAAGCAAAAACAAAAAGCCACGAACAACAACAACAAAAAAATTAAAAAAAAAAACAACATAATAAGAAAAATAACAGATTCATAAAAGAAAAATTAAAAGAAAAGCAACATACCTTATAGCAAATTTTAGATTTTTTACAAGAGCTTTCATTAAAGGACAATTTTTTTTTCTTCTTAGCAATAGTGTCATTCTTCTTAGATTCACCATCGCTCTTTCTCTTTTTAGAAACAGTATCACTCTTCTTCATTCCAGATGACGGAAAAAGATTATCCATATCCTTCTTCTTTCCAGATGAAGGAGAAGATTGTGAAACCCTACCTCTTAAACGAGTAGAAATTCTCCTAGAAACAATTTCATTACTATCTTTCCCCATAACTAATAACTTAAAACAAAAATCAACAAGAAAACACTGGTTAAATCTCTAAAAACGATGAGAATGATGAGATGAAGAAAGAGAACAAAGAGTAGAAACAAAATCCCTAGAATCTGAAATTATGAGAACGAACATGCAAATGGAAGTTAAATGAAGCAAAAATAACCATTTAAAAACCACTGTTGCATGAAGAAGAGCAGAAATGAAAAACAAAAACACATTGGGCCAAAACTGAAAACACAAAAATCAGTTATGAAAAACTAAAGTGGGTCAGACCATAAAAGAAACAAGGCTAGTCAAACATGCCATTTTTTAAAATTTCCTCTAATTTTAGTCCATTAACCATTTAATATTAAATATTTAATTAGCAGCTCAAGAACGAATAAAATAATGAATTGCAATTCAAATCTTTTTCAAATTATACTAAATACGCACAAATACACATTCATAACGTGTCAAAGATAACATATACACTTTCATAATATCATAACAATTTTGTAAAAACATCCTAACAATTCCAAATCAAACTTAACTCAATAATAAATAAATAAATTCCTTCCTAAATAAAATTCGCCTCAGCTTTTACACCCCTAGCACTGCTTGCTCGTTTGTATTTTTCTTTTAAAAAAAAAATCTTGCTTTTTGTCATTAATGGTCCTGAACATTATGCACATTCCTATTCGATGACCAGTGCACATCTGCAATGACAATTGCAACTCCATGGAAATGAAATCGATGTAAACAAAGAGATTGCAAATCCTAGTAATTATATAGTAGAACACAAACATGCATCAAGTAATTTCTAGGAGAATAATATTCCCACCACACAAAATGAAATTCAAGACATGTATCAAACAAAATTGCTATGAGAGGTACCATATAGATTCTAGCAAGTATTCCACAGTTGCCATAGATTACAGATGAACAATCCAACAAAAAAGAACATAGTCCTAGAGTTCAGTCTCTTTAAACTTCACTGGATTACGGCTCATGCCTCAGACAAAAGACCAATTTATAAACATAAAGCATATGCAATGGGCATTTTCTTCTTCGTTTAACACCTTCCAGGCCATTGCTCTCTCATACGAGACTGGCCTACCCATGCATGACAAACAGATGCCACCTTGAAGATAAGTAAAACCCTGGCAGAATGGAAAACTAAAAACACATACTAGATGAGGAGAATGACTCAATCATGGCTGATGCTTGCATTCTTGATCATAAAACTTGTTATTTTCAACTTTGATTCAATTATCAATTGAATTCTATTTTAAAAGTTATTTCAATTTACTCCTTCAACTTTATAAATTGTGTCAATTTTATCCAATTTTATTTAAAGGATCTAATTGTATTTTTAAAAATTACTTTTAGATCCTTGTAAAATAAATGACACCTATTATTTTTTTATGCTCTTTTTCCTATAAGAAAAAAATAAAATGTAAGAAAATATTTTTAAATTCTAATTTTGTCACTCTTGACATAAATTTTAAAATTAATTTCTAAATTTTTCACTAAAAATTCTTAAATTTTAACTATTTTAAAATTTACTTCTCAACTTTCAACCACATTATTTAGAAATTTTTCCGATAGAGATTAAAACAAAAAAGTATTAGATTAAAAAAAGAATTTCGAAATACTAAAAGTATTAGTCAATAATAAAAAAAAGTGAAAAATGTGAATAAAATTTAAAAAAAATATAGAATTTTATTGTTTATTTATAATAATATTTTTTTTTAATAAAATTGATTAGAAACTTCAGGGGTACACCTGAATATCCCAATTAGACTGACACCTTCATAGCACCACACATCATAAGCCGCCGCCAAAAATCTTATTAAAGAAAAAAGAAGAGTTTACAAAGAAAAATCCAACCACATTAAGAGAATCAAAAATTCTCTTTCAACATCCTATCATTAGCTAAAAAGCTATTACAATAGGATGGAGCAGAAAACCGCTAACAAACTTGAGAGCAAGAGATCACCTCTTTAGCTAAACAATTAGCAACCATATTTCCTTTGCGATAAACATGAGAGACCACAAAAGACATGCAAGAAATCTGTCGAAGACATCTGGACCAAGGAGCAAGCAAACACCATGGGACTTTTAAGCTCTTTGATTTGAAAAGGTCAACAACATAAGAAGAATCACATTTTAACCGGATTTTATACCAACAAAAGACCAAGCTTTATCAATACCATGAATGGCAGCTTGTAATTCAGCTTCAAAAGCATGGCATTGAGAGAGAGGAAAAGCAAAACAACCCTTGACGAAACCACAACAATTTTTAAAAATGCCAGCCGCCCCACCGCTCCTAGAGCTCAAAGCAGAACCATCTGTATTCAATTTTAACCAAGAAGGAGGCAATTGCCAAATAACTGAAATGATAGATGGTGCCTTAGGAGGCTTGTAAGGAACAGCCTTCGAAGAAGAAGCACTTCCCGTTGAGAATTATAAGCAGAACCAACTTTAAACATATCACATTCTTTAATTGCATAAAATGTGATTCACAAAGTTTGGAAAATAGGCATTAAAGTGTCATCATAAGTAACTTTGCTCCTGGCATTCCCAATACACCAAAATGCAGTACAAATAGCAGTAAGAAAAAGGGGCTGAACCTGGGAACTGAAATGATGACTGCTCAACATCTGAAATAAATCCAAAGCATTTTCACAAACCGGAATGGGCAAATCAAAGGCAGCACTAATAGCAGACCATATCTGTCTAGCATATGGGAAATGCAAAAAAAAGATGGGAAGTAGATTCAGAACCATTACCGCAAAGGCGACACATAGAAGTGATGGGAATCCCTTTATTTCTAAGAACTTCATTTATTGGAAGCTTCCTATGGAAAAGACGCCAACAAAGTAGAGACCTTGAAGGAGGGATTTGCCAAAGAGAGCGATACCAACTCTTGATAGGAAGAGAATGACGCTGAAGATTATACACAGTCCGACAAGAAATATATCCATCCATTGATCCTTTCCAAACCAGCCGACCCTCATCCAACGCCGAAGGAATATATGAATGAATTTCCTCCACTAAATTAGGAAACACAGTGGAGAAAAGAGATGGTAAAATCCATCTGAAACCAAACCAGATAAAAACTTCCTACGATGGATGGGCAAATGAAGCTTATCTGCAAGACTAGAACCAAGCCAATTGTCATGCCAAAAATTGACTTTAGAATTTCTACCAACCACCCAAATGGCACTATGCTAGAGGTCCATGAAAACAAATTTGATAGAGCCCCATATAGAAGAAATAAGCCAACGAGGAAAATTATAAACCTTTAAATAGTAACGTAGAAGAAAATGAAAAATAAACCCATCATTAGCCATGATAGAACCTGCTAATTTATAAAGGAGAGCTGAATTTAAGTGCTGCAAATTTTTAATGCCCAAGCCACCTTCATCTTTTCAGGAGCAACATTGATTCTAGGGAACCATTACTAATTTCTTGCGAGTCACTGAGCCAGTCCAAACAAAATTCCTAGTAGCCTTCTCCATATATTTAATAAGACGACTGGGCCATTTATACACCATGAAGCTATGAAGAAAAGAAGTAGTCATGACAGAATTAACTGAATAAATCCGACCTGCCATAGAAAGAAGATAACCTGACCATCCATTAAATCTATGAAGAATGGCATCCACAACCTGAATAAGATAAGAGTATTTAGGAGTGCCTTTAAAAAGGTGGACTCCCAAATAATGAAATGGCAATGAACCCAGCTTCATTTTAGATAAAGAACATAACTGTGTAACCAGCCTACGAGGAGTAGAGGAACCAAAGAAAATTTCAGACTTTTCCCAGTTAATATATTGCCCTGAAAGAGCACTGTAAATTCCCTGAGTCTGTGAGATAAAATTCAAACATTTCTGACAGAAGGTTTGCCAAAAATAAGGATGTCATCAGCATACAAAAATGAGATAGGGCCTTTGCATTACAACCGGCCATGGGAAAAAATTCTGCAGCATTAACCCGAGCAGTCAATCAACAACTCAAGAAATCTTCACCAATACAAAAAAACAAAGGAGAAAGAGGGTCTCCCTGACAAACTCCCCATTCACATTTAAAATAACCCCTGCTAAAACCATTAAGAGCAATAGAAAGTCTGGCAGACTGCATAATAGATAGAATCCATGAACAAAATTGAGTACTAAACCCAAAGCACTTCATCACCTCCATAATAAAATCCCAACTCATCGAATCAAAAGTTTTGTGAACATCAATTTTTAAAGCCATATTATTTGCTCTCCCACTATAATCCAATAAATTAACATATTCAGATGCACCAGCAATACAATGCTCAATATGGTGTCCTTTAATAAAACCAAACTGTTCCTGGGAAATAATTTTAGCTGTGATCACTGAAAGGCGATCAACTAAAATTTTTGTAATAATTTTAAAAATAAAATTACTAAGCACAATTGGCCTGAACTTGACAATATGATGAGCACCCGGAACTTTAGGAATTAAAATCATCAAGCTAGAATCGAATCCAGGTTCTATAAAACCATGAGTAAAAAATTGAGAAACGACATCACATACCACAGTACTGACTATATCCTAACAACGAGTGAAAAAAACACCAGTAAAACCATAAGGTCCTGGAGCACTAGAACCATCCATCTGAAAGACCGTGGTACGAATCTCATCACTAGAAGGAAGATGTAAAAGAAAAGAATTTCCTCTGCAGAAACTGAATAAGGGATCATTTGAGAAATTAAATCAAAATGAGACCGATCGGACTGTGAAGATTACCTAAAAAGCTGCTTATAAAAATCAACAACGTGATTTTCAATAGCTGATGGATCATCTAAAAGAACGCCATCAATCTCCATAACCTTAATACCGGAGACTACACATTTTTTAGAAACCATAGCGTGATAAAAAGAAGTATTACGATCACCCTCATATAATTATTTGATCCTGCTAATTTCCTTATAATACATTTGTTGCTGAACAAGACAAGATTCCAAATGATGGTGAGCATCCAGTTCTTGACGATGCAATTCTTCGGTAAAACCCAAAGAGCAAATGTGATTTTGCACCTCAAGAAGATGATCTGAAGCTTTTTCAATATTACGGTCTAGGTGGCCAAAAATGTTGAAATTCCAAGATCTTAAAGAACCCCGAAGAATTTTAAGCTTAGTCATTAATCGACGCATAGCTGATCCATTGATATTCATCTTATGCTATTCAGACTGAATAAATAGAAGAAAGTCCTTATGTGTCAACCACTTAGCTCGAAAGCGGAAGTGAGAAGGCCTTGCTGTATCAGAAGAACAGGTCAACAATAAGGGATAATGATCAAAATATTGTCTGGGAAAAGCAACACATTTAATCTGACTCCAAGAAGTGAAGGAATCAACTGAATAAAGAGCACGATACAGATGCTCTTCCACTCTAGCAGACCCTCTTCTACCATTAGACCAGGTGAAAAAAGTGTTTATAGTAACCAAATTAGATAAGTGACAATCATTAATCACAGCAGCAAGATCACGGCAAGACACAACAGGGGGAGCCCGTCCGGTTTTCTCATGCGAACCTAAGCAAGCATTGAAGTCACCCAATAAAAACCAATTAACTGAGCTGAGAGAATGAATGGAACATAACTTATTCCAAAGAAGCCTACGAGAAACAACAGAAGCGCTGCCATAAACTAATGTAACCCAACTATCAGCATGAGAAGAACACGAAATTGTTATTTGCTGATTAGAATAAGAAATAACCGAGTGAACTAAGTGAAGCAACAAAAACCCAAAGAGAAGGTGTAGGAGCTATGCTACTGGATATAAATTTCAAACCCAACCGATGCCAAAAAGAAGAAGGGATAGCATCAATATTAACCATTGGTTCTGCAATAGCAAGAATACCAGGTTTGTTAGCATTAGAGAGATGTTGAATTTTTTGCAAAGTATTTGGGTTTCCAGCACCCTTACAGTTCCAAAAAAGGACTTTCATAATTATAAGTTTAGGTGAAAAGGTTTCTTGGCCACCCACTTGGAGAGGGTAACCTGATATGACCCCTGTTGAGGCTTTAAATTTTTCTTCTTTTGTTTAACAGTAGTCCAATTCCCATCCTCAGTTTCCATCTGATCTGCCCATGAAAGAGTTGTATGTTGATCTGTTTACTTATCTAAATTAGTACTTGCAGAGATTAGCGGGTCCGAATCAGAATGAACCTTACCCTCAGAAATCAGCGAAGGGTTACCAGCATCACCTTACCGAGGCAAAAATAGTTCAGGCTACTTGTCAACAGCAGCAGCTATTGTAACAACTTCAGCTGTTTCAACTTTAACACAAGTCCGATCAGCATTATCAACATTGTCTTCGTTATGCACATCTTCAACCTGATTAGACTCATCGATCAGAATATGACCCACAACTTCAACATCTCCAGATGATTGTTGAACTGCTACTTCAATATTATCGAAAAACTGACGATGAACACCATCAGGAATAACCTCCAAATTAGAAGTAGATGGAGGTTCTTTATCTTTCAGATTGGCAAGGTCAGAATCAGTAGCCACTATTTTAATCTATCAAAAACATTGCTCACCAAAATTGAATATGATTTCATCTTTGGCTGCCATACCTTTTTTGTTTCCTCTACAATGGGACGAGTTGGAGCCTCTGTAGTGACCTTAGATTGCTGGCGACAGTCGTGGGAAGCATGGCCAATGTTCGAACACACCTGACATCAAAGGAAGATTCTCATAAACCACTTCGATAAAAAAACTCTTGCCAACCCATTCTACCAAAAGGTTTTCAGGCAGGGATTTAGAAAAATCAATATCCACC
This sequence comes from Mallotus nudiflorus, assembly GCA_947683625.1. Taxonomy (NCBI): domain Eukaryota; kingdom Viridiplantae; phylum Streptophyta; class Magnoliopsida; order Malpighiales; family Euphorbiaceae; genus Mallotus; species Mallotus nudiflorus. The sequence continues at coordinate 573,668 of CANTUR010000124.1, forward strand.
AAAATTCGAGCAAAGTGCCCAAATTCGCCATTTATGGTGGCATTGTCAAATTTCAAAGGAACTCTAATTCCTTTAGCTACTGAGGCAAGAATCTTGGGATGCCAGTACTCCCAAGGCAATCGATACAGACGGACCCAGATCTGAGCATTGGTGGAACGTTAATCAGCTGGATCAAAATCCGGAGTCCAGTGTTGAAGATGAATAATCCCTGGTTTCAACGAGATTGATCCTCTGCCCCAAACCGAGTTTTTCTCTGTTGAAGAATTTAGAATGACATGGTAAAATCCACGCCCAAGTGAAATCAGTTTCCACGTTGTTAAGCCCCATGTCATAATTTTTTCTTTAAATCAATGAGTTTCCAAGGCGAATCCCCTTTAGATAACACCAGACAAGTGATTAATGCATTCTGGCAGAGTTGCAATCGCTGTTCATATAATTGCTAATCAACTTGAATAGCCATATAGCCGCCCTTATGAGAGGTAGGACAATCGATAATAGAAGAAGGGGATCCTAGACCTGCAGCAACATTAGATTGCTTGATAGCAGGATCAACAATCTTTGGTGCAAACATGTCACCATGGCTAAGGTAAGCCATGACCAACAAGAAGAAAGGCCTGACACCGCCGCCAGGCGAGCGGAAGAGTGAAGAAGAGGCAGATCTATTTATAGTGATAGTTAAATGTTCTTACTTTATTGATTTTTATTTTTATTAATATTAGTTTATATAATGAATTTATTCACAAGTTATTACTGTTTTTCTTATTATTTTTAATTGATATATAAAAATTTAAAATTTTATGTAAATTTTTAAATTTATTTTAAAAATAGTAAAATTAAAACTTGAAAATATTTTTCACATTTATTTTATAACGATTAAACAATAATTTTTAAAAATATAATTAGACCGTTCAAATAAAATTAGATAAAATTAACATAAAAAAAATGAACTCAATTGATTTTTAAAATAAAATTTAATTGATAATTGATGTAAAATTGAAGATAAAATAAATTATTTTCTCAACTTATAATTATATTGAAGTTCTTTATGTTTTATCTGCAAACCAGTTGTTTATCTGTGGAAATTCTGAGTAGAGAATCTTTCGTCCAGGATCATAAAATCTCGATTCCAAAGTTATGTCTTGCAAAGCAACCAAAGTTGTCTCTAACATGTCAAGACATGCTTGGTTTGCAAAAGTGAAGACTGGCAGTGCCAGCAAGTGCTATAGGTTTAGACCAGGTAGTGTAGACTTGGGAGAATAACTTAGAACTACATCAAATTGTTCGATAAAAAAAAAAAGGTATTAGCATTTCAATAAAAGAAGATTGTTAAATGTTAAATACTTGTACTATAAAAATTTGAGAAAATTAACAAATTTCTAACTAGATAGCTCTAATATATTTTCAATATTCATTATTTAGAAAAATAATTATTTAAGCTCATTATAACATAATTTATAAGAATATTAGTAAAGGAATTCAATTATTTGGTCCAACACATTATCTAAGATTAACTAAAAATATATTTATTTTTAGCCATCCAAATTAATATGATTAACTAGAAATGCCTTCACTTCTATCAATCCAAATTAGATATTGCAATGTGAGAATTTGAAACTGACCCATGAAAAATTGACATTTTTTCACCCTAATACTTAAAAAAAAGAAAAGAAAGAAAAATAAACTAAAATAAAATTAAGTGTTAGACCTTCAAATAATTAATTAGAATCCCATTAAGTGAAAAAAAAAAAAAAAAAAAAGGAAGTCATCTCTAATACCCCAAACAGAATTAGACCCAACTTTATAAAGGAATGGTGGAGGAAAATCCACTCTATACATAGGTATACAAAAAGCCATAAAAACTATACATAGGTATACTAAAAAGCCAAAAAAACAGTTGAACATGAAAAATATCCTCCATTTTGACATGAAATAACGATGGTCTATATGTGTTTCTTAGATTAATATATATGGTTATCAATTAGCGCTAACTTGAAAAAGTTTGAATCACTTTGCTTTTCTTCCCAAAAGCTTTCTTGAAAAGTCCTGCAAGTTCACGATTATTCAGGCTTGCATTGATAGTTGACAGCTGAATTTCTAGCTCTTTAAATAGGGATTAGTAAGAAGGCAAATCCGTTCAGAATGGGAACTATCCCAAAGTGGAGTCCTAATCATAGAAGGAATACTCTTCTATCAAGATTATGAGTCGTTATCCCACACGGAATCTGACTCCTCCCAGGTTTGAGCATTGTTATATATAGAACCCTATATCTCTCATAAAAGGGACACCTTATTCTCTCATATTCTAGCTATCTTGTATTCTGTCTACTTCTATTTTCTAACTTAGACATCGGAGTGTTCGTGGAACTCTCCCCACTTCTCACATTGTTTTCTGTTCATGGATTGTAGGATACCAGTCCAAGAGTTCTGAATCTTGATCAACTATCTTTCAGAGAACTCTGATCTTGATAAAGTCTCCTTGTACTCACTTATCTTTCTTGTGGAGAGTAATTCTTTTGCAAGAAACCACTTCTTTTTGTGTGTATGACAATGGCACCACCACATGGAGAGGCAATTGCTAGCACTTACAACACCAAGAGTACTAATAACAACTTCTCCAAGCTACCAAGAATCGCTAACGACAATTTTCAACGAACAATATCTGATATCTCATTTGAGCTAAGCAAAGAAGCAATAAAAGACATTAAACTCCCACCAATATCCGAGGTTGAAGAAGCGAAATGCGAGTGCTGTGGCATGTCTGAAGAGTGCACACCCAATTACATCGATCGCATTTGGAACAAGTATTTAGGGAAGTGGATTTGTGGGCTGTGCGATGAGGCAGTGAAAGAAGAGATAGAGAAAGATGGAGGGAAAAAATTTTGAGGAGGCACTGAATTCACATATGAGTGCATGTGCTAGATTTAACAAGTTTGGTAGGGTATATCCAGTGTTGTTCCAAGCTGAAGCAATGAGAGAGATGTTGAAGAAAAGCACGAGAACACAGTCTTTTAATCCAAAAGGTGTTCAAAAGAATGGAGGCATTGCCAAGAGTTCAAGCTGCATTACAGCTATTACAAGGGATATGACTAATTTCTCAATGAATTGAGTACGGTGGCCACAATTCACCTATGCCCTTATCTATTATATTTTCTTTTCTGTGTTTTCAAAATCCTAACGCTACAGGATTTTGTTTGGAAATGACAATATGTCCTTAAAAAGGTATTTTTGGGTTGAATTCCAAAAACATGTTTTTGCCCTTTTCATATGAGGAGCATTTTAATTCCTTTTCTCTTAATTGAATTTGGTATATCCATCTCAGATTTAGGTAAACCTCTGAGGATTTTCTAGGCGAGTTATTTCCTTATAAAAGTTATTTTTGAAAGTGGGTAACTAAATATGATAATTTTCCAAGATGTTTTCCCCCTTATTTTTAATGGTGGTTTGGTTCAAAATTGTCTATTCTTCTTAGGTCCTTGCCAGTTTCTTCTATTTAGCCATCGAAGTTCTCTTCTTAGCTAGCAGTTGTTAGCAAATGGCCAACTGACAAGGGTAAATGAATGGAATAGAGTCTTTTCACTTGTTGGAAGTTGTAGAGGACTTTAAAAAATATCACCTTTAATTTAGTCTAACCATCAAGGTCATCTTCAGTAATCTTATTACACTTTCATGTCTGTATCCATTATGAATTAAATAAATTTAGATTATTTTTTTAAATTATTGAGATTGAAGTTTAACTAAGTATTATAATTAGTATTTACATGATGTGGGTATGGAATTCACAAAAATAGAGATTCACTTCACTTTAGACGTCATATATTGATAAAATTACAAATAATTTGTCAAATTAGATTATTTTTATTAAATTTTAAAGTTTGGTATAAATTTATAAAAGTTGAAAATGTCGTAATTTTTGGCATCAATATGCCTATATAATATATATATATATGAAGATCCACTTACACATGTGTAAAATTAATGTTTTTTACACAAAATCTCAACCGTTGATTATATTATATCTAATATGATTGTGATATATTATATATAATTACTTTTAGTAAATGTTGCCTTATGAAATTTAATATCTATGCAAGAAGCAATTCCTATTCCTAAAACATTCACTTCTTATACAATATTATTCTTTTCATTAATAATTTATTTCCTAATTAAATCACCTTCCATTAACAAGAAAAAACAAAACTATTCACTAAAGTTTAATTTTACTTTTAACTAAAAGTAATTTGCTGTTAATGTGTCATTTTCTTTATCAACATAATATTAAAATAAATTGATGGACCCACTTAGATAATATAGCAGCATATATATATATGTCACGACCCAAAACAGGGGCCATGACCGGCGCTAGGGAACGGGAATTCTTTCGAATCCGGAACCCGTAGCAAGCCTAAAAATAAAATAAAGCATGTCATAATAACAGTAACAGTATGATATGCAGCGAAAAATAAAAATCATAATATCATAATATCATCCATACCAACTGGATTTAATTCAAAATCTCATCACATAGATATATATAATCTTTAATACAAATCCAGTTCAATATAATACATCTCTTTAAAATAAAATACATGAAATCCAAGACTTTAATTCACAACTACTGCAGTGTCTAGATAAAATAAATAAGACTCAAGTAGACAATTTACATAAAGAAGCCGGGGCGAAAGAAATCCGGCGTATCGACCTGCTACTGAGGTCTGAGGAAGTTGACTCTCCTGAAAAATAGTCAACGGAGGGGAGTCAGACCTCACTGAGTGAATTACTATAATATATATACATACACACTAAGTGATAATGCATACAATCAACAGTATATATAATATGTATATATACAGGCAATTACACACAGATGCAATAAAATCATTTTTTTATATATTTTACTGAAAAATCCAGTTTATGAAGGATCACATAGAACCCTAGAATATCGCAACCTCAGAAAATAGTGTTAAACAACACTCAAGCCATACAGGCTCACTTATTCCAAATATATCCACTTAATCCATTTGGACAGTAGACTGGCCCCGAGACACTAAGTCAACCGAGCTCCAGCAGTCTGACTGCCAGTGTGATTGGCCCCGAGACACTTAGTCAACCGAGCTCCAGCAATCACACCCAAATCACATCTCACACATAACAATAATCATAATCAAATCAATATCCACAAATAAGTTAGTAATATAGCCTAAAGCTATAGGCGTACCGGTACGTACTCGGTCCTAGTGCTGCCCACTAGGTAGCACGTTCTATTGATATCCTTCATCATTAATAATGTAAAACATTCATTCATAAAAATAAATGATGCATGAATGTAAATGAAATAACAATATAATCCATATATATACCGAAAATATACCAAAAGTAAACCAGGTATATTTCGAGTATATATACGTCAAATAAATTCAATCAAATTATAAATTAACCTGGAAATATATTTAAAAACATTTTAAATATATTTTATTTACAAAACATGCATACAATTTAATATATACCAAAAATAAACCAAAAATATACTTAATGTAAACTTAAGAAGTAATCAAATTATTTATGCATCTTTAATCAATATAAAACATGCATTTCTAAATCATGCAGCCTAAGCATATATATATAGTATAGTAACTCACCTAATGCGCTCCACGAGACAGGTCCGACGGGCCTGGTCCACTAGCCCTCGGTCTCGGCGCAACTAAACAAGAAATAAATAACCAATATCAGAGTAACCCTAATAGAAATCCTAGAATTCAATCTAGAGTATTAAAATACGAAAACAGAATTAGGGTTCGACTGGACATCGCGTTTTACGAGAATTCTACCGAAAATCCGGCAGAACCTCCCTGTAAAACGGACATCTCTCTACTCAAAAGAGTAGAGCCGACCCTGCAAAGAAACACACTTCAAAATACAAGCTCAACACAATCAAAATCCCACGGTCGGACTCCAAACTACAGTCTGTCGACCGGGGTCCACAAACACAGAATGATTCCAGATATACCAAAAATATCCTTAAATCACAGAAATACATTTTCTAGGTAAAAATTACATAATTAACCTTGAAACACTATAAAAACCGATTAAAACTCATTTTATTAGAAAAACCGTATATTATATATATAATTGAAAATAATTTACAAAAAATAGTTTTAATTAGTTAAAAATACCAAATATTTTGTAGAAATCATTTTTATACCTTAAATAAATATTAAAACCAATTAAATTACATTTTTAGACAATTTAGGGTAAAATTACCAAAATACCCCTATATATATAAATATACTTAAATTACTTCAAAAATTCACCAAAAATCATACAATTATCCAAAATTAATTTCTCAACATATTTATCAATAATATTAATAATTAAACTCAATTAACCAATTAATTTCAAATTAAAACACATTTAACCTAATTTTCTCAAAATCACATAAACTTTAATAATTAAAAATAAATACTTAGAAATTCATAAAAATTCCAAATAAATTCCTATAATTCATTTCAACACCCAATTCAACCATAAACTCCAATTTCATAATTTAAATAATTAATTTCCGAAAATTAGAAAATAATATTAAAATATTCAAAAATACCCAAAAATCCAAACAATCTCCAAAAATTCTAAAAAAATTCATACATGAAGATTAATCTACTAGGAACAACATTTGTGAAGGAAGTTTCCATGAATCATCCAATTCGAAGCTCAAAAAAATCAAAAACCCTAATAGGCCGAAATTGACAAATCGAAAACTAAGCAATTCTAGACCATTTTAGCTCAAACCAAAGCTAGAATCACACTCACCGGAGCTCAAGGAGAAGAAAGAGACCGGCGGTGTCGAAAACGGTGGCCGGAATCGGCGTGATCGACGGTGGATCGATTTTCGGCTTCTCCGGCCAAAATCGATCTCCAGACACCGGAAACGGCCTCCTCAGGCGGCGAAATTGGTCGGGGAAGATGGTGGCACACCGGACGGCACACCCACGGTGAAGGAACGGCACGGCAGCGACCGGAAATGGAGAAGGGAGAATCGGAGAAGAAGAAGAGGACTCGGGGGCAAATATGTAATTTTCCAATTCTTTTGTAATTTTGACAAATATATGTATATATATATACTTTATACTATATATTAAAATAATATTAAATTACACACATCAAATATACACCACACACATAAAATATTAATATTTTAATAATTTATACTAAATAAAATTAATTAAATAACAATAAAACAATTAAATACTTAATAAAATATTAGGGTAATAATAAACCCTAATTAAATAATTATACACACACAGGCTTCATTTAATAATTTAAAAATATGTATGAGTTCATGCAAGCCCGTAAATACATTTAAAATAATTAATGATACATTGTTTACGTGAAAATTTCCCCGGAAATGCAAGTCCCGGGAAAATTTTACGTAAAACACTGAAAATAATACACCGTAATTAAAATAGGTTTAAAATACATATCAACTCATAAAAATATCATAATATATATACAAATTATTGACACTGCATATCCCGGTACAGTGTAAAAATATTTTTAAAAACACGGGATATTATAATATATAAGATAACTGAATTCTATGGCTTAGCTAGCAACTACACAATGTTTTACCTCTTGAATATAAGCAATCGACATGCATTCTGATTTGTAATCCTTGGAGAAAAACGTACTTTTTAAGTGTTTGTACAAAGATAACTGAATTCTATGGCTTAGCTAGCAACTACAAAAATGCCTTACCTCTTGAATATATGCAAATCGGCATGCATTCTGATTTATACTCCTTGGAGAAAAATAGACTTCTTAAATTTTAAGTGTGTGTACAAAGATAACTGAGTTCTATGGCTTAGCTAGGAACTACACAATGCCTTACCTCTTGAATATATGCAAACCGACATGCTTTCTGATTAGTACTCCTTGGAGAAACATTTCATATCATGGTACGTACGTACCCTGGAAAGCTCGTATGGATAGCTTAATTACCTGAAGCAGACTGAGAGGATGGCAAAGTTAAGTTGAGGTACCATTGACTTTTCTTAACTATCTACAAAACAACAACCTTGTATTATTCATTAATATTGACCATTAAAGATAATTAAATCATATACTTGTAGATTAGCAGGTACAATAGAAATCCATTCAATGTCCTTCTTGATAATTTATTTATAAATTTTTGTTTGTTATATAAAGCAATTAGGAAATGTCATTAATAGGTAATTGTCTTTGGTGATGAAATGCATTTTATGGCCTTTTTCTCATTTGCCAATCTACTAGCACTGGCATCTCGGATCATTATTTTCTCTTTATAATTAGCGTCACAGAGTGGTTGGACTTGTTTATAGTTAAGGAAAAACAAAGCTTGATTTATATTCCATGGAGAATTTTGGTATCCTAAAGAATTTTTAGACTTACTTATAGTTAATTGGGCCCTAAACCAAGTCTATATGTATGCATGTGTATATATAGCTATTAATCATTGAATAGGGTCATACATTTTGTTGTAAAAATAATAATTTTATTATATACTATTTTAACTAAAACTAAAATTAAGCAAATCATGATAAAGAATATTTATATAGGGAAGAATATCATTCAAAAAAGAAAAAGAAGAAATAAACAAAAGAAAATCACAACAGCACTTGAATGAAAAACCCAAAGACAGCAGCAGCATTTTGTCATTTGTGGTGTCAACACAGAAATAAAATTTGTTGGTTGGATTAGTGATTGATTATTTCGTCATCAATTTCGATGCGAGATTTTGGACCAATCAGAATCAGAATGAGGTTGTGTCCATTTCTTGTTGTAATGCTCTGCCAAAATTGGGCATTCATTTATTTTCAATTCTTCCTTTCGAATAGAAGTTGTGGTAATGCCTTCAACTTTGGGCAATAACCAAATTTAAAGAGTAAAGAGATGGTATAATAATAACATTTGTCTTCATAACTTTATCATCATCCCACTCTTCCCAATTCTCGAAATAACCGTAACAAAGGGCTCTCAATTTGGGAAACAAGGGAACGGATGAAGTCTGAAACTTTCTTCTTCTTCTTCTATTCCCCAAAATGCAACGTCTGCCCTTTTCAGATTGGTAAAGATATATAATGCAATAAATTACAGGCATGGCAATTTCCCCAAATTAGGAGGCAAACGCTCACAATTATTAAGACTAAAGAGTTGAAGATCCTTCAAATGAGTTAAAGACAGCATCCAACTGGGAGAAAATGATGTGCCTTCGTAGAACATTACAACAAATGCTTCCAAATGAGGAGGTGGCTCTAACACTTGAAGTAATTCTTCATTATGACATGCCAATGCTAATTCTGATTCTTCCTCTCCTGCGTCCATCAGGTCAACTCTGAACAATTAAACCAATGTAGTGATCTGTGACTTGTTCTTGACTGACGCTTGCTTTGCCCCACTTAAATTTCTAACATTTCCCAGACCCATTATCTCAAGATATCCTCGAAGCCTATTAAGCTCTTCAAAATCCGCAAGACAGAATGCATCATTCTCCTCCTCATCAACCATACGTAATGCCCTATGACAACTTAATCTCCCAATTCCTTTTGGCAATACACTACTCTTTCTCCGCTCACTATAATTATGCAGATGCCTCAAGTTGTCCAGTTTTACAATTCCATGAGGCAACTTTTCGAACCCGTCACATCCTCTTATATCTAAGGTTTGCAAATTATATAATTCACCCACTACTTCAAGCAATTGTTTCAATTTCCCATTATAAGACAAGTCAAATCACCTTAAATGTATCAACTGACTAATTGTTGATGAATTTGTTCCACACCACAATTACTTAGATCTAACAATCTCAAACAAATCAATGTATTGAACAAATTAGGCAGTGCATTTAAGACTGACATTATTGAGTACCAATCATGAGGTTCTTTGCAAACAGCCGAGACTGAGGCTGAACCCAACTACTTCAATGAATCATCCCTAACTTCAATGCTAAAACATTTATTCCTCGTCATATAAAGCGCAAAATCATGCACCCCCATTCCATTATTTCAAACTCTTGGAAGAATGAACGTCCTGCTAAAGTTTTGAAATACTCCTCTCCTAATGTCTCCATGTCTTTTTCTTGTGTTTCCCTAAGATAACCATGAGCCATCCACGACTCAATTAATTTTTATTTTTCAATCTTATAGTCATTAGGATAAATGGCACAATATAAGAAACAATGTCTCAATGCTGGAGACATATCTCGATAACTCAACCATAAATGAGGGAACACAGAGACTTCAACTCTTTCTAGTTCCCACACTCCACTCTCCAAGACGCTTTACCACTCAGTTATGGACTTCTTAGAATGCAAAAGACCTCCCAGAGTCTTTATTACAAACGGCAAACTTTACACTTTCTCACTATGTTCCTACCAATGTCTTTTAATTGTCGTCCCTCTCCATCACCCCATCTGAAAAATGCAATTTTCCTAAACAACTCCCAACAATTATCCTCAAGTAACTCTCCCATTTTGTATACATCATTGTAACCTATGGCTGTTGTAGCATTCTCCTTACGCGTGGTCACCAGGATTCTGCTTCTAGCTGAAGCACATCGCTTAAGACATGCTTTCAAAATTTTCCAATTTGAAGGATTTTCTTCCCATACATCATCAAGTATGAGAAGAAATTTCTCATCTTTTAAACATTCTTCAATTTTGTTCAGTATAGTTTGCAATGCAACTAAATCTCGGCCAGATCCAGTGAGAGATTCAAGGATTAATTTGGCAACTCGAACCTCATCAAAGTGATCCGAGACGCCCACCCATATTCTCTTAATTCTTAAAATGGCCTTTCAACACACTATCATTGTAGACTAATTGGGCCAAGGTTGTTTTCCATATCCCACCCACCCCTACAATAGAGATGATGTGGAGTTTTGGTGTTTGGCTACTCTTATTCCTTAACTTGTTTATGATTGCATCTTTTTCTTCCTCTCTACCTTTCACCACTTCTGCATCAAGCCAAGATGTAGTTTGCCTTTGTGGTTGTGGGGTAGTTTACATTTGAAGAGAACTAAATTTCAATAATAGTTGTTCTTTCTCAATAGCATGAAATCGCTCATTAAGATCTTTGATCTTTTTAGCAATATCATGATGTAAACCAACTTCTCTAAAATGTGGAAGCCAAGAGAAGAGGGTTAATATGCAGGCCTTCTTCTTATTATCGTTGTTCCGATAAGGAGCTCTGTCGTCATCTCCCTTGATTAGTGATTTTCCAATTGCAGTGGTCCACTCGTCTATCACGTCATCTATGTAGTAGGAGATGTTTTTGAGCTTGGACATCCAGCGTTTGACTCCAACCTCCGTTAGTTGTCTCTTCTCTATGTCAGTAAGCACAGATTGTGATAGAGAATCTGCCCCCTTCTCTTTAGCAATTGCTGTATATAATTCAAATTCTTATATCTCAACAAATATTTTTTAGTTGTAACTAATCCTGTAGAATAGCAAAGTTGCAAAATCTATGTATTTATTTCACCATTCAATTCAACGAAAATTATCAATTTCCACAATTTTTCATCTCAGCCTTCATGGTATCAGAGCGTTAAAGCTCTTTTTTTTCTTCTTTCCTCTTCTCCTCAGCCATGGTTGCCAATCACACCAACAATCATGTCTACAACACTAATGATTCAAATCAAACTCTTATTACAATCAATGTTGCAGCTCAAACACCTCTCAAACTCACTTCCACTAACTATATATCAGGGAAATGAAAATTCCAAACTCTCTTTGTAGGGTATGACCTACTTGATGGATCCAAACCTTGCCCACCTCAAACCATAACAACTGATTCTTAGTGCCACAGCCACGAATCCTACTCATTCTCTATGGGTTCAACAAGATCAATTGATCCTTAGTGTCATTATTGGCTCCATCTCCCCTAACATCATTCCCTTTGTACCTAATTCCAAAACTTCCAAAGAAGCTTAGAAAACACTTGCTAATACAGATGCAAAATCTATTAAAGGACATATTAAGCAAGTAAAAAATCATATCAAATTGATGACAAAAGGATCTTCAACAATTACTGAATTTCTTCAAAACATCAAAGCTCGAGATTATGAGCTTGCATTACTTGGATCCCCATTTGATGATGATGATCTTACAGACAAAATCTTGGAAACACTTAGAGATGATTACAAAGAATTGGTGCAAGCAATCCAAGCCAGAGATAATTCCATCACCTTCAAGGAACTTTACGAAAAGTTGCTCAATTTTAAAGCTTCTTTACACATTCTAAAACTAGAAACCACATTTCCAATAACAATTCATGTGACTACCTACACCAACAATAATTGGCGTAATAACAATGGTTCAACTCGCAAAGCCCAATCAAAACACTGACTTGGCGCACACCAACAACATCAACCAGTGACAACAATGCCCATATTTAGGCTACTACCAACTATGTTGCATCCAAGGTCACACTGCAAAATAATGCCCATCGTTCAAAATCCAACCAGTTCAAAGCAACAACAATGCACCAATGCCATGGCAACCCAAAGCCAATTATGCTGCTACTTAAACTAACAAACTGACATGGCTCCTAGACAGCGAAGCATCTCATCATGTAACAGTTGATCTCAAAAATCTTGCTATTCATAATCCTTATCAAAGAGCTTATGACATGATGATTGGAGATGGCACTAAGTTGCAAATCACTCACACTAGTTCAACTACCTTAAGCTCATCTCAACGGTCTTTTCTTTTAGATAATGTTTTGTGTGTCCCAAACATGAAAAAAAATCTTATTTCCATTTATCAATTATGCAATTCTAACGATACCTATATAGAATTCTTACATGATTCTTTTCTTGTGAAGGATCTTAAAACTAGAATCACATTATTGAAGGGCGGAACTAAAGGTGGTGTGTATGAGTGGCCAAATCCTCACCCTCTCCTAGCCTTTTCCAATGTCAAGATAATGTCTACTGATTGGCATTATAGGCTTGGCCATCCAGCAACTCCTATTCTTAATAAAATTTTGTTAGCCAACAACTTGAGTTCAAATTCATCCTTAGTGTCTACTTTTCCATATAATGCTTGTCTTTCTAATAAGAGTCATAAATTACCTTTTACATAATCTACCATAACTTCCTTTCATCCATTGCAAATTATTTACTCTAATGTATGGACCTCACCTATTGTTTCAAAAGATGGCAGCAAGTATTATGTGATTTTTTTTTTGGATCATTACACTCGATATACTTGGTTTTATCCATTGAAACAAAAACCTGATGTAAAAGAAGTTTTTATATGGTTCAAAGCTCTTGTTGAAAAACACTTTGATTACTCTAACAAAAATTCTTATTCGGATAATGGAGGAGAGTACATTGCCCTTAAAAAATTTCTTTCCACTCATGGTATCACACATCTCACTACACCACCACATACACCTGAACATAATGACCTATCAGAACATAAACACTTGCATATTGTGGAAACTAGATTAGCAATTTTAACCCATGCTTCAATGCCATTGTCATATTAATTGCATGCCTTTGCTATAGCTGTATACTTAATTAATAGATTGCCCACACTGGTACTACACGATGACTCACCATATGGAAAGATTTCAAGACTAGTCCTAATTATTCCAAGCTTAAGATTTTTAGTTGCCTATGTTACCCTTGATTAAAACCTTATTCCTCTCATAAACTAAAGTCCAACTTAATAATATGTGTTTTCCTAAGATATTCCTTATCTTAAAGTGCTTATCTTTGGCTAGAACCTTAATCATCTATAGTCTATATCTCACTATATGCTAAGTTTGTCAAAATAATTTTCTCATTTCTCTATTCCTTAAACTCTGAATCCAAGTCCCAATTAAACAATATCGTAATATGGTTTCCTACTCCACTTCAAATACATGTCTCCACACTACTCAACACACCACCTGTAGTGGACATCCCTCAATCCACCCCATAAACAAGTTCAATTCCTGTTACTGAACACTTGTTATAACCATCCAACACCACCACTCATACCATGGTTACAAGGTCAAGAAATAACATCCATAAGTCCATCCAAAAAATGAACCTTTATACATGTCTTAATGACCTTGATGAAGTTGAACCTATTACTATTCAATAAGCTCTTAAAGATGCTAAATGGAGAAAGCTATGTCCGTTGAATTTGATGCTTTAGTCAAAAATGGAAAATGGGAGCTTGTCCCTCCAAATCCAAACTACAATCTCATTAGGTGTTAATGGATTTATAGAATAAAAAGAAAGTCTAACGATTTTATTTATAGGTACAAAGCACAGCTGGTTGCTAAAGAATTCCATCAGCGTCCTGGAATTGATTATCATGACACTTTCAGCCCCGTCATAAAACCCACAATAGTCTGAATGATTCTCATCATTATAGTAGCCATGGTTGGCAACTCAGATAGCTTGATGTCAATAATGCCTTCCTCCAAGTGCATTTATATGAAAATGTATTCATGACCTAACCCAGTGGCTTTATTGACAAAGACAAACCAAGTCATGCGTGTAAACTCAAAAAAGCCATTTATGGCTTGAAACAAGCTCCTGTGCATGGTATCGTAAACTTTTCTCATTCATTTTAGATTCAAAAACTCACTTGCCGATACCTCACTTTTTATTTTTAATGATGTTCATCATGTCATATATCGACTTGTTTATGTCAATGATTTAATCATTACTGGAGACAATAAAAATAAAGTGGCTGAATTTATCTCTATTCTTGCCAAGAAGTTCTCACTTAAATATCTTGGTCACTTATCTTACTTCTTGGGGATTAAAATTGTTCTAAATGGCAAAGGTCTGGTTCTAATGCAAAAATGATACATTATGGAACTACTTTCCAAGATCAATATGTTGGAGGCTAAACCTGTGTAATCACCACTCTAATCCACTAATCAGTTAACACTTCATTCCAGCATTGCTCTATTGGATCCAATTGAGTTTAGGCTTTAATTGGTAGCTTACAATATCTCTTTATTAGTCATCCATATATAGCATTTGTGGTGTACAGGTTGTCTTAATTCATGCATCATCCTATAATAGACCATTGGACTTGTGCAAAATGATTGCTTCGATACTTATCTGGCACCATTAGTGATGGCATTCAGCTTTATCATAACTCATCAATAAGTTTTCATGCCTTTGCTGATGTTGATTGAGGTGGTAACAAAGATGATCTTTCTTCCATTAGAGGTTTTCTGGTTTATCTTAGTAAGAATCCAATTTCTTGGAGTTCCAAGAAATAAAGAACAATTACACGTAGCTCCATTGAATCTGAATATCATTCAGTTGTCGATAATGCTGCTGAAGTAAACTGGATTTGCTCTTTATTATCATAACTTCATATTCAGGTGTCGATATGTCATATTACTTATAGTGGTAATATTATAGCAACACAGCTTTGCTTTAATCCAGTGTTTCACTCAAGAATGAAACATGTCGCACATGATTTTCATTTTATCTGTGAGAGGGTTCAAAATGGTTCCATATGAGTTGCTCATGTCTCCTCTCAAGACCAACTTGCTGATGGACTCACCAAAGCATCACCTCAATCATGTTTTTTGCACCTCAAAAGTAAGATTGGACTTTTAATATCTCGAATTTTTAAATATTTTTAAACTGCATCGGGATATGTAGTGTTAATAATTTTATACATATTTATGATATTTTTATAAGTTTGATATTTATTAAAGCTAATTTTTAATTATTTTATATTATTTTAACTTCTTTACGTAAAATTTTCCCTGGAATGTTATTTTTAGGGAAATTAAAATGTAAATAAATATTAATTATTTTAACTAGTTTTATGAATTTGCATGAAACCATACATAATTTTAAAGTGCTAAATAAAATGTATATATACACATTTATTTAAATTAAATTAGGGTTTAATTAACTAATTAGTTTTTATATTAATTAATTAATTATAAGTATATATATTATTAAAATATATGTGTGGTGAGTATTATTTGCATGTGGGATATATATTATTATAATATATAGTATGGATATATATATATATATATATATATATATATATATTTAACAAAAATCAAAAGTTTGCCATATTTACAGAATTGCCACCCAATCACCCCCTTCACGTCCGATCGCCCCATCTCCATTTCCGACCGCTGCAAGTTGATTTTCTTATCGTCGGTGTGCCTCTCAGCCTTCCTCCTCCACCTCCAACCATTCCCACCGCCCCTAGGCCTCTATTTTCAGCGTGTTTTGGGCCAAAAATCCTTGAGAAGTCGAAATCACTTCCACCATCGATCAGGCCGATTCCAGCCACCAAATTCAACACCACCGGTCTCTATCTTCTCCTTGAGCTTCGATGAGTGTGATTCCAAGCTTTTTTTTCACTTAAAATGGTCTAGATTTTCCTAGGTTTTGATTTTCCATTTTCGGCCACTTTGAGTTTTTGAATTTTTTTGAGCTTCAATTTGATTGATACAAGAAAACTCCCTTCACAAAATTTAATCCTTGTAGCTTAATCTACATGTCGTAATTTTTTTAGAATTTTCTGAATTTATTTTGATTTTTGGGAATTTTTGATTATTTTATTAATATTTTCTAATTTTGGAAAATTAATTAATTAAATTATGAAATTGTGTTTTATGGTAATTATAGGTGTTGAAATGAATTTTAGAAATTTCTTGGTAATTTTTGTGAATTTTTATATATTTATTTGGAATTTATTAAGTTTATGTAATTTTGAAAAATTAGGTTAATTATGTGTTTTATTGAAATTAATTGGTTAATTGAGTATATTTATTGATATTATTGAATTATATGTTGAGAAAATTAATTTTTAGTAATTATACTATTTTTGGTGAATTGTTTATTAATTTTAGTGAATTTATATATATATAGGGGTATTTTGGTAATTTGACACTAAATTGGTTAAAAATATAATTAAATTGGTTTTACTAGTTATTTAAGGTATAAAAATGATTTCTAAAAATTATTTAGTATTTTTAACTAATTAAAACTATTTTTCGTAAATTATTTTCAAATTATATATATAATATATGATTTTTCTATATAAATGAGTTTTTATCGGTTTTTAACATTTTTTAAAGTTAATTATGTAATTTGGAGTGATAATATGTATTTTTATTATAAAAGGGCATTTTTTGTATTTTTTTAATTATTCTGTGAATTATGGACCTCGGTCGGTAAATTGTAGTTTGGAGTCCGACCGAGGGATCGTGGTTGTGAATATTGTGTTATTTCAAAGTGTGTTTCTTTGCAAGACCGGCTCTACTCTTTCAGTAGAGAGATGTCCGTTTTATAGGGGAGGTTCGGCCGGATTTTCGATAGAATTCTCGTAAAACGTGATGTATGGTCGAATTCCTATTCTAATTTTGTGTCTAGTATTCTAGATCGAGTTTCTAGGAATTTCCGTTAGATTTATTCTGATTTTCTATTGTTATTTGTTTATTTAGTTGTGCCGAGACCGAGGCTTAGTGGATCAGGCCCGTCGAACCCATCTCGTGGAGCGCAATAACAGTTAGTTGTTATTTTATATATATATATATATATATATATATATATATATATGTTTTAGGGTGCATGTTTTAGAAATGTATGGTTTATTTTGATAAAATATGCATAAATGATTTAATTAGTACTTAGGTTTATTTTTGGTATATTTTGATATATTTTAAATTATATGCATGTTTTGATTAAACATTTATACTTAAAATGTTTTTAAATATATTTCTGATTTATTTTGCAATTATATTGGATTTATTTGATGTATATATACTCAAAACATACCTAGTTTAATTTTGGTATATTTCTAGTATATATATATGGTTATGTTGCTATTTTATTTAATATCATGCATCTTTTGTTTTATGAATGTATGTTTTATATAAAAATGAAGGATATCAATAGAACGTGCTACCTAGTGGGCAGCACTAGGACCGAGTACTTACCGGTATGCTGATAGCATTTAGGCTTCATTACTAACCTATTTGTGGATATTGATCGAATTGATTTGATTTGATGTGTAATATGATTTGGGAGTATGATTGGTGGAGCTCGGTTGACCAAGTGTCTCGGGGCCAATCACACTAACAGTCAGACTGCTGGAGCTTGGTTGACTTAGTGTTTCGGGGCCAGTCAACTGTCCAAATGGAACAAGTGAATAGAATAAGTGAGCCTGTATGGCTAGAGTGTTGTCTAACACTATTTGAGGTTGCGGTTTTCTAGGGTTCTATTTGATCCTTCATAAACAGTGATTTTTTAGAAAATATATAAAAATGATTTTGCTGCATCTGTGTGTATTTGCCTGTATATATATATCTATTATATACACTATTGACTGTGTGCATTGCCATTTAGTTATGTATGTATATATATTATAACAATTCACTCATTAAGGTCTGACTCCCCTCCGTTGACTATTATTCAGGAGAGTCATCATCTTTAGACCTCAGTAGCAGACCTATACGCCGGATTTCTTCCACCCCGGCTTCACTATGTAAACTGCTTGTTTGAGATTTACTTTATAATCTATACACTATAGTAGTTGTAAATAGTTGTGGAGTTTATGTATTATATTTGTGTGAGTTATGCATTTCAAATATTTAAACTGGATTTGTATTAAAAGTTTATTTATATGAGATGAATGTTTATTTAAATCCATTGGTGGATATTTACTGTATCTCATTTATAATTTTATTTTCGCTGCAGAATTCTTTATATATGTTATTATTATTACTCTATGTTTTTATTTATTTTAAGGCTTGCTACAGGTTTCAGATATGAAAGAATTCTCATTCCCTAGCGCCGATCATGGCCCTTGTTTTGGGTCGTCGGTCCATCTTGAGGAGGCACGTTAGAGAATCTATCCCCTTTTCTTTAGCAAATGCTGTATATAATTTAAATTCTTGTATCTCAATAAATATTTTTCAATTGTAATTAATCCTGTGGAATATCAAAGTTATCATAAAATCTATGTATTTATTTCACCATTCAGTTCAATGATAATTATCAATTTCCACAATCTTTCTTCTCAGCTTTCAACTTGGACATCCTAGAATTTGGTGGTTAAACCAGCTACTTCTTTTCTAACTTCAACAATGAGACTCAACTCTTTCTTAATTTGACAGTCAATGGTTGAGGTTATGTCTTCAACAACTTTGGAAACAAATTGCCTAGACAGCCATAGCTAAGAAAGAATTAGATGATAATGTCTAATGCTTGTACATTAAAAATTCTTCAATACATATTTTATTTTTTCATTAAAAATATCTTATTATATATGTGGTCTAAAACAATCTGTCAAAAGAAAAAAAAAATTCACCCACAACACATGCCATTAATAAATACATTTATATTTATCTTTTTTTTATAATATAAATAACATAATAATTCCCTATTTAAAATAGCTACTTAATAATTAAAATGTTTATGATATTCTATTTAATTGGACATTTTATAAAACTTTATACTTTTAAAATTATTTTATGTTCTAAAAATATATTTATTTTTTTACAAGTAATTTTATTTTATGAAAATAATTAAATATGCTCTTATATAATTGTCAAATTCATTCATAAAAAGATATAATATTTATTGCTCTTTGTATATTCTAATATCAATATAATTGTCATGATCCGAACCCAAGGGCACATGACCGGAATTAAGGAATGGAAAAGAATAAAACTCCCAAAATTCGTAGTAAGCCTTAAAAGAAAAATGCGGAATATTTCACTTTAAAACCTAACAATAAAATAATTAAATCATAATGCACATTATCAAACTGATTTTTCTCAATTTAATTAAACCATAACATCATGGTGCATAAAATAAACATCATCAGTTATACAAATAGTATCTCAGTACATAAATCTAAAATTAAAATATTTAGATTATACAGTTTCTCTACTGTGGTACACGGATACTAATACAAACACAACTATATAGACCTACATAAGATAATCGATGAAGAAGCTACTCAGTGTAGAGAAGTAGACCTAATAGAAGACTCCCAAAATTTTGAAAAAAAAAAAAAAGAAATTGAGGAGAGTCAAACTTCACTGAGTAAGCTAATAAAAGAAATGAATGTGGTTTGAAAATCTCCTTTAAAAATAAGTTTTTTATGAAAATATAATATATTTATAATTTTATTCAAATCATTTGATATACATATAAGAAATCCATTTTTCAAAAGGAAAGAAATAAATATTTAATTTTTTTTTAAAACATTTCAGTATAAAAACTAGGTAGAGCCCAAGTCCTCAATTTTTAACAGTCATTCGACTCTCTTATATCCAAAACTGCCAGATCCCGAGAGCAAAGCATCACCAGGATGCACAATCGCAGTCACATCACTTAATCCAATATCACTGGCGGTGTCCGAGAGCAAAACATCATCAGACCTTCAACCCCAGTAATATAATCAAATATTTTACCGATGCGCACATGGCCCTGATGAAACCCATTAGGTAGTCCGTTCTATTTTAGTTTATTTAAAATAAACGAAAATAAATAAAACAAGGAAAATTACAATAAATAAAAATAAATTAAATCAAGTATAAATTAAATCATGCAACATTATTTAAGGAATACCGACTAGAATCTCGTAAATTAAATTTATCATAATTTAATATGTTTTAAATTGAAAGACTTGACACTTAAATCAAATATTAACTTATAAGATGAGGGCGCTCCTCTAATACGTCATGTTCGACCTTGACCGATAGACGCGACCGGAGGGCTACTAAAAGATAGAAAATAAAATGACTATCAGAAACTAGAAACCCTAACTCCTAGAATTTCTAAGGAAGACTCAACTCAAAATTCAAAAATTAGGATTGACTTTATGTCACTTTTTACAAAAAATCTACT
Source organism: Mallotus nudiflorus (assembly GCA_947683625.1). Classification (NCBI taxonomy): domain Eukaryota; kingdom Viridiplantae; phylum Streptophyta; class Magnoliopsida; order Malpighiales; family Euphorbiaceae; genus Mallotus; species Mallotus nudiflorus. The sequence goes on from CANTUR010000124.1 coordinate 594,548, forward strand.
AAAAATTCAGCAGAGTCTCCTCTATAAAATTGACATTCCTCTACCGAAGCAGACTCAATCCTACAAGTAAACACACTTCTAAATTCATACAAGCTCAATACATCAGGTTGGGATCCCGAACTACTCAAATCTTCAACCGAGGTTCACAATCCACCAAAAATAAATAATTTAATAAAAAAATATTTAAAATCATTAAAAATCCATAAAATATCCAAAATGCCACAATTTAATTTATTTAAATAATAAAACATTAAAACTAATTTTTTTTCCAAATTAGATAATAAAATTCCAATAATTTATATAATATTAATAAAATCCAATTTTACAATTATTCAACATAAAATAGTCAAATTCACATATAATTATCCAAATAGTTAAATATATTATAAAATTAATTAAAAACCCATTTAATCACAAAATAATAAATAATTTATTATTTGAATAAAATTTTCAAAAATTAGAATTAATTAATTAAAAATAGTAATTAATTTATAAAAATTATTCTAATACTCTATAAAATTCTATAACCATTTAAAATATAACTTAACTATATTTACAACAAAATTATCTAATTACCCCAAAATTCCAATATTCACAACATAATAATTCCTCAAAAACATTATAAATTTACTAAAAATAATTTTATTAATACAAAAATTACTACCTTAATTTATTAACTCTAATAAACTCAATAATCAACCCAAATAATTAATTAACAAAATATACAAAATCCATAAAATTAAATTAACCAACATAAATAATTTTTTTATATATACCGATAACCAAAATCAACCAAAATAATTTAGATCAACTCTATATATATATATATATATATATATATATATATAACAATATAAATTTACTAAAAATAATTTTGTTAATACAAAAATTACTAACTTAATTTATTAACTCTAATAAAATCAATAATCAACCCAAATAATTAATTAACAAAATATACAAAATCCATAAAATTAAATTAACCAACATAAATCATTTTTTTATATATACCGATAATCAAAATCAACCAAAATAATTTAGATCAACTTATATATATATATATATATCAACCCAAAAATTAACCAAATATTAAAATAGAATTCTGCATAATTAACTAAATAATAAAAATTAACCAAATCAACTAACTAACAACCTAAATCAACTAAGAATCAACCTAACAAACTCAACTAAACTAACCAAGAATCAACCTAACAAACTCAACTAAACTAACGTAGAACTCACCTAATACAAAAATCCTAGGACAGGGGAGGGCTGCTGCTTAGAACCGGAGCTGCTGATGTTGTTAGTCTTTTGCTGCTGATGTTGTTAGTCTTTTGCTGCTGCTGCTGCCGCTCTTTTGCTACTGTTGTTGCTGCTGCTATTGTTGTTGTTGTTGCTGTTAAAACAGCAAGAAAGGAAGAAGTAGCAAATGGAGGGGGCGTGAAGATGGTGGTGCTGCTGGGAAATGGGGAAAGCAACGTGAGAGAGAGGGAGCAAGAAAGAATGGCGTGCAGAATGTGAGATGGGAAAAAGAAGAAAATGGTGGGGTTGGTGTTGACTAAGTTTGTAACATATATGTATATATACACCCACTCAACACACATGTATATACATATAACACAATAAAAATAAAAACTCTAGTTAAAAATAATGCTATGTAAATAATAATAATCAATAATAATAATAATAATGTTATGTATATAAAAAATTATGACAATTAAAATAATAATGCACATGCATGTAAATAAAAAAATGAGATAGAAATAATAATATTAATAGTTCCCAAATAAAATTTTAAATTTAGTAATTAAATATAACAATTTTTAATGTAATAATAATAACAACATATGATAAAAATTATTAATAACGTTGCAAACCTCGATATTTAATTATATAAAATAATTTTAAAAAGTTCAGGTTATTACAATTATTGAATTTCCAATTATTTTTTATATTCTAAGAATTAGTTTTTGTAAATAAATCATATATTTAAATTTGCATATTAAATATATAATAGAAACAATTTTTTAAATATTAACATGCTTCAATATAATAGGTCTCAAAATATATATTCAAATAATTAAAAACAAATAAAAAAATAAAAATTTATAACTAAATAATGAAATCTACTATGACTAAAATTTAAATCAAGAACCTATATTTTTTAGCTAATAATATGTAAATATTAATTATTTTGATTTTCTATTTGATTTTTATTTTTAATATAAAAACTTAAATATATATCTAAAATTCAAGAAATATTAAACATTTAAAAAATAAATAATATATAAAAGTAATTAAACATAAAAAAAATTTAAATATTATATTAACTAATAAATGATTATGTTAATTAAATTACAAAGAAATAAAATACTGTTGTTCGACCTCAAAAATATTGAGAATCGGCCCAAGCACCTTTTGATTGTTTAAATGGGTTCGTGTGAGACTTTTACAATATCATAGAAGATTGTATTGAAGAAAAACGGTTATATCACCAACTCAGGGTGGTGACAGGGGCAATAAACAGGTTGAAGTCCTTTCCAACCTATTTAGTTTGGATCAAATAGGAGGTTTACTTCACCAGGAAGCTTTAATCACTAGGATCTGGATAAAAGACACCAGGTCTTGAGAAAATAGTGTAAAGCAATATATATTGAGTTTTTTTATTGAAAATGTGCCGAGACCTTATTACAATACATTGATTTGGCTTTTATAGGTCTTGGAGCCCAACTAATTATAGAAACAAAATCACATGAAACTTTCCTAACTAAGCTTAAGGAAATAAATCAACATAAAAGCTTGCCTAATATATAACAAGGAAATAAATCAAGTAAAAACCTTCCTAAATTATAATAAGGTAAATTTTCTAATTACCTTGGATCAAAGAATGCACATGACTTGCTAAAAATGAGTTTTGACCGATGGATAACCATTCAAACACCAATTAGGCCTTGTGAAGTGGGTTGAGGTTTTATTTAGGGCTTTGGTCAAGCTCGTTTGGGTCATTTTGGGTTGGTACAAATAATGCCCCTTAGGATTAGTGTATTAGGCCCTAGCCAGTAGCCTAATTCTGCTACCAACTCAGCCCATACAACCTAATTAGAATCTTTTGGGCCAATGCACCCCACTTCTACCAATTCCCCTTTTACTACTTCTAAAGGGGCATTCTAGTCATTTGTTGTGCCTTTTCATGTTTGGTAACTGCTAAACATCACTCCTATAAAAGGGATAGGGTCCTAATCATTTAACCCACTTGTTGTACAAATTTATTCTCTCTCTTCCCTTCGATGTTAGACACTCTAACTTTAAAGTCCTTCATCTAGGTATATATCCAGCCTCATCCTTTCATTATGCTATTTGGTCAATCATTCTCTTAACCAAATTGTGTTGCTACAGTTAAGAACCCTCTACTTACTATGGGTAAATCAAAGAAAATAGCCTCCTCACTAATTGATGATAAAGTCAATCCTCTTACTCGCTTAGAGAGGGCTAACAACATTGTCGATGCCTCCACTACTATGTCAGAGGTATTATTCAGATACCCTAATAACATTGCCTTAGGACCAACACTTGTTGAAGACGATAAGTGGGTAGATGAATTTATACCTTTTGCTAGGAAAAATGATCCTCCTAGGTTTAATCAGCCTAATGACATATTGTTATGGTATAAGAATATTCCCATTTGGTCTTGGTTAAATCTCTCAAAGGAGTTCTTAGTTTGGTATACCCATGTTGAAGCTGTATTTTCTCCTTTATGGAAAAAGATAGGTATTTATGACATCTTTTACTTTTCTAGAATTAAAGTACTAATAAAAAAAACCTTTTATCGACCATGTCACTTTTTTTGTCTTAATCTAGCAATGCCTTTATGTTTAAAGGAGGTTTAATCATGGTTAATTTATTAAATCCTACTACTCTATTTGATCTCTAACCTTTTTATGAAGAAATCAGTCCCATTCTTAAGGTCGATATGTCCAACTATAATATCTTATTTAGAAAGGAGCATGTAAGTTACGACCCCTTCATTATCAAGAACATGAAATCAACTCTCATTCCTGATAAGGCCGAACATGTTACCTTCTTACTATATTAGCTCTGTTGAATTATAAGATGTCCTAGCTTAATAAAAGTTACCAAGGAGTTCTTCCCCTTAGCTCTGGCAGATGGAGGAAAATTGGCATTTGGCCTTTTTGTCTTAAGCCAACTTTATAGGGGTATGCACTTGTTAGTGCCCAATAAAGATAGAGATAATTTCATATCGGGGCTTAGGCCGATATGGATTGCTCAAATCTAGTTCATGGTCTACCTTTAAGACCTTATGAATTGCCTCTATAACTAGAATTCAAATCCTAAGGTTATTATGCCCCCTGGGTCTCATCTCTTAAACGTAAATACACCACATTCAAATAAATCTATCATTTCTTTTATAACACTCAAGATAGATAGGATATGTTGTACTGCCCATTTGTCGCTTAAAGTTTTGGCTCTTCATGGTTGTTAGAATATCATTTTAGCTATAATCTTCCTCTAAAATTTGAATCAGCCTAGGAAAGTATCCTTATTACTAGGAACTTACCATTCGGGTTAGATCTAGACCCCTAGAATGATAAGTGTGGTGTTGAGGTTTATAATCCCCATTTTATTTCCATGTAATTCGGTCTCACTCAGTCTCTTCCATGACCGATCCTTTTTTTATGTAACTCTCCATTGTACATCAAGCCTATTTATTGTGAAGTAGAGTTCTAAGAGAAGCTCAATGAGATTTATGAGACATTAAAAAAGAACTTGAATCTGTGTCCCTTACTCATTTGCCTATCCAAGATAAAAATGTTCATTGACTTTTGGGACATGTTTAATTTCAATCATTTTTGCTTATCATCTATCGAAGTGATGAACATTTAAAAATGGGAACTAATTGACAATAAAGCTTTTTCTTCTTTGCAGGGCTAAACCAAGTCCAAAGGTAAGCATATTTGAGAGATTCGTGACTTTAAACATTTTTACAATTGAAAATCCAACTATTGGGATAAGACCGAGATGTAAAGGAGGGTGGCCCTAGTGAAGGTTAAACTTTTGTTGGAACACTAACTTGGTAGTTATGCTTCCTATCTGTAGACTTGTACCAGTTACCTAATGGTGATTGATTTGAACGTTTGCTCAAGCTCTTATGTCGATCAGTCTCCTCAAGTTTTGACAACCCCTTTCTGTATCACTGGTCCTACTATTTATAAACTCAAGCCACAGAGCAAAGTTAGCTGTATTAGTAGTTTGGTAGATGATCCCATAATAGTTATATGGTCTATTTAGGCATCATCCTCCTTTGCATACCCTTGCCTTGCCCGATTAGGTATTTTTATGTCATAACTTTTTATGACAATTCTTATACGCTTATTTTTTACTATGACTTATGTAGAGGCCATTGAAAAGCCAATCATTATGCATGATGAATAGCCTAAGGCCAAAAAGGTTAAGACATCTCATTAATCTACCAAGTCGAGTGGTTAAAGCATTTTGAGGTTGGCCTCTGATGTCGTTAAGGCCTTTTGGTGGAGGATCTAACCATCTCTCCTACCAAAGCCAATACTACCTAAGTAAAATTGACCATCGATCACTCTGATATGACTCCTGCTTGAGATATGTGAAAGTTATCCTTCAAAATTTCTCCAACTACCAGCCCTCTTAAAGCTGCTTCATCGACCCATGCCCCTTCATCATCCTAGAAGTTGGATCAAGTATGAGTGCCTTATTTCCATCATAATCTCTATTCTTAATTTAGAAATTTACTTAGCCTAAAATTGTAGAAATATTTGGCTGACCTTTTGATAAGTTGGAGGCTGACCTCAACGACATTCTGATGGAAAGGTTAGCCCAATTCCCTTTGGTTATGAAGAGATCGATCCCCCTACTGATGTTTTAGAGGACTCAAATGATTTGATAGCAATTAAGGTGAAAAAGAGGTCGAAGTGATTAGTTGAACTCCTTAAAAGCCTAGCATTTTTCTTCCTTAATTAAGAAAATCATGGTCGGGCTATGGATCTACTAAAGTATCTCCATAAATGTGCACGACCATCTTCAAAACTCACCATTGTTCAGAAGCATATCATTGACAACCTATATGAGAATCTCCCTTTGCTAATCACAGGCTACTAAGAGGTTGACCGCTTCATTGATGATCTAGCTTCCAAAGAAGATAAGAAGCATGGCTATGACGATGAAGCCAAAACCATTATTAAAAATATCAAGAAGGAGAAATTAATAATTTTTTATGCTTCTGCTACCAATCATCCTTAAAGAAGGAAGTGGATGACTATAAATCTACTTTGGCCAATAGACGCATTGCTCTTGAGCATTACAAAAGGGTACAATGGTAAAAAGTGGAGTACGCTCAGGCTCAAGGTGCCAAAATGAAGGAGTTATAACAAAAGAGGAAAAATCCTTCAAATTGAAAAGCTTTAAGGAAAAAAAGTATTAGCCTTACTTGATAAGGAAAATTCGATGAAAGGTTTGACCGAATTTTGCTAAACTTTTAAACAGTTTTAGATGATCAAATGTGACTAATTATGAATATTTTTGAATGCTTATATAGCCCTGATGGTTGATTTTTTGAATATTTTATATATTGGCCTATGGGATGGCTTATTTATATCTTACAAGCTCTGTTTTCATCTCCTTACTTACATGCTTTATGTTTTTGTTGATGAACAACCATCACAAAGAGAATAAGCTAGATAAGTCATTAGGTGTGATTGGCTTTAGTAATTTATCAGCCTTATAGAACCCTCCCCAAATAAACTCATTAATATGAACAAAAATGATATGTTTATTATTGATCATAAATGGGCTCGATATAGTAAATTTGCCTTAGAAACACATTTTCTATAAAAAAAATCTAATGTAAGTGTCCATAATAAATTAGCTTGAAACATATTTATCATCCAATAGTAATACATAACAATGCTAAGCTTGAAAATAATTAATTGGCCTAGAGTACAAAGATTGGCCTGATAACAAAGATTAGCCTTAATTAATGTATAATTATTACTCTAGATGCTTTATCAAATGTTGACTGATATGTACCATCCTATATAGATAGAAATTACACTTTTAAATACTTTTCATTGATCGGTCTAGCATGAGGGGAACCATCTTTGTCAACTAAGAGATAAGCGCCACCTTTTAGTACTTGGGCTACTACAAGGGGCCTTCCCAGTTTGGACTCCACTTCCCAATGGATCGATATTTAAATTCGATAGGTAACACACTTTAAAGACTAAGTCTCCCTTCTTAAAGTATTTAAATGTAACTTTCTTGTTATATGCCCGTTCAACTTTTCTCTTTCGCATAAAAATTTGGTCATAGGCCAAGAGTCATTCTTCATCTAACTAATCAAGCTCTTGTAATATGTCCTCAATGTAATCTATGGTTGATATTTTTAAATGTACATATCTCTTTAGTGAGGCAGCCATTAGCTCCATTGGCAATATAGACTCATGATCATATACTAGCTTGAATGAGGAAGTGCTTGTTGTCAATTTCTAATTAGTCCTTAGTGCCCAAAGTACCTCAGATAAAGTGTCGTGCCATATCCATAGATTATCCTCAATATACTTCTGAATCACCATTTTCACTAACTTGTTGGTGGCTTCAACATATCTATTTCCCTGGGCATTGTATACGGACGAGTGTAGGAGCTTGATTTTGTAGTTCTTTATTAAAGCTTGAATCTCCTCCCTTTTAAACATCATGCCCTGTCTATGGTTATGGACTTTAGAATCCTAAACCAATGTATGATTTGCTTGGTGATGAAGTGCATGACTGATTGCTAATTAATAATCTTCAAAGGAGTGGCCTCTACCCATTTATTGAAATAATCTGTCGCAAAAAGTATAAAGCTATATACCTTGGATGATGGTGAGTAAAGCTTCTTAATTATGTCCATCACCCATCCTCTGAATGGCCAAGGTTTAATGATGGAATGTAACTCCTCTGTCAGAATATGTTAGATCAATCCATGCTTTTGGCAACCTTTACACCCTTTTGCATAATTACTGTAGTCTTTTTCCATAGTAAGCTAGAAGTACCCATATTGCCATATCAACCACTTCATCGTCCTCTCCTCTTGATGTGCTCCTATAATTCTTTCATGAGCTTTAGCCATGACTAGCATTGCTTCCTTAAGACTAATGCATTTTAGTAGTTCTCTCAAGATCGATCTTCTATACATCTGTCCATTTACTTATAGCATCTTAGTTATCAAGACTCTGATTTGTCATTTGGTTGATGATGATGAGTTGTTAAGGTATTCTTTAATCTTCATCCTCCAATCGGCCTATAGATTAATGGTAGCAACTTATAAGCAAAGATCATTAGCCATTAGTAGTAAAGATGAATAAGGTCATATCAATATTGGGATAGATTGGATCTTCTCCTTGTAACTAGAGCCCGATTGTGCTAAATTATTTGCTTTGTCATTAAACTCCCTTTTTAAATACTAAAGTTAGGCTCTTGAAAATCCTTTCATCATATGTTAGACTTTATTATAATATGCCCCCAGTATGGCTAATTTATGCTTATATTCTCTTGAGACTTGCTTCATAACCAGTATTGAATCTCTAATGATATCTATGTCCTGCAGCCCAAGTTCAGTAAGGATATCAAGTACTATCAAAAGTGCATCATACTCAACATAGTTATTAGTGCAAGGAAAGTCAAGCAGAAATGACAATTTTACCTTGATACTATGGGGAGATTCTAAGACCACTCCTACCCTCAAGCCCGATGACGCTCTTGAACCATCAAACAAAACTCTCCATCTTTTAGCTTCATAAATATCAACTGGTATTTCTAGTGTAGGTAACACCTACCCTTTAATAGCTTTCTGAGGTACATACTGCAATGTGAACTCTGACAATGACACAGCCCACTTACCAAGCCGATTTCTAAGGAACAACCTTAGTAGTATGTATTTGATAACATCAGTTTGGCTAATCACCAACACAATGAAAGAAAGCAAGTAGTATTTAAGTTTTTAGCATGTGAAGTATAAATAAAGCCCAAGCATTTCGATGGGTGAGTACCTCATCTCTGTGTCTGTTAATACCCAACTGAGGTAGTAAATTGACCATTTATATCCTTTCAGTTCCTGGGTGAGTAAACTACCTATAGAGATTTTTAAGGCCAAAATGCAAAGAATTAAGGGCTAATTCAACCTAGGGGCAATCATGACTAGTAGGTGAGTTAGGTATGCTTTGATTTGATTGAATGCATATTGATGTTCATATGTCCATACAAACTCCTCCCTGTTTTTAAGTTTTAGTAGGGGTGACCAAATCCTTAATTGGCCTGTTGTGTTATATATGAATCTTTTGAGGTAGTTTATTTAGCCAATTAACCTTTGTAGTTCTTTTTTAGACTTAGGCAATGCAACTTTCATGATTGCCTTAGTCTTGTTGGTGTCTACTTCTACCCCCCTTTAGTGCACTAAGAATTCCTAAAAATGGGCTGTTGATACTCCAAATGCACACTTAAGAGGGTTCATCTTAAGCCGATGGAGCCTTATTCTTTTGGATGTCTTTACTAAATAGGCTAAATATTGTCCATCGACCTTAGACTTAATGATCACATCATCTAGATGTACTTCTATGAAGTCCCTAATCAATAAGTTAAAGATCTTATGCATCGCTCGTTGATATGTAGCTCTAGCATTTTTAATATCGAATGGCATTACAACCCACTCATAGCTCTTGAGTGCACCAGGACACTTAAAAGTTATTTTACTCATATCGGTCTCTTTGATTTTTATTTGATTATAGCCCGAGTGATGTCCATAAGGCTGAGGATGTAATGGCCTGATGCAGCGTCGATGAGCATATCAGCCATAGGCATAAGATACTCATCTTTAGGAGTTACAATGTTTAGATTCCTTAAGTTGATACATACCCTGATCTTTCTATTCTTCTTTACTACCTGGACTATGTTTGATAGCCACTGGATATATTGTTCTTTTATAACAAACCTTACCTTAGTAAGCCTCTTAATTTCATGGGCCATAAAATTATTTACATCCTTAAACATTCTTTTAAGAGGTTGAATGTGAGGCTAATAACTAGGCTTGATTGGCAACTCATGTTCCACCAGCTGTCAGTCAAGACCAAGTATCTCCTTGTATGCCTAGGCAAAATAGTCTTTATATTTCCTTAAAAATTACACTAGCCTTTCTTTAAATTCTAAGCTAAGTTTGGAGATGATGTAGATTGGTCATTTATCAGCTTCAGTCCCCGAATTGATTTCCTTCAGCATATTCAAGGTTTGAACAAGATCATCTCCCAACATCTTGACGAGGATGCGCATATCACTAACTTTCAATTGACTTATGGGATCTTGCTCTTCTTCTTCAAAGATGCACTTAGCTTATTGGACTTGCCTATTGACTAAAGAGGTTTAGACCCTTTCTTGAACCTAATAAAATAAGGCAAGTACATCATGGCCTCTGTATAAAAGACCTCTTCCCCAAATAGGTTGGGATCCCCATGGATGACCTCCATATCTCCTTCAAGCCTCTAAATGAATAACATTTAATGTAAAGAAGAAGGCACACAAGCATTGGAGTGAATCCAATCTCTGTTTAGGAGCACATTGTAATTGGTTTTCACATCCATGACGAAGAATCCCCCTTATGGCTCATGTCTACCTACTTTGACATTTAGTACAATGAACCCTTCAGGAGCTCAATCATGTCCTACAAAATCTATCATTATAGCATCAATTTTCTTAAGGTCATTGAGTTCTAGCCTGATTTTCTTTAAATTCCAGAGTGGTAGAATGTTGACTCCAGGACCGTTGTCCACTAGAACTCTTTTTATTTCCACTCCATTGAAATTGGCCTTAATATACAGTGGTTGAATATGTCTAGTCATTAAGATGTTAGGCTGTAGGATGGTTAAGGATGCCCCCCATCTATTGTCCAGCTGCCAATCATCAAGGGTGATAACATCCCCATCCAGAGTGGATCTTTGGCCAGGCTTTGGTTTGAAGTCATTCGACAAAGTTACAATATTAATAGTAGAGCTTGAGACTTCTCCTCTTGGTGATGGTGGAGGAAGTAGTCCATCCTTAATTTTTCCTTCTTTTATAGACACCAATGTACCTTCCATTTTCCCTTGTCGTGCTTATATAGGTTAAAATTAGAGTAAGGCTTTTTATGGGGATCAATTTTTACAACATACATCTTCTTTATAGTGCGATCCCTGCCATCAGCAATTCTCTTGTAATATCCTGAGTTTTTAAATATTTTTAAACTGCATCGGGATATGCAGTGTTAATAATTTTTGTATATATTTATGATATTTTATGAGTTTGTTATTTGTTTAAAGCTAATTTTAATTGTTTTATATTATTTTAAGTACTTTACGTAAAATTTTCCTGGGAATTCTATTTTCGACAAAATTGACACGTAAATAATTTAATACTAATTATTTTGACTAGTTTTACAAACTTACATGAACTCATATATAATTTTTAAAGTGTTAAAATAAATTGTACATATGTGTATTTGTTTAAAATTAATTAGGGTTTAATTAATTACCTTAATTTTATTATTTAGTTTTAATATTAATAAATTAACTATATATGTGTATACATGTGTATATGTATATATATTATTGATTTAAAATCATGTGGTGTACAATTATTTTGAATATAATATATATATTATTATAATTAAATTTAAAGATATATATATATATATATATATACATACAAAATTTATAAAGTTTATCAAATTTATAAAGAATGCCATCGACCCCTCTCCATCACCCGACGCCCTACCACCATCACCACCGTCTGTCACACTGTTTCTTCACCATCGGTGTGCCTCCCAGTGTGCCACCTTCATCCTCAACCAGCTCCGCCGCCTTCTCTTCCTTCTCCGGCGCCGTTTAAAGCTCGATTTGACCGGAAACCCGAAACTCCTTCTCACCATCGATCACAACGATTTCGGCTACCAAACTCGATGCCACCAGTCTCTATCTTCTCCTTGAGCTCCGATGAGTGTGATTCCAAGCTTTGTTTCACTTAAAATGGTCTAAATTTTCTAGGTTTCAATTTTTTCATTTCGGCCATTTAGGGTTTCAAATTTTTTTGAGCTTCAATTTGATTGATTCATGAAAACTTCCTTCACAGACTTTGATCCTTGTAGCTTAATCTACATGTGATAATTTTTGTAGAATTTTTGGAAATTATTTTGATTTTTGGGTATTTTTTATTATTTTATTAATATTTTCTAATTTTCAAAAATTAATTAATTAAATTATGAAATTGTGTTTTATGGTGATTATAGGTGTTGAAATGAATTTTAGGAATTTATTTGTAATTTTTGTGAATTTTTATATAATTATTTGGAATTTATTAAGTTTATGTAATTTTGAAAAATAGGGTTAGTTATGTGTTTAATTGAAATTAATTGGTAAATTGAGTATATTTATTGATATTATTGAAATATATGTTGAGAAAATTAATTTTGAGTAATTATATTATTTTTGGTGAATTTTTGGATTAATTTTAGTAAATTTATATATATAGGGTATTTTCGTAATTTGACACTAAATTGGTTAAAAATGTAATTAAATTGGTTTTAATAGTTTTTTAAGGTATAAAAATGATTTCTATAAATTATTTAGTATTTTTAACTAATTAAAACTATTTTTCGTAAATTATTTTTAAATTATATATATAATATACGATTTTTCTAATTAATGAGTTTTTATCGGTTTTTAACATGTTTTAGGATTAATTAAGTAAATTGGATTGATAAAATGTATTTTTATTATATAAGGGTATTTTTGGTATTTTGTGAATTGTGGACCTCGATCGGTGAATTGTAGTTTGGAGTCCAACCGAGGGGTTTTAGTTGTTAATTCTGTGTCTATTTTCGAAGTGTGTTTCTTTGCAGGGCCGGCTCTACTCTTTGAGTAGAGAGATGTCTGTTTTACAGGAGAGGTTTTGCCGAATTTCGATAGAATTCTCGTAAAACGTGATGTCAGGTTGAATTTTGATTCTAATTATGAGTCTAGTATTCTAGATCGAGTCTTTAGAACTTTTGTTAGATTTATTCTGATTTCTGTTGTCGTTTGTTTGTTTAGTTGCGCCGAGATCGAGGACTAGTGGACTAGGCCCATCAGACCCATCTCGAGGAGCGCAATAAACAGTGAGTTATTATTCTATATATATGTGTTTTAGGCTGCATATTTTTAGAAATGTGTGATTTATTTTAGTAAATTATGCATAATGATTTAAGTATTACTTAGGTTTACTTTTACTATATTTTTGGTATATTTTCAAACTATATGCATGTTTTATTAATAAATTATTCTTCAAATGTTTTCAGGTTTATTTATGGTTTATTTCTAGTTTATTTTGTAATTTAATTAAATTTATTTAAAATATATATACTCGAAATATACCTGGTTTACTTTTGGTATATTTCTAGTATATATATGGTTTATGTTGCTATTTATTTCAAATTCATGCATCATTTATTTTTATGAATGTATGTTTTTATTTAATAATGAAGGATATCGATAGAACGTGCTACCTAGTAAGCAGCACTAGGACCGAGTACGTACCGGTACGCCGATAGTATTTAGGCTATATTACTAACCTATTTATGGATTATGATTGGATTTGATTTGATGTGTGATATGATTTGGGAGTGTGATTGCTAGAGCTAGTTGACCAAGTGTCTCGGGGCCAATCACACTGACAGTTAGACTGCTGGAGCTCGGTTGACTTAGTGTCTCGGGGCCAGTCTACTGTCCAAATGGAACAAGTGAACTTATTTTGGAATAAGTGAGCCTATATGGCTAGAGTGTTGTTTAACACTGTTTTGAGGTTGCGATTTTCTAGGGTCCTATTTGATCCTTCATAAACAGTGATTTTCACAAAATATATAAAATGATTTTGTTGCATCTGTGTGTATTTGCCTGTATATATATTTATTATATATATACTATTGACTATGTGCATTGTCATTTAGTATGCATGTATATATATTATAGCAATTCACTCAGTGAGGTCTGACTCCCCTCCGTTGACTATTTTTCAGGAGAGTCATCATCTTCAGACCTCAGTAGTAGACTCATATGCCAGATTTCTTCCGCCCCAGCTTCACTATGTAAACTGCTTACCTAAGTTTTATTTTATGATCTAGACACTGCAGTAGTTGTAAAATTGTTAAAAGGTTATGTATTATATTTGTATGAGTTGTGTATTTTAAAGATTTGAACTGGAATTTGTATCAAGAGATTATTAATATATGAGATGAGTTATTCGATTTAATTTCATTTCGTGGATTATTATTTCAATATTTATGATTTTATTTCCGCTGCAGAATACTTTAATTATGTTATTATTATTATTATTGCATATTTTATTTTATTTTAAGGCTTGCTACGGGTTTCAGATTTGAAAGAATTCCCGTTCCCTAGTGCCGACCATGGCCCCTATTTTGGGTCGTGACATCTCTTCTCATGCTCCTTTTCTATGGGAGTCCTATCCTTCTTAAGCCTCAAAGATTGATTAGTATCTTTCTCATTATCTACTCGAGGTCTCCTTACTGGATTGCTAAAGGCTCATAGTTCATGATTCTGCTTGGCTGATTGGCAAAGCCTCTACATTCTCCATTTTTTGTTCTTGGTCATGTTGATCCTCCCATCTTTGTCAAGATACCATACCCCCTCTAAAAAACATCATTCTTAGGCTTACGCTTTTACAGCCCTTAGTTGCCTTTAGCTTGAAAGTCTTGGCATTTGGCTAATTTAGTGAATGACATTTATGACTTAGGGAAGTCTTTCCTTGCTCATCTCTTAGCCTCTACCTCTTATGCGAGTAAGATCGACTTCTTCCATTAGCTGAAAGTGTCACCTTGGCTTCTTTTGACTGATTAGTAGAACCCTATCAATCTTGTTTCACATGTCTTGGAGACCTACTATGCTTTTTGGGAGTGTACTTGAAAGAATGCTAACAGGTCAGGCATATTACTTCTTCTTCATGACTGACGATGACCTTCTTATTCACCTTTGAGTCCTCACCCTCATCTTATGCTTCAAGGAGTTTTAGCTCTACTCTGACTCTAGGCTAACTAGGAGTCCACAGTTCACCCCTCCTTACACTAAAGACCTTAACGTCTTGGGAAAAATTATATTGCTAGGTATTATAAGGAATATCACACTAATAATCTGGGCTTTCCCCTTCTTAGGAATAAAAGCTTACCATCATCAATGACTTTCTGAATAACATTTCTAAAAATGACATAGTTGTTAGTTGTATGTCTCTAAGAATTATGCCACTTACAATATTCTTTACCAACCCGATCTTAAAAAAGAGGAATAACTTGGCCATCGGATAGTTTAATTTGGCCATCTTTAATTAGGACATCAAAGATCTCATCAACCTTAGTAAGGTCAAGAGAGTACTCCTCGGCTATTTGATTTGCCTTGAGATTTTTCCTCTTTTCTTTTATTATTATCGGCTTCTTAAGGGCCCGACATTCATTGGGCTTGGTCCTAATATACTCGGCCAAGTTAATGGTTTCATCATCAAAGTCAATCTCATATTCCTCATTAGTGGCCAATATATTAAGAGCGTACTGATAATAAGTCCCTTTTAAGGAAGACCTTCTTTGGTCTTTTTCTTTAAGCAACCTTTCATAACAAGTAGCTCGAGTGGTTAGCTCAAATAAGTCCCTGAAATGGTGTCCCTCAAAGTGATCTCTAATAGAATAGTTAAGTCCCTTGACAACCATAGGGACACATTCAGCCTTACTGATGACTAAAATACACAGAGTCCTACGTTTGTGGAACCGTACTGCATATTATTCCACAGACTCTCTTGGTAATTGAGAAATTCTAGCCAAATCATCCAAGGATATATTAGGTCTAGCCTTATAAAATTCCATATAGAATTTTTCCTCTAAGTCTTTCCAAATAGTTATGGAATTATAAGGCAAGTCTATGTACGAGGTAAAGGCCAATTTAGTCAAAGAATTACTAAAGAGTCTCAGCCTCCAAAAGTCATTGGTTGATGCCTCTACACATTATACTGTGAATTGGACTATATGTTCAATTAAAGATTAATGTTTTTCCTTACTCAAGAATAGTAAAAATTTGGGCACTTTGTATCCTCTAAGAAAAGGTTATAATTTATCTATCCAGTTAAGATAGGGTTTGTTATACATCGGCCTAGAAATAGGTTTAAAATCTATTCCCATTTTTTCCAAAGTGTCTCTTAGTAGACTCTGATCGATCATAGGTCACCAATACTCATACTTGTAGTTATTATTATTATATTATGCTTGATTACTATATGGGTATGCATTTTGGCCTGAGGTTAATTCAATAACTCAGCCTTGTTCATTATATAAGAACACAGTACTAACCTTATTAAAGTTATGGCCCGTTGCCTAACCTTGATAAGTATTATCATTATAGTTAATAGATTGGGCTTAATAACTTCTTTCATTATCATTGGGCCTTCTCATTAGACACACATTGTCATGCTATAAGTTATAACTATAAGGTCTATTGGTTTCTGAGGTATACCTGGGAAGTTCTACATTTTGTATACCCTCAAGAATTAATGCCATACGATGCATGTTGACATTTATTTCCTCCAATTGCTTTTGGGACTGCATCTAAATCGACTCATTCCTCTCTAGAATTGGCCTCAAAACTGTTGACATCTGCATGATGAGACCATTGAAGAGAGTATGGTTCTCCCTAGACAACTCATCTCTAAGAAAATCCATATCTTCCCTGCCAAGGATGGGTTGTCTCTTGGGTGGCAGAGCACGATTGTACTCCTCTCTGTTGTTTAGGGGTTCATTTTAGCCATGCTCCTGCACATGACTACTTGATGCATCGATTTTATGGTTTGAAGTGGTCCTCTCACTAGATTTGCTCATGATAATGGCTCTCTATGATCTCATCTGCACAGGCATACAAGGGTCCCATTAGGCATGCCAAAAAGATGTTCGGCCTCAAAAATAGTGAGAATCGACTTAAACACCTTTTGATTGTTTAAATGGGTTTTTGTGAGCCTTTTACAATATCATAGAATATTATATTGAAGAACAAGGGTTTTATCATCAGCTCAGGTTGGTGATAGGGGCAAGAAACATGTTCAAGTCCCTTCTAACCTATTTAATTTGGATCAAACAGGAGGTTTGCTTCACCAGGAAGCTTTAATCACTAGGATTTGGATAAAAGACACCAGGTCTTGAGAAAATAGCATAGAGCAATATATATTGAGTTTTTTTTTATTGAAAATGTGTAAAGACATTATTATAATATATTACTTTGAATTTTATAAGTCTGGAGTCCAACCAATTATGAAAACAAAATCACATGAAACTTTCCTAACTAAGCTTAAGGAAGTAAATCAACATAAAAGCTTGCCTAATCTATAATAAGGAAATAAATCAAGTAAAAAACTTCATAAATTACAATAAGATAAATTTTCTAATTGCCTTGGATCAAGGCATGCATATGACTTGCCAAAAATGAGTCTTGACCGATGGACAACCATTAAAACACCAATTGACCCTGTAAAATGGGTTTGGGTTTGATTCATGACTCTAGTTAAGCACGTTTGGGCCATTTTGGGCCAATAAAAACAACTGCCCACTAAAAAAGAATAGGCAGTAGGAAGCCATGTATTTGGGACAGCACATATGAGGTAATGTGTAGTCAATACTGTGACATAGTCATCAAAGAGAGAAATTTTGCATTTGAAGACAAAAAAATTTTGGGACATTTTTTACTTTTCCCCAACTCTTTTCCCTTTTTTTCGAAATTTTAATTTTTAGAATTTTTATTTTAAAATTTAAAATGCATTGGGAGAATCCCTCATAAAATAAATTAAATATCTACACTTTGTAAATAATTTTTTTTATTTTTTAATAATGTAATTTATGAAAAATTTTAAGGATAAAAATGTAAAAATTGTAAGTAAACGACAATATAAACGTTGTTACTCGGGACAAGCAACATTATACTTTAATTATGTGTTCCATCATCAGTGATGGTGTGGGATATGACAACTGCCAGTCTCATCAACAAATCAAAATCATTTCACATTCTTTTTCCTTTTTCTTTTTGGAAAGTCCCCTGTAAACTTTTATGTTTCAATCTATTGAACCTGTAATATTTATTGTGTTTTAAAAAGGCTTTAAATACATCTTTCTTAAACCTTTTTTTTTTTAATAGGAGAGTTAATTCTGTTAATTTATTTTTCTTTCAAAAAAACTTTATTTGCATCGGGTAAATACAAAAAATACCATCCTTATCTAAATTCCCAAAATTTCCTTCTTAGCCTCTTATGCCTCTTGTGGACAATTCCAACATCGAGTACTTCCTTTATGATACGGAGGAGCAATTATGTGATGCTATCGAGGAGCTCTAGCAGCATCAACACAAGACACCCATCCTCCATGTGATCATCCGCATGCGAATCATGCATGGTGCATGCCTTTAGCAATCTCTGCCCAAGCTTTCTTCTTCCTTATGGTGTTAGAGTTGGCGTTGGTATGCATTTAAATTTTTTCTAAATGACAGTCCTACTTTTCACTTCTCAATCTCAAGTTTTTTTTTTTTTTTTTCATGAAGTTGAGTGAAATCATGATTAAATCAAGCAATGAAAGAAAATATTTTAAAATTGAATTCATTTTGTTTTTCTTTAGCAACAATTTGTACTAGAGAAAGATTTAATAATGGTGGTTTTACCTTTGGAAAAGTGACTTGAGACATGGTGATTCTTTGCTTTTTGTTTTTGCATGAGGTGAATAAGAGTCTATGTTAAT
This sequence comes from Mallotus nudiflorus, assembly GCA_947683625.1. Classification (NCBI taxonomy): domain Eukaryota; kingdom Viridiplantae; phylum Streptophyta; class Magnoliopsida; order Malpighiales; family Euphorbiaceae; genus Mallotus; species Mallotus nudiflorus. Next base: position 613,398 of record CANTUR010000124.1, read on the forward strand.
TTATTTTTGTGGCCAGATACCAAGCATCTTACCCACAACAATAGCTCCAGCAACACTTACAATCACAAGCAATGAAAAGAAAGCCGCAAAACTGAAAGCATCAGAAATCATACCAAGTGCATGTTAGAAAAAATCATAAAAAAACCTATTGTGTTTATAAGTTTTGTGCATGAAATATTCAGAAATTTTACCTCCACTATTATGGCAATTCGTTCAAGATTCACAAAACTAACTTGAGAGATAAGATGAATAAATCAATATCCCTCCCAAAATATATACAGAAATTTTATAGAGTAGTGAAGAGATTTGTCCGTTCCTTTTTGTAAATGTTATAATTTACAGTTTAATTTAAAAAGGAAACTGCCTTTTTAAAAATAATAATAATTATTATTATTATTATTATTATTATTATTATGATGCAGAGAAACTAATAAGAATAAAATTTGGACTTAACAAACAGTCCAAGTCCAATCTTTGACCAATATAAATATTTTATATATAAGTCTTTATAGGCCAATAGAGCTCTTGTTGAATGGTCTACAATAAATAGTATTATAAACACTTAAAGGCTTTTCTTTCAAAGCGAGATGTGTACATATGCATGTCTCTTCTTCTTTTAATTACTAACTATTCCAACAGTGCATAAACACCAGCCCCCGCAGCCCCTCTAAGCATAGCAGAGGTCACAAGAAGATAATTAAATGGAGAAGGAACCTAATATAGTGCCCAAATGAATGGAAAACAACTGTAACCTCTAAACATAGATTAGATATGGAAGCAGCAGAAGAAAATATGACAGAGTAGTAAAAAGCAATATTTCGGAGTGTGGACACAACCCAACAGTAGATATGGTAGTAAGAAGCATACGTTGTTCATCCCAACAGCGCATATGGTAGCCCACGTGAAGATTAAGGAAGCTGTAAAAGGAAGGCAAGCAAGGAGGAGGTGCTCCAGAGCAAGCATGATGGTATGGTTTTGAAGCTGGATCCACTTGAACTGAAGAGAAGCCCACACTATGCGACACAAAGGAGGGCGTTGATGAGGGAGGAGCTAAAGAAAAAAGCAATCGGGTTTATTTTTGGATACAAAAAAGGTAGGTGCCTAGGAAATCAAGATTATTGATTGTTCTTATGTTTTCTATATCTAATTAATGGTGATTTTTTAATTTACTTAATGCAAACGGAGCGTGATTCTCACACTCTTTAAAACCGTTAAAAAAAATTAATTTACAATAAATATTTAATGGCTCAATAAAATAAGATGTGGCAGTTTAGAAGCCATGTTATTGGTTTTTCTTTTTTTTTTTTCTATGGGAAGAAAATTCAGCTATTTTACTGACATGTGTCTGTACTATGTGAGTCTCCACTCTGTTGAGATGTGTGGCTCCTACTGAAATTATAACTTGTTCTTTTTGCTTTTTATGTGTTTGTTGTATAATTCTATGCTTCTGTTCTCATTTGACCACTACTATGAATATGATGTGCAACTTTCATCCGACTGATCTTGGTTGCAACACTTGATTGAATTTGAGCTTACTGCTGGGGAAATAGTAAATGATCAGATTCTAGTCCATAACCCACGCTAATGGATGATTCTAGCCTATTCATATTTTTATATTACCCAATATTATGTGCAGAAACATAATAAATCATTAGAAATGGTTGCTCATTTTCTAAAATGTACTTTCTTTTATGTAATGTAATACAGAACACGTAGATGTTAACTAATATAATATGATCATAACTTAAATTTAAAATATTTTGTAAATAAAAAAATTGTCAATTTATCCCAATAATTTTGGTTGTTATCATTTAATTATTTTTGTAACAATTAGTAAAGATGATTAATTCTCAACATTATAAAGGATAAAGAATTCAAATTATATTATTTTCAATAGAATGTTCATATATTTTCCCACTTAAAATATTTATGAGGGAGTGTTATCATTAACTTGTTAAGTGAAATTCTTGGCAAAATTCTTATTTGAATGTGGTAGACCTTTAGGCCTTTAATAGAAAAGAAAAATCTTTTTTTTTTTTTAAATAGAAAAGTTTTTTATTTATTTTTTATTTTTATGTGCATCAACTCAGAAAAGGAAAAGTAAAAGTAATTCTTAATTTGTTAGTGATTAGATTCTTGTCATTTTATCAAGTCATTGGATGCAAAAGCTAAAGCAAAGCAAGACATCAATGAAGAATACTTCACCATCTCTGCAAGATACGACTAAAAGTCATTGTAATCAAAGGTTAAGCCACATACGTAAAATTATCATTATTCACAACCCCCCAACCGCACACACACCTACATACATACATAATATATAAGAATAGAGTCACATCTTTTGATGGTGATGATCTTTACAACTTTCCAATTTTTCATACAAAATACATTTTAATCAAGAGTACATGATCTTGAAAAAATTGCAACTTTCTGCCTTATTGTTCTTCCAATGGAACAACACAAAATGCATAATTATCTGGCATGACCATACTTTAGTTTTGGTTGACTTCAAATTGCACCTTCGCACCATTCATCATTTTGCCTTATTTTAGTTCTAATTCTCAATCTAAATCCCCCATAAAGTAATGACAGAACCGTAGAATTGTATATTGTATATTAACATGACAGAGATATGTATACATCATATACAAGTAGGTTATAACTCCATGATAGAGTTTCACATAAATACAAAGTCTAAATCATTATCATGTCATCCTCCCTCAAGTTGTATGGGTTTAGGATGCCTCAAGTTGATCATAAAAAACTACATGGCGTGAGACAATGAATTTTACAGATGATAAATCAAAACAGATACATCCTTTGTGAAGCTTACTATAACCCATAAATACACATCTTTTGGATCTAGGAGAGAGTTTAGCATCACTATATGGTCTAAGCCAAGGATAGCAAAGACAACCAAAAGCATGCATATCTAGATAGTCAGGATATTTATGAAACAAAATAGTGTATGGATTGGAGTTGTTTAAGGTTGGTGTGGGCAAGTGATTAATTATGTGAACAGCAACGAGAAATGCGTAATTCTAGTATTTTGTGGGAACATGTGAGTGATGCATTAATGACAAGGCTGTTTCCACTACATGTCTATGTTTCCTTTCAGCACACCCATTTTGCTCAGGTGTTTTAGGACATGCACTACATTATGTTATTCCATGTTCAAGTAAATAGGGTGTGAGTTTAGAATTCCCCACCCCAGTCAACTTGAAAGGATTTAAAAGAACAATCAAAAAATTTTCCACAAGATGGTGAAATTTAATGAATGTGCTAAGAACTTCATATTTAAATTTCAAAAAAAAAAATCCAAGTGTATTTGTTATAATGGTCATAAAATAACACATAATAGTGATTACCATATAATGCTGGAATAGGAGAAGGACCCCATAAATCATAACAAATTAATTTAAAGGGTTGTTGTGCCTTGTAATTAGACAAAGTAAAAGGAAGATAATGACTTTTACTTATGTTACAGGCATGAAAAGCAAAATCACTTTTATTTATACTATGAGGTAAACGAAATTGATTAAGAATTTTCCTAATAGTGACATTATTAGCATGGCCAAGAATGTTGTGCCATTGATCCCAAGAATGTGTTAGAAAGGTTATATATGACTGATGATGGGGCCTTGGCTTGAAGTAAAGCGAGTACAATCCATGTTCATTCGGGCTTGTATAAAGGATCTTCCTCATGGAGATATCCTTAACCAAAAAAAGATCAGGAAAAAAATTCAATAGAAACCTAATTAGCATCAATAAAAGAATAAATGGATAATAAATTACAACATGCATTAGGAACATGAAGAATTAGATTTAAAAGAAAAGAATGTTAAGAGAGAGAATAAAGAGAAGACCTAGTATGAGTAATAGGAAGAGTAGTACCATTGCCAATTTTGACATGGTCGTGACCCATATAATCGAAATGTAATGAGAGATTGTCCAAACTAGACGTGAGATGGTGGGTGGCACCAGTGTCAAGAACCCATGTGTAATATCCCGTGTTTTTAAATATTTTTATACTGCATCGGGATATGCAGTGTTAATAATTCTTATATATATAATATTGGTATTTTATGAGTTTGTTATTTAATTAAAGCTAATTTTAATTGTTTACATTATTTTAAGACTGTAATATCCCGTATTTTTAAATATTTTAATACTGCATCGGGATATGCAGTGTTAATAATTTTTGTATATATATATTGATATTTTTACGAGTTGATATGTATTTAAAACCTATTTTAATTATTATGTATTATTTACAGTGCTTTACGTAAAAATTTTTCGAGACTTTTATTTTCGGGGAAATTTTCACGTAAATAATTTATTATTAATTATTTTAAATATATTTACGGACTTGCATGAACTCATACGTATTTTTAAATTACTAAATAAAGCCTATGTGTGTATATATTTATTTAATTAGGGTTTAATTTATTACCCTAATATTTTATTATTTGTTTATTAATTTTATTGTTATTTAATTATTTTATTTATTATTAAATTGTAAATTATTATAATAATGTGTGGTGTGAGATTTTTCCCAAATATTTTATTTAAATTTTTTTTCTTTTCTTTTTCTTTTTTCTTTTTCTTTTTCTTTTTCTTTCTTTTTCTTTTTCTTTTCTTTTCCTTTCCTTTTCTTTTCTTCTTCTCCTTTCTTCTTCCCGAGCCCGATCCTTCTCCCCTCCCGCTGCAACTTTCGACCACCTACCGTCGGTGTGCCGCCAGCAGCTCCGCCTTCCCCAGCCAGTAGCTCCGCCGCCCCTAGCTTCTTCCCCGGCGCCGACTAGCTCCCATTTTCCCCATTTTGGCCGAAACTTCCCTCCTCGTCGTTCACTAACTTTCCAGCCACCATTTTTGACACCGTCAATCTCTTTCTTCTCCTTGAGCTCTGGTGAGTGTGATTCTAGCTTTGGTTTAAGCTGAAATGGTCTTGATTTTCTTAGGTTTTGAATTTTTGATTTCGGCCATATTAGGGTTTTTGATTTTTTTGAGCTTCAAATTGATTGATTCATGAAAACTCCCTTCACAAATTTTTATCCTAGTAGCTTAATCTACATGTATGAATTTTTTTGGAATTTTTGGAGATTATTTTGATTTTTGGGTATTTTTGAATATTTTAATATTATTTTCTAATTTTCGGAAATTAATAAAATAAATTATGAAATTATGTTTTATGGTAAATATATGTGGTGAAATGAATTATTGGAATTTATTTGGAATTTTTATGAATTTCTATGTATTTATTTTGAATTATTTAAGTTTATGTAATTTTGGGAAATTAGGGTTAATTGTGTTTTAAATTGAAATTAATTGGTTAATTGAGTTTAATTATTGATATTATTGATAAATATGTTGAGAAAATTAATTTTTGATAATTATACTATTTTTGGTGAATTTTTGAAGTAATTTTAGTATATTTATATATATAAGGGTATTTTGGTAATTTTACCCGAAATTGGCTAAAAATATAATTTAATTGGTTTAATAGTTATTTAAGGTACAAAAGTGATTTTTACAAATTATTTAGTATTTTTAATTAATTAAAACTATTTTTCGTGAATTATTTTCAATTATATATATAATATATGGTTTTTCTAATAAAATGAGTTTTTATCGATTTTTACAGTGTTTTAAGGTTAATTAAGTAATTTTTACTTATAAAATGAATTTCTATGTTATAAGGGTATTTTTGGTATTTCTGAAATTATTCTGTGTTTGTGGACCCCGGTCGGTAGACTGTAGTTTGGAGTCCGACCGAGGGATTGTAGATGAGTGGTTGAGCCTATTTTTCGAAATGTGTTTCTTTGCAGGGTCGGCTCTACTCTTTGAGTAGAGAGATATCCGTTTTACAGGGGAGGTTCTTGTAATATCCCGTGTTTTTAAATATTTTTACACTGTACCGGGATATACAGTGTTAATAATTTTTTAATATATATTACGATATTTTCACGAGTTGATATGTATTTAAAACCTATTTTAATTATTGTGTATTATTTACAGTGCTTTACATAAAATTTTCCCGGGACTTGCATTTTCGGGAAAATTTTCACGTAAATAATTTATTACTAATTATTTTAAATATATTTTCGGACTTGCATGAACTCATACGTATTTTTAAATTACTAAATAGAGTCTATGTGTGTATATATTTATTTAATTAGGGTTTAATATATTACCCTAATAGTTTATTATTTGTTTATTAATTTATTATTATTTAATTATTTTATTTATTATTAAATTATTAAAATATTAAGTGTGTGGATGTAAACTTTTCTAAATATTTTATTAAATTATTATTTATTTTTCTTTTTCTTTTTCTTTTTCTTTCTTTTCTTTTCTTTCTTTTTTCTTTTTTTTTCTTCTTCTTCTTCCTTCTCCCGTGCGCCCGACCACCCATCCCTCACCGCTGCAACTCCCGATTCCCGACCGTCGGTGTGCCGCCAGGAGCTCCGACTTCCCCAGCCAGCCACTCCGCCGCCCCCAGCTCCTTCCCCAGCGCCGATTAGCCCCCGTTTTCCCTTTTGGCCAAAACTTCTTCCCTTCGCCGTCGACATCGATTCCGGCCACCATTTTCGACACCGTCGGTCACTTTCTTCTCCTTGAGCTCCGATGAGTGTGATTCTAGCTTTGGTTTGAGCTTAAATGGTCTAGAATTGCTTAGGTCTTGAATTTTCAATTTCGGTCACATTAGGGTTTTTGATTTTTTTGAGCTTCAAATTGATTGATTCATGAAAAATCCCTTCACAAATATTGTTCCTAGTAGCTTAATCTACATGTATGAATTTTTGTGGAATTTTTGGAGATTTTTTGGATTTTTGGGTATTTTTGAATATTTAATATTATTTTCTAATTTTCGGAAATTAATTATTTAAATTATGAAATTGTGTTTTATGGTTAAATTAGGTGTTGAAATAAATTATATGAATTTATTTGGAATTTTTATGAATTTCTAAGTATTTATTTTGAATTATTAAAGTTTTTGTAATTTTGGGAAAATTAGGTTAAATGTGTTTTTAATTGAATTTAATTGGGTAATTGAGTTTAATTATTAATATTATTGATAAATATGTTGAGAAAATTAATTTTGGATAATTGTATAATTTTTGGTGAATTTTTGAAGTAATTTAAGTATATTTATATATATAGGGGTATTTTGGTAATTTCACCCTAAATTGGCTAAAAATGTAATTTAATTGGTTTTAATAATTATTTAAGGTATAAAAATGACTTCTACAAATTATTTAGTATTTTTAACTAATTAAAACTATTTTTCGTGAATTATTTTCAATTATATATATAATATACGGTTTTTCAAATAAAATGAGTTTTTATCGATTTTTACAGTGTTTAAAGGTTAATTATGTAATTTCTAGGTATAAAATGTATTTCTATGATATAAGGATATTTTTGGTATTTCCTAAATTGTTATGTGATTGTGGACCCCGGTTGGTGGACTGTAGTTTAGAGTCCGACCGAGGGGTTGTGGTTGAGTGTTGAGCTTGTTTTTCGAAGTGTATTTCTTTGCAGGGTCGGCTCTACTCTTTTGAGTAGAGAGATGTCCATTTTACAGGGGAGATTTTGCCAAATTTTTGGTAGAATTCTCGTAAAATGTGATATCCGATCGAACCCTGATCTCGATTCTGTATTTAATACTCTAGATCGAATTCTAGGATTTTTGTTAGGTTTATTCTGATGCCTGTCGTTATTTGCTTGTTTAGTTGCGTCGAGACCGAGGGCTAGTGGACCAGGCCCGTCGGACCCGTCTCGTGGAGCGCACTAGGTGAGTTACTATACTATATATATATGCTTTTGGATGCATGTTTTAGAAAAGTATGCTTTATTTTAATAAAATATGCATAAATGATTTAAGTATTACTTAGGTTTATTTTCGGTATATTTTGGTATATTTTCGACTATATGCATGTTGTATAACTAAATTATTCTTAAAAATGCTTTTATGTATATTTTGGTATATTTTAGTTTATTTTGTAATTGTATTGGAATTATTCGACGTATATATGCTCGAAATATACCTGGTTTACTTTTGGTATATTTCTAGTATATATATGGTTTATGTTGATATTTTATTGAACTTCATGCATCATTTATTTTTGTGAATGAATGTTTTATATTATTAATGATGAAGGATATCAATAGAACGTGCTACATAGTGGGCAGCACTAGGACCGAGTACGTATCGGTATGCCTATAGCATTTAGGCTATATTACTAATCATTTGTGGATATTGATTGGATATGATTATAACATATGTGAGATGTGATTTGGGTGTGATTGCTGGAGCTTGGTTGACCAAGTGTCTCAGGGCCAATCATATTGGCAGTCAGACTATTAGAGCTCGGTTGACTTAGTGTCTCGGGGCCAGTCTACTGTCTAAATGGATTAAGTGGATATATTTGGAATAAGTGAGCCCGTATGGCTAGAGTGTTTTCTAACACTGTTTCTGAGGTTGCGATATTCTAGGGTTCTATGTGATCCTTCATAAAAGATGATTTTCAATAAAATATATATAAAATGATTTTTCTGCATCTGTGTGAATTTGCTTGTATATTTATACGTATTATATATATATTGTTGATTGTATGCATTGTCACTTAGTGTGTATATATATATATTATAGTAATTCACTCAGTGAGGTCTGACTCCCCTCCGTTGACTATTTTTCAGGAGAGTCAACATCTTCAGACCTCAGTAGCAAGTCGATACGCCGGATTTCTTTTGCCCCAGCTTCCTTGTGTAAACTGCTTACTTGAGTCTTATTTTTACGATATTTATTTCCGCTGCATTATATATTGCTACTATTATTGCATGTTTTATTTTATTTTTAGGCTTGCTACGGGTTCTGGATTCGAAAGAATTCCCGTTCCCTAGCGTCGGTCATGGCCCCTATTTTGGGTCGTGACAGTTCTGTCGAATTTTCGATAGAATTCTCGTAAAATGTGATGTCTGGTCGATCCCTAATCCTGTTTCTGTGATTAATATTCTAGATCGAATTCTAGGATTTCTGTTAGGTTTATTCTGATGTCTATTATTTATTATTTGTCTAGTTGCGCCGAAACCGAGGCCTAGTGGACCAGGCCTATCGGACCCATCTCGTGGAGCGCACTAAGTGTGAGTTACTATTTTATATATATATGCTTAGGTTGCATGATTTAGAAATGCATGTTTTATTTTGATTAAATATGCATAAATAATTTGATTATTACTTAAGTTTATATTTAGTTTATTTTGGTTTATTTTTGGTATATATTAAATTATATGCATGTTTTGTTAATAAATTATATTTAAAATATTTTTAAATATATTTCTAGCTTAATTTATAATTTGATTGGATTCATTTGACGTATATATACTCGAAATATACCTGGTTTACTTTTAGTATATTTTCGGTATATATATGGTTTATATTGTTATTTTATTTAAATTCATGCATCATTTATTTGTGAATGGATGTTTTATATTTATTGATGAAGGATATCAATAGAACGTGCTCCCTAGTGGGCAGCACTAGGACCGAGTACGTACCGGTGCGCTTATAGCATTTAGGCTATATTACTAACCTATTTGTGGATATTGATTGGTTATGAATATTTGAAGTGTGTGATGTGATTTGGGTGTGATTGCTGGAGCTCGATTGACCTAGTGTCTCGGGGCCAATCACACTGGCAGTCAGACTACTGGAGCTCGATTGACTTAGTGTCTCGGGGCCAGTCTACTGTCTAAATGGATTAAGTGGATATATTTGGAATAAGTGAGCCTGTGTGGCTAGAGTGTTGTCTAACACTGTTTTGAGGTCTCGATATTTTAGGGTTCTATTTGATCCTTCATAAACGATGATTTTCAATAAAATATATAAAAAATGATTTTTCTGCATCTGTGTGAATTTGCCTGTATATATACATATTATATATATACTTTTGGCTGTATGCATTGTCATTTAGTATGCATGTATATATATTATAGTAATTCACTCAGTGAGGTCTGATTCCCCTCCGTTGACTATTTTTCAGGAGAGTCATCATCTTCAGACCTCAATAGCAGGCCTGTACGCCGGATTTCTTTCGCCCCGGCTTCTTTGTGTAAACTGCTTCTCTGAGTCTTGGATTTATTTTATCTAGACACTGCAGTAGTCATTAAATATTTAAAGAGATGTTGTATTATATATTTGAATTGGATTTGTATTAAAAGAGTTTATATATATGAAATGATGAGGATTTGATTTAAATCCAGTTGGTTGAAATGTTATGGTGATATTTATGATTTTTATTTCCGCTGTATTATATATTGTTATTACTATTGCATGTTTGATTTTATTTTTAGGCTTGCTACGGGTTCCGGATTTGAAAGAATTCCCGTTCTCTAGCGCCGGTCATGGCCCTGTTTTGGGTAGTGACAAAGACATTTACATAAAATTTTTCCGGGACTTTCATTTTCGGGAAAATTTACACGTAAGTAATTTGATATTAATTATTTTAAACGGATTTATAAAATTGCATGAGTCCATGCATTATTTTAATTGTCATATTAGAATATATATACACATGCATGTATATTTACATAATTGATTTAAATTAGGGTTATTTTCATTAAATCATACTATATTATATAGTTAATACTTAATTAGCATGTGTGTATATATATATATATATATATTGTGTATTTTAACATGTGGTGTAGTTTTTTTTTTAATATTATATTAATATATTTTAATATAAATTATTAAAGTTATATATATATATATATATATATATATATATGGGTTTTGTAAAATTACAAAACCTACCCCTCCCCTTTCTCCTTCTCTTCCCCGACGTCCCCATCCCCTCTCACCACTGCGCACGCCGGCCACCTACCATCACTGCGCCTCCCACCGTTCCACCTCCTTCCTCCAGCCGTTCTGCCGCCTGCAGATGTCTTCTCCGGCACCGGTGAGCTAAGTTTCGGCATTTTGGCCGAAAGTTGACCTTTTCTTCCTCCCTCACTATTCCGGCCACCAAATTCCTTCATTCTGGTGTTGTTGGAGTCCCCTGAAGCCATAGAAGACAATTCCAAGCTTTTTTTAAGCTTAAAACTTGATTTGGTAAGGTTTTTATCAATTGTTCAATTCTGCCATCTTAGGGTTTTTGATTTTTTTTGAGCTTCAAATGATTGATTCATGAAAAATTCCTTCACAAATGTTGATCCTAGTAGCTTAATCCACATGTGTGAATTTTTATAGAATTTTTAGGAATTATTTTGATTTTTGGGTATTTTTGAATATTTTATTATTATTTTCTAATTTTCGAAAATTAATTAATTAAATTATGAAATTATGTTTTATGATAAATATAGGTGTTAAAATGAATTATATAAATTTATTTGGAATTTTTATGAATTTCTATGTATTTATTTTGAATTTATTTAGGTTTATGTAATTTTGGAAAATTAGGTTAATTATGTTTTTAATTGAAATTAATTGGTTAATTGAGTTTAATTATTGATATTATTGATAAAAATGTTGAGAAAATTAATTTTGGATAATTATATTATTTTTGGTAAATTTTTGGAGTAATTTTAGTATATTTATATATATAGGGGTATTTTGGTAATTTTACCCTAAATTGACTAAAAATGTAATTTAATTGCTTTTAATAATTATTTAAGGTATAAAAATGATTTATACAAATTATTTAATATTTTTAATTAATTAAAACTAATTTTCGTGAATTATTTTCAATTATATATATAATATACGATTTTTCTAAACAAAATGAGTTTTTATTGGTTTTTACTGTGTTTTAAGGTTAATTATGTAATTTCTACTTATTAAATGTATTTCTGTGATATAAGGGCATTTTTTATATTTCCATAATTGTTATGTGATTGTGGACCCCTGTCGGTAGACTGTAGTTTGGAGTCCGACCGAGGGGTTGTGAATGTGTTTTTGTGTTTGTTTTTCGAAGTGTATTTCTTTGCAGGACCGGCTCTACCCTTTGAGTAGAGAGATGTCCGTTTTACAGGGGAGGTTCTGCAGGATTTTCAGTAGAATTCTCGTAAAACGTGATATCCGATTAAACCCTAATTCTGATTCTGTGTCTAATATTCTAGATCGAGTTTCTAGGATTTTCTGTTAGGTTTATTATGATGTTTGTTATTTATTGTTTGTTTAGTTGCGCCGAGACCGAGGCCTAGTGGACCAAGCCCGTCGGACCCATCTCGAGGAGCGCACTAAGTGTGAGTTACTATTCTATATATATATATGCTTTAGGATGCATGATTTAGAAATATATGTTTTGTTTTGATTAAATATGCATAAATAATTTAATCAGTACTTAAGTTTATTTTTAGTTTATTTTTGGTTTATCTTTGGTTTATTTTGGTATATCTTAAATTATATGCATGCTTTATTAAACATTTATATCTAAAATGTTTTTAAATATATATTTAGTTTATTTTACAATTATATTGGATTTATTTGACGTATATATACTCGAAATATACCTGGTTTACTTTTGGTATATTTCTAGTATATATATGATTTATGTTGCTATTTATTTCAAATTCATGCATCATTTATTTGTGAATGTATGTTTTATATTTATTAAAGAAGGATATCGATAGAACGTGCTACCTAGTGGGCAGCACTAGGACCGAGTACGTACCGATACGCTTATAGCATTTAGGCTATATTACTAACCATTTGTGGATATTGATTGGAATTGATTTATCTGATGTGTGATGTGATTTGGGAGTGTGATTGCTAGAGCTCGGTTGACCAAGTGTCTCGGGGCCAATCACACTGACAGTTAGACTGCTGGAGCTCGGTTGACTTAGTGTCTCAGGGCCAGTCTACTGTCTAAATGGAATAAGTGAATATTTTGGAATAAGTGAGCCTGTATGGCTAGAGTGTTGTCTAACACTGTTTGAGGTTGCGATATTCTAGGGTTCTATTTAATCCTTTATAAACAGTGATTTTCAATAAAGATATAAAATGATTTTATTGCATCCGTGTGTATTTTCCTATATATATATATTTATATATGTACTATTGACTGTATGCATTGTCATTTAGTATGCATGTATGTATATTATAGTAATTCACTCAGTGAGGTCTGACTCCCCTCTGTTGACCATTTTTCAGGAGAGTCATCGTCTTTAGACCTCAATAGCAGGCCTGTAGGCCGGATTTCTTCCGTCCCGGCTTCTTTATGTAAACTGCTTATCTAAGTCTTGGTTTTATTTTTATAATCTAGACACTGCAACAGTTGTAAATAAATTTTGGGTTTTGTGTATTATATTTGTATGAATTATGTATTTTAAGAATTTGAACTGGATTTGTATTAAAAGATTTATATATATGAGATATGGATTTGATTTAAATCCCATGGGAGATTACCATTTTGATAATTATGATTTTATTTCCGCTGCATTAAATACTGTTAGCATTACTGGCATGTTTTATTTTATTTTTAGGCTTGCTACGGGTTCCGGATTCGAAAGAATTCTTGTTCCCTAGCGCCGGTCATGGCCCCTGTTTTGGGTCGTGACACCATGATTGATTGGTTGATGAAGACTACCTAATGTTATAGGGAACAAATGAATGGCTAATATAAGTGAGGAAGGCTATTAAAAAGAGCTTGTACTAAATTAGTATCAGAAATTGTATTATTAAGCGCTACCAATTAATTAAACATTGTTTTGGCTCATTGAGCATACTGAGTGATGCTCTCAATAGGTTCTTTAGTAAGCTTAAAAAAATGAGACTTAATTGTGCGTGATTGAGCCTTGGATCCAGTAGCGTAAGAGCTTGCCAATCGTTCCCATATAGTGTAATCATTTATGACACCAATAACCTAGGGAATGAATTGTAATGACCCTTGTTTTTAAATTATAAAAATATATTTCGGGATATACAATATTAATAATTTTAAAGTTTAATTGTGTATTATTATCATTAATTACTAATGTTAATTACATATTTTATTTTAAGAGAAGTATTTACGTAAAAATAATTTATTTACGTGAGATTTATATTATTATTATTATTTGGAGTTAACCATTTTTATTTTACATAAATAAATTTTCTTACGTAAAATAATTATTTTTGGAGGTTTATTATTTAAATATTAAAGTTACAATTATTGTTGTTATTTTCAATAGTATGACTATTATTTTATTATTGTTAAGTGTACTATTATTATTTTTGTTGTTTGTTATTATTATGAGTATTATTAATATTTTTAAATTATTCCACTACTATTATTAATATTATTATTGTCATTTGTTAATATTACATTATTTTATTTTATTAGTGCATGTGTGTGAGAATGTGTATATATGTATATATATGTATATATTATAGTTTATATGGGTTATTATTTTTATTATTTTTATTATCATTATTATTATTATGTATTATTGTTGTATTATATCTAATTGAATTAAGTGCATGTGTGTATTATGTGTTATATATATATATATATATAAGGTCAAAAGGGTCATTATTCTTTCAACCCACCTATTTATTTCCTTCTTCTTTTTCGGTCTCCTTCCCTCACCATCACAATGTTGTTGCCTCACCATTACAGCGCCATCCTGCACCGCCAGCTCCATCACCTTTCTTCTTTCTTCTTCTTCTCTTCTCGCCATCTTCTCCTTCCTTTGCAACGCCAGAAGACAGCAAACAGTAGTAGCGACAGCAGCTGCATTGGTGGTCACCGGGGATGCTCCTGACGGCGAGAGCTCGAGTTCTTCAACTTGATCAACTCAGTGAGCTACAAGGAAGATGATTCTGAGCTTGGTTCAAGCTTAAACTCGTCCGATTATAAGTTTTGTTTGATTATTTGTTTATGTCCATTTTCATTTTTATTTTTTTAAACTTGAGTTTGGTTGATTCTTGATAAATTCTTTTTGAAATGTTGATCTATTCATCTTAATCTACTCATAGGTATTTTTAGTTTATTTTTCTGATTTTATTTGATTTTTTGGTTAATTATTGAATATTTTAATAATTAAAAATGAATTTTTGATAATTATGTTAATTAGTTATTTTGGTTGGAAATTTAGTCAATTTAGTGTTATTATTGTATTTTAGTAATTTTAGTATTGAGAAAATAATTTTTGGATATATTATATAATTTTTAGGAATATTTTTGTATTATGGAAATATTAGAATTATGTGTTAAATTGTAATATCCCGTGTTTTTAAATATTTTTATACTGCATCGAGATATGCAATGTTAATAATTCTATTATATAATATTGATATTTCATGAGCTTTTATTTAATTTAAATTGAATTTTTAATTGTTTATTATTATTTTAAGTGCTTTACGTAAAATTTTCCCGGAACTTACATTTTCGGGAAAATTTTCACGTAAATAATTTACTATTAATTATTTTAAATAGATTTACGGACTTACATGAACTCATACATATTTTAAAATACTAGATAACGTGTATATGCGTATTTATTTATTTAATTAGGGTTTAATTAATTACCCTAATATTTAATTATTTATTTGTTAGTTTTATTGTTATTTAATTATTTTTATTTATTATTAATTTTTTAAAATATTAAATTATAAGTGTGTGGTGTATATTTAATGTGTGTAATTTAATATTATTTTAATATATAGTATAAAGTATATATATATACATATATACATTTAATATATTAACAAATTATAAAAGTTAGGCTTATTTACCAAATTGCCATCATCCCCTTCTTCTCCCTCCCGACCGTCCCCATCACCGTTCCGCCGCCTGCCGTCCCATTTCCTTTTCCGTTGGTGTGCCGTCCGGCGTGCCACCTCCTTCCTCAGCCTTCCCCGCCGCTTGTTGTAGTCGTTTCCGACGTTTGGAGGTCGATTTCGGCCGGAGAAGCCGAAAGTGGGAGCAACGTCGTTCATGATGTTTCCGACCACCGTTTTTGACACCGCTGGTCTCTTTCTTCTCCTTGAGCTCTAGTGAGTGTGATTCCAAGCTTTTTTTCACTTAAAATGGTCTTGATTTGCTTAGGTTTCGATTTTTCGAATTCGGCCTATTAGGGTTCTTGATTTTTTTTAACTTGAATTTGATTGATTCATGAAAAATTCCTTCACAAATTTTGTTCCCCTTAGCTTAATCTACATGTATGAATTTTTTTTGGAATTTTTGGAGATTATTTTGATTTTTGGGTATTTTTGAATATTTTAATATTATTTTCTAATTTTCGGAAATTAATTAATTAAATTATGAAATTGTGTTTTATGATAATTATAGGTGTTGAAATGAATTATAGGAATTTATTTGGAATTTTTATGAATTTCTATGTATTTATTTTGAATTATTTAGGTTTATGTAATTTTGGGAAAATTAGGTTAATTGTGTTTTTAATTGAAATTTATTGGTAAATTGAGTTTAATTATTGATATTATTGATAAATATGTTGAGAAAATTAATTTTGGATAATTATACTATTTATTGATATTATTGATAAATATGTTGAGAAAATTAATTTTCGATAATTATACTATTTTTGGTGAATTTTTGAAGTAATTATAGTATATTTATATATATAGGGGCATTTTGGTAATTTTTCACGAAATTGGCTAAAAATGTAATTTAATTGGTTTTAATAGTTATTTAAGGTATAAAAATGATTTCTACAAATTATTTGGTATTTTTAACTAATTAAAACTATTTGTCGTGAATTATTTTCAATTATATATATAATATACGATTTTACTAATAAAATGAGTTTTTATCGATTTTTATTGTGTTTAAAGGTTAATTATGTAATTTCTACGTATAAAATGTATTTCTATGTTATAAGGGTATTTTTGGTATTTCTGAAATTACTCTGTGAATTATGGACCCCGGTCGGTAGACTGTAGTTTGGAATCCGACCGAGGGGTTGTGGATGAGTTGTTGTGTCTGTTTTTCGAAGTGTGTTTCTTTGTAGGGTCGGCTCTACTCTTTGAGTAGAGAGATGTCCATTTTTCAGGGGAGGTTCTGTCGAATTTTTGGTAGAATTCTCGTAAAACGTGATATCCGGTCGAACCCTAATTTTGATTCTGTGTTTAATATTCTAGATCGAGTTCTAGAATTTTTCTGTTAGGTTTATTCTGATGTCTGTTATTGTTGTTTGTTTAGTTGCGCCGAGACCGAAGCCTAGTGGACCAGGCCCATCGGACCCATCTCGAGGAGCGCACTAAGTGTGAGTTACTATTTTATATATATATGCTTTAGGATGCGTGATTTAGAAATATATGTTTGATTTTGATTAAATATGCATAAATAATGTGATTAGTATTTAAGTATATCTTTAGTTTATTTTTGGTTTATTTTTGGTATATATTAAATTATATGCATGTTTTATTAATAAATTATATTTAAAATATTTTTAAATATATTTCTAGCTTAATTTGTAATTTGATTGGATTTATTTGACGTATATATACTCGAAATATACCTGGTTTACTTTTGGTATATTTCTAGTATATATATGGTTATTGTTGCTATTTTATTTAAATTCATGCATCATTTATTTGTGAATGAATGTTTTATATTTATTAATGAAGGATATCAATAGAACGTGTTACCTAGTGGGCAGCACTAGGACCGAGTACGTACCGGTATGCTTATAGCATTTAGGCTATATTACTAACCATTTGTGGATATTGATGGGATATGATTATTTGATATGTGAGATATGGTTTGGAGGTGTGATTGTTGGAGCTCGGTTGACCAAGTGTCTCGGGGCCAATCACACTGACAGTCAGACTGCTGGAGCTCGGTTGACTTAGTGTCTCGGGGCCAGTCTACTGTCCAAATGGATTAAGTGAACCGATTTGGAATAAGTGAGTCTATATGGCTAGAGTGTTGTTTAACACTGTTTTCGAGGTTGCGACATTCTAAGGTTCTATTTGATCCTTCATAAACTGTGGTTTTCAATAAAAATATATAAAATGAATTTCTTGCATCTGCGTGTATTTGCCTGTATATATACATATTATATATACTTTTGACTGTGTGCATTGGCATTTAGTATGCATGTATATATACTATAGTAATTCACTCAGTGAGGTCTGACTCCCCTCTGTTGACTAATTTTTTTCAGGAGAGTCATCATCTTCAGACCTCAGTAGCAAGCCTGTACGCCAAATTTCTTCCGCCCTGACTTCTTTATGTAAACTGCTTATCTGAGTCTTGATTTTTATTTTATTTAGACACTGCAGTAGTCATTAAATTATTAAAGAGATGCTGTATTATATTTGAACTGAATTTGAATTAAAAGAGTTTATATATATGGGATGAGGATTTGATTTAAATCCAATTGATGCAAATGTTATTATTATATTTATGATTTTTATTTCCGCTGTATTATATATTGTTATTATTACTATTTCATGTTTTATTTTATTTTGTTAGGCTTGTTACGGATTTCGGATTCGAAAGAATTTCCGTTCCCTAGCGCCGGTCATGGCCCCTGTTTTGGGTCGTGACATAAATATATATTTTAGTCGAAAATATTATTAAATAATATGTTTCATATAATTTTGGTATAATATATGGCGATAAAATAATTTTAGTGATTTTATATAATTTTTGAGAAAATAATTAGCATTATGTGATTTTTGATTTTATAGGTTAATTATGAGTTTTTGTTGAAATTGTGGTTAAATTATATGTTTAAATGATTTTGACCTAATAATTGGTAATAAAATGATTTTTACAAATTATTTACTATATTCAACTAATTAATACTAATTTTTGAAATTATAGGTTAATTATGGATTTTTGTTAAAAATATTGTTAAATATTATATTTTAAATGATTTTATGATTATATAGAGTATTAAAATGATTTTCATAAATTATTTGTATTT
Source organism: Mallotus nudiflorus (assembly GCA_947683625.1). Lineage (NCBI taxonomy): Eukaryota > Viridiplantae > Streptophyta > Magnoliopsida > Malpighiales > Euphorbiaceae > Mallotus > Mallotus nudiflorus. Next base: position 632,283 of record CANTUR010000124.1, read on the forward strand.
TTTTAACCAATTAACATTAATTTTTGAAAATTATATTCATATATATATATATATATATATATTATTTACTATTTTGGTGATAAAAATGGGTTTTTAACTAGTTTTATTATATCATTAAACTATTTAAGTAGTTAATTGTGAATTTAACTATTTTACGTCAATTATTTGAGAAATTTAGTTTTTATTAATATTGTATAATATTTGAGATTTTATTAGTTAATTTGTGATAATTTTGGAATATTATGTAAATAATACATGAATTTATTATTTTGAGCTTAAATTGGTATTTTATTATTTTTATGATGTTAAATTGTAATTTTAATAATTATTTACGATTTATGTTAATTTAATAGTAAAATGGGAATTTTATTCCATTTATGAATTTTATTACCAAATATTATTTAAAAATTAGAATTTTATGTTTTAGTTGGAAAATAAAGGTTTTTTTAATATTTTTATGGATTTTTTATGATTTTTATGATTTTATTGTTTAATATTGTTGGTTTGTAATTTGTGAACCTCGGTTGAGGATTTGTGGAGTGTGGGATCTCAACCCGAGGTGTTGTGCTTTGTGATTTTAGAAGTGTATTTTCTGTGCAGGATCAACCCTACTTTTGTAGAGAGACATCCGTTTTACAAAGGAGACTCTACCGAATTTTTTATAGATTTCTCATAAAACTTGACAACCAGTCTGAGTCTAGTTTTGGAATTTTGATTGAGTCTTTCTATAGTAATCCTAGAAGCGTAAAGTTAGAAGTTTATTTTGATTGTTATTATTATTTTATTTTTCTAGTTGCACCGAGACCGAGGCCTATCATACTAGGCCCGTCCAGTCTGTCTCGTGGAGCGCAAATCAGTGAGTTACTATACTATATTTATATGATTGCATTTAGGATGCATGACTTAGGACCTTTCATTTTCATTATATGTTTTAAAAGTAATTTAATTTATAACATGATTTGGTATATTTTCGATTTATTTTTAGTATATTTTGATATATATGTTTGCATATTTTCAATATACATTTAGTATATCTTTGGTATATTTAGGGTTTATTTTGATATATGCACGTTATATAATTAGGTATATTTTTAGTATATTTTTTATATATTTTAAAATAAATACATGTTATATTTTCCATATATATACTTAAAATGTTTTAGTATATTATTGATTTATAATTGGTATATTTTTATGGTTGATTTTGAATTTATTTAGCATATATATACTTGAAATATGCTTAGTTTATTTTAGGTATATTTCTTGTATATATATGGTTTATTTTGTTATTATGAATGTTGTTATGCATTATTTATTTTCCATATTTATGTTTAATTTTAAATGAAGGATATCAATAGAACGTGCTACCTAGTGGGTAGCAATACGACCGAGTACGTACCGGTGTGTTAGATTTTAGGGTTTATTTCCTAACTTATTTAAGGTGACATTTGATTGATTATTTATTGAAATTTATGAGATTGAGTAGTGTGATTGTGGGAACTCAGTTGACCTAGTGTCTTGGGGCCAATCACACTGACAGTCAGATTGCTGGAGCTCGGTATGGAATAAGTGAATTGATTTGGAATTAATTGAGTTTGTATGGCTAGAGTGATGTTTTTGTTTGAGGTTGCGATTAAATAGAATTCTATTTGATCCTTCATGTATTTAAATAAATGTTTTATGCATTTATTATATATATAAAAGCAGAGTTTGGCATTTGTGTGAAATGTGTATGTGTATATATATATATATACAAATGCCTGGTTGTATATGGTTTAGATTGCATGTATATATATTATAATAATTTACTTAGTGATGTCTGACCACCCTCAATTATTATTTTCAGGAGATCTTTTATTGTTAGACCTTAGTAGTATAGCTCTTTGCCAGTGTTCTTCCGTCCTGGCTATTTTATGTAAATGTGTATTTAAACTTTGATGTGTATGCTAGTGTCATGATCCAAACCGGAAGTCATGACTAGCGCTAAGGAATGGGAATTCTTTCGAATCCGGAACCCATAGCAAGCCATAAAAATAAAAGCACATGCAGTAACTCAATAAAAAGTATGACTGAATTAAAATTTTTCAAATTATATATAAATATAAATACTCAATATCCTTTCATAAATAAAAAATGTTCATACAATATACTGGATACAAAGTATCAAAAATAAAACAAAACTATACCAATACAATAACTACTGCAGTTTCTAGAATACAAATCAGAGTTTAAATATAAATATTACATAATCTAACCGGGCCAAAAGAACACCGACGAAGAGCTCTTCTACTAAGGTCTGACAATATAATATCTCCTAAAAAAAAATAATTGAGGGGGGTCAGACCTCACTAAGTGAATTATTATAATATATATACATGCAATATAAACCATAACAGTCAGACATCCGTATATATAACATATACATATACACGCATTTCACACAAATGACAAACTTTGCTTTTATATATATAATAAATGCAGAAAACGTTTATTTTAATACATGAAGGATCAAATAGAACCCTATTTAATTGTAACCTCAATAAACAATATCACTCTAGGCATACATGCTCACTTAATTCCAAATCAATTCACTTATTCCATTTGGATAGTAGACTGGCCCTGAGACACTAAGTCAACCAAGCTCCAGTAGTTTGACTATCAGTATGATTGGCCCCGAGACACTAGGTCAACTGAACTCCAATAATCACACTACTTAGTCATATCAATCTCAAATCAATCAATCAAATCATTATTTCCTCAAATAAGTTAGTAATTCAACCCTACAATCTATCGCACCGATACGTACTCAGTCCTAGTGCTGCCCACTAGGTAGCACGTTCTATCAATATCCTTCATTTAAAACCAAACATTTATATGGAAAAATAAATGATGCATATAACGATCATATTAACAAAATAAACTATATATATACCAGAAATATACTTAAAATAAACTAAGTATATTTCAAGTATATATATGCTAAATAAATTCAAAATCAACCATAAAATATGCCAAATATATACCAATAATATACTAAAACATGCTAAGTCTATATCGAAGATAAAACATGCATTTATTTTGAAATATATCAAAAATATACTAAAAATATACCTAATTACATAACATGCATATATCAAAAATAAACCCTAAATATACCAAAGATATACTAAATGTATATTGAAAATATGCAAACATATATATCAAAATATACTAAAAATAAACCGAAAATACCAAATCATATTATGAATTAAATTACTTTTAAGACATATAATGAAAATGAAAAATCCTAAGTCATGCATCCTATATGCAATGCATATATATATATATATATATATATATATATAATAACTCACTGATTTGCGCTCCACGAGATAGACTTGACGGGCCTAGTCCCATAGGCCTCAGTTTCGGCGCAACTAGAAAATAAATAATAATATAATATTAGAATATATTCTAACTTTACGCTTCTAGGATTACTATAGAAAGATTCAATCAAAATTCCAAAACTAGACTTGGACTGGTTGTCATGTTTTACGAGATATCTACCGAAAATTCAGCAGAGTCTCCTTTGTAAAATGGACTTCTCCCTACAAAAGTAGGGTCGATCCTGCATAGAAAATACACTTCTAAAATCACAAAACACAACACCTCGGGTTGGGACCCCAAACTCCACAAATCCCCAATCGAGGTTCACAAATTACAAACCAACAATATTAAATAATAAAATAATAAATAAATCATCAAAAATCCATAAAATATTAAAAACCTTTATTTTCCAACTAAAACATAAAATTCTAATTTTAAAATAATATTTGATAATAAAATTCATAAATGGAATAAAATTCCTATTTTACAATTAAATTAACATAAATTGCAAATAATTATTAAAATCACAATTTAACATCATAAAATAATAAAATACCCATTTAAACTCAAAATAATAAATAAATTTATTATTTACATAATATTCCAAATTATTACAAATTAACTAATAAAATCTTAAATATTGTACAATATTAATAAAAACCAATTTTTCAAATAATTAACCTAAAATGGTTAAAATCATAATTAACTATGTAAATAGTTTAATTATATAATAAAATTAGTTTAAAACCCATTTTTATCACCAAAATAGTAAATAATATATATTTGAATATAATTTTCAAAAATTAATATTATTTAGTTAAAATATTAATTAATTTGTAAAAATCATTTTAATACCAATTATTATTTCAAAATCATTTAAAACATATAATTTAACCATAATTTCAACAAAAACTCATAATTAACCTATATAATAAAAAATGGCATAATACTAACTAATTCCTCAAAAATTTATATAAATTCACAAAAATAATTTTATTAACATATATTATACCAAAATTATCTAAAACATATAATTAAATGTCACGACCCAAAACAGGGGCCATGACCGGCGCTAGGGAACAGGAATTCTTTCGAATCCGGAACCCGTAGCAAGCCTAAAAATAAAATAAAAATGCAATAATAACCATAAAAATATAATATGCAGCGGAAAATAAAATCATAAATATTACAATATCATCCATATCAACTGGATATAATTCAAAACTCATCACATCGCATATATAATCTCATAAATGTATAATCTTTATACAAATCCAGTTTTATTATAATACATCTCTTTAAAACAAATACATAAAATCCAATACTTTAATTCACATCTACTGCAGTGTCTAGAAAAAATAAATAAGACTCAAGTAGACAATTTACATAAAGAAGCCGGGGCGGAAGAAATCCGGCGTATCGACCTGCTACTGAGGTCTGAGGAAGTTGACTCTCCTGAAAAATAGTCAACGGAGGGGAGTCAGACCTCACTGAGTGAATTACTATAGTATATATACATACACTCTAAGTGATAATGCATACAGTCAACAGTATATGAGTAATATGTATATATACAGGCAAGTTCATACAGATGCAGAAAAATCATTTTATATATTTTGTCTGAAAATCAACTTTTATGAAGGATCACATAGAACCCTAGAATATCGCAACCTCAGAAAAATAGTGTTAAACAACACTCTAGCCATACAGGCTCACTGATTCCAAATATATCCACTTAATCCATATGGACAGTAGACTGGCCCCGAGACACTAAGTCAACCGAGCTCCAGCAGTCTGACTGCCAGTGTGATTGGTCCCGAGACACTTGGTCAACCGAGCTCCAGCAATCACACCCAAACCACATCTCACATATCTCAATAATCATAATCAAATCGATATCCACAAATAAGTTAGTAATATAGCCTAAACACTATAGGCGTACCGGTACGTACTCGGTCCTAGTGCTGCCCACTAGGTAGCACGTTCTATTGATATCCTTCATTCTTAAATATAAAACATTCATTCACAAAAAATAAATGATGCATGAATTTAAATAAATCAACAATATAAACCATATATATACCGAAAATATACCAAACATAAACCAGGTATATTTTGAGTATATATATGTCAAATAAATCCAATCAAATCATGAATTAAACTAAAAATATATTTAAAAACATTTTAAATATATTTTATTAATAAAACATGTATATAATTTATTATATACGAAAAATATACCAAAAATATACTTGAATATAAATCATGTTATTTATGCATATTTAGTCAAAATAAAACATGCATTTTCTAAATCATGCATCCTAAGCATATATATATAATATAGTAACTCACCTAATGCGCTCCACGAGACGGGTCCAACGGGCCTGGTCCACTAACCCTCGGTCTTGGCGCAACTAAACAAGAAATAATTAATCGACATCAGAATAACCCTAACAGAAATCCTAGAATTAAATCTAGAGTATTCAACACAGAATCGGAAATTAGGGTTCGACTGGATATCACGTTTTACGAGAATTCTACCGGAAATTCGGCAGAACCTCCCCTGTAAAACGGACATCTCTCTACTCAAAAGAGTAGAGCCAACCCTGCAAAGAAAATACACTTCAAAAATAAACACCACAATCACTCACAACCCCTCGGTCGGACTCCAGACTACAATCTGTCGACCGGGGTCCACAAACACAGAATATATATTCAAATATACCAAAAATATCCTTAAATCATAAAATACATTTCATACGTAGAAATTACATAATAAATCTTGAAACACTATAAAAATCGATTAAAACTCATTTTATTAGAAAAACCGTATATTATATATATAATTGAAAATAATTCCCGGAAAATAGTTTTAATTAGTTAAAAATACTAAATGTTTTGTAGAAATCATTTTTATACCTTAAATAAATATTAAAACCAATTAAATTACATTTTTAGACAATTTAGGGTAAAATTACCAAAATACCCCTATATATATATATATATACCTAAATTACTTCAAAAATTCACCAAAAATCATACAATTATCCAAAATTAATTTTCTCAACATATTTATCAATAATATCAATAATTAAACTCAATTAACCAATTAAATTCAATTTAAAACACAATTAACTTAATTTTACAAAATCACATAAACTTCAATAATTAAAAATAAATACTTAGAAATTAATAAAAATTCCAAATAAATTCCTATAATTCATTTCAACACCTAATTTAACCATAAACTCCAATTTCATAATTTAAATAATTAATTTCCGAAAATTAGAAAATAATATTAAAATATTCAAAAATACCCAAAAATCCAAAAAACCTCCAAAAATTCTGTAAAAATTCATACATGAAGATTAAACTACCAGGAACAACATTTGTGAAGGAAGTTTCCATGAATCATCCAAATCGAAGCTCAAAAAAAATCGAAAACCAAAAGTGGCCGAAATATTCAAATCAAAACCTAAGCAATTCTAGACCATTTTAGCTCAAACCAAAGCTAGAATAACACTCACCGGAGCTCAAGGAGAAGATAGAGACCGGCGGTGTCAAAAACGGTGGCCGGAGGAGGGAGAAACGACGGTGAGAAGATTGGTGGTGGCGTCGGGCACCCACGGGAAGAAGAAGAAGAAGAAGAAGAAGAAAAAGAAAAAGAAAGAAAAAGGAAAGAGAAAGAAAAAGAAAAAGAAAGAAAAAGGAAAAGGAAAAAGAAAAAAAAAAAGAAAAAGAAAAAGAATAAAATAAATTAAAATAATTAAATATTAATAAATAAATAATAATAAAATAATAAATTTTTAATAATTTAATAATAAATAAAATAATCAAATAATAATAAATAAATAATAAAATATTAGGGTAATAATAAACCCTAATTAAATAAATATACACACACAGGCTTTATTTAATAATTTAAAAATATGTATGAGTTCATGCAAACCCGTAAATACATTTAAAATAATTAATAATACATTGTTTACGTGAAAATTTCCCCGAAAATGAAAGTCCCGGGAAAATTTTACGTAAGACACTGAAAATAATAGACAGTAATTAAAATAGGTTTAAAATACATATCAACTCATAAAAATATCGTAAAAAATACAGAAATCATTGACTCTGCATATCCCGGTACTGTGTAAAAATATTTAAAAAAACACGGGATATTACAGTCTTCCCCCCTTACAAGAATTCGTCCCCGAATTCTAAAAAAAAAAGATCAAGAAGGAAAGAGATACGGGTAAGAAGCTCGCATCTCAGCTTCAGTCTCCCACGTATGCTCTTCAACTCTGTCGCTACGCCACAAAACCTTGACCATCGGAATCTGCTTCGATCGCAACTGTCGAACTTGATAATCAACGATCGCCACAGGTTCTTCCACAAAAGTCAAATCTTCACTCACTTCCACACTGTCAGGTTGCAACACGTGTGAAGGATCTGAGATATACTTCCTCAACATCGAGATATGAAATATTGGATGCACTTGTGACATACTCGGAGGCAAATCCAACCGATATGCAACAGTGCCAACTCTTTCCAGAATCTCAAACGGTCCAATATATCTCGGTGCTAACTTACCCTTCCTGCCAAATCTCATCACACCCTTCATCGGAGATACTTTCAGAAAAACGAAATCTCCAACCTGAAACTCCACATCTCTGCGCCTAGGATCCGCATAACTCTTCTGTCTGCTAACTGCGGTCTCTAACCTGCGCTTGATCACGGCGACTTTCTCTGCAGCATCTTGAATCATCTCTGGTCCAGTCAAAGCTCTCTCACCAATCTCATCCCAACTCAACGGGGATCTACACTTCCTTCCATACAACGCGTCGTATGGTGCCATGCCAATACTGCTATGGTAGCTGTTATTATATGCAAACTCAACAAGCGACAAATGATCATCCCAGCTACCTCTCAAATCCAAGACACACATCCTCAACATATCTTCCAGTGTCTGGATCGTCCTCTCAGACTGACCATCTGTCTGAGGATGAAAAGCAGTACTGAAATCCAACCTAGTGCCCATCGCTTCCTGCAACTTCTGCCAAAAACGAGAAGTAAACACCGAACCTCTGTCTGACACAATGGACACAGGTACTCCATGAAGGCACACAATATGCTTCACGTACAACTTCGCCAATCTAGCTACAGAATATGTGGCTTTCACAGGCAAGAAATGTGCAGACTTCGTCAATCTGTCTACAATCACCCAGATGGAATCGTATCCATCCTTCGAACGAGGTAAACCGACCACAAAATCCATAGCTATCCTTTCCCACTTCCACTCGGGAATAGGAAGAGGCTGAAGCTTCCCAGAAGGCTTCTGATGTTCGGCTTTCACTTGCTGACATGTCAAGCACTTAGCAACATAATCAGCAACATCCTTCTTCAATCCATCCCACCAGTATAAATCTCTGATACTGTGGTACATCTTAGTAACACCAGGATGAACGCTGTAGGCTGTAGAATGTGCTTCCTCTAGGATCTCTTCTCTCAAATCATCCACATCAGGAACACACAATCTACCACTGATCCACAACACACCATCATCATCGAGTGTGAAATCAGTGAACTTCCCTGCTCTGACATTCTCTGCAAGCTCTTCTAGAATAGGATCTCGGCTCTGAGCTGCTTTAATCCTATCCCTCAGTACAGATCGTACTTTAAACTGAGCTAACAGTCCACCTGATCTACTGATCTTCGTCATCAGACCTTGATCCGCCATCAGATGCAATTCCTGGATCAATGGTCTCCTCTCCACACCGATGTGAGTAAGACTACCTGAGGACTTCCTACTCAAGGCATCTGCTACCACATTAGCCTTACCCGGATGGTAAAGAATCTCGCAATCATAATCCTTCAACAGTTCCAACCATCTTCTCTGCCTCAAATTCAAATCTCGCTGCTGGAAAATGTACTTAAGGCTCTTGTGATCAGTAAATATCTCACAAGTCACCCCGTACAAATAATGTCTCCAAATCTTCAGAGCAAAGATCACTGCAGCCATCTCCAGATCATGTGTAGGATAATTCTGCTCATGCTTCTTCAACTGCCTCGAAGCATAGGCTATCACCCTTCCATTCTGCATCAACACACAACCAAGACCAATTCTAGAGGCATCACAGTAAACTGTGAACTTATCCACACTATTAGGCAAAGCTAATACTGGCGCTGTGGTCAACTTCTCCTTTAACAATTGAAAACTATTCTCACAAGCTTCTGACCACTCGAATCTAACATTCTTCTGAGTCAAGCGAGTCATAGGGGCTGCTATCCTGGAAAAATCCTGCACAAACCGCCTATAATACCCGGCTAAACCCAGAAAACTCCGAATCTCAGTAACTGAAGTAGGTCTAGGCCACTCAGATACTGCCTCAACCTTCTGTGGATCAACCTGAATACCTTCTTTAGACACTACGTGTCCAAGAAAAGAAACACTCTCCATCCAGAAATCACACTTCGAGAATTTAGCATAAAGCTGATGATCTCTCAGTGTCTGTAGTACAATCCTCAAGTGATATACATGCTCTTCCATACTCCTCGAATATACCAGTATATCATCAATGAAGACTACTACAAACCGATCCACATACGGTCGGAATACTCTGTTCATCAGGTCCATAAAAGCTGCTGGTGCATTAGTCAAACCAAAAGACATCACCAGAAACTCATAATGACCATATCGAGTGCGGAATGCTGTCTTAGGAATATCAGCTTCACTAATCCGTAGCTGATGATAACCCGACCTCAAGTCAACCTTAGAAAAGAACTGTGCACCCTGGAGCTGATCAAACAAATCATCTATCCTCGGGAGAGGATACTTGTTCTTCACTGTCACCTTGTTCAACTCTCTGTAGTCAATGCACAGTCTCAGGGTACCATCCTTCTTCTTCACAAACAAGACTGGTGCACCCCAAGGAGAAACACTAGGTCTGATAAAACCTTTCTCCAACAACTCTTGCAACTGCTCCTTCAACTCTCTCAACTCTGCAGGAGCCATACGATAGGGTGGCATAGATATAGGAGTAATACCTGGAACCACATCAATACAGAACTCAATCTCTCTATGAGGTGGTAAACCTGGCAACTCCTCGGGAAAAACATCAGGAAACTTACAAGCAACAGGAACATCTGTGAGTGACAACTTCTCCACTGACGTATCCCTGACCAATGCCAAAAACCCCTGACAACCTTTCTTCAACAACTTCCTAGCTGAAATAGCGGAAATAAGATTCTGAGGTGCTGAACTCCTGTCACCAACAAACTTAAATTCTACTTCACCAGGAATTCTGAAAATCACCTCCTTATTCCTGCAATCAACCACGGCAAAGTGCTGGGATAACCAATCCATTCCCAAAATAACATCGAACTCCATCACATCCAACAAAATCAAATCAGCGGGTAATTCTCTATCTCCCACAAGAACTGGACAACCAGAAAGAACAATATCGATGTCCAAGGAATCACTCAGAGGAGTGGCAACAGACAAAGGAAAAGCCATCCTCGAAGCTTGCCAACAAGATTTAGAAGCAAAAATAGGAGAAACAAACGAATGCGTGGCACCCGGATCAAACAAAACCAAAGCATCCAGGTAACAAACAGAAAGAATACCTGCCACGACTGCATTAGATGCCTGAGCATCCTGCTGAGTCAGATGAAAAACTCTGGCCTGGCCTCGACCTCCCTGCTGGCTGGTAGAAGCCTGGCCAACACCTCGGGTACCTCCTCTCGTACCTCTACCACGACTCTACTGTGGAACAAACTGAGTAGAACTCTGATGCTGGGCTGGTGGCAACTGAAATGGCACGGGTGCTGCACTAGCAATCGACTGCTGTGGGAATCGCGGAATCTGCTGCTGCTGATATCCGGGGTAAGGACACGATCTGGCAAAATGTCCTGTCTGCCCGCATCTGAAGCATGTCAACGGTGTCAGATAACACGGTCCCTGATGGACTCTACCACAAGTCTGACAAACATTGGCCGCTGATCCAGAACTACGACCACTGCTGCTGCTCGAAGCACCTGACCCAAATCTAAACGATCTACGCTGACCTCCACGACCATGTCTACTGCTCCGATGCACTCGCTGCTGCTGTCTCTGACTCTACTGAGTCGAACCTCGCTGCTGACTACTCGAGCCAACATGAAAACTCGAATACGGAGTAGCCTGCGATCCACTCGACTGAACTCCCAACTGGTAATAATCAGGCATCGCTCCCTGCCTAACTAACCTCAGCTCAATCTCCTTAGCTAGCTCAATCACAGACTCGAGAGTAAGACCTGCTGTAGGCATACCAGCAAAAGCTGAACCCAAACCAGTAACATACGTAGTAACAGCGAAATACTGATCTCGCATCAGATCCTCAGCATATCTACCCAGACGAAGAAACTCTCGGGTATACTCCTCTACAGATCGATCTCCACGAGAAATACTGGTCAGACGAAGACGATAGCTCAAACGAAGAGGCTCTGGACAAAATCTCCTCATGAATCGCTCTCGAAACTGAGCCCATGTCATCGTCATCATATAGGGCTGGATCATCTGAATAAACCAATCCAAAGTTGGTCCCTCGACAGACAACTCAACGATCATGATCCTCTGGTACTCAGTATGAGCAGTCCGAGTCCTAGTCTCAATCGCATGCAGAAAATCTAAAGGATCAGAAGTACCATCAAAAGCAATCCTGCCAACTCTGGCATAGAACAAAGCTGCCTCAGGGTCAGACATACCCTGCTGATAGGCAGGCTGAACAGGCTGAACAACTGGAGGAACAGGAACATCAAACTCAGGCTCAACAGGCTCCTCGTCCTGTAACTCTCTCTGCCTACGGCGACCTGCCGCTCCTCGAGGTCTACCCCTGCCACGACCTCTACGTCTAACTGGCTGCTCAGGAGGTAAAACCTCGTCCTGAAAAGACTCATCATCCACGGCCTCAACGACCGGTGGAGCGACACGCGCTCGCCTCCTCATTCTGAAAAGACAAACGGAAAGATTCAGACAAAACAGACAACGGAGGAATAACGCTGAAAACTACAGCAAGGAATACTCATCAAGACATACTCGAACCTAATACACTGCAGTAGTCCAACAGAAAACACAACTTTAAAACTAGGGCCACAACTCACAAAACTAAGCCCTGACACAGAACTCCATTCTGATACGAACTTCGCTCTGATACCAACTTTGTCACGACCCAAAACAGGGGCCATGACCGGCGCTAGGGAACGGGAATTCTTTCGAATCCGGAACCCGTAGCAAGCCTAAAAATAAAATAAAAATGCAATAATAACCATAAAAATATAATATGCAGCGGAAAATAAAATCATAAATATTACAATATCATCCATATCAACTGGATATAATTCAAAACTCATCACATCGCATATATAATCTCATAAATGTATAATCTTTATACAAATCCAGTTTTATTATAATACATCTCTTTAAAACAAATACATAAAATCCAATACTTTAATTCACATCTACTGCAGTGTCTAGAAAAAATAAATAAGACTCAAGTAGACAATTTACATAAAGAAGCCGGGGCGGAAGAAATCCGGCGTATCGACCTGCTACTGAGGTCTGAGGAAGTTGACTCTCCTGAAAAATAGTCAACGGAGGGGAGTCAGACCTCACTGAGTGAATTACTATAGTATATATACATACACTCTAAGTGATAATGCATACAGTCAACAGTATATGAGTAATATGTATATATACAGGCAAGTTCATACAGATGCAGAAAAATCATTTTATATATTTTGTCTGAAAATCAACTTTTATGAAGGATCACATAGAACCCTAGAATATCGCAACCTCAGAAAAATAGTGTTAAACAACACTCTAGCCATACAGGCTCACTGATTCCAAATATATCCACTTAATCCATATGGACAGTAGACTGGCCCCGAGACACTAAGTCAACCGAGCTCCAGCAGTCTGACTGCCAGTGTGATTGGCCCCGAGACACTTGGTCAACCGAGCTCCAGCAATCACACCCAAACCACATCTCACATATCTCAATAATCATAATCAAATCGATATCCACAAATAAGTTAGTAATATAGCCTAAACACTATAGGCGTACCGGTACGTACTCGGTCCTAGTGCTGCCCACTAGGTAGCACGTTCTATTGATATCCTTCATTCTTAAATATAAAACATTCATTCACAAAAAATAAATGATGCATGAATTTAAATAAATCAACAATATAAACCATATATATACCGAAAATATACCAAACATAAACCAGGTATATTTTGAGTATATATATGTCAAATAAATCCAATCAAATCATGAATTAAACTAAAAATATATTTAAAAACATTTTAAATATATTTTATTAATAAAACATGTATATAATTTATTATATACGAAAAATATACCAAAAATATACTTGAATATAAATCATGTTATTTATGCATATTTAGTCAAAATAAAACATGCATTTTCTAAATCATGCATCCTAAGCATATATATATAATATAGTAACTCACCTAATGCGCTCCACGAGACGGGTCCGACGGGCCTGGTCCACTAACCCTCGGTCTCGGCGCAACTAAACAAGAAATAATTAATCGACATCAGAATAACCCTAACAGAAATCCTAGAATTAAATCTAGAGTATTCAACACAGAATCGGAAATTAGGGTTCGACTGGATATCACGTTTTACGAGAATTCTACCGGAAATTCGGCAGAACCTCCCCTGTAAAACGGACATCTCTCTACTCAAAAGAGTAGAGCCAACCCTGCAAAGAAAATACACTTCAAAAATAAACACCACAATCACTCACAACCCCTCGGTCGGACTCCAGACTACAATCTGTCGACCGGGGTCCACAAACACAGAATATATATTCAAATATACCAAAAATATCCTTAAATCATAAAAATACATTTCATACGTAGAAATTACATAATAAATCTTGAAACACTATAAAAATCGATTAAAACTCATTTTATTAGAAAAACCGTATATTATATATATAATTGAAAATAATTCCCGGAAAATAGTTTTAATTAGTTAAAAATACTAAATATTTTGTAGAAATCATTTTTATACCTTAAATAAATATTAAAACCAATTAAATTACATTTTTAGACAATTTAGGGTAAAATTACCAAAATACCCCTATATATATATATATACCTAAATTACTTCAAAAATTCACCAAAAATCATACAATTATCCAAAATTAATTTTCTCAACATATTTATCAATAATATCAATAATTAAACTCAATTAACCAATTAAATTCAATTTAAAACACAATTAACTTAATTTTACAAAATCACATAAACTTCAATAATTAAAAATAAATACTTAGAAATTCATAAAAATTCCAAATAAATTCCTATAATTCATTTCAACACCTAATTTAACCGTAAACTCCAATTTCATAATTTAAATAATTAATTTCCGAAAATTAGAAAATAATATTAAAATATTCAAAAATACCCAAAAATCCAAACAACCTCCAAAAATTCTGTAAAAATTCATACATGAAGATTAAACTACCAGGAACAACATTTGTGAAGGAAGTTTCCATGAATCATCCAAATCGAAGCTCAAAAAAAATCGAAAACCAAAAGTGGCCGAAATATTCAAATCAAAACCTAAGCAATTCTAGACCATTTTAGCTCAAACCAAAGCTAGAATAACACTCACCGGAGCTCAAGGAGAAGATAGAGACCGGCGGTGTCGAAAACGGTGGCCGGAGGAGGGAGAAACGACGGTGAGAAGATTGGTGGTGGCGTCGGGCACCCACGGGAAGAAGAAGAAGAAGAAGAAGAAGAAGAAGAAGAAAAAGAAAAAGAAAGAAAAAGGAAAGAGAAAGAAAAAGAAAAAGAAAGAAAAAGGAAAAGAAAAAAGAAAAAAAAAAGAAAAAGAAAAAGAATAAAATAAATTAAAATAATTAAATATTAATAAATAAATAATAATAAAATAATAAATTTTTAATAATTTAATAATAAATAAAATAATCAAATAATAATAAATAAATAATAAAATATTAGGGTAATAATAAACCCTAATTAAATAAATATACACACACAGGCTTTATTTAATAATTTAAAAATATGTATGAGTTCATGCAAACCCGTAAATACATTTAAAATAATTAATAATACATTGTTTACGTGAAAATTTCCCCGAAAATGAAAGTCCCGGGAAAATTTTACGTAAGACACTGAAAATAATAGACAGTAATTAAAATAGGTTTAAAATACATATCAACTCATAAAAATATCGTATAAAATACAGAAATCATTGACTCTGCATATCCCGGTACTGTGTAAAAATATTTAAAAAAACACGGGATATTACAGTCTTCCCCCCTTACAAGAATTCGTCCCCGAATTCTAAAAAAAAAAGATCAAGAAGGAAAGAGATACGGGTAAGAAGCTCGCATCTCAGCTTCAGTCTCCCACGTATGCTCTTCAACTCTGTCGCTACGCCACAAAACCTTGACCATCGGAATCTGCTTCGATCGCAACTGTCGAACTTGATAATCAACGATCGCCACAGGTTCTTCCACAAAAGTCAAATCTTCACTCACTTCCACACTGTCAGGTTGCAACACGTGTGAAGGATCTGAGATATACTTCCTCAACATCGAGATATGAAATATTGGATGCACTTGTGACATACTCGGAGGCAAATCCAACCGATATGCAACAGTGCCAACTCTTTCCAGAATCTCAAACGGTCCAATATATCTCGGTGCTAACTTACCCTTCCTGCCAAATCTCATCACACCCTTCATCGGAGATACTTTCAGAAAAACGAAATCTCCAACCTGAAACTCCACATCTCTGCGCCTAGGATCCGCATAACTCTTCTGTCTGCTAACTGCGGTCTCTAACCTGCGCTTGATCATGGCGACTTTCTCTGCAGCATCTTGAATCATCTCTGGTCCAGTCAAAGCTCTCTCACCAATCTCATCCCAACTCAACGGGGATCTACACTTCCTTCCATACAACGCGTCGTATGGTGCCATGCCAATACTGCTATGGTAGCTGTTATTATATGCAAACTCAACAAGCGACAAATGATCATCCCAGCTACCTCTCAAATCCAAGACACACATCCTCAACATATCTTCCAGTGTCTGGATCGTCCTCTCAGACTGACCATCTGTCTGAGGATGAAAAGCAGTACTGAAATCCAACCTAGTGCCCATCGCTTCCTGCAACTTCTGCCAAAAACGAGAAGTAAACACCGAACCTCTGTCTGACACAATGGACACAGGTACTCCATGAAGGCACACAATATGCTTCACGTACAACTTCGCCAATCTAGCTACAGAATATGTGGCTTTCACAGGCAAGAAATGTGCAGACTTCGTCAATCTGTCTACAATCACCCAGATGGAATCGTATCCATCCTTCGAACGAGGTAAACCGACCACAAAATCCATAGCTATCCTTTCCCACTTCCACTCGGGAATAGGAAGAGGCTGAAGCTTCCCAGAAGGCTTCTGATGTTCGGCTTTCACTTGCTGACATGTCAAGCACTTAGCAACATAATCAGCAACATCCTTCTTCAATCCATCCCACCAGTATAAATCTCTGATACTGTGGTACATCTTAGTAACACCAGGATGAACGCTGTAGGCTGTAGAATGTGCTTCCTCTAGGATCTCTTCTCTCAAATCATCCACATCAGGAACACACAATCTACCACTGATCCACAACACACCATCATCATCGAGTGTGAAATCAGTGAACTTCCCTGCTCTGACATTCTCTGCAAGCTCTTCTAGAATAGGATCTCGGCTCTGAGCTGCTTTAATCCTATCCCTCAGTACAGATCGTACTTTAAACTGAGCTAACAGTCCACCTGATCTACTGATCTTCGTCATCAGACCTTGATCCACCATCAGATGCAATTCCTGGATCAATGGTCTCCTCTCCACACCGATGTGAGTAAGACTACCTGAGGACTTCCTACTCAAGGCATCTGCTACCACATTAGCCTTACCCGGATGGTAAAGAATCTCGCAATCATAATCCTTCAACAGTTCCAACCATCTTCTCTGCCTCAAATTCAAATCTCGCTGCTGGAAAATGTACTTAAGGCTCTTGTGATCAGTAAATATCTCACAAGTCACCCCGTACAAATAATGTCTCCAAATCTTCAGAGCAAAGATCACTGCAGCCATCTCCAGATCATGTGTAGGATAATTCTGCTCATGCTTCTTCAACTGCCTCGAAGCATAGGCTATCACCCTTCCATTCTGCATCAACACACAACCAAGACCAATTCTAGAGGCATCACAGTAAACTGTGAACTTATCCACACTATTAGGCAAAGCTAATACTGGCGCTGTGGTCAACTTCTCCTTTAACAATTGAAAACTATTCTCACAAGCTTCTGACCACTCGAATCTAACATTCTTCTGAGTCAAGCGAGTCATAGGGGCTGCTATCCTGGAAAAATCCTGCACAAACCGCCTATAATACCCGGCTAAACCCAGAAAACTCCGAATCTCAGTAACTGAAGTAGGTCTAGGCCACTCAGATACTGCCTCAACCTTCTGTGGATCAACCTGAATACCTTCTTTAGACACTACGTGTCCAAGAAAAGAAACACTCTCCATCCAGAAATCACACTTCGAGAATTTAGCATAAAGCTGATGATCTCTCAGTGTCTGTAGTACAATCCTCAAGTGATATACATGCTCTTCCATACTCCTCGAATATACCAGTATATCATCAATGAAGACTACTACAAACCGATCCACATACGGTCGGAATACTCTGTTCATCAGGTCCATAAAAGCTGCTGGTGCATTAGTCAAACCAAAAGACATCACCAGAAACTCATAATGACCATATCGAGTGCGGAATGCTGTCTTAGGAATATCAGCTTCACTAATCCGTAGCTGATGATAACCCGACCTCAAGTCAACCTTAGAAAAGAACTGTGCACCCTGGAGCTGATCAAACAAATCATCTATCCTCGGGAGAGGATACTTGTTCTTCACTGTCACCTTGTTCAACTCTCTGTAGTCAATGCACAGTCTCAGGGTACCATCCTTCTTCTTCACAAACAAGACTGGTGCACCCCAAGGAGAAACACTAGGTCTGATAAAACCTTTCTCCAACAACTCTTGCAACTGCTCCTTCAACTCTCTCAACTCTGCAGGAGCCATACGATAGGGTGGCATAGATATAGGAGTAATACCTGGAACCACATCAATACAGAACTCAATCTCTCTATGAGGTGGTAAACCTGGCAACTCCTCGGGAAAAACATCAGGAAACTTACAAGCAACAGGAACATCTGTGAGTGACAACTTCTCCACTGACGTATCCCTGACCAATGCCAAAAACCCCTGACAACCTTTCTTCAACAACTTCCTAGCTGAAATAGTGGAAATAAGATTCTGAGGTGCTGAACTCCTGTCACCAACAAACTTAAATTCTACTTCACCAGGAATTCTGAAAATCACCTCCTTATTCCTGCAATCAACCACGGCAAAGTGCTGGGATAACCAATCCATTCCCAAAATAACATCGAACTCCATCACATCCAACAAAATCAAATCAGCGGGTAATTCTCTATCTCCCACAAGAACTGGACAACCAGAAAGAACAATATCGATGTCCAAGGAATCACTCAGAGGAGTGGCAACAGACAAAGGAAAAGCCATCCTCGAAGCTTGCCAACAAGATTTAGAAGCAAAAATAGGAGAAACAAACGAATGCGTGGCACCCGGATCAAACAAAACCAAAGCATCCAGGTAACAAACAGAAAGAATACCTGCCATGACTGCATTAGATGCCTGAGCATCCTGCTGAGTCAGATGAAAAACTCTGGCCTGGCCTCGACCTCCCTGCTGGCTGGTAGAAGCCTGGCCAACACCTCGGGTACCTCCTCTCGTACCTCTACCACGACTCTACTGTGGAACAAACTGAGTAGAACTCTGATGCTGGGCTGGTGGCAACTGAAATGGCACGGGTGCTGCACTAGCAATCGACTGCTGTGGGAATCGCGGAATCTGCTGCTGCTGATATCCGGGGTAAGGACACGATCTGGCAAAATGTCCTGTCTGCCCGCATCTGAAGCATGTCAACGGTGTCAGATAACACGGTCCCTGATGGACTCTACCACAAGTCTGACAAACATTGGCCGCTGATCCAGAACTACGACCACTGCTGCTGCTCGAAGCACCTGACCCAAATCTAAACGATCTACGCTGACCTCCACGACCATGTCTACTGCTCCGATGCACTCGCTGCTGCTGTCTCTGACTCTGCTGAGTCGAACCTCGCTGCTGACTACTCGAGCCAACATGAAAACTCGAATACGGAGTAGCCTGCGATCCACTCGACTGAACTCCCAACTGGTAATAATCAGGCATCGCTCCCTGCCTAACTAACCTCAGCTCAATCTCCTTAGCTAGCTCAATCACAGACTCGAGAGTAAGACCTGCTGTAGGCATACCAGCAAAAGCTGAACCCAAACCAGTAACATACGTAGTAACAGCGAAATACTGATCTCGCATCAGATCCTCAGCATATCTACCCAGACGAAGAAACTCTCGGGTATACTCCTCTACAGATCGATCTCCACGAGAAATACTGGTCAGACGAAGACGATAGCTCAAACGAAGAGGCTCTGGACAAAATCTCCTCATGAATCGCTCTCGAAACTGAGCCCATGTCATCGTCATCATATAGGGCTGGATCATCTGAATAAACCAATCCAAAGTTGGTCCCTCGACAGACAACTCAACGATCATGATCCTCTGGTACTCGGTATGAGCAGTCCGAGTCCTAGTCTCAATCGCATGCAGAAAATCTAAAGGATCAGAAGTACCATCAAAAGCAATCCTGCCAACTCTGGCATAGAACAAAGCTGCCTCAGGGTCAGACATACCCTGCTGATAGGCAGGCTGAACAGGCTGAACAACTGGAGGAACAGGAACATCAAACTCAGGCTCAACAGGCTCCTCGTCCTGTAACTCTCTCTGCCTACGGCGACCTGCCGCTCCTCGAGGTCTACCCCTGCCACGACCTCTACGTCTAACTGGCTGCTCAGGAGGTAAAACCTCGTCCTGAAAAGACTCATCATCCACGGCCTCAACGACCGGTGGAGCGACACGCGCTCGCCTCCTCATTCTGAAAAGACAAACGGAAAGATTCAGACAAAACAGACAACGGAGGAATAACGCTGAAAACTACAGCAAGGAATACTCATCAAGACATACTCGAACCTAATACACTGCAGTAGTCCAACAGAAAACACAACTTTAAAACTAGGGCCACAACTCACAAAACTAAGCCCTGACACAGAACTCCATTCTGATACGAACTTCGCTCTGATACCAACTTTGTCACGACCCAAAACAGGGGCCATGACCGGCGCTAGGGAACGGGAATTCTTTCGAATCCGGAACCCGTAGCAAGCCTAAAAATAAAATAAAAATGCAATAATAACCATAAAAATATAATATGCAGCGGAAAATAAAATCATAAATATTACAATATCATCCATATCAACTGGATATAATTCAAAACTCATCACATCGCATATATAATCTCATAAATGTATAATCTTTATACAAATCCAGTTTTATTATAATACATCTCTTTAAAACAAATACATAAAATCCAATACTTTAATTCACATCTACTGCAGTGTCTAGAAAAAATAAATAAGACTCAAGTAGACAATTTACATAAAGAAGCCGGGGCGGAAGAAATCCGGCGTATCGACCTGCTACTGAGGTCTGAGGAAGTTGACTCTCCTGAAAAATAGTCAACGGAGGGGAGTCAGACCTCACTGAGTGAATTACTATAGTATATATACATACACTCTAAGTGATAATGCATACAGTCAACAGTATATGAGTAATATGTATATATACAGGCAAGTTCATACAGATGCAGAAAAATCATTTTATATATTTTGTCTGAAAATCAACTTTTATGAAGGATCACATAGAACCCTAGAATATCGCAACCTCAGAAAAATAGTGTTAAACAACACTCTAGCCATACAGGCTCACTGATTCCAAATATATCCACTTAATCCATATGGACAGTAGACTGGCCCCGAGACACTAAGTCAACCGAGCTCCAGCAGTCTGACTGCCAGTGTGATTGGCCCCGAGACACTTGGTCAACCGAGCTCCAGCAATCACACCCAAACCACATCTCACATATCTCAATAATCATAATCAAATCGATATCCACAAATAAGTTAGTAATATAGCCTAAACACTATAGGCGTACCGGTACGTACTCGGTCCTAGTGCTGCCCACTAGGTAGCACGTTCTATTGATATCCTTCATTCTTAAATATAAAACATTCATTCACAAAAAATAAATGATGCATGAATTTAAATAAATCAACAATATAAACCATATATATACCGAAAATATACCAAACATAAACCAGGTATATTTTGAGTATATATATGTCAAATAAATCCAATCAAATCATGAATTAAACTAAAAATATATTTAAAAACATTTTAAATATATTTTATTAATAAAACATGTATATAATTTATTATATACGAAAAATATACCAAAAATATACTTGAATATAAATCATGTTATTTATGCATATTTAGTCAAAATAAAACATGCATTTTCTAAATCATGCATCCTAAGCATATATATATAATATAGTAACTCACCTAATGCGCTCCACGAGACGGGTCCGACGGGCCTGGTCCACTAACCCTCGGTCTCGGCGCAACTAAACAAGAAATAATTAATCGACATCAGAATAACCCTAACAGAAATCCTAGAATTAAATCTAGAGTATTCAACACAGAATCGGAAATTAGGGTTCGACTGGATATCACGTTTTACGAGAATTCTACCGGAAATTCGGCAGAACCTCCCCTGTAAAACGGACATCTCTCTACTCAAAAGAGTAGAGCCAACCCTGCAAAGAAAATACACTTCAAAAATAAACACCACAATCACTCACAACCCCTCGGTCGGACTCCAGACTACAATCTGTCGACCGGGGTCCACAAACACAGAATATATATTCAAATATACCAAAAATATCCTTAAATCATAAAAATACATTTCATACGTAGAAATTACATAATAAATCTTGAAACACTATAAAAATCGATTAAAACTCATTTTATTAGAAAAACCGTATATTATATATATAATTGAAAATAATTCCCGGAAAATAGTTTTAATTAGTTAAAAATACTAAATATTTTGTAGAAATCATTTTTATACCTTAAATAAATATTAAAACCAATTAAATTACATTTTTAGACAATTTAGGGTAAAATTACCAAAATACCCCTATATATATATATATACCTAAATTACTTCAAAAATTCACCAAAAATCATACAATTATCCAAAATTAATTTTCTCAACATATTTATCAATAATATCAATAATTAAACTCAATTAACCAATTAAATTCAATTTAAAACACAATTAACTTAATTTTACAAAATCACATAAACTTCAATAATTAAAAATAAATACTTAGAAATTCATAAAAATTCCAAATAAATTCCTATAATTCATTTCAACACCTAATTTAACCGTAAACTCCAATTTCATAATTTAAATAATTAATTTCCGAAAATTAGAAAATAATATTAAAATATTCAAAAATACCCAAAAATCCAAACAACCTCCAAAAATTCTGTAAAAATTCATACATGAAGATTAAACTACCAGGAACAACATTTGTGAAGGAAGTTTCCATGAATCATCCAAATCGAAGCTCAAAAAAAATCGAAAACCAAAAGTGGCCGAAATATTCAAATCAAAACCTAAGCAATTCTAGACCATTTTAGCTCAAACCAAAGCTAGAATAACACTCACCGGAGCTCAAGGAGAAGATAGAGACCGGCGGTGTCGAAAACGGTGGCCGGAGGAGGGAGAAACGACGGTGAGAAGATTGGTGGTGGCGTCGGGCACCCACGGGAAGAAGAAGAAGAAGAAGAAGAAGAAGAAGAAGAAAAAGAAAAAGAAAGAAAAAGGAAAGAGAAAGAAAAAGAAAAAGAAAGAAAAAGGAAAAGAAAAAAGAAAAAAAAAAGAAAAAGAAAAAGAATAAAATAAATTAAAATAATTAAATATTAATAAATAAATAATAATAAAATAATAAATTTTTAATAATTTAATAATAAATAAAATAATCAAATAATAATAAATAAATAATAAAATATTAGGGTAATAATAAACCCTAATTAAATAAATATACACACACAGGCTTTATTTAATAATTTAAAAATATGTATGAGTTCATGCAAACCCGTAAATACATTTAAAATAATTAATAATACATTGTTTACGTGAAAATTTCCCCGAAAATGAAAGTCCCGGGAAAATTTTACGTAAGACACTGAAAATAATAGACAGTAATTAAAATAGGTTTAAAATACATATCAACTCATAAAAATATCGTATAAAATACAGAAATCATTGACTCTGCATATCCCGGTACTGTGTAAAAATATTTAAAAAAACACGGGATATTACAGTCTTCCCCCCTTACAAGAATTCGTCCCCGAATTCTAAAAAAAAAAGATCAAGAAGGAAAGAGATACGGGTAAGAAGCTCGCATCTCAGCTTCAGTCTCCCACGTATGCTCTTCAACTCTGTCGCTACGCCACAAAACCTTGACCATCGGAATCTGCTTCGATCGCAACTGTCGAACTTGATAATCAACGATCGCCACAGGTTCTTCCACAAAAGTCAAATCTTCACTCACTTCCACACTGTCAGGTTGCAACACGTGTGAAGGATCTGAGATATACTTCCTCAACATCGAGATATGAAATATTGGATGCACTTGTGACATACTCGGAGGCAAATCCAACCGATATGCAACAGTGCCAACTCTTTCCAGAATCTCAAACGGTCCAATATATCTCGGTGCTAACTTACCCTTCCTGCCAAATCTCATCACACCCTTCATCGGAGATACTTTCAGAAAAACGAAATCTCCAACCTGAAACTCCACATCTCTGCGCCTAGGATCCGCATAACTCTTCTGTCTGCTAACTGCGGTCTCTAACCTGCGCTTGATCACGGCGACTTTCTCTGCAGCATCTTGAATCATCTCTGGTCCAGTCAAAGCTCTCTCACCAATCTCATCCCAACTCAACGGGGATCTACACTTCCTTCCATACAACGCGTCGTATGGTGCCATGCCAATACTGCTATGGTAGCTGTTATTATATGCAAACTCAACAAGCGACAAATGATCATCCCAGCTACCTCTCAAATCCAAGACACACATCCTCAACATATCTTCCAGTGTCTGGATCGTCCTCTCAGACTGACCATCTGTCTGAGGATGAAAAGCAGTACTGAAATCCAACCTAGTGCCCATCGCTTCCTGCAACTTCTGCCAAAAACGAGAAGTAAACACCGAACCTCTGTCTGACACAATGGACACAGGTACTCCATGAAGGCACACAATATGCTTCACGTACAACTTCGCCAATCTAGCTACAGAATATGTGGCTTTCACAGGCAAGAAATGTGCAGACTTCGTCAATCTGTCTACAATCACCCAGATGGAATCGTATCCATCCTTCGAACGAGGTAAACCGACCACAAAATCCATAGCTATCCTTTCCCACTTCCACTCGGGAATAGGAAGAGGCTGAAGCTTCCCAGAAGGCTTCTGATGTTCGGCTTTCACTTGCTGACATGTCAAGCACTTAGCAACATAATCAGCAACATCCTTCTTCAATCCATCCCACCAGTATAAATCTCTGATACTGTGGTACATCTTAGTAACACCAGGATGAACGCTGTAGGCTGTAGAATGTGCTTCCTCTAGGATCTCTTCTCTCAAATCATCCACATCAGGAACACACAATCTACCACTGATCCACAACACACCATCATCATCGAGTGTGAAATCAGTGAACTTCCCTGCTCTGACATTCTCTGCAAGCTCTTCTAGAATAGGATCTCGGCTCTGAGCTGCTTTAATCCTATCCCTCAGTACAGATCGTACTTTAAACTGAGCTAACAGTCCACCTGATCTACTGATCTTCGTCATCAGACCTTGATCCACCATCAGATGCAATTCCTGGATCAATGGTCTCCTCTCCACACCGATGTGAGTAAGACTACCTGAGGACTTCCTACTCAAGGCATCTGCTACCACATTAGCCTTACCCGGATGGTAAAGAATCTCGCAATCATAATCCTTCAACAGTTCCAACCATCTTCTCTGCCTCAAATTCAAATCTCGCTGCTGGAAAATGTACTTAAGGCTCTTGTGATCAGTAAATATCTCACAAGTCACCCCGTACAAATAATGTCTCCAAATCTTCAGAGCAAAGATCACTGCAGCCATCTCCAGATCATGTGTAGGATAATTCTGCTCATGCTTCTTCAACTGCCTCGAAGCATAGGCTATCACCCTTCCATTCTGCATCAACACACAACCAAGACCAATTCTAGAGGCATCACAGTAAACTGTGAACTTATCCACACTATTAGGCAAAGCTAATACTGGCGCTGTGGTCAACTTCTCCTTTAACAATTGAAAACTATTCTCACAAGCTTCTGACCACTCGAATCTAACATTCTTCTGAGTCAAGCGAGTCATAGGGGCTGCTATCCTGGAAAAATCCTGCACAAACCGCCTATAATACCCGGCTAAACCCAGAAAACTCCGAATCTCAGTAACTGAAGTAGGTCTAGGCCACTCAGATACTGCCTCAACCTTCTGTGGATCAACCTGAATACCTTCTTTAGACACTACGTGTCCAAGAAAAGAAACACTCTCCATCCAGAAATCACACTTCGAGAATTTAGCATAAAGCTGATGATCTCTCAGTGTCTGTAGTACAATCCTCAAGTGATATACATGCTCTTCCATACTCCTCGAATATACCAGTATATCATCAATGAAGACTACTACAAACCGATCCACATACGGTCGGAATACTCTGTTCATCAGGTCCATAAAAGCTGCTGGTGCATTAGTCAAACCAAAAGACATCACCAGAAACTCATAATGACCATATCGAGTGCGGAATGCTGTCTTAGGAATATCAGCTTCACTAATCCGTAGCTGATGATAACCCGACCTCAAGTCAACCTTAGAAAAGAACTGTGCACCCTGGAGCTGATCAAACAAATCATCTATCCTCGGGAGAGGATACTTGTTCTTCACTGTCACCTTGTTCAACTCTCTGTAGTCAATGCACAGTCTCAGGGTACCATCCTTCTTCTTCACAAACAAGACTGGTGCACCCCAAGGAGAAACACTAGGTCTGATAAAACCTTTCTCCAACAACTCTTGCAACTGCTCCTTCAACTCTCTCAACTCTGCAGGAGCCATACGATAGGGTGGCATAGATATAGGAGTAATACCTGGAACCACATCAATACAGAACTCAATCTCTCTATGAGGTGGTAAACCTGGCAACTCCTCGGGAAAAACATCAGGAAACTTACAAGCAACAGGAACATCTGTGAGTGACAACTTCTCCACTGACGTATCCCTGACCAATGCCAAAAACCCCTGACAACCTTTCTTCAACAACTTCCTAGCTGAAATAGCGGAAATAAGATTCTGAGGTGCTGAACTCCTGTCACCAACAAACTTAAATTCTACTTCACCAGGAATTCTGAAAATCACCTCCTTATTCCTGCAATCAACCACGGCAAAGTGCTGGGATAACCAATCCATTCCCAAAATAACATCGAACTCCATCACATCCAACAAAATCAAATCAGCGGGTAATTCTCTATCTCCCACAAGAACTGGACAACCAGAAAGAACAATATCGATGTCCAAGGAATCACTCAGAGGAGTGGCAACAGACAAAGGAAAAGCCATCCTCGAAGCTTGCCAACAAGATTTAGAAGCAAAAATAGGAGAAACAAACGAATGCGTGGCACCCGGATCAAACAAAACCAAAGCATCCAGGTAACAAACAGAAAGAATACCTGCCACGACTGCATTAGATGCCTGAGCATCCTGCTGAGTCAGATGAAAAACTCTGGCCTGGCCTCGACCTCCCTGCTGGCTGGTAGAAGCCTGGCCAACACCTCGGGTACCTCCTCTCGTACCTCTACCACGACTCTACTGTGGAACAAACTGAGTAGAACTCTGATGCTGGGCTGGTGGCAACTGAAATGGCACGGGTGCTGCACTAGCAATCGACTGCTGTGGGAATCGCGGAATCTGCTGCTGCTGATATCCGGGGTAAGGACACGATCTGGCAAAATGTCCTGTCTGCCCGCATCTGAAGCATGTCAACGGTGTCAGATAACACGGTCCCTGATGGACTCTACCACAAGTCTGACAAACATTGGCCGCTGATCCAGAACTACGACCACTGCTGCTGCTCGAAGCACCTGACCCAAATCTAAACGATCTACGCTGACCTCCACGACCATGTCTACTGCTCCGATGCACTCGCTGCTGCTGTCTCTGACTCTGCTGAGTCGAACCTCGCTGCTGACTACTCGAGCCAACATGAAAACTCGAATACGGAGTAGCCTGCGATCCACTCGACTGAACTCCCAACTGGTAATAATCAGGCATCGCTCCCTGCCTAACTAACCTCAGCTCAATCTCCTTAGCTAGCTCAATCACAGACTCGAGAGTAAGACCTGCTGTAGGCATACCAGCAAAAGCTGAACCCAAACCAGTAACATACGTAGTAACAGCGAAATACTGATCTCGCATCAGATCCTCAGCATATCTACCCAGACGAAGAAACTCTCGGGTATACTCCTCTACAGATCGATCTCCACGAGAAATACTGGTCAGACGAAGACGATAGCTCAAACGAAGAGGCTCTGGACAAAATCTCCTCATGAATCGCTCTCGAAACTGAGCCCATGTCATCGTCATCATATAGGGCTGGATCATCTGAATAAACCAATCCAAAGTTGGTCCCTCGACAGACAACTCAACGATCATGATCCTCTGGTACTCGGTATGAGCAGTCCGAGTCCTAGTCTCAATCGCATGCAGAAAATCTAAAGGATCAGAAGTACCATCAAAAGCAATCCTGCCAACTCTGGCATAGAACAAAGCTGCCTCAGGGTCAGACATACCCTGCTGATAGGCAGGCTGAACAGGCTGAACAACTGGAGGAACAGGAACATCAAACTCAGGCTCAACAGGCTCCTCGTCCTGTAACTCTCTCTGCCTACGGCGACCTGCCGCTCCTCGAGGTCTACCCCTGCCACGACCTCTACGTCTAACTGGCTGCTCAGGAGGTAAAACCTCGTCCTGAAAAGACTCATCATCCACGGCCTCAACGACCGGTGGAGCGACACGCGCTCGCCTCCTCATTCTGAAAAGACAAACGGAAAGATTCAGACAAAACAGACAACGGAGGAATAACGCTGAAAACTACAGCAAGGAATACTCATCAAGACATACTCGAACCTAATACACTGCAGTAGTCCAACAGAAAACACAACTTTAAAACTAGGGCCACAACTCACAAAACTAAGCCCTGACACAGAACTCCATTCTGATACGAACTTCGCTCTGATACCAACTTTGTCACGACCCAAAACAGGGGCCATGACCGGCGCTAGGGAACGGGAATTCTTTCGAATCCGGAACCCGTAGCAAGCCTAAAAATAAAATAAAAATGCAATAATAACCATAAAAATATAATATGCAGCGGAAAATAAAATCATAAATATTACAATATCATCCATATCAACTGGATATAATTCAAAACTCATCACATCGCATATATAATCTCATAAATGTATAATCTTTATACAAATCCAGTTTTATTATAATACATCTCTTTAAAACAAATACATAAAATCCAATACTTTAATTCACATCTACTGCAGTGTCTAGAAAAAATAAATAAGACTCAAGTAGACAATTTACATAAAGAAGCCGGGGCGGAAGAAATCCGGCGTATCGACCTGCTACTGAGGTCTGAGGAAGTTGACTCTCCTGAAAAATAGTCAACGGAGGGGAGTCAGACCTCACTGAGTGAATTACTATAGTATATATACATACACTCTAAGTGATAATGCATACAGTCAACAGTATATGAGTAATATGTATATATACAGGCAAGTTCATACAGATGCAGAAAAATCATTTTATATATTTTGTCTGAAAATCAACTTTTATGAAGGATCACATAGAACCCTAGAATATCGCAACCTCAGAAAAATAGTGTTAAACAACACTCTAGCCATACAGGCTCACTGATTCCAAATATATCCACTTAATCCATATGGACAGTAGACTGGCCCCGAGACACTAAGTCAACCGAGCTCCAGCAGTCTGACTGCCAGTGTGATTGGCCCCGAGACACTTGGTCAACCGAGCTCCAGCAATCACACCCAAACCACATCTCACATATCTCAATAATCATAATCAAATCGATATCCACAAATAAGTTAGTAATATAGCCTAAACACTATAGGCGTACCGGTACGTACTCGGTCCTAGTGCTGCCCACTAGGTAGCACGTTCTATTGATATCCTTCATTCTTAAATATAAAACATTCATTCACAAAAAATAAATGATGCATGAATTTAAATAAATCAACAATATAAACCATATATATACCGAAAATATACCAAACATAAACCAGGTATATTTTGAGTATATATATGTCAAATAAATCCAATCAAATCATGAATTAAACTAAAAATATATTTAAAAACATTTTAAATATATTTTATTAATAAAACATGTATATAATTTATTATATACGAAAAATATACCAAAAATATACTTGAATATAAATCATGTTATTTATGCATATTTAGTCAAAATAAAACATGCATTTTCTAAATCATGCATCCTAAGCATATATATATAATATAGTAACTCACCTAATGCGCTCCACGAGACGGGTCCGACGGGCCTGGTCCACTAACCCTCGGTCTCGGCGCAACTAAACAAGAAATAATTAATCGACATCAGAATAACCCTAACAGAAATCCTAGAATTAAATCTAGAGTATTCAACACAGAATCGGAAATTAGGGTTCGACTGGATATCACGTTTTACGAGAATTCTACCGGAAATTCGGCAGAACCTCCCCTGTAAAACGGACATCTCTCTACTCAAAAGAGTAGAGCCAACCCTGCAAAGAAAATACACTTCAAAAATAAACACCACAATCACTCACAACCCCTCGGTCGGACTCCAGACTACAATCTGTCGACCGGGGTCCACAAACACAGAATATATATTCAAATATACCAAAAATATCCTTAAATCATAAAAATACATTTCATACGTAGAAATTACATAATAAATCTTGAAACACTATAAAAATCGATTAAAACTCATTTTATTAGAAAAACCGTATATTATATATATAATTGAAAATAATTCCCGGAAAATAGTTTTAATTAGTTAAAAATACTAAATATTTTGTAGAAATCATTTTTATACCTTAAATAAATATTAAAACCAATTAAATTACATTTTTAGACAATTTAGGGTAAAATTACCAAAATACCCCTATATATATATATATACCTAAATTACTTCAAAAATTCACCAAAAATCATACAATTATCCAAAATTAATTTTCTCAACATATTTATCAATAATATCAATAATTAAACTCAATTAACCAATTAAATTCAATTTAAAACACAATTAACTTAATTTTACAAAATCACATAAACTTCAATAATTAAAAATAAATACTTAGAAATTCATAAAAATTCCAAATAAATTCCTATAATTCATTTCAACACCTAATTTAACCGTAAACTCCAATTTCATAATTTAAATAATTAATTTCCGAAAATTAGAAAATAATATTAAAATATTCAAAAATACCCAAAAATCCAAACAACCTCCAAAAATTCTGTAAAAATTCATACATGAAGATTAAACTACCAGGAACAACATTTGTGAAGGAAGTTTCCATGAATCATCCAAATCAAAGCTCAAAAAAAATCGAAAACCAAAAGTGGCCGAAATATTCAAATCAAAACCTAAGCAATTCTAGACCATTTTAGCTCAAACCAAAGCTAGAATAACACTCACCGGAGCTCAAGGAGAAGATAGAGACCGGCGGTGTCGAAAACGGTGGCCGGAGGAGGGAGAAACGACGGTGAGAAGATTGGTGGTGGCGTCGGGCACCCACGGGAAGAAGAAGAAGAAGAAGAAGAAGAAGAAAAAGAAAAAGAAAGAAAAAGGAAAGAGAAAGAAAAAGAAAAAGAAAGAAAAAGGAAAAGAAAAAAGAAAAAAAAAAGAAAAAGAAAAAGAATAAAATAAATTAAAATAATTAAATATTAATAAATAAATAATAATAAAATAATAAATTTTTAATAATTTAATAATAAATAAAATAATCAAATAATAATAAATAAATAATAAAATATTAGGGTAATAATAAACCCTAATTAAATAAATATACACACACAGGCTTTATTTAATAATTTAAAAATATGTATGAGTTCATGCAAACCCGTAAATACATTTAAAATAATTAATAATACATTGTTTACGTGAAAATTTCCCCGAAAATGAAAGTCCCGGGAAAATTTTACGTAAGACACTGAAAATAATAGACAGTAATTAAAATAGGTTTAAAATACATATCAACTCATAAAAATATCGTATAAAATACAGAAATCATTGACTCTGCATATCCCGGTACTGTGTAAAAATATTTAAAAAAACACGGGATATTACAGTCTTCCCCCCTTACAAGAATTCGTCCCCGAATTCTAAAAAAAAAAGATCAAGAAGGAAAGAGATACGGGTAAGAAGCTCGCATCTCAGCTTCAGTCTCCCACGTATGCTCTTCAACTCTGTCGCTACGCCACAAAACCTTGACCATCGGAATCTGCTTCGATCGCAACTGTCGAACTTGATAATCAACGATCGCCACAGGTTCTTCCACAAAAGTCAAATCTTCACTCACTTCCACACTGTCAGGTTGCAACACGTGTGAAGGATCTGAGATATACTTCCTCAACATCGAGATATGAAATATTGGATGCACTTGTGACATACTCGGAGGCAAATCCAACCGATATGCAACAGTGCCAACTCTTTCCAGAATCTCAAACGGTCCAATATATCTCGGTGCTAACTTACCCTTCCTGCCAAATCTCATCACACCCTTCATCGGAGATACTTTCAGAAAAACGAAATCTCCAACCTGAAACTCCACATCTCTGCGCCTAGGATCCGCATAACTCTTCTGTCTGCTAACTGCGGTCTCTAACCTGCGCTTGATCACGACGACTTTCTCTGCAGCATCTTGAATCATCTCTGGTCCAGTCAAAGCTCTCTCACCAATCTCATCCCAACTCAACGGGGATCTACACTTCCTTCCATACAACGCGTCGTATGGTGCCATGCCAATACTGCTATGGTAGCTGTTATTATATGCAAACTCAACAAGCGACAAATGATCATCCCAGCTACCTCTCAAATCCAAGACACACATCCTCAACATATCTTCCAGTGTCTGGATCGTCCTCTCAGACTGACCATCTGTCTGAGGATGAAAAGCAGTACTGAAATCCAACCTAGTGCCCATCGCTTCCTGCAACTTCTGCCAAAAACGAGAAGTAAACACCGAACCTCTGTCTGACACAATGGACACAGGTACTCCATGAAGGCACACAATATGCTTCACGTACAACTTCGCCAATCTAGCTACAGAATATGTGGCTTTCACAGGCAAGAAATGTGCAGACTTCGTCAATCTGTCTACAATCACCCAGATGGAATCGTATCCATCCTTCGAACGAGGTAAACCGACCACAAAATCCATAGCTATCCTTTCCCACTTCCACTCGGGAATAGGAAGAGGCTGAAGCTTCCCAGAAGGCTTCTGATGTTCGGCTTTCACTTGCTGACATGTCAAGCACTTAGCAACATAATCAGCAACATCCTTCTTCAATCCATCCCACCAGTATAAATCTCTGATACTGTGGTACATCTTAGTAACACCAGGATGAACGCTGTAGGCTGTAGAATGTGCTTCCTCTAGGATCTCTTCTCTCAAATCATCCACATCAGGAACACACAATCTACCACTGATCCACAACACACCATCATCATCGAGTGTGAAATCAGTGAACTTCCCTGCTCTGACATTCTCTGCAAGCTCTTCTAGAATAGGATCTCGGCTCTGAGCTGCTTTAATCCTATCCCTCAGTACAGATCGTACTTTAAACTGAGCTAACAGTCCACCTGATCTACTGATCTTCGTCATCAGACCTTGATCCACCATCAGATGCAATTCCTGGATCAATGGTCTCCTCTCCACACCGATGTGAGTAAGACTACCTGAGGACTTCCTACTCAAGGCATCTGCTACCACATTAGCCTTACCCGGATGGTAAAGAATCTCGCAATCATAATCCTTCAACAGTTCCAACCATCTTCTCTGCCTCAAATTCAAATCTCGCTGCTGGAAAATGTACTTAAGGCTCTTGTGATCAGTAAATATCTCACAAGTCACCCCGTACAAATAATGTCTCCAAATCTTCAGAGCAAAGATCACTGCAGCCATCTCCAGATCATGTGTAGGATAATTCTGCTCATGCTTCTTCAACTGCCTCGAAGCATAGGCTATCACCCTTCCATTCTGCATCAACACACAACCAAGACCAATTCTAGAGGCATCACAGTAAACTGTGAACTTATCCACACTATTAGGCAAAGCTAATACTGGCGCTGTGGTCAACTTCTCCTTTAACAATTGAAAACTATTCTCACAAGCTTCTGACCACTCGAATCTAACATTCTTCTGAGTCAAGCGAGTCATAGGGGCTGCTATCCTGGAAAAATCCTGCACAAACCGCCTATAATACCCGGCTAAACCCAGAAAACTCCGAATCTCAGTAACTGAAGTAGGTCTAGGCCACTCAGATACTGCCTCAACCTTCTGTGGATCAACCTGAATACCTTCTTTAGACACTACGTGTCCAAGAAAAGAAACACTCTCCATCCAGAAATCACACTTCGAGAATTTAGCATAAAGCTGATGATCTCTCAGTGTCTGTAGTACAATCCTCAAGTGATATACATGCTCTTCCATACTCCTCGAATATACCAGTATATCATCAATGAAGACTACTACAAACCGATCCACATACGGTCGGAATACTCTGTTCATCAGGTCCATAAAAGCTGCTGGTGCATTAGTCAAACCAAAAGACATCACCAGAAACTCATAATGACCATATCGAGTGCGGAATGCTGTCTTAGGAATATCAGCTTCACTAATCCGTAGCTGATGATAACCCGACCTCAAGTCAACCTTAGAAAAGAACTGTGCACCCTGGAGCTGATCAAACAAATCATCTATCCTCGGGAGAGGATACTTGTTCTTCACTGTCACCTTGTTCAACTCTCTGTAGTCAATGCACAGTCTCAGGGTACCATCCTTCTTCTTCACAAACAAGACTGGTGCACCCCAAGGAGAAACACTAGGTCTGATAAAACCTTTCTCCAACAACTCTTGCAACTGCTCCTTCAACTCTCTCAACTCTGCAGGAGCCATACGATAGGGTGGCATAGATATAGGAGTAATACCTGGAACCACATCAATACAGAACTCAATCTCTCTATGAGGTGGTAAACCTGGCAACTCCTCGGGAAAAACATCAGGAAACTTACAAGCAACAGGAACATCTGTGAGTGACAACTTCTCCACTGACGTATCCCTGACCAATGCCAAAAACCCCTGACAACCTTTCTTCAACAACTTCCTAGCTGAAATAGCGGAAATAAGATTCTGAGGTGCTGAACTCCTGTCACCAACAAACTTAAATTCTACTTCACCAGGAATTCTGAAAATCACCTCCTTATTCCTGCAATCAACCACGGCAAAGTGCTGGGATAACCAATCCATTCCCAAAATAACATCGAACTCCATCACATCCAACAAAATCAAATCAGCGGGTAATTCTCTATCTCCCACAAGAACTGGACAACCAGAAAGAACAATATCGATGTCCAAGGAATCACTCAGAGGAGTGGCAACAGACAAAGGAAAAGCCATCCTCGAAGCTTGCCAACAAGATTTAGAAGCAAAAATAGGAGAAACAAACGAATGCGTGGCACCCGGATCAAACAAAACCAAAGCATCCAGGTAACAAACAGAAAGAATACCTGCCACGACTGCATTAGATGCCTGAGCATCCTGCTGAGTCAGATGAAAAACTCTGGCCTGGCCTCGACCTCCCTGCTGGCTGGTAGAAGCCTGGCCAACACCTCGGGTACCTCCTCTCGTACCTCTACCACGACTCTACTGTGGAACAAACTGAGTAGAACTCTGATGCTGGGCTGGTGGCAACTGAAATGGCACGGGTGCTGCACTAGCAATCGACTGCTGTGGGAATCGCGGAATCTGCTGCTGCTGATATCCGGGGTAAGGACACGATCTGGCAAAATGTCCTGTCTGCCCGCATCTGAAGCATGTCAACGGTGTCAGATAACACGGTCCCTGATGGACTCTACCACAAGTCTGACAAACATTGGCCGCTGATCCAGAACTACGACCACTGCTGCTGCTCGAAGCACCTGACCCAAATCTAAACGATCTACGCTGACCTCCACGACCATGTCTACTGCTCCGATGCACTCGCTGCTGCTGTCTCTGACTCTGCTGAGTCGAACCTCGCTGCTGACTACTCGAGCCAACATGAAAACTCGAATACGGAGTAGCCTGCGATCCACTCGACTGAACTCCCAACTGGTAATAATCAGGCATCGCTCCCTGCCTAACTAACCTCAGCTCAATCTCCTTAGCTAGCTCAATCACAGACTCGAGAGTAAGACCTGCTGTAGGCATACCAGCAAAAGCTGAACCCAAACCAGTAACATACGTAGTAACAGCGAAATACTGATCTCGCATCAGATCCTCAGCATATCTACCCAGACGAAGAAACTCTCGGGTATACTCCTCTACAGATCGATCTCCACGAGAAATACTGGTCAGACGAAGACGATAGCTCAAACGAAGAGGCTCTGGACAAAATCTCCTCATGAATCGCTCTCGAAACTGAGCCCATGTCATCGTCATCATATAGGGCTGGATCATCTGAATAAACCAATCCAAAGTTGGTCCCTCGACAGACAACTCAACGATCATGATCCTCTGGTACTCGGTATGAGCAGTCCGAGTCCTAGTCTCAATCGCATGCAGAAAATCTAAAGGATCAGAAGTACCATCAAAAGCAATCCTGCCAACTCTGGCATAGAACAAAGCTGCCTCAGGGTCAGACATACCCTGCTGATAGGCAGGCTGAACAGGCTGAACAACTGGAGGAACAGGAACATCAAACTCAGGCTCAACAGGCTCCTCGTCCTGTAACTCTCTCTGCCTACGGCGACCTGCCGCTCCTCGAGGTCTACCCCTGCCACGACCTCTACGTCTAACTGGCTGCTCAGGAGGTAAAACCTCGTCCTGAAAAGACTCATCATCCACGGCCTCAACGACCGGTGGAGCGACACGCGCTCGCCTCCTCATTCTGAAAAGACAAACGGAAAGATTCAGACAAAACAGACAACGGAGGAATAACGCTGAAAACTACAGCAAGGAATACTCATCAAGACATACTCGAACCTAATACACTGCAGTAGTCCAACAGAAAACACAACTTTAAAACTAGGGCCACAACTCACAAAACTAAGCCCTGACACAGAACTCCATTCTGATACGAACTTCGCTCTGATACCAACTTTGTCACGACCCAAAACAGGGGCCATGACCGGCGCTAGGGAACGGGAATTCTTTCGAATCCGGAACCCGTAGCAAGCCTAAAAATAAAATAAAAATGCAATAATAACCATAAAAATATAATATGCAGCGGAAAATAAAATCATAAATATTACAATATCATCCATATCAACTGGATATAATTCAAAACTCATCACATCGCATATATAATCTCATAAATGTATAATCTTTATACAAATCCAGTTTTATTATAATACATCTCTTTAAAACAAATACATAAAATCCAATACTTTAATTCACATCTACTGCAGTGTCTAGAAAAAATAAATAAGACTCAAGTAGACAATTTACATAAAGAAGCCGGGGCGGAAGAAATCCGGCGTATCGACCTGCTACTGAGGTCTGAGGAAGTTGACTCTCCTGAAAAATAGTCAACGGAGGGGAGTCAGACCTCACTGAGTGAATTACTATAGTATATATACATACACTCTAAGTGATAATGCATACAGTCAACAGTATATGAGTAATATGTATATATACAGGCAAGTTCATACAGATGCAGAAAAATCATTTTATATATTTTGTCTGAAAATCAACTTTTATGAAGGATCACATAGAACCCTAGAATATCGCAACCTCAGAAAAATAGTGTTAAACAACACTCTAGCCATACAGGCTCACTGATTCCAAATATATCCACTTAATCCATATGGACAGTAGACTGGCCCCGAGACACTAAGTCAACCGAGCTCCAGCAGTCTGACTGCCAGTGTGATTGGCCCCGAGACACTTGGTCAACCGAGCTCCAGCAATCACACCCAAACCACATCTCACATATCTCAATAATCATAATCAAATCGATATCCACAAATAAGTTAGTAATATAGCCTAAACACTATAGGCGTACCGGTACGTACTCGGTCCTAGTGCTGCCCACTAGGTAGCACGTTCTATTGATATCCTTCATTCTTAAATATAAAACATTCATTCACAAAAAATAAATGATGCATGAATTTAAATAAATCAACAATATAAACCATATATATACCGAAAATATACCAAACATAAACCAGGTATATTTTGAGTATATATATGTCAAATAAATCCAATCAAATCATGAATTAAACTAAAAATATATTTAAAAACATTTTAAATATATTTTATTAATAAAACATGTATATAATTTATTATATACGAAAAATATACCAAAAATATACTTGAATATAAATCATGTTATTTATGCATATTTAGTCAAAATAAAACATGCATTTTCTAAATCATGCATCCTAAGCATATATATATAATATAGTAACTCACCTAATGCGCTCCACGAGACGGGTCCGACGGGCCTGGTCCACTAACCCTCGGTCTCGGCGCAACTAAACAAGAAATAATTAATCGACATCAGAATAACCCTAACAGAAATCCTAGAATTAAATCTAGAGTATTCAACACAGAATCGGAAATTAGGGTTCGACTGGATATCACGTTTTACGAGAATTCTACCGGAAATTCGGCAGAACCTCCCCTGTAAAACGGACATCTCTCTACTCAAAAGAGTAGAGCCAACCCTGCAAAGAAAATACACTTCAAAAATAAACACCACAATCACTCACAACCCCTCGGTCGGACTCCAGACTACAATCTGTCGACCGGGGTCCACAAACACAGAATATATATTCAAATATACCAAAAATATCCTTAAATCATAAAAATACATTTCATACGTAGAAATTACATAATAAATCTTGAAACACTATAAAAATCGATTAAAACTCATTTTATTAGAAAAACCGTATATTATATATATAATTGAAAATAATTCCCGGAAAATAGTTTTAATTAGTTAAAAATACTAAATATTTTGTAGAAATCATTTTTATACCTTAAATAAATATTAAAACCAATTAAATTACATTTTTAGACAATTTAGGGTAAAATTACCAAAATACCCCTATATATATATATATACCTAAATTACTTCAAAAATTCACCAAAAATCATACAATTATCCAAAATTAATTTTCTCAACATATTTATCAATAATATCAATAATTAAACTCAATTAACCAATTAAATTCAATTTAAAACACAATTAACTTAATTTTACAAAATCACATAAACTTCAATAATTAAAAATAAATACTTAGAAATTCATAAAAATTCCAAATAAATTCCTATAATTCATTTCAACACCTAATTTAACCGTAAACTCCAATTTCATAATTTAAATAATTAATTTCCGAAAATTAGAAAATAATATTAAAATATTCAAAAATACCCAAAAATCCAAACAACCTCCAAAAATTCTGTAAAAATTCATACATGAAGATTAAACTACCAGGAACAACATTTGTGAAGGAAGTTTCCATGAATCATCCAAATCAAAGCTCAAAAAAAATCGAAAACCAAAAGTGGCCGAAATATTCAAATCAAAACCTAAGCAATTCTAGACCATTTTAGCTCAAACCAAAGCTAGAATAACACTCACCGGAGCTCAAGGAGAAGATAGAGACCGGCGGTGTCGAAAACGGTGGCCGGAGGAGGGAGAAACGACGGTGAGAAGATTGGTGGTGGCGTCGGGCACCCACGGGAAGAAGAAGAAGAAGAAGAAGAAGAAGAAGAAAAAGAAAAAGAAAGAAAAAGGAAAGAGAAAGAAAAAGAAAAAGAAAGAAAAAGGAAAAGAAAAAAGAAAAAAAAAAGAAAAAGAAAAAGAATAAAATAAATTAAAATAATTAAATATTAATAAATAAATAATAATAAAATAATAAATTTTTAATAATTTAATAATAAATAAAATAATCAAATAATAATAAATAAATAATAAAATATTAGGGTAATAATAAACCCTAATTAAATAAATATACACACACAGGCTTTATTTAATAATTTAAAAATATGTATGAGTTCATGCAAACCCGTAAATACATTTAAAATAATTAATAATACATTGTTTACGTGAAAATTTCCCCGAAAATGAAAGTCCCGGGAAAATTTTACGTAAGACACTGAAAATAATAGACAGTAATTAAAATAGGTTTAAAATACATATCAACTCATAAAAATATCGTATAAAATACAGAAATCATTGACTCTGCATATCCCGGTACTGTGTAAAAATATTTAAAAAAACACGGGATATTACAGTCTTCCCCCCTTACAAGAATTCGTCCCCGAATTCTAAAAAAAAAAGATCAAGAAGGAAAGAGATACGGGTAAGAAGCTCGCATCTCAGCTTCAGTCTCCCACGTATGCTCTTCAACTCTGTCGCTACGCCACAAAACCTTGACCATCGGAATCTGCTTCGATCGCAACTGTCGAACTTGATAATCAACGATCGCCACAGGTTCTTCCACAAAAGTCAAATCTTCACTCACTTCCACACTGTCAGGTTGCAACACGTGTGAAGGATCTGAGATATACTTCCTCAACATCGAGATATGAAATATTGGATGCACTTGTGACATACTCGGAGGCAAATCCAACCGATATGCAACAGTGCCAACTCTTTCCAGAATCTCAAACGGTCCAATATATCTCGGTGCTAACTTACCCTTCCTGCCAAATCTCATCACACCCTTCATCGGAGATACTTTCAGAAAAACGAAATCTCCAACCTGAAACTCCACATCTCTGCGCCTAGGATCCGCATAACTCTTCTGTCTGCTAACTGCGGTCTCTAACCTGCGCTTGATCACGGCGACTTTCTCTGCAGCATCTTGAATCATCTCTGGTCCAGTCAAAGCTCTCTCACCAATCTCATCCCAACTCAACGGGGATCTACACTTCCTTCCATACAACGCGTCGTATGGTGCCATGCCAATACTGCTATGGTAGCTGTTATTATATGCAAACTCAACAAGCGACAAATGATCATCCCAGCTACCTCTCAAATCCAAGACACACATCCTCAACATATCTTCCAGTGTCTGGATCGTCCTCTCAGACTGACCATCTGTCTGAGGATGAAAAGCAGTACTGAAATCCAACCTAGTGCCCATCGCTTCCTGCAACTTCTGCCAAAAACGAGAAGTAAACACCGAACCTCTGTCTGACACAATGGACACAGGTACTCCATGAAGGCACACAATATGCTTCACGTACAACTTCGCCAATCTAGCTACAGAATATGTGGCTTTCACAGGCAAGAAATGTGCAGACTTCGTCAATCTGTCTACAATCACCCAGATGGAATCGTATCCATCCTTCGAACGAGGTAAACCGACCACAAAATCCATAGCTATCCTTTCCCACTTCCACTCGGGAATAGGAAGAGGCTGAAGCTTCCCAGAAGGCTTCTGATGTTCGGCTTTCACTTGCTGACATGTCAAGCACTTAGCAACATAATCAGCAACATCCTTCTTCAATCCATCCCACCAGTATAAATCTCTGATACTGTGGTACATCTTAGTAACACCAGGATGAACGCTGTAGGCTGTAGAATGTGCTTCCTCTAGGATCTCTTCTCTCAAATCATCCACATCAGGAACACACAATCTACCACTGATCCACAACACACCATCATCATCGAGTGTGAAATCAGTGAACTTCCCTGCTCTGACATTCTCTGCAAGCTCTTCTAGAATAGGATCTCGGCTCTGAGCTGCTTTAATCCTATCCCTCAGTACAGATCGTACTTTAAACTGAGCTAACAGTCCACCTGATCTACTGATCTTCGTCATCAGACCTTGATCCACCATCAGATGCAATTCCTGGATCAATGGTCTCCTCTCCACACCGATGTGAGTAAGACTACCTGAGGACTTCCTACTCAAGGCATCTGCTACCACATTAGCCTTACCCGGATGGTAAAGAATCTCGCAATCATAATCCTTCAACAGTTCCAACCATCTTCTCTGCCTCAAATTCAAATCTCGCTGCTGGAAAATGTACTTAAGGCTCTTGTGATCAGTAAATATCTCACAAGTCACCCCGTACAAATAATGTCTCCAAATCTTCAGAGCAAAGATCACTGCAGCCATCTCCAGATCATGTGTAGGATAATTCTGCTCATGCTTCTTCAACTGCCTCGAAGCATAGGCTATCACCCTTCCATTCTGCATCAACACACAACCAAGACCAATTCTAGAGGCATCACAGTAAACTGTGAACTTATCCACACTATTAGGCAAAGCTAATACTGGCGCTGTGGTCAACTTCTCCTTTAACAATTGAAAACTATTCTCACAAGCTTCTGACCACTCGAATCTAACATTCTTCTGAGTCAAGCGAGTCATAGGGGCTGCTATCCTGGAAAAATCCTGCACAAACCGCCTATAATACCCGGCTAAACCCAGAAAACTCCGAATCTCAGTAACTGAAGTAGGTCTAGGCCACTCAGATACTGCCTCAACCTTCTGTGGATCAACCTGAATACCTTCTTTAGACACTACGTGTCCAAGAAAAGAAACACTCTCCATCCAGAAATCACACTTCGAGAATTTAGCATAAAGCTGATGATCTCTCAGTGTCTGTAGTACAATCCTCAAGTGATATACATGCTCTTCCATACTCCTCGAATATACCAGTATATCATCAATGAAGACTACTACAAACCGATCCACATACGGTCGGAATACTCTGTTCATCAGGTCCATAAAAGCTGCTGGTGCATTAGTCAAACCAAAAGACATCACCAGAAACTCATAATGACCATATCGAGTGCGGAATGCTGTCTTAGGAATATCAGCTTCACTAATCCGTAGCTGATGATAACCCGACCTCAAGTCAACCTTAGAAAAGAACTGTGCACCCTGGAGCTGATCAAACAAATCATCTATCCTCGGGAGAGGATACTTGTTCTTCACTGTCACCTTGTTCAACTCTCTGTAGTCAATGCACAGTCTCAGGGTACCATCCTTCTTCTTCACAAACAAGACTGGTGCACCCCAAGGAGAAACACTAGGTCTGATAAAACCTTTCTCCAACAACTCTTGCAACTGCTCCTTCAACTCTCTCAACTCTGCAGGAGCCATACGATAGGGTGGCATAGATATAGGAGTAATACCTGGAACCACATCAATACAGAACTCAATCTCTCTATGAGGTGGTAAACCTGGCAACTCCTCGGGAAAAACATCAGGAAACTTACAAGCAACAGGAACATCTGTGAGTGACAACTTCTCCACTGACGTATCCCTGACCAATGCCAAAAACCCCTGACAACCTTTCTTCAACAACTTCCTAGCTGAAATAGCGGAAATAAGATTCTGAGGTGCTGAACTCCTGTCACCAACAAACTTAAATTCTACTTCACCAGGAATTCTGAAAATCACCTCCTTATTCCTGCAATCAACCACGGCAAAGTGCTGGGATAACCAATCCATTCCCAAAATAACATCGAACTCCATCACATCCAACAAAATCAAATCAGCGGGTAATTCTCTATCTCCCACAAGAACTGGACAACCAGAAAGAACAATATCGATGTCCAAGGAATCACTCAGAGGAGTGGCAACAGACAAAGGAAAAGCCATCCTCGAAGCTTGCCAACAAGATTTAGAAGCAAAAATAGGAGAAACAAACGAATGCGTGGCACCCGGATCAAACAAAACCAAAGCATCCAGGTAACAAACAGAAAGAATACCTGCCACGACTGCATTAGATGCCTGAGCATCCTGCTGAGTCAGATGAAAAACTCTGGCCTGGCCTCGACCTCCCTGCTGGCTGGTAGAAGCCTGGCCAACACCTCGGGTACCTCCTCTCGTACCTCTACCACGACTCTACTGTGGAACAAACTGAGTAGAACTCTGATGCTGGGCTGGTGGCAACTGAAATGGCACGGGTGCTGCACTAGCAATCGACTGCTGTGGGAATCGCGGAATCTGCTGCTGCTGATATCCGGGGTAAGGACACGATCTGGCAAAATGTCCTGTCTGCCCGCATCTGAAGCATGTCAACGGTGTCAGATAACACGGTCCCTGATGGACTCTACCACAAGTCTGACAAACATTGGCCGCTGATCCAGAACTACGACCACTGCTGCTGCTCGAAGCACCTGACCCAAATCTAAACGATCTACGCTGACCTCCACGACCATGTCTACTGCTCCGATGCACTCGCTGCTGCTGTCTCTGACTCTGCTGAGTCGAACCTCGCTGCTGACTACTCGAGCCAACATGAAAACTCGAATACGGAGTAGCCTGCGATCCACTCGACTGAACTCCCAACTGGTAATAATCAGGCATCGCTCCCTGCCTAACTAACCTCAGCTCAATCTCCTTAGCTAGCTCAATCACAGACTCGAGAGTAAGACCTGCTGTAGGCATACCAGCAAAAGCTGAACCCAAACCAGTAACATACGTAGTAACAGCGAAATACTGATCTCGCATCAGATCCTCAGCATATCTACCCAGACGAAGAAACTCTCGGGTATACTCCTCTACAGATCGATCTCCACGAGAAATACTGGTCAGACGAAGACGATAGCTCAAACGAAGAGGCTCTGGACAAAATCTCCTCATGAATCGCTCTCGAAACTGAGCCCATGTCATCGTCATCATATAGGGCTGGATCATCTGAATAAACCAATCCAAAGTTGGTCCCTCGACAGACAACTCAACGATCATGATCCTCTGGTACTCGGTAT
Organism: Mallotus nudiflorus; assembly: GCA_947683625.1. NCBI lineage: Eukaryota > Viridiplantae > Streptophyta > Magnoliopsida > Malpighiales > Euphorbiaceae > Mallotus > Mallotus nudiflorus. The sequence goes on from CANTUR010000124.1 coordinate 676,895, forward strand.
GAGCAGTCCGAGTCCTAGTCTCAATCGCATGCAGAAAATCTAAAGGATCAGAAGTACCATCAAAAGCAATCCTGCCAACTCTGGCATAGAACAAAGCTGCCTCAGGGTCAGACATACCCTGCTGATAGGCAGGCTGAACAGGCTGAACAACTGGAGGAACAGGAACATCAAACTCAGGCTCAACAGGCTCCTCGTCCTGTAACTCTCTCTGCCTACGGCGACCTGCCGCTCCTCGAGGTCTACCCCTGCCACGACCTCTACGTCTAACTGGCTGCTCAGGAGGTAAAACCTCGTCCTGAAAAGACTCATCATCCTCGGCCTCAACGACCGGTGGAGCGACACGTGCTCGCCTCCTCATTCTGAAAAGACAAACGGAAAGATTCAGACAAAACAGAGAACGGAGGAATAACGCTGAAAACTACAGCAAGGAATACTCATCAAGACATACTCGAACCTAATACACTGCAGTAGTCCAACAGAAAACACAACTTTAAAACTAGGGCCACAACTCACAAAACTAAGCCCTGACACAGAACTCCATTCTGATACGAACTTCGCTCTGATACCAACTTTGTCACGACCCAAAACAGGGGCCATGACCGGCGCTAGGGAACGGGAATTCTTTCGAATCCGGAACCCGTAGCAAGCCTAAAAATAAAATAAAAATGCAATAATAACCATAAAAATATAATATGCAGCGGAAAATAAAATCATAAATATTACAATATCATCCATATCAACTGGATATAATTCAAAACTCATCACATCGCATATATAATCTCATAAATGTATAATCTTTATACAAATCCAGTTTTATTATAATACATCTCTTTAAAACAAATACATAAAATCCAATACTTTAATTCACATCTACTGCAGTGTCTAGAAAAAATAAATAAGACTCAAGTAGACAATTTACATAAAGAAGCCGGGGCGGAAGAAATCCGGCGTATCGACCTGCTACTGAGGTCTGAGGAAGTTGACTCTCCTGAAAAATAGTCAACGGAGGGGAGTCAGACCTCACTGAGTGAATTACTATAGTATATATACATACACTCTAAGTGATAATGCATACAGTCAACAGTATATGAGTAATATGTATATATACAGGCAAGTTCATACAGATGCAGAAAAATCATTTTATATATTTTGTCTGAAAATCAACTTTTATGAAGGATCACATAGAACCCTAGAATATCGCAACCTCAGAAAAATAGTGTTAAACAACACTCTAGCCATACAGGCTCACTGATTCCAAATATATCCACTTAATCCATATGGACAGTAGACTGGCCCCGAGACACTAAGTCAACCGAGCTCCAGCAGTCTGACTGCCAGTGTGATTGGCCCCGAGACACTTGGTCAACCGAGCTCCAGCAATCACACCCAAACCACATCTCACATATCTCAATAATCATAATCAAATCGATATCCACAAATAAGTTAGTAATATAGCCTAAACACTATAGGCGTACCGGTACGTACTCGGTCCTAGTGCTGCCCACTAGGTAGCACGTTCTATTGATATCCTTCATTCTTAAATATAAAACATTCATTCACAAAAAATAAATGATGCATGAATTTAAATAAATCAACAATATAAACCATATATATACCGAAAATATACCAAACATAAACCAGGTATATTTTGAGTATATATATGTCAAATAAATCCAATCAAATCATGAATTAAACTAAAAATATATTTAAAAACATTTTAAATATATTTTATTAATAAAACATGTATATAATTTATTATATACGAAAAATATACCAAAAATATACTTGAATATAAATCATGTTATTTATGCATATTTAGTCAAAATAAAACATGCATTTTCTAAATCATGCATCCTAAGCATATATATATAATATAGTAACTCACCTAATGCGCTCCACGAGACGGGTCCGACGGGCCTGGTCCACTAACCCTCGGTCTCGGCGCAACTAAACAAGAAATAATTAATCGACATCAGAATAACCCTAACAGAAATCCTAGAATTAAATCTAGAGTATTCAACACAGAATCGGAAATTAGGGTTCGACTGGATATCACGTTTTACGAGAATTCTACCGGAAATTCGGCAGAACCTCCCCTGTAAAACGGACATCTCTCTACTCAAAAGAGTAGAGCCAACCCTGCAAAGAAAATACACTTCAAAAATAAACACCACAATCACTCACAACCCCTCGGTCGGACTCCAGACTACAATCTGTCGACCGGGGTCCACAAACACAGAATATATATTCAAATATACCAAAAATATCCTTAAATCATAAAAATACATTTCATACGTAGAAATTACATAATAAATCTTGAAACACTATAAAAATCGATTAAAACTCATTTTATTAGAAAAACCGTATATTATATATATAATTGAAAATAATTCCCGGAAAATAGTTTTAATTAGTTAAAAATACTAAATATTTTGTAGAAATCATTTTTATACCTTAAATAAATATTAAAACCAATTAAATTACATTTTTAGACAATTTAGGGTAAAATTACCAAAATACCCCTATATATATATATATACCTAAATTACTTCAAAAATTCACCAAAAATCATACAATTATCCAAAATTAATTTTCTCAACATATTTATCAATAATATCAATAATTAAACTCAATTAACCAATTAAATTCAATTTAAAACACAATTAACTTAATTTTACAAAATCACATAAACTTCAATAATTAAAAATAAATACTTAGAAATTCATAAAAATTCCAAATAAATTCCTATAATTCATTTCAACACCTAATTTAACCGTAAACTCCAATTTCATAATTTAAATAATTAATTTCCGAAAATTAGAAAATAATATTAAAATATTCAAAAATACCCAAAAATCCAAACAACCTCCAAAAATTCTGTAAAAATTCATACATGAAGATTAAACTACCAGGAACAACATTTGTGAAGGAAGTTTCCATGAATCATCCAAATCAAAGCTCAAAAAAAATCGAAAACCAAAAGTGGCCGAAATATTCAAATCAAAACCTAAGCAATTCTAGACCATTTTAGCTCAAACCAAAGCTAGAATAACACTCACCGGAGCTCAAGGAGAAGATAGAGACCGGCGGTGTCGAAAACGGTGGCCGGAGGAGGGAGAAACGACGGTGAGAAGATTGGTGGTGGCGTCGGGCACCCACGGGAAGAAGAAGAAGAAGAAGAAGAAGAAGAAGAAAAAGAAAAAGAAAGAAAAAGGAAAGAGAAAGAAAAAGAAAAAGAAAGAAAAAGGAAAAGAAAAAAGAAAAAAAAAAGAAAAAGAAAAAGAATAAAATAAATTAAAATAATTAAATATTAATAAATAAATAATAATAAAATAATAAATTTTTAATAATTTAATAATAAATAAAATAATCAAATAATAATAAATAAATAATAAAATATTAGGGTAATAATAAACCCTAATTAAATAAATATACACACACAGGCTTTATTTAATAATTTAAAAATATGTATGAGTTCATGCAAACCCGTAAATACATTTAAAATAATTAATAATACATTGTTTACGTGAAAATTTCCCCGAAAATGAAAGTCCCGGGAAAATTTTACGTAAGACACTGAAAATAATAGACAGTAATTAAAATAGGTTTAAAATACATATCAACTCATAAAAATATCGTATAAAATACAGAAATCATTGACTCTGCATATCCCGGTACTGTGTAAAAATATTTAAAAAAACACGGGATATTACAGTCTTCCCCCCTTACAAGAATTCGTCCCCGAATTCTAAAAAAAAAAGATCAAGAAGGAAAGAGATACGGGTAAGAAGCTCGCATCTCAGCTTCAGTCTCCCACGTATGCTCTTCAACTCTGTCGCTACGCCACAAAACCTTGACCATCGGAATCTGCTTCGATCGCAACTGTCGAACTTGATAATCAACGATCGCCACAGGTTCTTCCACAAAAGTCAAATCTTCACTCACTTCCACACTGTCAGGTTGCAACACGTGTGAAGGATCTGAGATATACTTCCTCAACATCGAGATATGAAATATTGGATGCACTTGTGACATACTCGGAGGCAAATCCAACCGATATGCAACAGTGCCAACTCTTTCCAGAATCTCAAACGGTCCAATATATCTCGGTGCTAACTTACCCTTCCTGCCAAATCTCATCACACCCTTCATCGGAGATACTTTCAGAAAAACGAAATCTCCAACCTGAAACTCCACATCTCTGCGCCTAGGATCCGCATAACTCTTCTGTCTGCTAACTGCGGTCTCTAACCTGCGCTTGATCACGGCGACTTTCTCTGCAGCATCTTGAATCATCTCTGGTCCAGTCAAAACTCTCTCACCAATCTCATCCCAACTCAACGGGGATCTACACTTCCTTCCATACAACGCGTCGTATGGTGCCATGCCAATACTGCTATGGTAGCTGTTATTATATGCAAACTCAACAAGCGACAAATGATCATCCCAGCTACCTCTCAAATCCAAGACACACATCCTCAACATATCTTCCAGTGTCTGGATCGTCCTCTCAGACTGACCATCTGTCTGAGGATGAAAAGCAGTACTGAAATCCAACCTAGTGCCCATCGCTTCCTGCAACTTCTGCCAAAAACGAGAAGTAAACACCGAACCTCTGTCTGACACAATGGACACAGGTACTCCATGAAGGCACACAATATGCTTCACGTACAACTTCGCCAATCTAGCTACAGAATATGTGGCTTTCACAGGCAAGAAATGTGCAGACTTCGTCAATCTGTCTACAATCACCCAGATGGAATCGTATCCATCCTTCGAACGAGGTAAACCGACCACAAAATCCATAGCTATCCTTTCCCACTTCCACTCGGGAATAGGAAGAGGCTGAAGCTTCCCAGAAGGCTTCTGATGTTCGGCTTTCACTTGCTGACATGTCAAGCACTTAGCAACATAATCAGCAACATCCTTCTTCAATCCATCCCACCAGTATAAATCTCTGATACTGTGGTACATCTTAGTAACACCAGGATGAACGCTGTAGGCTGTAGAATGTGCTTCCTCTAGGATCTCTTCTCTCAAATCATCCACATCAGGAACACACAATCTACCACTGATCCACAACACACCATCATCATCGAGTGTGAAATCAGTGAACTTCCCTGCTCTGACATTCTCTGCAAGCTCTTCTAGAATAGGATCTCGGCTCTGAGCTGCTTTAATCCTATCCCTCAGTACAGATCGTACTTTAAACTGAGCTAATAGTCCACCTGATCTACTGATCTTCGTCATCAGACCTTGATCCACCATCAGATGCAATTCCTGGATCAATGGTCTCCTCTCCACACCGATGTGAGTAAGACTACCTGAGGACTTCCTACTCAAGGCATCTGCTACCACATTAGCCTTACCCGGATGGTAAAGAATCTCGCAATCATAATCCTTCAACAGTTCCAACCATCTTCTCTGCCTCAAATTCAAATCTCGCTGCTGGAAAATGTACTTAAGGCTCTTGTGATCAGTAAATATCTCACAAGTCACCCCGTACAAATAATGTCTCCAAATCTTCAGAGCAAAGATCACTGCAGCCATCTCCAGATCATGTGTAGGATAATTCTGCTCATGCTTCTTCAACTGCCTCGAAGCATAGGCTATCACCCTTCCATTCTGCATCAACACACAACCAAGACCAATTCTAGAGGCATCACAGTAAACTGTGAACTTATCCACACTATTAGGCAAAGCTAATACTGGCGCTGTGGTCAACTTCTCCTTTAACAATTGAAAACTATTCTCACAAGCTTCTGACCACTCGAATCTAACATTCTTCTGAGTCAAGCGAGTCATAGGGGCTGCTATCCTGGAAAAATCCTGCACAAACCGCCTATAATACCCGGCTAAACCCAGAAAACTCCGAATCTCAGTAACTGAAGTAGGTCTAGGCCACTCAGATACTGCCTCAACCTTCTGTGGATCAACCTGAATACCTTCTTTAGACACTACGTGTCCAAGAAAAGAAACACTCTCCATCCAGAAATCACACTTCGAGAATTTAGCATAAAGCTGATGATCTCTCAGTGTCTGTAGTACAATCCTCAAGTGATATACATGCTCTTCCATACTCCTCGAATATACCAGTATATCATCAATGAAGACTACTACAAACCGATCCACATACGGTCGGAATACTCTGTTCATCAGGTCCATAAAAGCTGCTGGTGCATTAGTCAAACCAAAAGACATCACCAGAAACTCATAATGACCATATCGAGTGCGGAATGCTGTCTTAGGAATATCAGCTTCACTAATCCGTAGCTGATGATAACCCGACCTCAAGTCAACCTTAGAAAAGAACTGTGCACCCTGGAGCTGATCAAACAAATCATCTATCCTCGGGAGAGGATACTTGTTCTTCACTGTCACCTTGTTCAACTCTCTGTAGTCAATGCACAGTCTCAGGGTACCATCCTTCTTCTTCACAAACAAGACTGGTGCACCCCAAGGAGAAACACTAGGTCTGATAAAACCTTTCTCCAACAACTCTTGCAACTGCTCCTTCAACTCTCTCAACTCTGCAGGAGCCATACGATAGGGTGGCATAGATATAGGAGTAATACCTGGAACCACATCAATACAGAACTCAATCTCTCTATGAGGTGGTAAACCTGGCAACTCCTCGGGAAAAACATCAGGAAACTTACAAGCAACAGGAACATCTGTGAGTGACAACTTCTCTACTGACGTATCCCTGACCAATGCCAAAAACCCCTGACAACCTTTCTTCAACAACTTCCTAGCTGAAATAGCGGAAATAAGATTCTGAGGTGCTGAACTCCTGTCACCAACAAACTTAAATTCTACTTCACCAGGAATTCTGAAAATCACCTCCTTATTCCTGCAATCAACCACGGCAAAGTGCTGGGATAACCAATCCATTCCCAAAATAACATCGAACTCCATCACATCCAACAAAATCAAATCAGCGGGTAATTCTCTATCTCCCACAAGAACTGGACAACCAGAAAGAACAATATCGATGTCCAAGGAATCACTCAGAGGAGTGGCAACAGACAAAGGAAAAGCCATCCTCGAAGCTTGCCAACAAGATTTAGAAGCAAAAATAGGAGAAACAAACGAATGCGTGGCACCCGGATCAAACAAAACCAAAGCATCCAGGTAACAAACAGAAAGAATACCTGCCACGACTGCATTAGATGCCTGAGCATCCTGCTGAGTCAGATGAAAAACTCTGGCCTGGCCTCGACCTCCCTGCTGGCTGGTAGAAGCCTGGCCAACACCTCGGGTACCTCCTCTCGTACCTCTACCACGACTCTACTGTGGAACAAACTGAGTAGAACTCTGATGCTGGGCTGGTGGCAACTGAAATGGCACGGGTGCTGCACTAGCAATCGACTGCTGTGGGAATCGCGGAATCTGCTGCTGCTGATATCCGGGGTAAGGACACGATCTGGCAAAATGTCCTGTCTGCCCGCATCTGAAGCATGTCAACGGTGTCAGATAACACGGTCCCTGATGGACTCTACCACAAGTCTGACAAACATTGGCCGCTGATCCAGAACTACGACCACTGCTGCTGCTCGAAGCACCTGACCCAAATCTAAACGATCTACGCTGACCTCCACGACCATGTCTACTGCTCCGATGCACTCGCTGCTGCTGTCTCTGACTCTGCTGAGTCGAACCTCGCTGCTGACTACTCGAGCCAACATGAAAACTCGAATACGGAGTAGCCTGCGATCCACTCGACTGAACTCCCAACTGGTAATAATCAGGCATCGCTCCCTGCCTAACTAACCTCAGCTCAATCTCCTTAGCTAGCTCAATCACAGACTCGAGAGTAAGACCTGCTGTAGGCATACCAGCAAAAGCTGAACCCAAACCAGTAACATACGTAGTAACAGCGAAATACTGATCTCGCATCAGATCCTCAGCATATCTACCCAGACGAAGAAACTCTCGGGTATACTCCTCTACAGATCGATCTCCACGAGAAATACTGGTCAGACGAAGACGATAGCTCAAACGAAGAGGCTCTGGACAAAATCTCCTCATGAATCGCTCTCGAAACTGAGCCCATGTCATCGTCATCATATAGGGCTGGATCATCTGAATAAACCAATCCAAAGCTGGTCCCTCGACAGACAACTCAACGATCATGATCCTCTGGTACTCGGTATGAGCAGTCCGAGTCCTAGTCTCAATCGCATGCAGAAAATCTAAAGGATCAGAAGTACCATCAAAAGCAATCCTGCCAACTCTGGCATAGAACAAAGCTGCCTCAGGGTCAGACATACCCTGCTGATAGGCAGGCTGAACAGGCTGAACAACTGGAGGAACAGGAACATCAAACTCAGGCTCAACAGGCTCCTCGTCCTGTAACTCTCTCTGCCTACGGCGACCTGCCGCTCCTCGAGGTCTACCCCTGCCACGACCTCTACGTCTAACTGGCTGCTCAGGAGGTAAAACCTCGTCCTGAAAAGACTCATCATCCACGGCCTCAACGACCGGTGGAGCGACACGCGCTCGCCTCCTCATTCTGAAAAGACAAACGGAAAGATTCAGACAAAACAGACAACGGAGGAATAACGCTGAAAACTACAGCAAGGAATACTCATCAAGACATACTCGAACCTAATACACTGCAGTAGTCCAACAGAAAACACAACTTTAAAACTAGGGCCACAACTCACAAAACTAAGCCCTGACACAGAACTCCATTCTGATACGAACTTCGCTCTGATACCAACTTTGTCACGACCCAAAACAGGGGCCATGACCGGCGCTAGGGAACGGGAATTCTTTCGAATCCGGAACCCGTAGCAAGCCTAAAAATAAAATAAAAATGCAATAATAACCATAAAAATATAATATGCAGCGGAAAATAAAATCATAAATATTACAATATCATCCATATCAACTGGATATAATTCAAAACTCATCACATCGCATATATAATCTCATAAATGTATAATCTTTATACAAATCCAGTTTTATTATAATACATCTCTTTAAAACAAATACATAAAATCCAATACTTTAATTCACATCTACTGCAGTGTCTAGAAAAAATAAATAAGACTCAAGTAGACAATTTACATAAAGAAGCCGGGGCGGAAGAAATCCGGCGTATCGACCTGCTACTGAGGTCTGAGGAAGTTGACTCTCCTGAAAAATAGTCAACGGAGGGGAGTCAGACCTCACTGAGTGAATTACTATAGTATATATACATACACTCTAAGTGATAATGCATACAGTCAACAGTATATGAGTAATATGTATATATACAGGCAAGTTCATACAGATGCAGAAAAATCATTTTATATATTTTGTCTGAAAATCAACTTTTATGAAGGATCACATAGAACCCTAGAATATCGCAACCTCAGAAAAATAGTGTTAAACAACACTCTAGCCATACAGGCTCACTGATTCCAAATATATCCACTTAATCCATATGGACAGTAGACTGGCCCCGAGACACTAAGTCAACCGAGCTCCAGCAGTCTGACTGCCAGTGTGATTGGCCCCGAGACACTTGGTCAACCGAGCTCCAGCAATCACACCCAAACCACATCTCACATATCTCAATAATCATAATCAAATCGATATCCACAAATAAGTTAGTAATATAGCCTAAACACTATAGGCGTACCGGTACGTACTCGGTCCTAGTGCTGCCCACTAGGTAGCACGTTCTATTGATATCCTTCATTCTTAAATATAAAACATTCATTCACAAAAAATAAATGATGCATGAATTTAAATAAATCAACAATATAAACCATATATATACCGAAAATATACCAAACATAAACCAGGTATATTTTGAGTATATATATGTCAAATAAATCCAATCAAATCATGAATTAAACTAAAAATATATTTAAAAACATTTTAAATATATTTTATTAATAAAACATGTATATAATTTATTATATACGAAAAATATACCAAAAATATACTTGAATATAAATCATGTTATTTATGCATATTTAGTCAAAATAAAACATGCATTTTCTAAATCATGCATCCTAAGCATATATATATAATATAGTAACTCACCTAATGCGCTCCACGAGACGGGTCCGACGGGCCTGGTCCACTAACCCTCGGTCTCGGCGCAACTAAACAAGAAATAATTAATCGACATCAGAATAACCCTAACAGAAATCCTAGAATTAAATCTAGAGTATTCAACACAGAATCGGAAATTAGGGTTCGACTGGATATCACGTTTTACGAGAATTCTACCGGAAATTCGGCAGAACCTCCCCTGTAAAACGGACATCTCTCTACTCAAAAGAGTAGAGCCAACCCTGCAAAGAAAATACACTTCAAAAATAAACACCACAATCACTCACAACCCCTCGGTCGGACTCCAGACTACAATCTGTCGACCGGGGTCCACAAACACAGAATATATATTCAAATATACCAAAAATATCCTTAAATCATAAAAATACATTTCATACGTAGAAATTACATAATAAATCTTGAAACACTATAAAAATCGATTAAAACTCATTTTATTAGAAAAACCGTATATTATATATATAATTGAAAATAATTCCCGGAAAATAGTTTTAATTAGTTAAAAATACTAAATATTTTGTAGAAATCATTTTTATACCTTAAATAAATATTAAAACCAATTAAATTACATTTTTAGACAATTTAGGGTAAAATTACCAAAATACCCCTATATATATATATATACCTAAATTACTTCAAAAATTCACCAAAAATCATACAATTATCCAAAATTAATTTTCTCAACATATTTATCAATAATATCAATAATTAAACTCAATTAACCAATTAAATTCAATTTAAAACACAATTAACTTAATTTTACAAAATCACATAAACTTCAATAATTAAAAATAAATACTTAGAAATTCATAAAAATTCCAAATAAATTCCTATAATTCATTTCAACACCTAATTTAACCGTAAACTCCAATTTCATAATTTAAATAATTAATTTCCGAAAATTAGAAAATAATATTAAAATATTCAAAAATACCCAAAAATCCAAACAACCTCCAAAAATTCTGTAAAAATTCATACATGAAGATTAAACTACCAGGAACAACATTTGTGAAGGAAGTTTCCATGAATCATCCAAATCAAAGCTCAAAAAAAATCGAAAACCAAAAGTGGCCGAAATATTCAAATCAAAACCTAAGCAATTCTAGACCATTTTAGCTCAAACCAAAGCTAGAATAACACTCACCGGAGCTCAAGGAGAAGATAGAGACCGGCGGTGTCGAAAACGGTGGCCGGAGGAGGGAGAAACGACGGTGAGAAGATTGGTGGTGGCGTCGGGCACCCACGGGAAGAAGAAGAAGAAGAAGAAGAAGAAGAAGAAAAAGAAAAAGAAAGAAAAAGGAAAGAGAAAGAAAAAGAAAAAGAAAGAAAAAGGAAAAGAAAAAAGAAAAAAAAAAGAAAAAGAAAAAGAATAAAATAAATTAAAATAATTAAATATTAATAAATAAATAATAATAAAATAATAAATTTTTAATAATTTAATAATAAATAAAATAATCAAATAATAATAAATAAATAATAAAATATTAGGGTAATAATAAACCCTAATTAAATAAATATACACACACAGGCTTTATTTAATAATTTAAAAATATGTATGAGTTCATGCAAACCCGTAAATACATTTAAAATAATTAATAATACATTGTTTACGTGAAAATTTCCCCGAAAATGAAAGTCCCGGGAAAATTTTACGTAAGACACTGAAAATAATAGACAGTAATTAAAATAGGTTTAAAATACATATCAACTCATAAAAATATCGTATAAAATACAGAAATCATTGACTCTGCATATCCCCGGTACTGTGTAAAAATATTTAAAAAAACACGGGATATTACAGTCTTCCCCCCTTACAAGAATTCGTCCCCGAATTCTAAAAAAAAAAGATCAAGAAGGAAAGAGATACGGGTAAGAAGCTCGCATCTCAGCTTCAGTCTCCCACGTATGCTCTTCAACTCTGTCGCTACGCCACAAAACCTTGACCATCGGAATCTGCTTCGATCGCAACTGTCGAACTTGATAATCAACGATCGCCACAGGTTCTTCCACAAAAGTCAAATCTTCACTCACTTCCACACTGTCAGGTTGCAACACGTGTGAAGGATCTGAGATATACTTCCTCAACATCGAGATATGAAATATTGGATGCACTTGTGACATACTCGGAGGCAAATCCAACCGATATGCAACAGTGCCAACTCTTTCCAGAATCTCAAACGGTCCAATATATCTCGGTGCTAACTTACCCTTCCTGCCAAATCTCATCACACCCTTCATCGGAGATACTTTCAGAAAAACGAAATCTCCAACCTGAAACTCCACATCTCTGCGCCTAGGATCCGCATAACTCTTCTGTCTGCTAACTGCGGTCTCTAACCTGCGCTTGATCACGGCGACTTTCTCTGCAGCATCTTGAATCATCTCTGGTCCAGTCAAAGCTCTCTCACCAATCTCATCCCAACTCAACGGGGATCTACACTTCCTTCCATACAACGCGTCGTATGGTGCCATGCCAATACTGCTATGGTAGCTGTTATTATATGCAAACTCAACAAGCGACAAATGATCATCCCAGCTACCTCTCAAATCCAAGACACACATCCTCAACATATCTTCCAGTGTCTGGATCGTCCTCTCAGACTGACCATCTGTCTGAGGATGAAAAGCAGTACTGAAATCCAACCTAGTGCCCATCGCTTCCTGCAACTTCTGCCAAAAACGAGAAGTAAACACCGAACCTCTGTCTGACACAATGGACACAGGTACTCCATGAAGGCACACAATATGCTTCACGTACAACTTCGCCAATCTAGCTACAGAATATGTGGCTTTCACAGGCAAGAAATGTGCAGACTTCGTCAATCTGTCTACAATCACCCAGATGGAATCGTATCCATCCTTCGAACGAGGTAAACCGACCACAAAATCCATAGCTATCCTTTCCCACTTCCACTCGGGAATAGGAAGAGGCTGAAGCTTCCCAGAAGGCTTCTGATGTTCGGCTTTCACTTGCTGACATGTCAAGCACTTAGCAACATAATCAGCAACATCCTTCTTCAATCCATCCCACCAGTATAAATCTCTGATACTGTGGTACATCTTAGTAACACCAGGATGAACGCTGTAGGCTGTAGAATGTGCTTCCTCTAGGATCTCTTCTCTCAAATCATCCACATCAGGAACACACAATCTACCACTGATCCACAACACACCATCATCATCGAGTGTGAAATCAGTGAACTTCCCTGCTCTGACATTCTCTGCAAGCTCTTCTAGAATAGGATCTCGGCTCTGAGCTGCTTTAATCCTATCCCTCAGTACAGATCGTACTTTAAACTGAGCTAACAGTCCACCTGATCTACTGATCTTCGTCATCAGACCTTGATCCACCATCAGATGCAATTCCTGGATCAATGGTCTCCTCTCCACACCGATGTGAGTAAGACTACCTGAGGACTTCCTACTCAAGGCATCTGCTACCACATTAGCCTTACCCGGATGGTAAAGAATCTCGCAATCATAATCCTTCAACAGTTCCAACCATCTTCTCTGCCTCAAATTCAAATCTCGCTGCTGGAAAATGTACTTAAGGCTCTTGTGATCAGTAAATATCTCACAAGTCACCCCGTACAAATAATGTCTCCAAATCTTCAGAGCAAAGATCACTGCAGCCATCTCCAGATCATGTGTAGGATAATTCTGCTCATGCTTCTTCAACTGCCTCGAAGCATAGGCTATCACCCTTCCATTCTGCATCAACACACAACCAAGACCAATTCTAGAGGCATCACAGTAAACTATGAACTTATCCACACTATTAGGCAAAGCTAATACTGGCGCTGTGGTCAACTTCTCCTTTAACAATTGAAAACTATTCTCACAAGCTTCTGACCACTCGAATCTAACATTCTTCTGAGTCAAGCGAGTCATAGGGGCTGCTATCCTGGAAAAATCCTGCACAAACCGCCTATAATACCCGGCTAAACCCAGAAAACTCCGAATCTCAGTAACTGAAGTAGGTCTAGGCCACTCAGATACTGCCTCAACCTTCTGTGGATCAACCTGAATACCTTCTTTAGACACTACGTGTCCAAGAAAAGAAACACTCTCCATCCAGAAATCACACTTCGAGAATTTAGCATAAAGCTGATGATCTCTCAGTGTCTGTAGTACAATCCTCAAGTGATATACATGCTCTTCCATACTCCTCGAATATACCAGTATATCATCAATGAAGACTACTACAAACCGATCCACATACGGTCGGAATACTCTGTTCATCAGGTCCATAAAAGCTGCTGGTGCATTAGTCAAACCAAAAGACATCACCAGAAACTCATAATGACCATATCGAGTGCGGAATGCTGTCTTAGGAATATCAGCTTCACTAATCCGTAGCTGATGATAACCCGACCTCAAGTCAACCTTAGAAAAGAACTGTGCACCCTGGAGCTGATCAAACAAATCATCTATCCTCGGGAGAGGATACTTGTTCTTCACTGTCACCTTGTTCAACTCTCTGTAGTCAATGCACAGTCTCAGGGTACCATCCTTCTTCTTCACAAACAAGACTGGTGCACCCCAAGGAGAAACACTAGGTCTGATAAAACCTTTCTCCAACAACTCTTGCAACTGCTCCTTCAACTCTCTCAACTCTGCAGGAGCCATACGATAGGGTGGCATAGATATAGGAGTAATACCTGGAACCACATCAATACAGAACTCAATCTCTCTATGAGGTGGTAAACCTGGCAACTCCTCGGGAAAAACATCAGGAAACTTACAAGCAACAGGAACATCTGTGAGTGACAACTTCTCCACTGACGTATCCCTGACCAATGCCAAAAACCCCTGACAACCTTTCTTCAACAACTTCCTAGCTGAAATAGCGGAAATAAGATTCTGAGGTGCTGAACTCCTGTCACCAACAAACTTAAATTCTACTTCACCAGGAATTCTGAAAATCACCTCCTTATTCCTGCAATCAACCACGGCAAAGTGCTGGGATAACCAATCCATTCCCAAAATAACATCGAACTCCATCACATCCAACAAAATCAAATCAGCGGGTAATTCTCTATCTCCCACAAGAACTGGACAACCAGAAAGAACAATATCGATGTCCAAGGAATCACTCAGAGGAGTGGCAACAGACAAAGGAAAAGCCATCCTCGAAGCTTGCCAACAAGATTTAGAAGCAAAAATAGGAGAAACAAACGAATGCGTGGCACCCGGATCAAACAAAACCAAAGCATCCAGGTAACAAACAGAAAGAATACCTGCCACGACTGCATTAGATGCCTGAGCATCCTGCTGAGTCAGATGAAAAACTCTGGCCTGGCCTCGACCTCCCTGCTGGCTGGTAGAAGCCTGGCCAACACCTCGGGTACCTCCTCTCGTACCTCTACCACGACTCTACTGTGGAACAAACTGAGTAGAACTCTGATGCTGGGCTGGTGGCAACTGAAATGGCACGGGTGCTGCACTAGCAATCGACTGCTGTGGGAATCGCGGAATCTGCTGCTGCTGATATCCGGGGTAAGGACACGATCTGGCAAAATGTCCTGTCTGCCCGCATCTGAAGCATGTCAACGGTGTCAGATAACACGGTCCCTGATGGACTCTACCACAAGTCTGACAAACATTGGCCGCTGATCCAGAACTACGACCACTGCTGCTGCTCGAAGCACCTGACCCAAATCTAAACGATCTACGCTGACCTCCACGACCATGTCTACTGCTCCGATGCACTCGCTGCTGCTGTCTCTGACTCTGCTGAGTCGAACCTCGCTGCTGACTACTCGAGCCAACATGAAAACTCGAATACGGAGTAGCCTGCGATCCACTCGACTGAACTCCCAACTGGTAATAATCAGGCATCGCTCCCTGCCTAACTAACCTCAGCTCAATCTCCTTAGCTAGCTCAATCACAGACTCGAGAGTAAGACCTGCTGTAGGCATACCAGCAAAAGCTGAACCCAAACCAGTAACATACGTAGTAACAGCGAAATACTGATCTCGCATCAGATCCTCAGCATATCTACCCAGACGAAGAAACTCTCGGGTATACTCCTCTACAGATCGATCTCCACGAGAAATACTGGTCAGACGAAGACGATAGCTCAAACGAAGAGGCTCTGGACAAAATCTCCTCATGAATCGCTCTCGAAACTGAGCCCATGTCATCGTCATCATATAGGGCTGGATCATCTGAATAAACCAATCCAAAGCTGGTCCCTCGACAGACAACTCAACGATCATGATCCTCTGGTACTCGGTATGAGCAGTCCGAGTCCTAGTCTCAATCGCATGCAGAAAATCTAAAGGATCAGAAGTACCATCAAAAGCAATCCTGCCAACTCTGGCATAGAACAAAGCTGCCTCAGGGTCAGACATACCCTGCTGATAGGCAGGCTGAACAGGCTGAACAACTGGAGGAACAGGAACATCAAACTCAGGCTCAACAGGCTCCTCGTCCTGTAACTCTCTCTGCCTACGGCGACCTGCCGCTCCTCGAGGTCTACCCCTGCCACGACCTCTACGTCTAACTGGCTGCTCAGGAGGTAAAACCTCGTCCTGAAAAGACTCATCATCCACGGCCTCAACGATCGGTGGAGCGACACGCGCTCGCCTCCTCATTCTGAAAAGACAAACGGAAAGATTCAGACAAAACAGACAACGGAGGAATAACGCTGAAAACTACAGCAAGGAATACTCATCAAGACATACTCGAACCTAATACACTGCAGTAGTCCAACAGAAAACACAACTTTAAAACTAGGGCCACAACTCACAAAACTAAGCCCTGACACAGAACTCCATTCTGATACGAACTTCGCTCTGATACCAACTTTGTCACGACCCAAAACAGGGGCCATGACCGGCGCTAGGGAACGGGAATTCTTTCGAATCCGGAACCCGTAGCAAGCCTAAAAATAAAATAAAAATGCAATAATAACCATAAAAATATAATATGCAGCGGAAAATAAAATCATAAATATTACAATATCATCCATATCAACTGGATATAATTCAAAACTCATCACATCGCATATATAATCTCATAAATGTATAATCTTTATACAAATCCAGTTTTATTATAATACATCTCTTTAAAACAAATACATAAAATCCAATACTTTAATTCACATCTACTGCAGTGTCTAGAAAAAATAAATAAGACTCAAGTAGACAATTTACATAAAGAAGCCGGGGCGGAAGAAATCCGGCGTATCGACCTGCTACTGAGGTCTGAGGAAGTTGACTCTCCTGAAAAATAGTCAACGGAGGGGAGTCAAACCTCACTGAGTGAATTACTATAGTATATATACATACACTCTAAGTGATAATGCATACAGTCAACAGTATATGAGTAATATGTATATATACAGGCAAGTTCATACAGATGCAGAAAAATCATTTTATATATTTTGTCTGAAAATCAACTTTTATGAAGGATCACATAGAACCCTAGAATATCGCAACCTCAGAAAAATAGTGTTAAACAACACTCTAGCCATACAGGCTCACTGATTCCAAATATATCCACTTAATCCATATGGACAGTAGACTGGCCCCGAGACACTAAGTCAACCGAGCTCCAGCAGTCTGACTGCCAGTGTGATTGGCCCCGAGACACTTGGTCAACCGAGCTCCAGCAATCACACCCAAACCACATCTCACATATCTCAATAATCATAATCAAATCGATATCCACAAATAAGTTAGTAATATAGCCTAAACACTATAGGCGTACCGGTACGTACTCGGTCCTAGTGCTGCCCACTAGGTAGCACGTTCTATTGATATCCTTCATTCTTAAATATAAAACATTCATTCACAAAAAATAAATGATGCATGAATTTAAATAAATCAACAATATAAACCATATATATACCGAAAATATACCAAACATAAACCAGGTATATTTTGAGTATATATATGTCAAATAAATCCAATCAAATCATGAATTAAACTAAAAATATATTTAAAAACATTTTAAATATATTTTATTAATAAAACATGTATATAATTTATTATATACGAAAAATATACCAAAAATATACTTGAATATAAATCATGTTATTTATGCATATTTAGTCAAAATAAAACATGCATTTTCTAAATCATGCATCCTAAGCATATATATATAATATAGTAACTCACCTAATGCGCTCCACGAGACGGGTCCGACGGGCCTGGTCCACTAACCCTCGGTCTCGGCGTAACTAAACAAGAAATAATTAATCGACATCAGAATAACCCTAACAGAAATCCTAGAATTAAATCTAGAGTATTCAACACAGAATCGGAAATTAGGGTTCGACTGGATATCACGTTTTACGAGAATTCTACCGGAAATTCGGCAGAACCTCCCCTGTAAAACGGACATCTCTCTACTCAAAAGAGTAGAGCCAACCCTGCAAAGAAAATACACTTCAAAAATAAACACCACAATCACTCACAACCCCTCGGTCGGACTCCAGACTACAATCTGTCGACCGGGGTCCACAAACACAGAATATATATTCAAATATACCAAAAATATCCTTAAATCATAAAAATACATTTCATACGTAGAAATTACATAATAAATCTTGAAACACTATAAAAATCGATTAAAACTCATTTTATTAGAAAAATCGTATATTATATATATAATTGAAAATAATTCCCGGAAAATAGTTTTAATTAGTTAAAAATACTAAATATTTTGTAGAAATCATTTTTATACCTTAAATAAATATTAAAACCAATTAAATTACATTTTTAGACAATTTAGGGTAAAATTACCAAAATACCCCTATATATATATATATACCTAAATTACTTCAAAAATTCACCAAAAATCATACAATTATCCAAAATTAATTTTCTCAACATATTTATCAATAATATCAATAATTAAACTCAATTAACCAATTAAATTCAATTTAAAACACAATTAACTTAATTTTACAAAATCACATAAACTTCAATAATTAAAAATAAATACTTAGAAATTCATAAAAATTCCAAATAAATTCCTATAATTCATTTCAACACCTAATTTAACCGTAAACTCCAATTTCATAATTTAAATAATTAATTTCCGAAAATTAGAAAATAATATTAAAATATTCAAAAATACCCAAAAATCCAAACAACCTCCAAAAATTCTGTAAAAATTCATACATGAAGATTAAACTACCAGGAACAACATTTGTGAAGGAAGTTTCCATGAATCATCCAAATCGAAGCTCAAAAAAAATCGAAAACCAAAAGTGGCCGAAATATTCAAATCAAAACCTAAGCAATTCTAGACCATTTTAGCTCAAACCAAAGCTAGAATAACACTCACCGGAGCTCAAGGAGAAGATAGAGACCGGCGGTGTCGAAAATGGTGGCCGGAGGAGGGAGAAACGACAGTGAGAAGATTGGTGGTGGCGTCGGGCACCCACGGGAAGAAGAAGAAGAAGAAGAAGAAAAAGAAAAAGAAAGAAAAAGGAAAGAGAAAGAAAAAGAAAAAGAAAGAAAAAGGAAAAGAAAAAAGAAAAAAAAAAGAAAAAGAAAAAGAATAAAATAAATTAAAATAATTAAATATTAATAAATAAATAATAATAAAATAATAAATTTTTAATAATTTAATAATAAATAAAATAATCAAATAATAATAAATAAATAATAAAATATTAGGGTAATAATAAACCCTAATTAAATAAATATACACACACAGGCTTTATTTAATAATTTAAAAATATGTATGAGTTCATGCAAACCCGTAAATACATTTAAAATAATTAATAATACATTGTTTACGTGAAAATTTCCCCGAAAATGAAAGTCCCGGGAAAATTTTACGTAAGACACTGAAAATAATAGACAGTAATTAAAATAGGTTTAAAATACATATCAACTCATAAAAATATCGTATAAAATACAGAAATCATTGACTCTGCATATCCCGGTACTGTGTAAAAATATTTAAAAAAACACGGGATATTACAGTCTTCCCCCCTTACAAGAATTCGTCCCCGAATTCTAAAAAAAAAAGATCAAGAAGGAAAGAGATACGGGTAAGAAGCTCGCATCTCAGCTTCAGTCTCCCACGTATGCTCTTCAACTCTGTCGCTACGCCACAAAACCTTGACCATCGGAATCTGCTTCGATCGCAACTGTCGAACTTGATAATCAACGATCGCCACAGGTTCTTCCACAAAAGTCAAATCTTCACTCACTTCCACACTGTCAGGTTGCAACACGTGTGAAGGATCTGAGATATACTTCCTCAACATCGAGATATGAAATACTGGATGCACTTGTGACATACTCGGAGGCAAATCCAACCGATATGCAACAGTGCCAACTCTTTCCAGAATCTCAAACGGTCCAATATATCTCGGTGCTAACTTACCCTTCCTGCCAAATCTCATCACACCCTTCATCGGAGATACTTTCAGAAAAACGAAATCTCCAACCTGAAACTCCACATCTCTGCGCCTAGGATCCGCATAACTCTTCTGTCTGCTAACTGCGGTCTCTAACCTGCGCTTGATCACGGCGACTTTCTCTGCAGCATCTTGAATCATCTCTGGTCCAGTCAAAACTCTCTCACCAATCTCATCCCAACTCAACGGGGATCTACACTTCCTTCCATACAACGCCTCGTATGGTGCCATGCCAATACTGCTATGGTAGCTGTTATTATATGCAAACTCAACAAGCGACAAATGATCATCCCAGCTACCTCTCAAATCCAAGACACACATCCTCAACATATCTTCCAGTGTCTGGATCGTCCTCTCAGACTGACCATCTGTCTGAGGATGAAAAGCAGTACTGAAATCCAACCTAGTGCCCATCGCTTCCTGCAACTTCTGCCAAAAATGAGAAGTAAACACCGAACCTCTGTCTGACACAATGGACACAGGTACTCCATGAAGGCACACAATATGCTTCACGTACAACTTCGCCAATCTAGCTACAGAATATGTGGCTTTCACAGGCAAGAAATGTGCAGACTTCGTCAATCTGTCTACAATCACCCAGATGGAATCGTATCCATCCTTCGAACGAGGTAAACCGACCACAAAATCCATAGCTATCCTTTCCCACTTCCACTCGGGAATAGGAAGAGGCTGAAGCTTCCCAGAAGGCTTCTGATGTTCGGCTTTCACTTGCTGACATGTCAAGCACTTAGCAACATAATCAGCAACATCCTTCTTCAATCCATCCCACCAGTATAAATCTCTGATACTGTGGTACATCTTAGTAACACCAGGATGAACGCTGTAGGCTGTAGAATGTGCTTCCTCTAGGATCTCTTCTCTCAAATCATCCACATCAGGAACACACAATCTACCACTGATCCACAACACACCATCATCATCGAGTGTGAAATCAGTGAACTTCCCTACTCTGACATTCTCTGCAAGCTCTTCTAGAATAGGATCTCGGCTCTGAGCTGCTTTAATCCTATCCCTCAGTACAGATCGTACTTTAAACTGAGCTAACAGTCCACCTGATCTACTGATCTTCGTCATCAGACCTTGATCCACCATCAGATGCAATTCCTGGATCAATGGTCTCCTCTCCACACCGATGTGAGTAAGACTACCTGAGGACTTCCTACTCAAGGCATCTGCTACCACATTAGCCTTACCCGGATGGTAAAGAATCTCGCAATCATAATCCTTCAACAGTTCCAACCATCTTCTCTGCCTCAAATTCAAATCTCGCTGCTGGAAAATGTACTTAAGGCTCTTGTGATCAGTAAATATCTCACAAGTCACCCCGTACAAATAATGTCTCCAAATCTTCAGAGCAAAGATCACTGCAGCCATCTCCAGATCATGTGTAGGATAATTCTGCTCATGCTTCTTCAACTGCCTCGAAGCATAGGCTATCACCCTTCCATTCTGCATCAACACACAACCAAGACCAATTCTAGAGGCATCACAGTAAACTATGAACTTATCCACACTATTAGGCAAAGCTAATACTGGCGCTGTGGTCAACTTCTCCTTTAACAATTGAAAACTATTCTCACAAGCTTCTGACCACTCGAATCTAACATTCTTCTGAGTCAAGCGAGTCATAGGGGCTGCTATCCTGGAAAAATCCTGCACAAACCGCCTATAATACCCGGCTAAACCCAGAAAACTCCGAATCTCAGTAACTGAAGTAGGTCTAGGCCACTCAGATACTGCCTCAACCTTCTGTGGATCAACCTGAATACCTTCTTTAGACACTACGTGTCCAAGAAAAGAAACACTCTCCATCCAGAAATCACACTTCGAGAATTTAGCATAAAGCTGATGATCTCTCAGTGTCTGTAGTACAATCCTCAAGTGATATACATGCTCTTCCATACTCCTCGAATATACCAGTATATCATCAATGAAGACTACTACAAACCGATCCACATACGGTCGGAATACTCTGTTCATCAGGTCCATAAAAGCTGCTGGTGCATTAGTCAAACCAAAAGACATCACCAGAAACTCATAATGACCATATCGAGTGCGGAATGCTGTCTTAGGAATATCAGCTTCACTAATCCGTAGCTGATGATAACCCGACCTCAAGTCAACCTTAGAAAAGAACTGTGCACCCTGGAGCTGATCAAACAAATCATCTATCCTCGGGAGAGGATACTTGTTCTTCACTGTCACCTTGTTCAACTCTCTGTAGTCAATGCACAGTCTCAGGGTACCATCCTTCTTCTTCACAAACAAGACTGGTGCACCCCAAGGAGAAACACTAGGTCTGATAAAACCTTTCTCCAACAACTCTTGCAACTGCTCCTTCAACTCTCTCAACTCTGCAGGAGCCATACGATAGGGTGGCATAGATATAGGAGTAATACCTGGAACCACATCAATACAGAACTCAATCTCTCTATGAGGTGGTAAACCTGGCAACTCCTCGGGAAAAACATCAGGAAACTTACAAGCAACAGGAACATCTGTGAGTGACAACTTCTCCACTGACGTATCCCTGACCAATGCCAAAAACCCCTGACAACCTTTCTTCAACAACTTCCTAGCTGAAATAGCGGAAATAAGATTCTGAGGTGCTGAACTCCTGTCACCAACAAACTTAAATTCTACTTCACCAGGAATTCTGAAAATCACCTCCTTATTCCTGCAATCAACCACGGCAAAGTGCTGGGATAACCAATCCATTCCCAAAATAACATCGAACTCCATCACATCCAACAAAATCAAATCAGCGGGTAATTCTCTATCTCCCACAAGAACTGGACAACCAGAAAGAACAATATCGATGTCCAAGGAATCACTCAGAGGAGTGGCAACAGACAAAGGAAAAGCCATCCTCGAAGCTTGCCAACAAGATTTAGAAGCAAAAATAGGAGAAACAAACGAATGCGTGGCACCCGGATCAAACAAAACCAAAGCATCCAGGTAACAAACAGAAAGAATACCTGCCACGACTGCATTAGATGCCTGAGCATCCTGCTGAGTCAGATGAAAAACTCTGGCCTGGCCTCGACCTCCCTGCTGGCTGGTAGAAGCCTGGCCAACACCTCGGGTACCTCCTCTCGTACCTCTACCACGACTCTACTGTGGAACAAACTGAGTAGAACTCTGATGCTGGGCTGGTGGCAACTGAAATGGCACGGGTGCTGCACTAGCAATCGACTGCTGTGGGAATCGCGGAATCTGCTGCTGCTGATATCCGGGGTAAGGACACGATCTGGCAAAATGTCCTGTCTGCCCGCATCTGAAGCATGTCAACGGTGTCAGATAACACGGTCCCTGATGGACTCTACCACAAGTCTGACAAACATTGGCCGCTGATCCAGAACTACGACCACTGCTGCTGCTCGAAGCACCTGACCCAAATCTAAACGATCTACGCTGACCTCCACGACCATGTCTACTGCTCCGATGCACTCGCTGCTGCTGTCTCTGACTCTGCTGAGTCGAACCTCGCTGCTGACTACTCGAGCCAACATGAAAACTCGAATACGGAGTAGCCTGCGATCCACTCGACTGAACTCCCAACTGGTAATAATCAGGCATCGCTCCCTGCCTAACTAACCTCAGCTCAATCTCCTTAGCTAGCTCAATCACAGACTCGAGAGTAAGACCTGCTGTAGGCATACCAGCAAAAGCTGAACCCAAACCAGTAACATACGTAGTAACAGCGAAATACTGATCTCGCATCAGATCCTCAGCATATCTACCCAGACGAAGAAACTCTCGGGTATACTCCTCTACAGATCGATCTCCACGAGAAATACTGGTCAGACGAAGACGATAGCTCAAACGAAGAGGCTCTGGACAAAATCTCCTCATGAATCGCTCTCGAAACTGAGCCCATGTCATCGTCATCATATAGGGCTGGATCATCTGAATAAACCAATCCAAAGCTGGTCCCTCGACAGACAACTCAACGATCATGATCCTCTGGTACTCGGTATGAGCAGTCCGAGTCCTAGTCTCAATCGCATGCAGAAAATCTAAAGGATCAGAAGTACCATCAAAAGCAATCCTGCCAACTCTGGCATAGAACAAAGCTGCCTCAGGGTCAGACATACCCTGCTGATAGGCAGGCTGAACAGGCTGAACAACTGGAGGAACAGGAACATCAAACTCAGGCTCAACAGGCTCCTCGTCCTGTAACTCTCTCTGCCTACGGCGACCTGCCGCTCCTCGAGGTCTACCCCTGCCATGACCTCTACGTCTAACTGGCTGCTCAGGAGGTAAAACCTCGTCCTGAAAAGACTCATCATCCACGGCCTCAACGACCGGTGGAGCGACACGCGCTCGCCTCCTCATTCTGAAAAGACAAACGGAAAGATTCAGACAAAACAGACAACGGAGGAATAACGCTGAAAACTACAGCAAGGAATACTCATCAAGACATACTCGAACCTAATACACTGCAGTAGTCCAACAGAAAACACAACTTTAAAACTAGGGCCACAACTCACAAAACTAAGCCCTGACACAGAACTCCATTCTGATACGAACTTCGCTCTGATACCAACTTTGTCACGACCCAAAACAGGGGCCATGACCGGCGCTAGGGAACGAGAATTCTTTCGAATCCGGAACCCGTAGCAAGCCTAAAAATAAAATAAAAATGCAATAATAACCATAAAAATATAATATGCAGCGGAAAATAAAATCATAAATATTACAATATCATCCATATCAACTGGATATAATTCAAAACTCATCACATCGCATATATAATCTCATAAATGTATAATCTTTATACAAATCCAGTTTTATTATAATACATCTCTTTAAAACAAATACATAAAATCCAATACTTTAATTCACATCTACTGCAGTGTCTAGAAAAAATAAATAAGACTCAAGTAGACAATTTACATAAAGAAGCCGGGGTGGAAGAAATCCGGCGTATCGACCTGCTACTGAGGTCTGAGGAAGTTGACTCTCCTGAAAAATAGTCAACGGAGGGGAGTCAGACCTCACTGAGTGAATTACTATAGTATATATACATACACTCTAAGTGATAATGCATACAGTCAACAGTATATGAGTAATATGTATATATACAGGCAAGTTCATACAGATGCAGAAAAATCATTTTATATATTTTGTCTGAAAATCAACTTTTATGAAGGATCACATAGAACCCTAGAATATCGCAACCTCAGAAAAATAGTGTTAAACAACACTCTAGCCATACAGGCTCACTGATTCCAAATATATCCACTTAATCCATATGGACAGTAGACTGGCCCCGAGACACTAAGTCAACCGAGCTCCAGCAGTCTGACTGCCAGTGTGATTGGCCCCGAGACACTTGGTCAACCGAGCTCCAGCAATCACACCCAAACCACATCTCACATATCTCAATAATCATAATCAAATCGATATCCACAAATAAGTTAGTAATATAGCCTAAACACTATAGGCGTACCGGTACGTACTCGGTCCTAGTGCTGCCCACTAGGTAGCACGTTCTATTGATATCCTTCATTCTTAAATATAAAACATTCATTCACAAAAAATAAATGATGCATGAATTTAAATAAATCAACAATATAAACCATATATATACCGAAAATATACCAAACATAAACCAGGTATATTTTGAGTATATATATGTCAAATAAATCCAATCAAATCATGAATTAAACTAAAAATATATTTAAAAACATTTTAAATATATTTTATTAATAAAACATGTATATAATTTATTATATACGAAAAAT
The DNA here is from genome assembly GCA_947683625.1 of Mallotus nudiflorus. Classification (NCBI taxonomy): domain Eukaryota; kingdom Viridiplantae; phylum Streptophyta; class Magnoliopsida; order Malpighiales; family Euphorbiaceae; genus Mallotus; species Mallotus nudiflorus. Next base: position 703,125 of record CANTUR010000124.1, read on the forward strand.
ATACCAAAAATATACTTGAATATAAATCATGTTATTTATGCATATTTAGTCAAAATAAAACATGCATTTTCTAAATCATGCATCCTAAGCATATATATATAATATAGTAACTCACCTAATGCGCTCCACGAGACGGGTCCGACGGGCCTGGTCCACTAACCCTCGGTCTCGGCGCAACTAAACAAGAAATAATTAATCGACATCAGAATAACCCTAACAGAAATCCTAGAATTAAATCTAGAGTATTCAACACAGAATCGGAAATTAGGGTTCGACTGGATATCACGTTTTACGAGAATTCTACCGGAAATTCGGCAGAACCTCCCCTGTAAAACGGACATCTCTCTACTCAAAAGAGTAGAGCCAACCCTGCAAAGAAAATACACTTCAAAAATAAACACCACAATCACTCACAACCCCTCGGTCGGACTCCAGACTACAATCTGTCGACCGGGGTCCACAAACACAGAATATATATTCAAATATACCAAAAATATCCTTAAATCATAAAAATACATTTCATACGTAGAAATTACATAATAAATCTTGAAACACTATAAAAATCGATTAAAACTCATTTTATTAGAAAAATCGTATATTATATATATAATTGAAAATAATTCCCGGAAAATAGTTTTAATTAGTTAAAAATACTAAATATTTTGTAGAAATCATTTTTATACCTTAAATAAATATTAAAACCAATTAAATTACATTTTTAGACAATTTAGGGTAAAATTACCAAAATACCCCTATATATATATATATACCTAAATTACTTCAAAAATTCACCAAAAATCATACAATTATCCAAAATTAATTTTCTCAACATATTTATCAATAATATCAATAATTAAACTCAATTAACCAATTAAATTCAATTTAAAACACAATTAACTTAATTTTACAAAATCACATAAACTTCAATAATTAAAAATAAATACTTAGAAATTCATAAAAATTCCAAATAAATTCCTATAATTCATTTCAACACCTAATTTAACCGTAAACTCCAATTTCATAATTTAAATAATTAATTTCCGAAAATTAGAAAATAATATTAAAATATTCAAAAATACCCAAAAATCCAAACAACCTCCAAAAATTCTGTAAAAATTCATACATGAAGATTAAACTACCAGGAACAACATTTGTGAAGGAAGTTTCCATGAATCATCCAAATCGAAGCTCAAAAAAAATCGAAAACCAAAAGTGGCCGAAATATTCAAATCAAAACCTAAGCAATTCTAGACCATTTTAGCTCAAACCAAAGCTAGAATAACACTCACCGGAGCTCAAGGAGAAGATAGAGACCGGCGGTGTCGAAAATGGTGGCCGGAGGAGGGAGAAACGACAGTGAGAAGATTGGTGGTGGCGTCGGGCACCCACGGGAAGAAGAAGAAGAAGAAGAAGAAAAAGAAAAAGAAAGAAAAAGGAAAGAGAAAGAAAAAGAAAAAGAAAGAAAAAGGAAAAGAAAAAAGAAAAAAAAAAGAAAAAGAAAAAGAATAAAATAAATTAAAATAATTAAATATTAATAAATAAATAATAATAAAATAATAAATTTTTAATAATTTAATAATAAATAAAATAATCAAATAATAATAAATAAATAATAAAATATTAGGGTAATAATAAACCCTAATTAAATAAATATACACACACAGGCTTTATTTAATAATTTAAAAATATGTATGAGTTCATGCAAACCCGTAAATACATTTAAAATAATTAATAATACATTGTTTACGTGAAAATTTCCCCGAAAATGAAAGTCCCGGGAAAATTTTACGTAAGACACTGAAAATAATAGACAGTAATTAAAATAGGTTTAAAATACATATCAACTCATAAAAATATCGTATAAAATACAGAAATCATTGACTCTGCATATCCCGGTACTGTGTAAAAATATTTAAAAAAACACGGGATATTACAGTCTTCCCCCCTTACAAGAATTCGTCCCCGAATTCTAAAAAAAAAAGATCAAGAAGGAAAGAGATACGGGTAAGAAGCTCGCATCTCAGCTTCAGTCTCCCACGTATGCTCTTCAACTCTGTCGCTACGCCACAAAACCTTGACCATCGGAATCTGCTTCGATCGCAACTGTCGAACTTGATAATCAACGATCGCCACAGGTTCTTCCACAAAAGTCAAATCTTCACTCACTTCCACACTGTCAGGTTGCAACACGTGTGAAGGATCTGAGATATACTTCCTCAACATCGAGATATGAAATACTGGATGCACTTGTGACATACTCGGAGGCAAATCCAACCGATATGCAACAGTGCCAACTCTTTCCAGAATCTCAAACGGTCCAATATATCTCGGTGCTAACTTACCCTTCCTGCCAAATCTCATCACACCCTTCATCGGAGATACTTTCAGAAAAACGAAATCTCCAACCTGAAACTCCACATCTCTGCGCCTAGGATCCGCATAACTCTTCTGTCTGCTAACTGCGGTCTCTAACCTGCGCTTGATCACGGCGACTTTCTCTGCAGCATCTTGAATCATCTCTGGTCCAGTCAAAACTCTCTCACCAATCTCATCCCAACTCAACGGGGATCTACACTTCCTTCCATACAACGCCTCGTATGGTGCCATGCCAATACTGCTATGGTAGCTGTTATTATATGCAAACTCAACAAGCGACAAATGATCATCCCAGCTACCTCTCAAATCCAAGACACACATCCTCAACATATCTTCCAGTGTCTGGATCGTCCTCTCAGACTGACCATCTGTCTGAGGATGAAAAGCAGTACTGAAATCCAACCTAGTGCCCATCGCTTCCTGCAACTTCTGCCAAAAATGAGAAGTAAACACCGAACCTCTGTCTGACACAATGGACACAGGTACTCCATGAAGGCACACAATATGCTTCACGTACAACTTCGCCAATCTAGCTACAGAATATGTGGCTTTCACAGGCAAGAAATGTGCAGACTTCGTCAATCTGTCTACAATCACCCAGATGGAATCGTATCCATCCTTCGAACGAGGTAAACCGACCACAAAATCCATAGCTATCCTTTCCCACTTCCACTCGGGAATAGGAAGAGGCTGAAGCTTCCCAGAAGGCTTCTGATGTTCGGCTTTCACTTGCTGACATGTCAAGCACTTAGCAACATAATCAGCAACATCCTTCTTCAATCCATCCCACCAGTATAAATCTCTGATACTGTGGTACATCTTAGTAACACCAGGATGAACGCTGTAGGCTGTAGAATGTGCTTCCTCTAGGATCTCTTCTCTCAAATCATCCACATCAGGAACACACAATCTACCACTGATCCACAACACACCATCATCATCGAGTGTGAAATCAGTGAACTTCCCTACTCTGACATTCTCTGCAAGCTCTTCTAGAATAGGATCTCGGCTCTGAGCTGCTTTAATCCTATCCCTCAGTACAGATCGTACTTTAAACTGAGCTAACAGTCCACCTGATCTACTGATCTTCGTCATCAGACCTTGATCCACCATCAGATGCAATTCCTGGATCAATGGTCTCCTCTCCACACCGATGTGAGTAAGACTACCTGAGGACTTCCTACTCAAGGCATCTGCTACCACATTAGCCTTACCCGGATGGTAAAGAATCTCGCAATCATAATCCTTCAACAGTTCCAACCATCTTCTCTGCCTCAAATTCAAATCTCGCTGCTGGAAAATGTACTTAAGGCTCTTGTGATCAGTAAATATCTCACAAGTCACCCCGTACAAATAATGTCTCCAAATCTTCAGAGCAAAGATCACTGCAGCCATCTCCAGATCATGTGTAGGATAATTCTGCTCATGCTTCTTCAACTGCCTCGAAGCATAGGCTATCACCCTTCCATTCTGCATCAACACACAACCAAGACCAATTCTAGAGGCATCACAGTAAACTATGAACTTATCCACACTATTAGGCAAAGCTAATACTGGCGCTGTGGTCAACTTCTCCTTTAACAATTGAAAACTATTCTCACAAGCTTCTGACCACTCGAATCTAACATTCTTCTGAGTCAAGCGAGTCATAGGGGCTGCTATCCTGGAAAAATCCTGCACAAACCGCCTATAATACCCGGCTAAACCCAGAAAACTCTGAATCTCAGTAACTGAAGTAGGTCTAGGCCACTCAGATACTGCCTCAACCTTCTGTGGATCAACCTGAATACCTTCTTTAGACACTACGTGTCCAAGAAAAGAAACACTCTCCATCCAGAAATCACACTTCGAGAATTTAGCATAAAGCTGATGATCTCTCAGTGTCTGTAGTACAATCCTCAAGTGATATACATGCTCTTCCATACTCCTCGAATATACCAGTATATCATCAATGAAGACTACTACAAACCGATCCACATACGGTCGGAATACTCTGTTCATCAGGTCCATAAAAGCTGCTGGTGCATTAGTCAAACCAAAAGACATCACCAGAAACTCATAATGACCATATCGAGTGCGGAATGCTGTCTTAGGAATATCAGCTTCACTAATCCGTAGCTGATGATAACCCGACCTCAAGTCAACCTTAGAAAAGAACTGTGCACCCTGGAGCTGATCAAACAAATCATCTATCCTCGGGAGAGGATACTTGTTCTTCACTGTCACCTTGTTCAACTCTCTATAGTCAATGCACAGTCTCAGGGTACCATCCTTCTTCTTCACAAACAAGACTGGTGCACCCCAAGGAGAAACACTAGGTCTGATAAAACCTTTCTCCAACAACTCTTGCAACTGCTCCTTCAACTCTCTCAACTCTGCAGGAGCCATACGATAGGGTGGCATAGATATAGGAGTAATACCTGGAACCACATCAATACAGAACTCAATCTCTCTATGAGGTGGTAAACCTGGCAACTCCTCGGGAAAAACATCAGGAAACTTACAAGCAACAGGAACATCTGTGAGTGACAACTTCTCCACTGACGTATCCCTGACCAATGCCAAAAACCCCTGACAACCTTTCTTCAACAACTTCCTAGCTGAAATAGCGGAAATAAGATTCTGAGGTGCTGAACTCCTGTCACCAACAAACTTAAATTCTACTTCACCAGGAATTCTGAAAATCACCTCCTTATTCCTGCAATCAACCACGGCAAAGTGCTGGGATAACCAATCCATTCCCAAAATAACATCGAACTCCATCACATCCAACAAAATCAAATCAGCGGGTAATTCTCTATCTCCCACAAGAACTGGACAACCAGAAAGAACAATATCGATGTCCAAGGAATCACTCAGAGGAGTGGCAACAGACAAAGGAAAAGCCATCCTCGAAGCTTGCCAACAAGATTTAGAAGCAAAAATAGGAGAAACAAACGAATGCGTGGCACCCGGATCAAACAAAACCAAAGCATCCAGGTAACAAACAGAAAGAATACCTGCCACGACTGCATTAGATGCCTGAGCATCCTGCTGAGTCAGATGAAAAACTCTGGCCTGGCCTCGACCTCCCTGCTGGCTGGTAGAAGCCTGGCCAACACCTCGGGTACCTCCTCTCGTACCTCTACCACGACTCTACTGTGGAACAAACTGAGTAGAACTCTGATGCTGGGCTGGGTGGCAACTGAAATGGCACGGGTGCTGCACTAGCAATCGACTGCTGTGGGAATCGCGGAATCTGCTGCTGCTGATATCCGGGGTAAGGACACGATCTGGCAAAATGTCCTGTCTGCCCGCATCTGAAGCATGTCAACGGTGTCAGATAACACGGTCCCTGATGGACTCTACCACAAGTCTGACAAACATTGGCCGCTGATCCAGAACTACAACCACTGCTGCTGCTCGAAGCACCTGACCCAAATCTAAACGATCTACGCTGACCTCCACGACCATGTCTACTGCTCCGATGCACTCGCTGCTGCTGTCTCTGACTCTGCTGAGTCGAACCTCGCTGCTGACTACTCGAGCCAACATGAAAACTCGAATACGGAGTAGCCTGCGATCCACTCGACTGAACTCCCAACTGGTAATAATCAGGCATCGCTCCCTGCCTAACTAACCTCAGCTCAATCTCCTTAGCTAGCTCAATCACAGACTCGAGAGTAAGACCTGCTGTAGGCATACCAGCAAAAGCTGAACCCAAACCAGTAACATACGTAGTAACAGCGAAATACTGATCTCGCATCAGATCCTCAGCATATCTACCCAGACGAAGAAACTCTCGGGTATACTCCTCTACAGATCGATCTCCATGAGAAATACTGGTCAGACGAAGACGATAGCTCAAACGAAGAGGCTCTGGACAAAATCTCCTCATGAATCGCTCTCGAAACTGAGCCCATGTCATCGTCATCATATAGGGCTGGATCATCTGAATAAACCAATCCAAAGTTGGTCCCTCGACAGACAACTCAACGATCATGATCCTCTGGTACTCGGTATGAGCAGTCCGAGTCCTAGTCTCAATCGCATGCAGAAAATCTAAAGGATCAGAAGTACCATCAAAAGCAATCCTGCCAACTCTGGCATAGAACAAAGCTGCCTCAGGGTCAGACATACCCTGCTGATAGGCAGGCTGAACAGGCTGAACAACTGGAGGAACAGGAACATCAAACTCAGGCTCAACAGGCTCCTCGTCCTGTAACTCTCTCTGCCTACGGCGACCTGCCGCTCCTCGAGGTCTACCCCTGCCACGACCTCTACGTCTAACTGGCTGCTCAGGAGGTAAAACCTCGTCCTGAAAAGACTCATCATCCACGGCCTCAACGACCGGTGGAGCGACACGCGCTCGCCTCCTCATTCTGAAAAGACAAACGGAAAGATTCAGACAAAACAGACAACGGAGGAATAACGCTGAAAACTACAGCAAGGAATACTCATCAAGACATACTCGAACCTAATACACTGCAGTAGTCCAACAGAAAACACAACTTTAAAACTAGGGCCACAACTCACAAAACTAAGCCCTGACACAGAACTCCATTCTGATACGAACTTCGCTCTGATACCAACTTTGTCACGACCCAAAACAGGGGCCATGACCGGCGCTAGGGAACGGGAATTCTTTCGAATCCGGAACCCGTAGCAAGCCTAAAAATAAAATAAAAATGCAATAATAACCATAAAAATATAATATGCAGCGGAAAATAAAATCATAAATATTACAATATCATCCATATCAACTGGATATAATTCAAAACTCATCACATCGCATATATAATCTCATAAATGTATAATCTTTATACAAATCCAGTTTTATTATAATACATCTCTTTAAAACAAATACATAAAATCCAATACTTTAATTCACATCTACTGCAGTGTCTAGAAAAAATAAATAAGACTCAAGTAGACAATTTACATAAAGAAGCTGGGGCGGAAGAAATCCGGCGTATCGACCTGCTACTGAGGTCTGAGGAAGTTGACTCTCCTGAAAAATAGTCAACGGAGGGGAGTCAGACCTCACTGAGTGAATTACTATAGTATATATACATACACTCTAAGTGATAATGCATACAGTCAACAGTATATGAGTAATATGTATATATACAGGCAAGTTCATACAGATGCAGAAAAATCATTTTATATATTTTGTCTGAAAATCAACTTTTATGAAGGATCACATAGAACCCTAGAATATCGCAACCTCAGAAAAATAGTGTTAAACAACACTCTAGCCATACAGGCTCACTGATTCCAAATATATCCACTTAATCCATATGGACAGTAGACTGGCCCCGAGACACTAAGTCAACCGAGCTCCAGCAGTCTGACTGCCAGTGTGATTGGCCCCGAGACACTTGGTCAACCGAGCTCCAGCAATCACACCCAAACCACATCTCACATATCTCAATAATCATAATCAAATCGATATCCACAAATAAGTTAGTAATATAGCCTAAACACTATAGGCGTACCGGTACGTACTCGGTCCTAGTGCTGCCCACTAGGTAGCACGTTCTATTGATATCCTTCATTCTTAAATATAAAACATTCATTCACAAAAAATAAATGATGCATGAATTTAAATAAATCAACAATATAAACCATATATATACCGAAAATATACCAAACATAAACCAGGTATATTTTGAGTATATATATGTCAAATAAATCCAATCAAATCATGAATTAAACTAAAAATATATTTAAAAACATTTTAAATATATTTTATTAATAAAACATGTATATAATTTATTATATACGAAAAATATACCAAAAATATACTTGAATATAAATCATGTTATTTATGCATATTTAGTCAAAATAAAACATGCATTTTCTAAATCATGCATCCTAAGCATATATATATAATATAGTAACTCACCTAATGCGCTCCACGAGACGGGTCCGACGGGCCTGGTCCACTAACCCTCGGTCTCGGCGCAACTAAACAAGAAATAATTAATCGACATCAGAATAACCCTAACAGAAATCCTAGAATTAAATCTAGAGTATTCAACACAGAATCGAAAATTAGGGTTCGACTGGATATCACGTTTTACGAGAATTCTATCGGAAATTCGGCAGAACCTCCCCTGTAAAACGGACATCTCTCTACTCAAAAGAGTAGAGCCAACCCTGCAAAGAAAATACACTTCAAAAATAAACACCACAATCACTCACAACCCCTCGGTCGGACTCCAGACTACAATCTGTCGACCGGGGTCCACAAACACAGAATATATATTCAAATATACCAAAAATATCCTTAAATCATAAAAATACATTTCATACGTAGAAATTACATAATAAATCTTGAAACACTATAAAAATCGATTAAAACTCATTTTATTAGAAAAACCGTATATTATATATATAATTGAAAATAATTCCCGGAAAATAGTTTTAATTAGTTAAAAATACTAAATATTTTGTAGAAATCATTTTTATACCTTAAATAAATATTAAAACCAATTAAATTACATTTTTAGACAATTTAGGGTAAAATTACCAAAATACCCCTATATATATATATATACCTAAATTACTTCAAAAATTCACCAAAAATCATACAATTATCCAAAATTAATTTTCTCAACATATTTATCAATAATATCAATAATTAAACTCAATTAACCAATTAAATTCAATTTAAAACACAATTAACTTAATTTTACAAAATCACATAAACTTCAATAATTAAAAATAAATACTTAGAAATTCATAAAAATTCCAAATAAATTCCTATAATTCATTTCAACACCTAATTTAACCGTAAACTCCAATTTCATAATTTAAATAATTAATTTCCGAAAATTAGAAAATAATATTAAAATATTCAAAAATACCCAAAAATCCAAACAACCTCCAAAAATTCTGTAAAAATTCATACATGAAGATTAAACTACCAGGAACAACATTTGTGAAGGAAGTTTCCATGAATCATCCAAATCGAAGCTCAAAAAAAATCGAAAACCAAAAGTGGCCGAAATATTCAAATCAAAACCTAAGCAATTCTAGACCATTTTAGCTCAAACCAAAGCTAGAATAACACTCACCGGAGCTCAAGGAGAAGATAGAGACCGGCGGTGTCGAAAACGGTGGCCGGAGGAGGGAGAAACGACGGTGAGAAGATTGGTGGTGGCGTCGGGCACCCACGGGAAGAAGAAGAAGAAGAAGAAGAAGAAGAAGAAAAAGAAAAAGAAAGAAAAAGGAAAGAGAAAGAAAAAGAAAAAGAAAGAAAAAGGAAAAGAAAAAAGAAAAAAAAAAGAAAAAGAAAAAGAATAAAATAAATTAAAATAATTAAATATTAATAAATAAATAATAATAAAATAATAAATTTTTAATAATTTAATAATAAATAAAATAATCAAATAATAATAAATAAATAATAAAATATTAGGGTAATAATAAACCCTAATTAAATAAATATACACACACAGGCTTTATTTAATAATTTAAAAATATGTATGAGTTCATGCAAACCCGTAAATACATTTAAAATAATTAATAATACATTGTTTACGTGAAAATTTCCCCGAAAATGAAAGTCCCGGGAAAATTTTACGTAAGACACTGAAAATAATAGACAGTAATTAAAATAGGTTTAAAATACATATCAACTCATAAAAATATCGTATAAAATACAGAAATCATTGACTCTGCATATCCCGGTACTGTGTAAAAATATTTAAAAAAACACGGGATATTACATTAAACAATATTTTCAACAAAAATGCTTATTTAACCCAAAATTCCAAAATTCCCATAATACAAAAATATTCCTAAAAATTATATATTATATTCAAAAATTATTTTCTCAACACTAAAATTAATAACAACCTATATTAACACTAAATTAACCAAATCCATAATTAAAATAATTAATTAACAAAAATTAAATAAATAATAATAAAATAATCAAAATTACCCATAAATTAAACTAATTCAAAAAAATTCACAAAAATTATTTCTAGAAAGATTGAGCTACCAAGAACAATGTTTCAAAAGCAAAAATCAATAAATCAAACAATTTTTAACTAAAAAAAATAAAAATAAAAATAAAAACTCTAATAGCCATAATCTAAAAACCAAGAAAACTTACAAATGGTTAGGCTAGAACTCAAACTGAGCTTGAGATTGTCTTCCTCATAGCTCAGGGAGTCAACCGAGCTAAGCAATTCTAGCCCTCACCGACGGGAGCGTCTGTGGCAACGTTGAAGCATGTTGTTGTCGTTGCTACTTCTGTGGTTTTCGACGTCGACAAAGGAAGAGGAAGAAGAAGAAGAGAGGAGGAGATGATGGCAGAGGAAGGAGGTGAACAGCAGAGGCTGGCGGCGACCAGCGGTGGAGGATGAAGTCGCATAGTGACAGTGCGGGAATAGGACCGCATGCGGGAGGGAGGAAGATATTTTTGTTTTTTGTTTTTTGTTTCTATTATTTCTTGTTTCTTATATATATATATATATATATATATATATATATTATATATATATATATATATATATATACATCACATGGACACACACACACAAATGCACTAATACAATAAAATAATACAACAATTGAAATTAATAATATTACTAAAATGATTGAATAATAAAAATAATATTCCTAATAATATTAAAAAATAAAAATAATAATATTGATAATAAAAATAATAACCATGATAATAATAACACACAATAACATTTGAAAATAATAATAATATAAACAATATTTATGAATTAATTTAATAATACAATAATGTCAATCAATAAAAATAAAATAATAATAATGTACTTAAAATATTAATATTAAAATAATACTATCCGAAAATAACATTAATAATACTAACCCTAATATTTACATAATAAAACTTCTAAAAATACATATTTATGTAGAAAACATTTTATCACAAATAATTAAAATAAATAAATATAACTTTTGAATTTTATTAACACTGCATATCTCGAATTATATTTTTATAATTTAAAAACACGTGTCATTACATCTAGAAACTACAGTAGTAGCATTATTGTATTAGTAGAGTTTTGTTTTATTCTTGATACTTTGTATCTAGTATATTGTATGAACATCTTTTATTTATGAAAGGATATTGAGTATTTATATTTATATATAATTTGAAAAATTTTAATTTAGTCATACTTTTTATTGATTTATTGCATGCTTTTATTCTTTTAAGGCTTGCTATGGGTTTCAGATTCAAAAGAATCTCGTTCCCTAGCGTTGGTCATGATTCCTAGTTTGGGTCGTGACATGAATGCTTTAGAGATGGATCCAATGATCTAACTTAAGACTAATTGGTCTTGTCGAAAGCATTGTAGATATTCAGGATTTAGTTGTCCTCTTTTGATTATTTTTCGTGGCTTAACTGTTGAACCATAAACATGATGAGCAAGCTTATAGCTGTTCAGTAAATGTAGCAATTAGGCTCACCAAAGAAGGTAATTTGTAAAGTTTAATTTAATAGGCAATTGATGAGCAATATTTGGTAAAGACTGGATAAAATAGGAAAAAGATTGCACTGTTGTTGTAATGGTAGCACTTGATGTTGAGTTATCACCTATGGAGAATGGTTGTTAGACCTGATTGGGGATCTGATACTATGAAGTAATGACAAAATCGTAGAATTTTATATTGTATATGAACATGACAGAGATATATATACATCAGATACAAGTAGGTTATAACTACATGATAGAGTTTCACATAAATACAAAGTTTCAATCATTATCCTATCAATCTCACTCAATACCCAGGAACTTAGACCACTCATCATCAAATTTTCCAATTTGATCAATTTGGTCTCTTTCAGATTTTAAGTATTTTTGAATTATTAACACCATATGTCTATCCAGTTTTGTTCTAAAATATTTAAGACCTACCCATAAACAATAAACTCATCAAATAAATATTAACCACTTTATACTTTCAATCTCTTTAATAATGTTAATATAATTCTAAAAATAAATAATTATTGAAATAAAAATTAGCTTATGCTCTTACTTTTATGCCATACAAATCATAAATTTACTAAAAGCAAATGTTGAACGTGTGCCAAATAGTATGTATAATATAAAGTCTTTTCAATGGTAGAGGACTAAAAAAATCTCAAATTAATCCATCTCTTGTGTATAGGAATATGTTGTGTTAAAAACCTGCAAGCGCATAAATCGTCAATTGTAGCATAAGGAATTATCTGTAATGTCCCGAGTTTTTAGATAATTTTAAACTGCATTGAGATATGTAGTGTTAATAATTTTTATAGATATTTATGATATTTTTTATGAGTTTGTTATTTATTAAAGCTATTTTTAATTATTTTAAGAGATTTACATAAAATTTTCCTGGAAATTGTATTTTTGGGGAAATTAAAATGTAAATAATTTAATATTAATTATTTGAAATAGTTTTATGAATTTTCATGAGTTCATGCATAATTTTAAAGTGTCAAATAAAATACATATTTGTACGTGCATTTAAATAAATAGGGTTTATTTTTAATTAAATTTATATCATATTATATAGTTTTAATAAATAATTGTGTTATATATATGTATATGTATGTAATATTATTATTTTAATATGTGGGTGAATAAATATCTTGAATATAATAATATAATATTATAATAATTAAAGTTACTTATATACATATATATATATATACAAAATAATGAAAGTTGTCAAATTTACCAAAACTGCTATTGACTCCTCTCCCTCACAACCCGACGCTGTCCCTGCCATTGCCGCCACTGCCAAGCTTCACCATCACCAGCGGAGTGCTTCTTAGCCAACCACCACCTTCCCATGCTCCCTTCGTTGTCCTTTCCTCCCATTTCTGGCGTGTTTTGGCCGGAATATCCAAAAGAAACTGAAAATTGATCCTATCGTCGATCAAGCCATTTTCGGCCACCAAACTCGATGCAACTGGTCTCTATCTTCTCCTTGAGCTTCGGTGAGTCCATTTCCAAGCTTTGTTTCACTTAAAACTGTCTAGATTTCTCTAGGTTTTGATTTTACATTTTCGGCCACTTTGAGTTTTTGAATTTTTTGAGCTTTGATTTGAATGATTCAAGAAAACTCCCTTTAGAAACATTGATCCTTGTAGCTTAATCTACCTCTGTGAATTTTTGTGGAATTTTTGGAAATTATTTTGATTTTTGTGAATTTTTAATTATTTTATTAATATTTTCTAATTTTTGAAAATTAATTAATTAAATTATGAAATTGTGTTTTATGGTGTTTATAGGTGTTAAAATGAATTTTATAAATTTATTGGTAATTTTTGGGAATTTTATATATTTATTTTGAATTTATTTAGTTTATGTGATTTTTAGAAAATTAGGTTAATTATGTGTTTTATTGAAATTAATTGGTTAATTGAGTATATTTATTGATATTATTGAATTATATTTATAGAAAATTAATTTTGAGTAATTATACTATTTTTGGTGAATTTTTGATTAATTTTAGTGAATTTACGAAACTAGGGGTATTTTGGTAATTTGACACTAAATTGGCTAAAAATGTAATTAAATTGGTTTTAATAGTTATTTAAGGTATAAAAATGATTTCTATAAATTATTTAGTATTTTTAACTAATTAAAACTATTTTTCGTAAATTATTTTCAAATTATATATAATATACGATTTTTCTAAATAAATGAGTTTTTATCGATTTTTAGTAAGTTTTAGGGTTAATTATGTAATTTGGATTTATAAAAGGTATTTTGGTCAATATTTATGAATTTATTGGGAATTACTGATTTTTAATAATATTTTATTAAAATTAGGGTTTTTGAGTATTTAGCGGTTAAATAAATATTTTTAGCATTTGAATATCTAAATTGCTATATTTTGAGTATTGAAGGGCATTTTGGTATTTTTGGAATTTTCATGCATTATGTATTATTTTGTGAATTGTGAACCTCGGTCGGTGAATTGTTGTTTGGAGTCCGACCGAGGGATTATGAATTATGTACTGTGTTTATTCTCGAAGTGTATTTCTTTGCAGGACCGGCTCTACTCTTTGAGTAGAGAGATGTCTATTTTACAGCGGATGTTCTGTCAAATTTTCGATAGAATTCTCATAAAATGTGATGTCCGGTCGAATTTCTTATTCTGATTCTAATTCTATTTCTGTGTCTAAGATTTTAGATCGAGTCTTTAGAATTCCGATAGAATTATTCTGATTTCTTATTATTGTTTGTTTGTTCAGTTGCGCCGAGACCGAGGCCTAGTGGACCAGGCCCATGGAGCGCAATAATAGTGAGTTGTTATTATATATATATATATATATATGTTTTAGGGTGCATGTTTTAGAAAAATATGAATTATTTTAGTAAATTGTGCATAAATGATTTAATTATTACTTAAGTTTATTTTCGGTATATTTTGGTATATTTTGAACTATATGCATGTTTTATTAATAAATTATTCTTAAAATGTTTTTATGTATATTCATGGATTATTTCTAGTTTATTTTGTAATTTAATTGAATTTATTCGATGTATATATACTCGAAATATACCTAGTTTACTTTTGGTATATTTCTAGTATATATATGGTTTATGTTGCTATTTTATTCAAATTCATGCATCATTTATTTATGAATGTATATTTTATATTAATGAAGGATATCAATAGAACGTGCTACCTAGTTGGCAACACTAGGACCGAGTACGTACCGGTACGCCGATAGCATTTAGGTTATATTACTAACCTATTTGTGGATTATGATTGGATTGATTTATTTATTTGAGGTGTGATTGCTGGAACTCGGTTGACCAGGGGTCTCGGGGCCAATCACAATGACAGTTAGACTGCTGGAGCTCAGTTGACCAAGTGTCTTGGGGCCAATCTACTGTCCAAATGGAACAAGTGAATATATTTGGAATAAGTAAGCCTGTATGGCTAGAGTGTGGTATAACACTGTTTGAGGTTGCGATTTTCTAGGGTTCTATTTGATCCTTCATAAACAGTGATTTTTAGTAAAAATATATAAAATGATTTTACTGCATCTATGTGTATTTGCTTGTATATATACTTATTATATATACTATTGACTGTGTGCATTGTCATTTAGTTATGCATGTATATATATTATAACAATTCACTCAGTGAGGTCTGACTCCCCTCCGTTGACTGTTTTTCAGGAGAGTCATCGTCTTCATACCTCAGTAGTAGACCCATACACCGGATTTCTTCCGCCCCGGCTTCATTATGTAAACTGCATACTTGAGTTTACTTTATAATCTAGACACTGCAGTAGTTGTAAACAGTTGTGGGGTTTATGTATTATATTTGTGTGAGTTATGTATTTTAAAGATTTGAACTGGATTTGTATTAAAGGATTATTTATATATGAGATGAGGATGTATAATTAATATTATTGGCAGATTATTATTTTATTTTTATTTATGATTTTATTTCTGCTGCGAGTGATTTTATTTATGTTATTATTATTATTACATGTTTTATTTTATTTTAAGGCTTGCTACGGGTTTCGGATTCGAAAGAATTCTCATTCCCTAGCGCCGGTTATGGCCCCTATTTTGGGTCGTGACATTATCGCTCCCATGAGGATTGTATATTGAGTACTGATATTTTCACATATTTTCTTAGCTAGCAAGTCAAATAAATGTAATTTACCAAATAAAATATAAAAAAGTAATTTAAACTAAATCAAATTCAAATAATTAAAAGCTTAGAACCTAGGTTTAGTTTCACTATTCCGATATGATCATGAACACATTAACAAATAAAAGATATTGATTTCAATTAAGGGTAATTGTTCTAAAATATCTAAAGACTCTCTCGAGTTCAATTAAGCATGTTAAGATTAAAGTTTAACATGCTCTCATGATTAAAAAGTTAATCAAAACTCATTAAGTTCCTTAACAATTATTGGTTTACCACTGTAGACCTCTGCCTACTATCATGGTTTCCTAAAGAGCTCGCCTACTCTCATGGTTGAGTGGTCTAAGTCCTATGAGTCTAAATCTAATAAATTCTCCTAACTCTCGTTAGTGAATCTACCCATAAACATGCAATCAATTAGGCCCTTAATTGAATACAAGACATGAAGAGAAACTAATAAAATTAACTAAAAAATAAACTAATAAAACTTGTGTTCAATCATATCATAGAATAGCTACTCTTAACCTAGACCCTAAAATAAAATTTAGTCAAAGAATTACGAACATAAAATAAATAACAAGAGAATGAAGAAGAAGAAAAATAGATAAAACTCGTTTAAACATGCTTTAAGCTTCAATCCTTGTTGTGCTCTTCAATCCCAAAATGGCTCTTTTAACTTGTGTAATAACCCGAGTTTTTAAATTATTTTATTTTAAAACATGATATGCAGTGTTAATAAATTTTAAAGATAAATTCAATTATTTGTCGATTGATGAGTTTTATTATCATTATTTTATGTTAATTAGGGTTTCGATATAAATATTCATTTTAAGACTAGTATTTGGATAATTTATTTGTGTAATATATATATTTCTCATTTGGAATAATATTTAACTTAGTATATTTTATTTAATGACATTATTAAGTGTATTTTATAAGTTTATATATATATATATATATATATATATATATATATATATATATATAAACTTATGGTTTAATATTTATTTAAATGTGTATATTGTTAATATTAGTGTGTAATATATTAATATATATGTGTGTAGTTTAATGTGTGATGTGTGAATTTTGTTGAATAAAATAATGTATAATATAATATATAGTTTTTTAATTTTTATTATAAAGTTTTATTAATATATATAATATATAATATATACATTTACAAACACAAAAACACCTTCTCCCTATCAATTTTTCCCAATCCCCTCCCATCACCACCATCTGCCATCCGTTTCTTCTCCCGTCAGTATGCCTCTCGGCCTTCTACCACCAGTCAGCCAGCTCAGCCACTGCCAGCCTTCTTCTCCGGCGCCGTTTGGTCCATTTGAAGCCGAAAACCCAAAATTCTTCTCCTCCTCTGTTCTCCTATGTCTGGACACTAAATTGGTTGATTCCGGTGCAATTGGACTCCTGGAACTTCGAGGAGAAGGATTCCAAGCTTCTTTCAGCTTGAAAACGTGATTTGATAAGGTTTCTATCTTGATTTCATTTTCGGCCATTCTTGAGTTTTTAATTTTTTTGATTATTTTGCTTGATTCTTGAGAAATTCCTTAACAAATGTTGTTCCCCTTAGCTTAATCTTCATCCTAGAATTTTTGTGTGATTTTTGGGAATTATTTTGATTTTTGTGAATTTTGATTATTTGATTATTATTTGATTATTTTCGTAAATTAATTAAATAAATTATGAAATTGTGATTTTTGGTGTTATTGGTAATTTTAGAATTTAATTTATAATTTTTGTATATATTGTGTAATTTTTATAATTATTTTTAGTTTATGTTAGTTTTGAAAATATAGGTTAATTATGTATTTAATTTGAAATAATTGGTTAATTAAGTGTATTTGTTGATTTTAATGAATAATATGTTGAGAAAATAATTTTTGTTTAAGTATATAATTTTTATTGAATTTTGAATGTTTTTAGTATTTTATGTGTATTTTTATATATTAGGGCTATTTTGGTAATTTGGTGATAATTTTAGTTGAATATTAAGTTTAATTGGTTTTAATATTTTTTGAGGTATAAAAATGATTTTTACAAATTTTAACCAATTAATACTATTTTTCAAAAATTATTTTCAAATTATATATAATATACTATTTTTGTAAATAAATGGATTTTTAGTAATTTTTAATATGTTTTTGGACTAATTAAGTAATTTGGATTTATAAAATGAATTTTTATTAATATTTGTGAAATTGTTGAGAAATATTGATTTTGATAATATAATATTATTATTAGGGTTTTTAAGTAATTATTGGTAAAATAATTACTTTTGATGTTTTAATATTTAAATTGCTATATTTTGGTACTTAAAGGGTATTTTTGGTATTTATTGAATTTTAATACATTTTATTATATTTTGTTGTGAATTGTGGACCTCGATCGGGGGAATTTGTTGTTTGGGATCTTGATTGAGGAGTTGTGAGAATTCTAGTTTGAAGTGTATTTTTCTTGCAGGACCGGCTCTACTTTTTAAGTAGAGAGATGTCCGTTTTACAAAGGAGGTTCTGCTGAATTTTTGGTAAAATTCTCGTAAAACATGACATCAGGTCTAATTCTTATTTTCTGTCTGTGTTAGTAATCCTAGATCGAGTATCTAGACGTTAAGTTAGATTTATTCTAATTTTCGTATTATTATTTTATTGTTAGTTATGCCGAGACCGAAGCTTAGTGGACCAGGCCTGTTGGACTCGTCTCGAGGAGAGCATACCTGTGAGTTGTTATTTTATATATGTGTGCATTTAGGTTGCATGTTTTTAGAAATATATGTTTTAATTGTATGATTTATGCATAAATGACTTAATAAGTGCTTAAGTATATTCTAGGTATATTTTCAGTATATTATGAAATAAATGCATTTTTTTCTTTTTAATTAAATCTAGATTACTTTTAAAATATATTATTGGTTTAATTTAATATATCTAGTATATACTTAGTTTATTTATTTTGAATTGATTTTACATATATATACTTGAAATATACTTAGTTTATTTTAAGTATATTTCTAGTATATATATCGTTTATAATGTTATTTATAATGATATCATGCATCATTATTTTATGAATGAAATGAGTTATTTTTAATGAAGGATATCAATAGAACATGCTTCCTAGTGGGCAGCACTATGACCAAGTACGTACTGGTACGACGATAGATTGTAGGTTAAATTACTAACCTATTTGTGGATCATGACTTACTTGATTTGATTGTTGTGTGAGGTGAATGAGAGTGTGATTGCTGGAGCTCAGTTGACCTAGTGTCTCAGGGCTAATCATACTGATAGTTAGACTGCTGGAGCTCAGTCGACTTAGTGTCTCGGGGCCAGTTTATTATTAATAAGGATTAAGTGGATTTATTTGGAAACAAGTGAGCCTGTATGGCTAGAGTGTGTCTATTGTTATTTGAGATTGCGAAAACATAGGGTTCTATTTGATCCTTCATAACTGATGATTTTCAGTATTATTATAAAACGATTTTCTTTGTATCTATGTGTACTTGCCTGTATATATATTTATTATATATACTTTTGAGTGTCTGCATTTGACATTAGTAATGCGTGTATATATATTATAACAATTCATTCAGTGAGGTATGACTCCCCTCCATTGATGTTTTTACAGGAGAGTCCTCTTCTTCAGACCTTAGCAGTAGACTTATCCGCTGGATTTCTTCCGCTCTGGCCCTATTATGTAAATCACTTACTTGAGTTTTATTTTTTACTCTAGATGCTACAGTAGTAATTGTATTTGATTCTATCGAGAGTTGTCTTTGATTTTATGCATGTATAAGATTTTAATTCAGAGTGTTTCTCTGAAAAATTGTATTAAGAGATTTTATTTATGATATGAGATGTGATATTGTTTTATTAAAGGAAGTTGAGGGATTTATTTTATTAATTGAGATTTAATTTCCGTTGCATAAACATTTTATTTATTTTATTTTATTGCATGCTTTACTTTTAAGGCTTGCTACGGGTTCCGAATTCAAAAGAATTCCCATTCCCTAGCACCGGTCATGGCCCTTAGTTTGGGTCATGACAACTTGGCTCCCTTTTTTTTTTTAACTTAGAGCCAAAATTCTTTATTTGTAGAGAAAAATACCCTAAATTCATCCAAGGATTCTCCTTCAAAACCTCCTCCAATTAGGAAAATAACTTCATAAAATAGCTTCTTAATTATAGACTTGAATCTCTGACTCTTTAGGAAAACAAAATTCCTACAAAAACATACCAAAAATGTATAAATTAACTAGGAAACTCAAAAGGAAGTAAAATCAAGTTAGTCCTAATAAAACACTAATCATAAATAATAAACTAATAAAATATAATTAAATACTAATAAATCCTATGAAAATTAAATAGAAAAACTATGCAATAATTGACACTAACAAATTCCTCCACACTTAAACCTTTACTTGTCCTCAAGCAAACACATGAGAACACCTATCATCATAATGAATTTAGCACATTGATAAATTTTAACTTGTCCATCCTTCACAATCTTTAGTTAATACAAAGCTTATAACTCAAAATTAAATTGATAACTCAAGGTCAAATATGTAAGTTTTACCAAGTGAAAAGTAAACTTAACCATTGAATTTTCAAAAATATATAAGCTGACAATTAAGAAAAACAAAAGCAAGTGATGCTACTCACTCAACCCTTAGCAACCCCTAAATTCTAACACATAAAAGATAGCCACACCATTATTTTTTCCTTTTTTTTTTTGAGCGAGTGTGTTTTATGCTCCATCTCGCATTTTTTATTCTCTCTAACCAACCTTCCCACTCTTAGTAATCCTTCGTCGTTCCCGTACTACTAAGTGTGGATATCAGTAAGTGGGTCATTTAGATACTCTTTCTATATTTAGAGCATTGGAGTAGATTTGGAATATATCCTTATTAAAAGAGGGATTTTTTTTATGAAGCTACCATTTCATATTCTAAACTCAAAGATCAACTAAGAATTAAAAATTGAGTATCACTTACAAGTATTTTCTTAACTATCAACTCACAATATTCAATTACTCAAAAGTAAGTAAGCATTAAGTTCATTAAATTTTCAAAAGTCCTTAACCACTAATTACCAACCTAACTTAAAAATCATAAATTAAGCATTAACAAAAGATTATAAAACATTTATAAGAAAATCACATTCAATGTGCTCTACTGGTCATAAGAATAGGGTATAAAAATTTAAATATGTATATGCTAACATGCAAAAGCAAATATAATTCTAAAAAAAATTAAAATTAAAATAACATAAAAGATAAAAGTATAAAAATAAAATCTAACTAAATGCAAAATAAAATGCAAATGTACACCCCCCCCCCCCCCCCCCCCCACACACACACACACACACACACATACATAAATTTCACATTGTCCCCAATGTGAAAGGACAAAACAAATACAAAGAACAAACAAAAATAAACTAAAATAAATTTGAAAAGAATTAAAGAAAAAAATAAATTAAAACTAATCCTCCCCTAGTGAGATGCTTTACTCTTCGCCTTATGGTGGTAGGAAATTGATAAGCATATGAGATATCAAAAGATAAGAGCATCACCTAGGCAAAATTTAAAATAAAATTAAATAAAAGTTAAAAATTAAAGAAAGAAACACACAACTAAATTAAGCAAAAGTTAATAAAAAAATTATTAAAAAAAGTGACTTAATAAAAGAGAATTTTTTTTTAAGAAAATAAGAAAAGATAAAACAAAATAAGAGTGGTTGTGTGTGCATGTGTAAAATAATAATAATAATAATAATAATAATAATAATAATAATAATAATAATAATAATAATAATAATAATAAAGAAATAAACAACAAGGGAAAGAAAAAAGAAATAAACAACAAAATAACAAAAAAAACAAAATAAATAAATAAAAAGAAAAAATGAAACACAAATATATATATATAATTGGAAGAGGAAAAAATAAAAAAACTAATGGCCCAACAAATGCAAAAGTTGGCAAATTTGTCTTTGGCCGTGTTAGCACCATGTTCATGGAATTGAAAAGCACGACCATTGATATAGCCGTATCATGGACCATGTGAGACACTGTAAGCATGCAAAAATAAATTTAAACACAAACAAAATGAATATAATAAAAGAACTAAAAGAAAAAAAAATTATGCAAACAAAAATAAAAAAAACTATAAATTTAAATAAAATTATACAAAAATTAAATAAAAAATGGGGAAGTGAATGACATAGCCTCCCATACCATGCTTAGTGACTGTGCAATTTAAGGTATGAAATGGCATGTAAACCGCATTGTCATGTTGTGTCACATACTAGGAGATTTGGCAAATATGTGGCACGACATGGAGAGGATGATAACATGGTATCTCCATTTCGTGTTAGGTTGTTAGCATGGCATCATGCCGTGTTTGGCATGCCATGCTCGAATGGTGTGTGACACGACATGTGATGGAAACAACATGACATTTTGGATGTCATGTGAATGTGGCTAGCACAACGAGCTAAAGGTAATAGCACGACATGCTGGATGCCATGTGAGTGCTTAATGTTTGACATGGCATAATGATGCCATGTGAGCATGTCATGCAACAGTCTGGGAGTGAATTGAAGATTTAACATGGCATAGTGATGTCATGTGATGAAGCCATGACATAGCCTATAACTTATGGAGTTTTAAGATACGGTATGAAAATGCCGTGTCAATATGTCATGCAATGCTTGAATAAATTATCTATTTTAAGTTTTAATGGTGTATCTAGACACGGTTGTGCATTTCCCTGTGTGATCATGCAAACTTGCTCCTTAAAATAGTGGCTCTTTGTGACAATTGTATTCTTGATCCTATGGAAGAAGTGAAGTAAATTAATGAACAAAAAAAAACACAAAAGAGAGAAAAGACTAAAACAAAAGGAAAGTGAAAAAAAATGATTGGGTTGCCTCCCAATTAGTGCTATTTTAAGGTCATTAGTTTGACCCCTGATTATGTAGTGTCATTGATGCAATCGAACAGGAGGAAGTGTTCTTAAAAGCATCTTCCTTTTCTTTCTTTTGCTAGGCTCCCTTATGGCCAGGTAATAAAGTGCGGACTCCACATGCTAACTTTTTTGTTCTATAATTACTTGAAGAATACAAGGCATTTCATGTGGTTTCTCAAACAATTCAACACTTTTCATGGATCCCTCATATACGACCTTAATAAGTTGTAGAACATATGTATTGTCACTTATAAATGGCTCTTCTTCATCCTATATAACTTCAATGATTGTTATATTTTTCTTATCCACCTCATT
This sequence comes from Mallotus nudiflorus, assembly GCA_947683625.1. NCBI lineage: Eukaryota > Viridiplantae > Streptophyta > Magnoliopsida > Malpighiales > Euphorbiaceae > Mallotus > Mallotus nudiflorus. Next base: position 726,447 of record CANTUR010000124.1, read on the forward strand.
ATTAAATTGAATTGAGTCACTTTGAACCTCATCATCCTTGATGTCTACATATTGATTCTTGCACTTGGAGACTTCTTTAAACTGTGATTAATTTTTGGTCATCATGACATAACTCAAAAGTGACTTCATCATCTTGACTTAAAATGTTCTCATCATCCCACACACTTTCTCCTTGTGTTTCCATTGAGCAATTTATGGGTGCACACATTTGAATTTTTTGGAAGTATCTTTTTTGAATTTCTACAATTTGATTTGCTTGCAACTTAAGCCTCATTAGAGCGTCTCTTTGTGCTACTAAAGCTTTTTTTTTAGTTCATTCATTATAGACATGATTTGTTTCATCTTGATCTCCAATATGTGTTCCTCATACTTTTCGGTTACTTCTTGAATGAAGTTTTCAAACATTGGCTCATGATTCAAATTAGACTCTTATTGATAACCCCAATTGTGATCCACACAATTACTCTAAAATGAGTTATAGCAAGGTTATGGAGGCAATTATGAATAATATGGACAATACGCCCCATTATGGTTCTCTCCATACCAATTACAAACCTAAAAAGAAGGTGGAAAATAATTAAATGGCATATATTCTACATTATATACAAGATCACATGTATTAGAACTAAAAAATTGATAAGAAAATCTACCATTATCCATGACAAATTACTTATCAATATTACAAATAAAATAAAATAAAATAAAATGCTAGTCTAAGAGAAGTAAAAATTAAATTAAAATCAATATTGTCAATCCCTAGCAACAGCGCCAAAAACTTATTGTGTTCAAAATCCACAAGTGCATGGATCACGAATTGCAGTATAAAGAGTTATCATTCCCACAAGGATTGTATATTGAGTACTAATATTTTTACATATTTTCTTAGCTAGCAAGTCAAATAAAAAGTAATTTAGCAAATAAAATATAAAGAAGTAATTTAAACTAAATTAAATTCAAATAATTAAAAGCTTAGAGTTTAGGTTTAGTTTCATTATTCCAATATGATCATGAACACATTAATAAGCAAAAGACATTGATTTTAGTTAAGGGTAATTGTTCTAAAATACCTAAAGACTCTCTCGAGTTCAATTAAGCATGTAGATTAAAGTTTAATCTACTCTCATGATTAAGAAGTTAATCAAAACTTATTAAGTTACTTAACAATTATTAATTTTACCATCGTAGACTTCTGCCTACTGTCCATGGTTCCCTGAAGAGCTCGCCTACTCTCGTGTTGAGTGGTCTAAGTCTTATGAGTCTAAAGCTAATAAATTCTCCTAACTCTCATTAGTGAATTTACTCATAAACATGCAATCAATTGGGCCTTTAATTGAATACAAGACAATGAAGAGTAACTCATAAAATTAAATGAAAATCAAATTAATAAAACTTGTGTTCAATCACATCATAAAATAGCTACTCCTAACCTAAACCCTAAAATAAAGTTTAGCCAAATATGGCTTTAAAAAGAATTATAAACATAAAATAAATAACAAAAGAATGAAGAAAAAAAAGAATAGATAAAACTTGTTTAAGCGCGCTTTAATCTTCAATCATTATTGAGCTCTTCAATCTCAAAATGGCTCTCTTAACTTGGCTCCCCTTCTTTTTTTTTTTTTTTAACTTAGAGCCAAAATTTTCTATTTATAGAGAAAAATACACTAAATTCATCCAAGGATCAAAACAACAATTCTTCTCCTTCAAAACCTCCTCCAATTAGGAAAAGGTAACAACCATAAATTTTAAATTATTTAATATAAAATTGAGAATGCTGTGTTAATAAAATTTAAAAAGTTATATTTATTTATTTTATTATTTGTGATTAATAATTACTATTTTATGATTAAATATATTTTCTACGTAAATATTTTATTTTAGAAAACTTTATTAATATAAACATTTAATTTACATTATTGATATTTATTATTTTGGATAGCATTATTTTAATAATATTAATTTTAGTGCATTATTATTTCTATTATTATTTTTGTTAATTTACATTATTTGTATTATTATTAAAAATTATTTAATAAACATTGTGTATATTATTAATTTATTGTGTGTGATGTGTGTGTGTGTGTATATATATATATATTATATACAAAAAATAAAAAGAAAGAAGAAAACACAGTAGTTTCCTTCTTCCCCTCTCGTTGCAACTCGTACCCTCACCGTCAGTGTGCCTCCCCGTTCTTCACGTCGTCGACCACCTTCCTCTATCCATTGCCGCTCCATCTCTTCCTTCTTCTCTATCGCCGATAGCAAGTAGAGGCAGTAACAGCGGCAACAACAAGCTTTTCGATCGTTTCTTCCTCCTCCAGCTACCTTAGCTTGTCATTCTAGTGCCGTTCAACTCCCCTAGCTCTTGTCAAGTCGATTCCGAGCTTGGTTCAAGCTCAAACCTCCTAGTTTGTGAGTTTTCTTGATTTTTTTAGTTTTAAGCTTTTAGGGTTTTTATTTTTTTTGGGTTGATTTTTGGTTGATTCATGCAAATTCCCTTTACAAATTTGATTCTTGTAGCTTAATCTCCATGAATATATTTTGTTGGAATTTTTGGAATTTATTTGAATTTTTTATTATTTTATTATTATATATTGAATTTTCGTAAATTAATTATTTAAATTATGAATTTGGTTGATTTGGTGTTATTATATTTTGTTATTAATTTTTAGTGTTGAGAAAATAATTTTTGAGAATATTATGTAATTTTAAAAATACTTTTATATTATGGATATATTGGAATATTAAGTTAAATGTATATTTTTGTTGAAAATAATGTTTAATTATGTGTTTTAGTTGATATTAGAATAATATTATGTTGATAGAATAATTTTAATGATTTTATATAATTTTTGAGGAAATTATTTAGTATTATGTGTATTTTGAAATTATTGGGTAATTATGAGTTTTTTGTTAAAATTATAGTTAAATATTATGTTTTAAATGGTTTTAGAATTATTTAAGGTAATAAAATGATTTTTATAAATTATTTGTAATTTTTAACTAATTAATACTTTTTCAAATAATATATTATTTACTAAATTGGTAATTAAATGGGTTTTTAATTACTTTTAATATATATTTAGACTATTTATGCTATTTGAATATATAAAGTGAATTTTTACTATTTAATATTGAATTATTGAGAAACTTAATTTTTAATAATATTATATTGTTATTTTGGGATTTTTATTTGATTATTGTGAAAATAATTATATTGAGTGTTTTGATGTTTAAATATGCTATATTTTGATATTTTGAGGATAATTGTGGAATTTATTGATTTTTAATATATTTATTATATTATTTGATTTTTGGTAGAGTTGTGAATGTTGGTTAGAGAATTGTACAGTTCGGGGTCTCAACCAAAGGTGTTGAATATTCTATGATTAGAAGTGTGTTTTCTTTCAAGATCGACTCTACTTTTTAGTAGAGAGATGTTCATTTTACAGAGGAAGCTCTGCTGAATTTTCGATAGAATTCTCGCAAAACATAACGTCGCGTCGATCCTGAGTTTTCAATTTTTGTTTGAGTTCCGTATTCTTAGATCGAGTCTCTCTAAAAGTATAAGTTACCTTTATTCTAATTTTTTTTGTCATTATTTTATTTTATAGTTGCACCGAGATCGAGGCCTAGTAGACCAGGTCCATCGAACCAGTATTGAGGAGCGAAAACTTATGAGTTGTTATTTTATATATACATCACATTTAGGATGCATGTTTTAGAATATACATGTTTTGATTTGTATTTATTCATAAATTGTTTCATTAAAATGTTTAGTATATGTTAGGTATATTTTTAGTATATTTTTGATATATTTCAAAATAAATGCATGTTATATTTTTGAATTGTACTTAAAATGTCTTTAGTATAGTATTGGTTTTTATTTGGCATACTTTATGATTGATTATGAATGTTATTATGCATTATTTATTTTCCCATATGAATGTTTAATTTTAAATGAAGGATATCGATAGAACGTGCTACCTAGTAGGCAGCACTAGGATGTTGTACGTACCGGTGCGATAGATTTAGGGTTGAGTGAGAATTACTTATGGTGAAATATGATTTGATTTGATTGATTGATTGAGATTTGATGTGATTGAATAGTGTGGTTGCTGGAGCTCGGTTGACCTACTGTCTCAAGGCCAATCACACTGACAGTCAGACTGCTAGAGCTTGGTTGACTTAGTGTCTCGAGGCCAGTCTACTGTCCATATGGAATAAGTGAATTAATTTGGAATTAAGTGAGCCTGTATAGATAGAGAGTTATTGTTGATTGAGGTTGCGATTTAATAGAGTTCTATTTGATCATTCAATAAAACATATGTTTTTTCAGCATTCTTATATAAAGTGATTTCAGCATTTGTGTGAAATGTTTGTATATGTACCTATTATATATGGATATTTGATTGCACATGACATTAGGAGATGCATGCATATATAATATAACAATTCACTCAGTGAGGTCTGACTTCCCTCAGTTGTGATTTTTTAAGAGATTCTTCTTCCTTAGACCTCAGTAGTAGGTCCATTTGCCGGACTTCTTCAGCCCAGATAATTTTAAGTAAATTACTTATCTGATTTTATTTATACTATAGAAAACTATAGTAGTTGTCGTATTTTGTAATTGCTGAATGTTGGTTGTAATTTCATAGGCTTTTCTTTGAATATTGTACTATATATTTTATTTTATGATATGACAAAAGTTATTTTTATTATATTGGCTTAAAATTTTAAATATTGGTGCATATTTTATTTATTATTGCATGCTTCTTTTTTTTTAAGGCTTGCTATGGGTTTTGGATTCGAAAGAATTCTCGTTCCCTAGCGCCGATTATGACTCTCGGTTTAGGTTGTGACAGAAAATAACTCCATAAAATAGCTCCTTAATTATAGGCTTGAATCCCAAAGTCTTTAGGAAAACAAAATTCCTACAAAAACATACCAAAAATGCATAAATTAACTACGAAACTCAAAAGGAAGTAAAATCAAGTTAATCCTAATAAAACATTAATTATAAATAATAACTAAATAAAATATAATGAAATACTAATAAATCCTATGGAAATTAAATCGAAAAACTATGCAATAATTGACATTAACATAATATTATCTCTTAGCAAAAATAAATAAATAAATAATTTGAGCTTTAGACTTTTCTTCATTAATCTCATTTCACTCTCATGTATATATCTAAGATGAACTAAATAAATTATTATGCTATTTTGTATCTCTAATATTATATGTTAGCTTTTTTTCTTTTATACTTGTACAAGAACTAGTAGATATATTTTTTCTTGATAATTCTATTTTCCTTGATTACCAAGAGTTGCTATAGCTAAAACATCAATTCTATGTTAGTCATAGTTATTGAGAAGGAAACCATGTTGCAGACTAATTGGCTTTCTTAGGTCTTTCTTTGCAGAATCCTCAATGGTGGTCGTCTTATCCTCCTTATGGCTATAATCTCATGCTTAATGACACTTTTAGCTTATATTCATATAGATTTTGTTGATTTATTTTCTTTTTTGTCTGCCCTTGCTAGGTTGTATCAAAATTCGTTTGTTCATTATTCTTTTATTGATAATAAGGTTGTTTCTTAGCATATAATGTTGGTGCTAAGGAGGTGCCAACCTAGTTGGGATACTCAGGTGCATTTCCTGATGCTTTGATCACCAATATTTATATGAAAAAACAACAATAATCACAAGTAAAGAGGTCGGGTGGTAAAAAAATCTATTCATTGTTCCTCTTGATAAGTTTTAATAAAATTTTCTTCAATAAAAAAATATTCTTATTAATAGGAGTTAGGATTAACTAATATATGCTATCGTATAAATGATATTTTGAATTTAAATTGTAACATATGTAATCATGTCAAATTAGTTATTAAGAGATCTTATACTGATGAAACTTAGTTAGAGTTCAATAAACTAGATTGAACTGATTTAATTAGAGTCTAATAAACTATTTATGCAATTAATTTAAAAAAATAAACAAGTATCCTAAAATAATATGGGAAATGTAGCTGGGACCATCATGGTGAGAAGATGCAAGCCTTTGCAAATTCATTTAATATTTTCTATAATCAGTGTTCATGTTGGGCCATTAATTAATTACTATTAATTAAACTCACAAAATAAATAAATGTGCTAAATTGAAATAATTTAATTATTATTACACTAAACAATAACTTTACACAATATTACAACACAACGGACCCATATCTTTATCATACTAGCTTTCTCACATACACTGCCTCACCTGCACTCACATTCATATTCACTAATAATGACACACACTCTTTTCATACATCACAACACACCTTTTTTTTATTCTCACATAACTCTCACATACCACTCATGTCACACACTCACTCATATTTTTCTTACACTTAAGACAATGAGCAATGGCTATATTTATAGGCCAATATGTTGGTTATTAACAACACAATAAGTTGGACTCTTATTATATTCTAGACCATTCTTGATGGTAGTGTAGTAGGACATATTATGGATTTCTCTAGACTTCTTGTTTATTATAGTTTGTTAGAGAGGCTTCTAGAGTTAGAAAGTCGGTGATGATATTCTTCATACTCCTCCTCAGCACTAATTCTCTTATCTTCGATCTTTGGAACTCCTCATTTATCTTAATCATTAGATCCTATTCCTCCATTTGCTGCTCCAAAAATTTTTTTTGTATCCTTTGAAATGTTTCTCAATATTTTCTTCTCCTAATGGCATGTTAGTGTTTTCCTCTCTTTGATTTGCTTCTTGTTCTTCTTACATTGCTTTTACTTCTTTCTCTTGATCTTCATTTTGTATCAAAGCTTTATCTCTAAATTCTTCACCATTTGAAGACCACAAAAGCTGCTTTATTACTTTAGGACTTTCATGCTTCTCTTTCAATTGATCCGTCGTATTGTGTACAATCTCACTCTTTTTCCATGCATTCAACTTCTTTAATATCTTCTTTCTCCATGACTATACTTAGAGATATCTTTTCAACTTCAATACTTGAATTCATTTGTTCTTAAATTTCTTCCTCTAATGTACCACTTTCAAATAAACTTGAGTCTGTCATATCCCACTCTTTTTCACTTTCATAGGATTCTTCAAGATACTTTAACATAGCAGATGTTGCCAACACATCCCATTCATTCTCACTATTACATGCCTCCACAAACTCATTTGAAACATTCTTTACTTGCTCATCAATTACACATGATGCATGAATCTCGAAGTCCCATTCTTCTTCACTTTGAGCTTGTGGTTATGTTGATGTCACAACATTTCCCTCGACTCTTTTGTACTGGCAATCTTTTGCATAATGACCTCTCTTGTCACAATTATAACATTCCACATCTCGTTGATGATATCTTCTATCTTATGTGTTTTTCTTGGTTTTGACGTTGTTGGAGCTCCTTTTAAACATCGACTTTGGCCTTTCCACCTTCTTTCATTTCTATCTTCTTCCAAATCAGTCTTGTTATCTCCATTGAACTTTTTAGAATTGTAATCTCTAGGATGACCTCTTTTATGTCTGCTAAATAATGCTTCTTTATGTTAGAAATCAGTTATGGTATTTAGACACAAATACATGTGTTGTAAGCACAAGTCTAAATAGAGTAAATTTTAAAAGTTTGCTCATTATAACCCTTCATAAAATGAAGAATTTCATTTGCCCAAGATTCAAATTGCATTGAAATACACAACTAAATAAATTAAGCAATATTCAAACAAATAATAAATAAATTATAAGTTTGTAAACTTACTTGTTGTAGAGCTTACTATTCCTTGTGTTCAATTCCTTGAATCAAATGCTTAGCCCTCCAAATGTAAGGCCTCTAGTTTGAAACACCAAAGCCTTATCTATCACTTACTTGTGTTAATTAAACTTAGTAACTTATACTAATTTAATTAAGAGCACAAGTATAGAGTATATGTTTAGTATATATTGTGTTTATTTTTGGTTTATGATCTTATCATAACCAAAATAACTTAGTGATTTTACTTAACTCTTTAAGCAAAAACTCAATTAAGCATTATTTTTCCTCTTCCATTTTTTACCAAGTCTCTTGACTTGCCTTAGATATATCAAAGATATATGTGTAGTAATTTTCCACTAAGGAAAAGTATGAATTAATTAATTAAGTGATTATTAAGTATGCAACCTTAGGTATACACCTAACCATCTAAATGATTAAAAATGACACCTTAGGCATACTTTAGAAATATTCACTTAATTAATATGACACCTTGCTTAATTCAATAATTAAGCTTGCCACCTACACATATTAATGTATAAATTTGTATGTAAAGTATACATCAAATGTATTAATTTACATATTAAATTATACATATACTTAGATATGGATTTTAATTAATCTTAGGTCCAAAATAAATTTTGGCCTATGTCCAAACCAATTTGGACCATTAATATAAGTCCATAAATAAATAACAACATATATAGATTTATTAATTTAATATATATTAATTAATATCCAATATTAATTAATAAATAATACTCTTATTTGAATTAGATTTCATGATATACTAGAATCATTGTTCAAAACATAAATCTAATTCTATTAATCTTGATTAATTGATTAAACTCTTTTAATCAATAATTAAATTAATACTATAGTGAATAAATAAAACTCTTTAAGGTGTGACTTACTAGGTTCATGTCTAAATGGCAATGAGAAAATATAATATTAACATTTAATATTATTTGAAACTCTTTTCAATTCTAAATGTGAAAATCCCAGTTATTCACATTTAGTTCTCATAAGCTGTGAGTGACCCCTAGTATCGATATCACAGCTACCCAATTAGAAATGAATGCATATTATGATTCACACGAACCTTATCATAATTACCGTGCACTAAATTCCTTTCATTAAAAATCCCAATATAGCCTAGAGTCAAGGTATTATCAAACTCTAATAGCTTTATTATATGACCTCATCTTAAGTTCTAATTCTTGATAAAATACAACAAATACTATAACTCTTTATAGTACTGAAACTCTTTTTCAGACTATGTTGTATTTATCCTGGCCAGGAATTTATTCATCAAGAATAAACTTAGATAGCATAGGATCTATCCCGGTTCACACCAGGTAATGAATCCCATCTTGGTTAAACATTTATCCCTACATTTAACTAATTAGAGCCACCACACGCCATATACCCATGTGATGATTAACACAAGTATGTAAGCGGTAACAAACTCTAACCACGTAAATGTGGATGACTATGTCACCTCAAGTCAAAGGACTATATGCACCATTATAATCTAGATTGTGATTGTTGATTATATGTGAATATCCTTGCAATCACAATACTAATGTCACTGTTCGATTAACCCATCCAATGAGTATCCACATGTCTATTCTGATTACTCATATCAAGTAGCATAAGTTTCACTACCTCCCATTATTAGTTTCTCACACTAATCAAGGAAAATAAACATAGGTGATAGTCTAATTAATATTATCCAAATATTAATTAATTGACTATGAACAATTTATAGTAAATGTACTGAATAAATTTGTGACTCATATTATCAACTCTTTGATAATAAATTTATTCAACATAATACTAAAGGATAAATACTCAAAAAAATAACATATTTATTTAAAAGAATATTTTATTGCCACAGGGATTATATACAATGTCTAAATAATTACAAGAATGCCACTAGGGCATACCTTATACTAACACTTTATTCATCTCATTCTTTAATGAAACTCCAACCATTTATTTAGCTAATGTCTTTTGATTAGCTAACAAATTGTCCAACTAATTTAATGTAGATGGTTTAGGTCAACCTTGAATAATAGTAATAAACCCTCTATATTCTGGCTTAATTCCATAAATAATAATCTTTCTCATCCTATCTTCACTAATTTTTGATACAGAATCTAATTCTAAAATTTCTCAACACAAAGACTTAACTTTTGTAAATTACGGATTAATTGACCTCTCCCCTTATTTAATAAACATTAACTTCATCTCTAAATTTTATAATCTCATCTCATTTTTTCTTAGAAAATCATGAGGCTAAAATATCCTAAGCTTCTTTAGGTGTGGGAGCATACCAGATATATTCTAACATTTCTTCTTCAATTGATACCTTGATTGCGAACATTAACTTCCTAGCTTTGACTTTCCACTTCTTCAAGGCATTTGCATTTGCTTTTGGAGGCAGCATACTCTTGCTTCTACCAACTACCTCCTATAGATATTGACCTTAGAGATACGAATCCAAACATGTCAACCATGTACTATAGTTATAATTGTTCAACTTCTTTATATTGCCCACTATGAGGTCCATCTCAAGACTTGGGACTTCTCTTGACCAAGCAAGTAATCGGCTTCATAGTACCTCTCAATTATGCATAAGATAATTACCCCTTAGGACACTTTAATGTACGGCCCCCGATCGTCTCACAACATGAGCCTCCAATCGTCCCACTATGATACCACTTGTTAATTAAACTCATAAAATAACTGAATGGACTAAATTGAAATAATTCAATTATTATTACATTAAATAATAACTTTACACAATATTACAATACCAAGGACCCATACCTTTATCACACTAGCTTTCTCACATACACTGCCTCATATGCACTCACATTCACATTCACCAATAATGACACACTCTTTTTATACATCACAACACACCCTTTTTTTTTTATTCTCATATAACTCTCATGCACCACTCATGTCACACACTTATTGATATTTTTCTTACACTTAAGACAATAAGCAATGGCCATATTTATAGGCCAATATATTAGTTATTAATAACACTACAATAAGCTGGACTCTTATTATATTCTAGACCATTCTTGATGGTGGTGCAGTTGGAAATATTATGGATTTCTCTAGACTGCTTGTTTGTTGTAGTTTATTAGAGAGGCTTCTAAAGTTAGAAAGTTAGTGATGATATTTTTCACATTAGCTAGGGTGAAAAAAACTTTCTAATTATAAAATTTTATGGTGCTATTGAAGAATAAAGTTAGGGTTTAATGAGGATTCAATGTTCCCAAAGCTAAGAATTAAATGATTAAACCACCTCTAACTCTATCTTCTCAATAATTAAGAGAAGGCAAGTTTTTATTTTTTATTCCAAAGGAGATTTTTCATAGTTAATAATTAATAGCACCCTTAACCAAGTATAAATAATTAGCAAAAATAACATCATAAATTTTCTTTTGAAAATTCATACTTTTACAAATTATAGTGAGGGTATTTATAGAGTATGCTATTACAAAAAAAGTAGAAGCATTATAATGAATTATGCCAAAAAAGAAAACCAAAATCACAATAAGCAAACCCAAAGATAGTAGTAACATTATGTCATGTCAATGTTAAGAGAAGAGTAACCCTGAAGTGTGGTGTATGGGTGACCACCAGCAACAGCAGCCTAGTGACCAAAGTAAAACCAAAGTGTACAATGAACAGTTATAAACCAACTTATAAGCACAAGGAAAAGCACAAAAGCAGAAGCAACGATGGATCATATTAGAGAGCAAATAGATAACACAAAAAGCTGCAAAAAACAAACATAAACAGCAACATTAGATTAAAGATAACACAAAAAGCTGCAGAAAACAAACATAAACATAAATTGGTGTGTAAGGAAATGAAATATGAGGCATAAATGTATAGCTCAAATTACCTGATTGAGAGTACAACTAAGTTGAACATATCCATCCAATTTAGTTTCTGTAATTGAAACAACCAATTAACATACCAAAAAGATACATAATTTGTATTAATTAAGAAAAAGCTGAAACAAAAACCAAATAAAAGAAAAGAAAGAAAGAAATTACCTACAAATAAATTAAACTATTGGATGGATTAATGTGTGATCATTTTGTCATCAATTTGGATACAAGATATGTGAGAGATTTTGGACCAATTGGAATTAGGTTGTGTCCCCTCCTTCTCCTTATTGTAACTCTCTGTCAAAATAGGGCACCTAAATATTTTCAATTCTTCTTTTATAGTAATCTTATTTTAGAACAGAAGGTGTGGTAATGTCTTCAACTTTGGGCAATATTCAAAAGTTAAAGAGTGAAGACATGGCATAATAACGACATTTGTGTTCACCACTTAATCATCCCACTCTTCCCAATTCATAAAACCATTGAAACAAAGGTCTCTCAATTGGGAAAATAAGACAATGACTGATTTAGATGAATTCTAAAGACTCTTGTTGTATTCCCCATGTTCATCCATTCAATACAAAGGTATGGATACTTTAACTATTGGTAATGGTGATGGTCTTCAAATCTCTCATATTGGCAATGGTATACTACCCTCTCCTTCTAAGCCTCTCTTGTTAAAAACTGTGTTACATGTTCCTAAAATTACCTATTCAAAAATTGTGTAGAGATAAAAAAATATTTTTTTTGAATTTCATGATGATCATTGTCATGTCAAGGATCAGGTTTCAAAGAAGACAGTACTTTAAGGGACAAGTGAGCTCGGTCTCTACAAACTTCCTAACTTGCCTTCATACTATAACCTCACAGATGTTGCAGTGTATTTGCAAGCTTGGAAGATTGGCATGCACGACTAGGCCATCCAAATTATTCTATAGTTAGACAATTAATTTAGAATTTTCATTTACCTTGTTCATCAAAAAAATCTCTTTCAAATAAATGTGAAGCCTGTCGTTTAGGCAAACTTCATCGTCTTTCTCTTCAATTGACAAACAATCGTAGTACACACCCATAACAATTAGTTCATTCAGATGTATGGTGTCTTGTGCCCTTGAATTCTTTTTCTAGATTTAAATATTTCATTATTTTTTTAATGATTACTCTTTATTTACTTGGATTTATCCTATCAAATGCAAGAGTGAAGTCTTTTCTATTTTTTTCAGTTTAAATCCTTGGTTGAAAATCAATTTAATACCAAAATTAAATCATTTAATTCAGATTAGGGAGGTGAATATTGACCTTTCATAAAAAAAATTAGGATCATGGAATATTGCATCGTGTCTCCTGCCCTCAATACTCATGAGCAGAATGTCACAATTAAATGCAAAATTAGAACTATTGTTGACATTGGTCTTGTTCTTTTAGGCCATTGTGGGGCACTTTTTAAATTTTAGGAATATGCTTTTAAAACTACAGTGTTTTTTTTAATTAATTGCTTGCCTAATAGTTCTTTAGCTAATAAAATTCCATACAAAATTTTATATAAAAATAAGCCTGATTATTCTTTTTTTAAAGTTTTTTGTTGTGTTGTTTATCCTCTCCTTCATCCCTATAATAAAAATAAATTCAATTTTTGTTATACTCAGTGTGTGTTTTTAGGTTATTCACCTAGTCATCTTGGCTATAGGTGCTATGACCAAAAAAATAATAAAATATACATAGCCCGTCATGTTGAGTTTGATGAAAAATGTTTTCCTTTAACCCAAGTATCGAGTGCTTCTATAAATTCGGATGGTTCTACAGTCTTCATGCCATCTACAATATGGTTGTAAATTACTCAATAACTTCCAAGTCCCTTGGCATCATCAAGTACTATCTTTTGCTCTCATCCTAGTTTTTCTACATCTCCATCAGTTTCTTCTTTATCTCCTACATGGTCCTTTACTCACCAAAACACTCTTCAACATGATCCTCAACCACCAATTTCCAACTGTGAGGGCATTAATCTTTTTGTTGATTTAAACTTATCAAACCCCAAAGACACCCAACCCTTACCACCACAACGCAATCATCCAATGCAATTGCGTGCTTCCACCTTAAATAAAAAACATTTTGCTTCTTTTTCCACACTTTTCACTACTTCTCTCACCAAACCCACTTCCTTTACCTAAGCTAATAAATTACTAGATTGGAGACATGCTATGGCACTAAAAATGCAGGACTTACATACCAATAACACATGGGAATTGGTCCTTCCACCTCTCTCTAGTAATGTGGTTGGCAAAAGGTGGATTTACAAAATTGAACGCCACCCTGATGATTTATTTGAAAGGTTAAAAGCAAGGTTGGTTACTCGTGGCTACACACAAGAGTTTGGAATAGATTACGCAAATACCTTCAGTCATGTTATGAAACATCAAACCATTCGAACGGTTATTTCCATTGCTATCTCTCGTGGTTGGATTCTTTGATAGTCGGACGTTAGTAATGCCTTCTTAAATGGCAATTTACAGGAGACAGTGTACATGGTATAGCCGCAAGGTTTTATTGACAAGCAACATCCATGTGTAAATTGAACAAAGCACTATATGGACTCCGCAAGGTTTTATTGACAAGCAACATCTATAGTATGTGTAAATTGAACAAAGCACTATATGGACTCAAGTAAGCCCCTCATGCATGGTATCATAAATTGAGTTCCTATCTGCTTTCTATTGGTTTTACCAATTCACATGTTGATTCTTCCTTATTTCTTTATCGCCAAGGCATTCATATATGTTTCTTGTTGGTATATGTGGATGAGGTGCTAATAACGGGCAATAACTCTGTTTTGATTCAGGATATTATTAACAAATTGTCTTTAGTTTTTTCTCTTCAAGACATGGGTAACATACATTATTTCTTGGGGATACAAGTGCGATCCTGTTCAAATGGTATTAGGTTGTCTCAAGAATCTTATGTTAATGATCTTCTACAAAGCACCGGTATGGATAAAAGCAAATCGAAAGTCACTCTGATGCACACAGGTTCACCCTTGGCTAAGACATATGGCACTTTGCTATCTCCTATAGATGCTACACAATATCACATGATTTGTGATAGTTTGTAATATGTGACTCTAACTAGAGCCAATATATCTTTTTCTGTCAACAGGTTAAGTCAATATATGCATCAACCTACTTTCCCACATTTGCAAGCATTGAAAAGAGAACTACGTTATCTAAAAGGCACTGCTGATCATAGTCTGCTAATCACCAATCAACTATCATCTTCCTTGACAGCATTCAACGACGCCGATTGGGCTGGATGACCAGATGATCATTGCTCAACAGGCGGCTATCTAATTTTTCTTGGCAACAATCTTCTAGCATGGAACTCGAGAAAAAAAAAAGACCGTCGCTCGCTCGTCCACAGAATCAAAATTTAAGACTATGGCCGATGTAATGGTCGAAATTCAATGGCTCAGGTCACTACTGTCCGAACTTGGTGTCTCACTTATATCCCCGCCTTATATCTGGTGTGATAACATAGGCGCCTGCTTTATCTCCACCAACTCGATCTTTCAACCACGGACTAGGCATGTGGAGGTAGACTTTCATTTCGTTCGGTAACAAGTGCAGCAGTGGCGGTCAACAATGTTAGCAATATCTTTGGCTAAATAACTAGCAGACATTATAACCAAGCTCTTGCCTCACCTTTAGTTTCAGACATTCCTACTCAAGCTTCGGTTACGTTCATTTCCACCATCAGCTTACAGGGGCATGTTAATATAAGAACATCAGTTACACAAGCTAAGAGTTATTATACTATACATTTCTAACATATCTTGTAAAATCTATCACAGATCACAGTAGTTATCGCATTAGTTTATACTTGTATTTATATACTTCTAAACGTAATACAAAGTTATCTTCTTTGGCTCTATTGAGATTTCGAACTCCCCAAAACTTGATGCCTACTCTTTCCACCATAGGGAAGTGTTTTAAGAGAATAGATTGGAGGCATGGCAACTCCCTTAAATTAAGGGGCAAATGCTCATAATCTTTGAGACCACAAAGCTAAAGATCCTTCAAGTGAGTTAAAGTCACCAACCAACTTGGAGATAATGATGTGCCTTGGTAGCCTTCTACAATTAACACTTACAAATTAGGAGGTGCCTCTAACGCTTGAAGTAATTCTTCATCATTACTTTCAAATTCTTCTCTCCACAATACCATAGATGAAACTGTAAAACCAATGTGGTGATCTGTGACTTATTTTGGAGTGACGCTTGCTTGGCCCTACTTACATATATGACATTTCCTAGACCTTTTATCATAAGATGACCTCGAAGCCTGTTAAGTTTTCAAAATTAGGAAGACAGAATGCATCCTTATAACCAACATCTACTTCATTTATTTCCTTGAGACAACTCAATCTCCTAATTTCTTTTGGCAATACAATGCACTTTCTCACTTGCATATGATTATGATTATGTAGATGCCTCAAGTTGTCCAATTTTCTAATCCCATGAGGCAACTTTCCCAAATGATGACAGTTCCTTAAATCTAAGGTTTGTAAATTATATAATTCACGCAATGTTTCTGACAACACACTCAAATTGTAATCATGAGACAAGTCAAGTCGCCTTAAATGTATTAATTGACTTATTTTTGGTGGAATTTCATACACGTTACAGTGACTTAGATCTAATGATCTGAAACAAGTCAATTAATTGAACAAATTAGGCAGTGATGCTCCTATGTCTAAGAGTCCTTTATGCCAATTCATCTTATTTTCAAGACCATGCAATTTCTTCATATCATAAACAGACCTTGGAAATAATGCATCAATATTCCCTTTAAAGGAAAATGTGATCCTTGCATGGCGTGTGCTGCTACAAACAACCAAGGCTGAGGAAGAGGCCGAGGCTAAACCACCAATAAATTCAATGCTAAAACTTTCATTCCTTGTCAAATAAAGTGCAAAATCATGCACTATGTCATGCATCTTACACTTTTCTATTCTAGCACTCTCTTTGGTTCTTACAAACTCTTAGAAGAAAGAATGTGCTGCTAAAGTCTCAAAATACTCTTCTCCCAATGTCTCTAAGTGCTATGATTCTATTTCCCTAACACTATCCATGGCAACTATGGAGGGACGAGAAGGGAAGATTTTTTAATGGGAAAGGAAGGAAATAAAAACTATAAATTTTGTTGTGTTTGATAACTTAAAATTGATTAATAAAAGGAAAAGAAAAAGAAATGTTTAAAAATAAAATAAAACTTTAAATTACAATTTATTTTGAAGTTTGAAGTATTGTACATCCCAATTTGAGATGTAATCAATTTTACCTTTTATAAGGGAAATGAAGAGAAATAATTCTCCTTTAATTCCGTTCCCCCTCTATTAATTTTTCATACTCAAATAACACAAAATCTAATTACCTTCCTATTCTCTTCCTTTTTGTTTATATTTCCATTAATCCATGCATAGTGTAAGATACCTATGAGCCATCCACAACTTAATTAATTTGTGTTTTTCCATCTCACATTGGGGAAACCGGCACAATATAAGAAACACTGTCACAATGCTGGAGGCAAATCATGATAACCATAAATGGGGGAAAATTTCAACTTCAGCTTTTTGTAGTTCCCAAACTTCACTCTCCAAGATGCTATGTGGAAAATTTTTGCCTACACTAGGTGTATTCACTCAAATCATCCAAATGTTATTAACTTAATTGATAAAAACAAGATATATATCATGTGTCTTAAATCCTACCACTGGGTGTATATATTATGTAGAGAAATTTCAAACTTCCTTGCCAAAAATAGCACCCTAAACCAGAGTCTATACTATATTTATATAGTTAGTAGGAATGAGTTCAAACATTTTTTTTCAAAAAATCATAATATTATTTTATGAAAATAAGGAGAAAAACCAACCTGTACACTTGTAAAGGTTGATAAAAAAAAAAACCCTCCCTACCTTCACAGGCTCCTTAGATTTGCTACCATTACTCAATTCAGTAGACAAAAGCAACAAGCACACACATATATATACTTTTTAAGTGTCTATACAATAGATAATTAAATCATTAATATTAACATTTTAAAGATAATTCAATCATATAGTTTTAGAACAACACGTACAACAGAAATCCATTCAATGTATTCAATGTTCGTGTTGATAATTTATTTATAAATTTTTGCTAATTGTTATAGAAAGAAACTAGGAAATGTCATTAATAGCTAGTTGTCTTTAGTGATGAAATGCATTTTATTGCCTTTTTCTCATTTGCCAATCTACTAGCAATGGCAGCTGGGATTATCACCAGAAGAAGCAAATTAATTCATTATTTTGTTTTTATAATTAGCGTCACTTTGTGGTTAGATTTGTTTATAATTAAGGAAAAACAAAGCTTGATTTATATTCCATGGAGAATTTTGGTATCCTAAAGAATTTTTGGACTGGTTTAACTTCAACTACCTCTTCTTTCTTTGAGCAGTTATTGGCATGACTTAGAGCCTCGTGAAGGTAGCAATTAATGTTGTGTTTGTGAACATATTGCAAAAGTCATTTTCTTTCGTGCTATTTTTTTGAACAAAACAGAAAATATATTAAGCACTAGAAGAAAGAATACAATGCAAGTCTTTTGCACTAACAGCTGCAATAGAGGGTGTACATTAAAGCTTTGATCCAACATAATCAAACTACCATTGCATTTGGATATCCAATCTGCAAAGAAATTAGTAGATCTAGGAGTAAACCTAAAATGAACGTTGAAAGAAGAAGACTTTAAGACTTTAATATCTTCTACAATAGCAGAGATTTCCCAAGGCGGTGAGTCTTGGTCGAGCAGAATAGCTTGAATAACTGTAAGGCTGTCCGATTCAAGAATGAACTGCTGATGAGGGAGGTTGATACAGTAGTGAATTGCCTCCCGAATAGCCATAGCCTCAGCTTGAAGGGCAGAGAGGCAATGATCGGACTTTGTAAATAAGTACATAACTTGACCTTTGTGGTCTCGGCAAACAAATGCAAGTTGACACCGGTTTTGTAGAGGATTGAAGGAGGCGTCGCAATTTTTTTTCCAGTGACCTTCAGTAGGAGCTTCCCATCTTTCATTCTGCAGGAGCTGAACTCTGGAACAGGGCTGCTTCTGATATGAATTTTGCAAGTTTGTCCACCAACGCCTTATATTGTCAACAATTTGCAGGGGTTGCAACAACTTTTTGTTAAAGATAAAGTCCTTCGAGATTTCCATAAATGCCAACAAATGCTTGTAATAAGATTCAAAATTCCAGAATTAGCATTGTCCTGCATAAGTTCGACAGTTTTAATCCACCAACGCTTGAAGGAGTTGAAGCTAGTATTGCTAGGCATATAGCCTACCGGACTAGGAAAGCAAACTTGCTTGGAAGATTCACGAAAGAATAATAAATGCTCAAGGGATTCAGGGCAGAGAAGACGTCTCTGACAGATAGGGTCAATCCTGCACCCTCTAGCTAGTAACCCTTCCCCCGTAGCTAAAGCATTCTGTATACATCTCCACAAAAAATTTTTAGTTTTTGGAGGGACGGAGAGAGACCAAATAGAAATCCAGCATTTTTTGTTCAATATGCTAGAGTCCAGAGTGGAGGTGGCTCGACTGTCAGAAATCTGAGCTTGCTTCAACATCTCTACAAAAAATTCTTTCTTGCTATTGCTACCTATATATATATTATTATCAATCTTGATTAGGAAAACAATGGCTAGCTAGCTACATGTGAATAATTCTCAATTTGTATAACTTTTGGAGGAGCAAATAATTGCATGAAAAAAGGCAAGTCATCTCTAATACCCCAAACAGAATTAGACCCAACTATAGAGAGGAATGGTAGAGGAAAATCCACACTATACATAGGTATACAAAAAGCCATAAAAACAGGTGAACATGGAAAATATGCTCAATTTTGACATGGGATAACAATGGTCTATATGTGTTTCTTGGATTAAATATATGGTTATCAATTAGCACTAACTTGAAAAAGTTTAAATCACTTTGCTTTTCTTCCCAAAAGCTTTCTTGAAAAATCTTGCAAGTTCACGATTGTTCACGCTTGCATTGATAGTTGACAGGTGAGTTTCCAACATCCACACACACTATTTTACTTCTAGGAATCTCAGCAAATTGGAGAAGTGAACTATTATAAATATGGTGCTTCTACTTACCCTCTAGCTCTACCAACATTTTAGATCGTTCCTAGTTATCTTTCACTCTGATGCACGGAAACGCCAGTGAACGAGCGTTTCAGTGTTTCCAAAACGTATCGAAAACGAAACATCCAAAAAATGTCCCCGGGACATTCCGGGGCCATTTCTATAATAACAGAAAATTGGAAACGCGTTTCCAGTTTTAAAAAAATCCAAGTTCCCAGCCAACTCCAAACAGAAGATGAAAAACTAAATTTAATTCCAAATCCAAATCAAAATTGGAATGACAAATTAGAAATAAATTTAACTTCCAATTTGACAAGAATTTTAAAAATCCATTGGAGAAAATCTATATAAACATCAAACAAAACTAAAAATTCACACACAACTTATAAATTGAACTCAGAATAAAATTATATTGTGGAGAAGAGGTAGTCTCAAGTAGACCCATCTAATCTTCAACGAGAAGAGGAACCTCATCTTCAAGTATCCTCATCTTGAAGGAGTGGAAGAATAGTTTTAATTTCCAACGGGAAGAGCAAAAACAGAAAACCACTTGTCGTCGTAAGTCGTCCCCTCTGTGCTTTGAGGCTTATCTGTTTTTGAATTGATAAGTTTACTTCTTTTTTGAACCATATTGTGAAAGTTTAGTTTGTGAATTTTGTTAAATTTATAACTGTTTATATTTAATTGTTCATTTAATGGCATGTGAAGTTGTCATTGGTCTTTTTAATTGGTTAATGTTTATATATTTAATTTTGTTAATCTTTAATGAATTAATAGTTTATTTTAAGTATAGTGGCCTTTTATCTTTTAATTTTGTTAACATTTTTTAATTAATATTTTATTTGTAATTATCTTCATTTGATTGTTATTATTATTAGATAACTAAACTTTATTATTATATTGATAATTTTTTTTAATTTTAAATTAGGGATATGGATTCTACTTCTAGTTCTAGTAATGTTTCTTCCAAAAGAAAGGAAATAATGATGAAGAAAATAGCCCTTTTATGGAAATATGTAAATACACTTGAGAAAACTAGAGATGGGGGAAGTAATTGAAAATGGATATGTAATTTTTGTGGTGAACAAAAGTAGGGGACATGTACTAGAGTGAAGGCTCATCTTTTAAAACAGTCAAGAAAATGAGTCAGTGTTTGTAAAAAAAAAGTTGAGCATGATGATATATCTGAAATGAGAAAAATGCAGAATGAATTTGCCAACATAATTTTAGTTTCACAACCTAAGCGAGTTCCTTAGCACATTACTATCATTAGTTCTTCTTTAACTTTAACGGATTAAAGTATTTCATATGCATTAAAGAGGAAGAAAATAGATAATTATCCTATTGGCAAAACATTTGATATACAAACTAGAGCTCGATTAGATGCAAAAATTGCTAGAATGTTTTTATATTGGGAGTCTACCTTTTAATTTGTCAAAAAATCCTTATTACGTGAGTTTTTATTCATTTGTTGCTAATCACGCATTGGGTGGTTATTTGCCTCCTAGTTATAATAAATTAATAATGAGAAGACAAAAATGTGGGACGTGAGTAGAGATGATTTTGAAAGTATGGAAAATGTAGGAGTTATTGAGATTGCTAATCTTTCATTGGATGAACCAAAATTGGAGTCCGTATTTTTTTAATGAAGATTCAAATCAAAGCACATAGAAAGAAAAAAATGGTGAAGCAGAATAAATACCGTGATTTTTTTTCCTATTCTAGTATTTTGTTGAGTATTAATTATTTTTCTTATTGAACTTGTAGACATTTTTATTTTAATAATTTGTAATTATTATTTTTATGTTAACAGTTAATTTGTTATATTTAATATTATTGAATATTGAACCTAATTTGAATATTAATAATATTTATTTTATTTTTGTATACATATAAATATATAAAATTTATTATATATAATAACTTTTGTATATTTATATATATACCTATATATTTTTAATATTTACACGCTTTCATTTCTTATATTTTTATGAAATGTTGTTTCCCCGTATCCGTTCTGTGAATTATAGATCTTTCAAAACTCTAATCTTGATCAAGTCTCCTTGTACTCACTTATCTTTCTTGTTGAGAGTAATTCTTTTGCAAGAAACCACTTTTTTTTTTTCCTTGTATGACAATGGCACCACCACATGGAAAGGCAATTGCTAGCACTTACACCACCTAGAGTACTAATAACAACTTCTCCAAACCACCAAGAATTGCTAACTATAATCTTCAACGAACAATATCCGATATCTCATTCGAGCTAAGCAAAGAAGCAATAGAAGACATTAAACTCTCACCAATATCCAGGGTTGAAGACGTAAAATGCGAGTGTTGTGGCATGTCTAAATAGTGCACACCCAAATACACTGATCGCATATGGAACAAGTATTTAGGGAAGTGGATTCGTGGGTTGTGTGCAATGGCAGTGAAAGAAGAGATAGAAAAAGATAGAGGGAAAAAAATAAAGGAGGCGCTGAATTCACATATGAGCGCATGTGCTAGATTGTTGTTTCAAGCTGAAGCAATGAGAGAGATGTTGAAGAAAAGCACAAGAAGGATAAAGTCTTTTAATCCTAAAGGTGCGCAAAAGAATTGAGGCATTGCTAGGAGTTCAAGTTGCATTGCAACTATTACACGGGATATGACTACTTTCTTAATGAATTGAGTATAGTGGTCACAATTAACCTGTGCCCTTATCTATTATATTTTTCTAGTCAGTGTTTTCAAAATCCTAACGCTGTAGGATTTTGTTTGGAAATAACAATATTATTATGTATGTGAATGAATAATATATTACTTATGACAGAATAGTTCTCAAATATTGAAAAAAAATTTCTATATAAAGAGATTGAAATTCATTAATGAGAAGATAGAGAAAAAGATAGATTATTCTCCAAATTCTTTCAATATTATAGTTCTTCAAATTCTCTCCAAACTCTCTCTAAATTCTCTTAAAATTATTCTACTATAAAATATTTTTCTTCTAATTAAATACTACTAAAACAAAGTAAAGGCATTTCAATTTTAATTTGGTATTTCAAGTTTACTTCTATAACAAATTAAGGAATTCAATCTTAATTCTACAATACATTATCAACATGAAAAGCTCTCGATTAAAATAATAAGGTACATATTTATTAATATTTAATATTTATGAATATATTATTTGATTATATATTATCATGGATGGCTGTGCTTCCTACTAATTTATATTTATTCATATTTATATTTATTTCTTCAATCTAACTTTATATTGATTGTTATTTTTATTTTGTTTTACTAACTACACCATTGATGCAAAAATTGCTAGAAATTGTTCTAACCTTATGGATGGCTATACCTCATACCAATTTATATTTATGCATATTTGTATTTTTTTTTATTATTTATGTTAATGGAAGGCTATACCTCATTTTATATTAATGGGCGGTTTTGCCCCATATTTATACATATCATTTATCAACTCACTTACTATAAATAATCATATCAACATTATTTATTAATTTTACTTTATATAATTTATTTCTCGATATATTATATTAAAAAAAATTCTAACGGCTATATTTTTATTATTAACGGTAATATAACGGTAACAAACGACTATATTTTTCATTATAAATATACAAGCTATAAATTTTATTTATTCACACAAATTCATACATTTTCTCTTTCTCTCTTTACTCTAAATTGTAAACATGATTTGGTATATTTATATTTGTGTTTTGATCATGACTATTATAATAGTTTTTGGAATAATTTATATAGAAGATGATTTTCTATTTGATATAAATTTAAGTATTATTGTATCAATTTTTGTACCGCTATTATTTCTTGCAATATTCATTCATGATATAATTAATTAGTAAATTCTGATTATGTTTATTTTTTTTAATAGTCATCAAATTTATGAATTCTAATTGAGTTATAATTTTTTTTTATTAGTTATCATAATGACAAATCTAGCAAAGCTTAAGTTCGTTGCTCTTGACATCATGGAAAAAAATTTATATGTCTTGGATTCTAGATGTAGAAATGCATCTTCAATCAATGGAGTTAATTGATACCATAAAAGAAAATAATAACACCTCATTGCAAGATAAGGCTAAGTCTATAATTTTTCTCTGTCGTCATCTTGATGAAGGATTAAAATGTGAATATTTGACTGTCAAAGATCCAAGTGTTCTTTAAAAGGATCTAAAAGACATATATGATCATCAAAGAGATGTAATACTACCAGTAGTCACTAATAAATGGAGAGCTTTATGCTTTCAAGATTTCAAAAAAGTGAGTGACTATAATTCTACAATGTTCAGAATAGTATCACAATTAAAATTCGGTGGATAGACAATCACAGACAAGGATATGTTGGAGAAAACTTACTTCAGATTTTATGCATCAAATGTTACATTGCAATAACAATATAGGATGCAGAGATTTAAAAAATATTCTGAACTAATTTCATGCCTACTAGTAGCTAAGAAAAATAATGAACTCTTGATGAAAAATCATTAGTTTCGTCCCACTAGCTCAGTAGCATTTCCAGAAGCAAATGCTACAAATTATTCCAGACATAAAAACTATAATAGCCATGGACGTGGGAGAGGTAGAGGTCGTGGACGTGAAAGTGGTCAATTTTTTGGCCGTGGTCGTGGAAATAAATATAATAATACTCCACAACAAACTCAGACTAAACCTCAAAAGAAGTTAAAATCAGTCATCAGTGGTGTTCAAGAAAGGCCCCAATATAAGTCTGAAACTGTGTGTTTCAGATGTGGTAGTAAAGGACACTGGGCACGAATTTGTCGTACACCACCACATCTTTGCCAACTTTATAAGGCATCATTGAAAGACAGAAAAGAAAATAAACTTCAATGAGCATCATACTCTTGTTAATAATACAACTCATCTAGATGTTTCTGATTTTACTGATAATTTTACTGACAATGAAAATTGAGGAAACTATCGTTTTAAGTATGTTGTTATTACCTATTTTATTTTCAATTTTGAAGAATATGTTATGTTATTTTTAAATTAATAAAATTTCCTACTTTCCAATTATTTTATGTTTTTACCTTAATTGATTAATTATGTGTTTATCTATTTTGAAGTTTAATATGGATTGTACTCAACATAAAGACAATATTGGAGATCTCTGCATACCATATAGTGGTACTACATATACTATCTTAAAAAATAGAGATTATTTCTTTGAAATAAAGCCCACAAAGGCAGTTGTAAAAAATATCAGGTCCTGTAGATCTGATTAAAGGAATTGGCAAAGCTAAATTTATGTTACCAAATGGAACAAAATTTATAATTGAGGAAGCTTTATTTTCACCAAAATCAATAAGAAATTTATTGAGTTTTGATGACATATATTGAAATGGGTGTGATACCCAATTCGTTACTATAAATGGTAACAAATATTTAAATATAGTTTCATATGAATCAGGAAAAATACAAGTATTGAAAAGACTGCCAAAACTCCCTAATGGATTGCATTACACGTATATACATGTAATTGAATCACATATGGTAGTAAAAGAAAAATCTTATGATCCTTTAACAACAAATTTATGGCATGACAGATTAGGTCATCCTGGATCAGTAATGATGCGAAGGATAATTGAGATTTCACATAGGCATCCATTGAAGGGGCAAAGAATTCCTCAATCAAATGAAATGTCATGTACAACTTGTTCTCTCAAAAAATTAATATTGAGGCCTTTACCGTCTAAAATTCAGAATGAATCACCTATGTTTCTTAAAAGAATTCAAGGTGATATATGTGGGTCAATTCACCCACCATGTGAACCATTCAGATATTTTATGGTATTAATTAATGCATCTAGTAGATGATCACATGTTTGTTTATTGTCAACTTGTAATGTTGCATTTGCAAGGTTGCTAGCTGAAATTATTAAATTACGAGCATAATTCCCTGATTATACAATCTAGAGGGTAAGACTTGATAATGCTAGTGAATTTACATCTTAAGCATTCAATAATTATTGTATGTCTGCTGGGATCATTATTGAGCATCTTGTTGCCCATGTACATACTCAAAATGGTTTAGCTGAATCATTGATTAAACGCCTTCAACTTATTGCTAGACCATTAATAATGAGAACAAAGCTTCCTATTTCAGTTTGGGGTCATGCAATCCTACATGCTGCTTCATTAATTCACGTCAGACCTAGTGCATATCATAAATACTCCCCACTACAATTGGCATTTGGTCAAGAGCCAAATATTTTCCATTTTAGAATTTTTGGTTGTGCAATATAAGTACCCAATGCGCCACCTCAGCGCATAAATTGGGTCCTCAACGAAGATTGAAAATTTATGTTGGGTTTGAAACACCCTCGATTATTAGATATCTTGAACCTTTAACTAGTGATGTTTTTACAACACGTTTTGCTGATTACCAATTTAATGAGGTTATTTTCCCAACATTAGGAAAAAAGGAGAAAGAAGGGAAAAAAGATATTTCATGGAATGAACCATCATTATTGCATCTGGATCCTCACACAAAATAATGTGAATTAAAAGTGCATAAGATTGTGCACTTACAAGCAATTGCAAATCAATTGCCAGATGCATTTACTGATATAAAAAGAGTGACTAAATCATATATACTAGTAGCCAATGCTCCTGCTCGTATTGAAATTCCAAAAATAAAACCTGAGAGTAAAGACACTCATGAGTCTAAAACATGCCAAAAGCGTCAAAGACCAATTGGTTCTAAGGATAAAAATCCTCTAAAAAGAAAGGGAGTGGAAAATCATATTGATAACTAGGAAAATATCCCTGAAGAAATAGAAAATAAAGAAAGTCCCCAAATGGAAGGTATAAATGATATTAATCAAGAAATCTCGATAAATTATACCAATGCAAGAAAACTGTTAAATAGAAATGAGATGAAAAGTATTGATGAAATATTTTCATATATTATTGCATGTGAAATCATAAATGACAAAGATGATCCTAAACCAAAATGAATCATGGAATGTCAAAATAGACATGATTGGATAAAATGGAAAGATGCTATGCAGGCTAAATTAGACTCACTAAACAAGCGAAATATTTTTGGGTCAATTATTGCTATGCCTAAAACTGTGAAACCTGAAGGATATAAGTGGGTCTTTATACGAAAGAGAAATGAGAAAAATGAAATAATAAGGTACAAAGCTAGACTTGTAGCTCAAGGTTTTTCACAAAGGCCGGGAATTGATTATGATGAAACGTATTCTCCTATTATGGATGCAATTACGTTCAGGTATCTGATTAGTCTAATAGTTTCTAAGAAATTAGAAATGCATCTTATGGATGTTGTAATTGCCTATTTGTATGGATCACTTAATAGTGACATTTATATGAAAATCCCTAATGGATTTAAAATGCCTGAAGCATTAAGTACAAAACCCAAAGAAATCTATTCGATCAAGCTCCAGAGATCTTTATATAGGTTAAAATAGTTTGAACGCATGTAGTGTAATCATTTAAACGATTATTTGATTAATAAAGGATATGTGAGTAATATTATCTGCCCATGTGTTTTTATTAAGAAAATAATATTTGGATTTATGATTATAGTTGTATATGTTGATGATTTAAATTCATTGGAACAAAAAATGAGATCCATGAAGCAACAGTATACTTAAAGGAAGAATTTGAAATGAAAGATCTTGGAAAATCCAAGTATTGTCTTGGTTTACAAATTGAGCAAATGCATAATGGGATATTCGTGCATCAATCAAATTACACAGAAAAGATCTTGAAACGCTTTAATATGGATAAAGCAAATCCTTTAAGTACTCTAATGGTTGTCAAATCACTCAATATTGAGATTGATCCATTTTGACCCTGTGAAAAAAATAAAGAAATTCTTGATTCTAAATTTTCATATCTCAGTGCCATTGGAGCTCTAATGTATCTTGCTAATTGTATTAGACCTGACATTTCTTTTGCAGTCAATTTATTAGCAAGATTCAGTTCAACTCCAACAAAAAGGCATTGGAAAGGGATCAAACATATACTTCGATACCTTTGAGGGAATGTTGATTTGGGTTTATTTTATTCTAACAATTCAAAATAAGAATTGATTGGTTATGTAGATGCAGGACAATTATCTGATCCTCATAAAACAAAATCTCAAACAGGCTATGCGTTCATAAATAACGGAACTACAATTTCTTAGTGTTCCCAGAAACAAACGTTTGTCGCTATTTCTTCAAATCATTATGATATTATTGCACTACATGAAGCAAGTAGAGAGTGTGTATGGATTAGATCAATGACACATCATATTGAAGAATCTTGTGATTTTCCAATTAACAAAAGTCCAATAATTTTGTATGAAGATAATGTAACATGCATTGCACAGTTAAGGAAAGGATATATTAAAAGTGATAGAACCAAACATATACGTCTAAGATTCTTTTCATAGACTCACGAGCTAATAAAAGACAATCATATAGATATCAAGTATATTCAGTCTAGCAAGAATTCAGTTGATCTTTTCACAAAGGTGCTTCCAACTACAATTTTTAGAAAACACGTTCACGATATTGGAATGCGACATGTGCATATTATGTGAAGGAAGATTATACATATCAACTTGAGGGGGAGAAAATCATGCACTATACTCTTTTTTCTTAAGCTAAAATTTTTCCCACTGAATTTTATTTAGCAAGGTTTCAACAAGACAGTGTCATAAAAGCGTAATAAAAATGATGTACTCTTTTTCTTTTACTAATATTTTTTTTACTGGGTTTTTTTTAATTAGCAAGATTTTAAATGAGACATATTCTTAGTTGCAAAATATTATTATTTAAGGGAGAGTATTATGAATGTGAATGAACAATATATTACTTGTGAATGAACAATATATTGCTTATAAGATAATAGTTTTCAATTAGTGAAAAGAAAATCTCTATATAAAGAGATTGAAATTTATTAATGAGAAGATAGAGAAAAAGATAGATTATTCTCCAAATTCTTTCAATATTATAGTTCTCCAAATTCTCTTCAAACTCTCTCTAAATTCTCTTAAAATTATTCTCCTATAAAATATTTTTCTTCTAATTAAATACTACTAAAACAAAGTAAATGCATTTCAATTTTAATTTGGTATTTCAAGTTTAATTCTATAATAAACTAAACAATTCAACATTAATTCTACAACAAATATATCTTAAAAAGGTATTTTTAGGTTGAATTCCAAAAACATGTTTTTGCCCTTTTCATCTGAGGAAGCATTTTAATTCCTTTCTCTTGACTGAATTTGGTATATCCATCTCTGATTTATGTAAACCTCTGAGGTTTTTCTAGGTGAGTTATTTCCTCATATTTAATAGTGTTATTTTTTAATTCTAGTCAAGTAGGTAACTAAAATATGATAATTTTCCATGATGCTTTTCCCCCTTATTTTTGGTGGTGGGTTTGGGTCAAAATTATCTAATCTTCTTGGGTCCTTGACGATTTCTTCTGTTTAGCCATGAAAGTTCTCTTCTTAGCTAGCAGTTGTTAGCAAATGGCTAACTGATAAGGGTGAATGTAAGGAATAAAGTCTTTTTCACTTGTTGGAAGCTGTAGCAGACTAACCCTCAAGGTCAGTAATCTTCTTACACTTTCATGTATGTATCTACAATGAATTAAATAAATTTATATCTTTGATTATTTATTAGCCTTTTTCTTTTGTACTTGCAAAACAACAATAGAAATTTTTATGCCTTTCTGACCCCTAAAATTTCTTCTGAATTATAACAGAAATCAAATTATCGTATATATAAATATGGCTTATTGGTACTACAAATCACAACTTTTTCAACCTTTGACATATTTATATCAAACTTTAAAACTTGACAAAATAGTTCAATTTGACATATTATTTATAATTTTACTACAATTTAATATATTATTTACAACTTTAACACAATTGTGATTTGCTTATGAATTAAAAAATAAAATACATACATAATATTTGAGGTGAATTAACTAACATTTATTATTATAGTCTCACATTCATTCTAAAGCTTAAACTAGATTAAAAGAAAAAAGGAGATAAATATAGTCTTACAAATTAAATAAAATTTTCATTCCCATTTTGTATTTTGTCTAATTAAATTATTGAGATTGGAATCTAACTAACTATTATAATTAGTATTTAGATGATATATATGTGAAATTTACAAAAATAGAGATTAACTACTTTACTTTAGATGTAATGTATTGATAAAATTACAATTGTGTTAAAATTGCAAATAATTTGTCAAATTAGGTTATTTTTGCTAGATGTTAAAGTTGGGAACAAATTTGCAAAAGTTAAAAATGTTGCATATATATATACACACATTTTTTTAGTTAATAGGAATATTATATAACCTAAATTTTAATGGATTATACAATAGAGAACAGTCATCTCTTTTTAAATTAATAATGACAAGATTTAAATCTTAAAACTCAAGATACTTTTGAAGATAAATTGTAATTTAATTACTCCTTCATTTGTTATATCTACTTTTTGTGACACTAGTTTTGTTTTTCCTTGTCGATTACTAATTGAACCACTCTAACTTTGTCTCTCTATGAAAAGAAAACGAAAAGTTTGACATACAATTATGCCATATGCATTATACATATATATATATATATATATATATATATATATATATATATATATATATATATATATATAACATGTTCAAGATTTTATCCATCAGGTTTATGATAGATATAGGAATGTCATTTAATATGTGAGCAAAAATAACATAAAATTAACTGAAAATTGAAACAAACTATTGTTGTTGGATACAAAAATTTGTAAAAAATAATTACTAGATTGCACCTTTTTACTTTAACCAAAAAACGCTGCTCTATTCTGCTTGGCTCGATGGAGAGCGGTCGGCCAAGCAGCTGTTCGCCCTTCACCCCCGATTTGCCCCTCATCTCGCCATCTTCTTTCCTTAATCTTGTAAGTAACTAAACGCTTTATTGTTGATTTAATTTCTATTTCTATTTCCATTTTCTTTTTTCTGGTTATTGATCTAGTTGTGTTTTATGTTGGGTTTCGAGTGGGCGCTTCATGGGGAAGAAAAATACGAGATTAATGAGATGAAGAAAATAGGGAATACAAAGGAAATGAATTGAAGAAAAGAAGGTTGAGGTGGGTAAAATTGTTGTGGAGGAATGGGCCCCGGTTTTGGTAATGGTATTAAAAAAAAAAAAAAAAAACAGAAGGCGGAGAACGAGAGAGAGTAAAGAACGCCAAGGAGTTGCAATGGTGAGTGGATTCAAATCTTCCCCATCTTTTTCTTTTGGCTAATTTCAGATTGTCCTCCTATCTCTTCTTCTTGTTTGCTATGGGTTGGTGATTTTGTATTTGCCCTTTTGCTGATTGCTGAAAATGGGTTGTTTAGTTGATGATTCTTGCGTTCTTCCATTTCTGGTGTTGAAGTTGAGCTATCTCTCTCTTTGAATTCTTTAGATTTTGTTGCTATTTCATTTAATTTAATTGTTCCGCTTGTTGATGTGAGTGGTTTGGAAGTCCCTAAAATCTCCACGTCTTGCTTCTCAAATTGGAATTCTTTGTTGAAGAATTTGTTGAGTCCTGATAAAACAGAGCAAAAGCATAATCCAAAATGGAGACATTTGGAATAACATGCCTGCCGCACTAATTCGTCTTATGAGGAACGACATGGAACCGAATCCTGACCCCTGACCTTACCTGATTGGTCATTTTGCATCACTGGCGTAGCGACCGTGTTGTAAGTTGGGCAGAGTTGTTGTCCTTTTGTGTTAGTCTGGTAGAGTTTGTTCTTTTAGTCGCTAGGTCTTGCTCCATTCTGGGTCTTGTTTTGTTTTGTTATTAGTTGCTCAGCCAGTCATGCTGGTTTATTGTGAAAGCTGTAATGTAATCCCGTTAAGGCCTGTTAGCTATCATGGTGGCCCCTATGTTGTTTTTTCTCGTTGTCCCAGCTTTGCAACAACGTGCGAAAAGATTGAACTATTTATTGAATTATTTATTCTTTTTTCTCTTTCAACGTACAATGATCGCAATGTCTTTTAGGTGGCCCCTATTTTGTTTCTTCTCGTTGTCCCAGCTTTGCAACAGCGTGCGAAAAGATTGAACTATTTATTGAATTATTTATTCTTTTTTCTCTTTCAGCAATGTCTTTTAGTAATATATTAATATATATATATATATATATATATATATATATATATATATATATATATAAAAGCAAATTAATTTGCAAAACCTAAAAAATTGACTATTGAGAGTTGCCTAATTAACATGAGAATAAGACATCAAAGCTGCAAATCATAATTTAATTGGCTTTATTAACATTATTTAATTATCAAAAAGAAAAATAATTTTTAAAATAAATAGAAATTATTCTCAAAAACGTAAAATAAATAGAAAATATTTTAAAATAAATTTGACTTTGTACAATTTTTACAAATGAAAATGCCAATCAAATTATTTTAATTAATTAATTTTAAAAAATGAATCAGAAACTAAAAATAAATCAAAAGACTCAAAAAAATTGGAAACCAAAAATAAATAGAAAACATATTCAAAGAAAATCAAAATAATTGTTAGTGATATTTAGTAGGTCAATTATGTATGACCATATTTTAACTTTATCATTTTATTTAATAAAGAGAAATTTTTTATTATCATTTTGTATTATGATAATTACTTAAATAGTTAATTTTTACTAAGATCATCAAGTATATAACTTGATAGTAAACCTCTTACATTAAATATGAGTTCTATTCAAATTATCTTTAGTCATAGCAATGTATTATGGCTAATATGGTGTTGATTGATGATTATGTTTTACTAATCATGAATATGAGATATTAAGTCAATTCATAGATACTTATTTGAGAAATAAAGTGCTGGATTGACCCATTATGAGAATATTAAATAGATTATTGTCATAAGTAATTATCATCACAGTAATATTGATTTAGTCCTCTGACCTTGAAATCACTATGGATTTTTTTATAACTATTTTGTATTTGACACAATCTTACATTATGTTTAACCGGATGATAAAATAGGTTGTTGTTGGGTGTGAAATGAGTTATTTGACGAATGTGAGTGATTGAAAAGAAATTTGTCCCTCATTTAATTTGAATAAGATATCTATAGGCCCATTGATTAGATAGATTGAGAAAAATGTATGATCATGCTAAAGTAATTCAATAAAGAGTTATCATTCTTGGTCTACTTGGAATCAAGAAATAATATGATTGAATTCTATAAGGATGATATAATATATGTCTTATAATCAATCAAGATATCATGTGACAAAGGGAGTAGAATATTCACTGTATACTAGGTTATGTCGGATTATTGACTTTACATGACTTGAGTAGTCATAATAATTTGCTAGATGCCACTTATAACTTGTAGGCCTAAATAGAGATTTAAGGTCCACTATCAACGTCATGTGAACCTACAGGGTCACACACTTTGAACAAGCCCAAAATGAATATAGGTTTAACAAATCCAAATAAACTCTGTGAAAATTAATAAATAAATCAAATATTTATTTATTTATTTAAGGTAAAGGTTATCTTAAATAACTACAATATTATTTCTAATTTAATTTTGAATAAAATCAGGATAAGAATAAGTGAGGAATTACCAAAAGGTCACTTGGTAAGTGAAACCCTAATCTTGAAGTCTATAAATATGTTATATTCTCTAGGGTTTCACCAACACACTCATTATTCTGCCACCAAATTTGTTTCTCTCTTTTAGAAAATAAAACACAAAATTATTTTGATTCTTTATTTGCAAGAAATCAAGAGAAGGTATTAGCACACACAAACATTCATTTCAAAGCAAGGGTTATTCATATGGACAATTGTGGAGGATAAATTCTTTTTGAGGCATCTCAATCCGAACTACCAATTAAAAAGCTCGAGATAGGGTGTCATCAGAGTGAACCTCCTCTTTTTCTTCCAGAAATCTTGCCCCTTCTGCGTTTGTGTTAAGAAAATAAAAAACCTTAGATTTAATCAATTAATTGAATTACTTGGATCTGAGTTCGAATTTGTGGTTCAAAGTTTATTTTTCTATTGCGTTTAGAATCATGAAACCTAACAATAATAACTCTCCTTACACTATGGAATATTTGGACATAAAATAAAAATTTCATAAATTCAACAAACATACAAAAAAGAAACTCTATGAAACTACATTGCCATTTGTAAAATATAAATGTATCAGAAACCTTTAAAAAAAAACCAAAACAATACTAAATTAAAACCAAAAAGTATCAAAAACTAAAACGGTAAAGATTGCATTATAAACAAACATATTTAGACAAGTTCAAACAATATTAAATTATAAACACAACATAAAACGGTAGCATCAAAATAAAAACTCAAGTTCAACTATGGAATATTTAGACATAAAATAATGATTGCATTCATACAACAAATATACAAAAAGAAACTATGTGATACAATTACACTGCCATTAATAAAATAAAATAGTATTAGAAAAAAAAAACCAAAATGATACCAAATTAAAAAGAAAAGGTATCAAAAACTAAAAACAAAAAAAAATGATACCAAATTATAAGTGCAACATAAAATAACAACATCCTCTTATGACTCAACAACAAAAAAAAAAAAATTTATTCATTTCTTTAAAGTTTTTCTTTTACAATAATTACAATGTGTTTAGCTTCAAAGAAAATGTTTAGCTCTTAGTTATAGTATATTTTTTGTATACTTTTAGTTTATTTTTAGTTTCCTATACAATAATAAAAGGATATTTTAAGATATAGTCAAGTCTTTATTGCTTTTTCTATAGAGGAGAACTAACAAAATTATCTTCAACATCTTGTGAATACAAAATCAAATCATAAAATAAAAAGAAACAAATAAAAAATTACAAAAAGATAATAACAATATATACCATATCAACATCATTTACATTTTGTCCACCAAGACCACCAAAATAAATAGAAACATAAATAAAATCAACATTTTCAACACCCTATTCAATTAAAAAAATTACAAATAAACAAAACATATAAAAAATAAAAAAGCATTTCATAGAACAATGCATGCTAGCCCTCTTTTAACAAAACCCGATAAAAAATTAATGTAATGGTTCTACTAGATTTTTAACTATTTTATTTATAGGATTATATAATTTTGTATTTATTGAAATTTTAAAAAATAACATTAAGAAAATAATGGTAAATTTATTTTTTTAAAAAAAAGAGAAAATAAAAAAAGACGGAACAAAAAGTAAAAATAAAAATAAAAAAGAGATTGTATTTCAGCATAAAATGTCAAAAAATTTATGAAATAAAATCTAAAAAAATATATATTAGCTAATGCTCCACCAATATAAAAAATGAAAGAACAAAATAATAATAATAATAATAATAATAATAAGGAAAAAGAGAAATAAAAAATAATAAAGAGAAAATAAAAAAAAAAGCAAGGAGGAAAGAAAAAATATGAAGAAAATAAATAAAGAATGAAAAAAATAAAGAGAATAAAAAAAAAGGAAAAATAAAGTAAAAAGAAGAATAGTACATATCTGTAAATAAGAATAATGCTCCTATAATTAAAAGTAGTATTTTGGTAATAAAAACCCCTTGAAGTATTTTAGTTAATATTTTTAAAAAAGTGTCAATTTATGTAAAAATCTCAAAAAGAAAATCTCAATTAGGCTAAACCCAAACCCAACATGTAACCCAACCCAATTTTCCAAAAAAAGAGAAAACAGAAAACAAGCATCCCTAATTGATGAAGATAAATCTCAAAAACCTTGTATAAACCTCGATTAAAACCCAAATAATCTCAAAAACCTTGTATATGTTAAGGAAGTAAATATTTTTATTGTATATATTAGGAAGTAAATATTTGTATACAATTAGGAATAAAGTTCTATTCTATTTAGGATGTTATTCTATTCCTAATTAAGTTGTGATTAGGATTCATGTATGTATATATAAGAGATGTAACCCTTCTTTGAATATCATGGAAAAATATTTCCCTTGAATTTTCCCTCTTTTTCTCTGAATTTTATTCTTCATGGTATCAGAGCATATCCATTGAAATCGATTTTTTTTTTGAATTCTTGAAATTGTATTTTTTTCTTCCTTTGAATTCTTTGAATCTTCAAAATCATGACCACTGAAAACACATCTATCGTATCCTATGGAACACCCAATTTTATTAAAACCCTTCAAGATAATTCTCCCTTTCCCACAGGAATTATTCTTGATGAAATGAACTATACTCTATGGTCACAGATCATGGAGATGCGAATTGGAGCTAGAAATAAATCTGGCTTTCTTAATGGCACTATACCAAAGCCACCAGCAGGAGATAAAGCATTGGAAACTTGGCTCCTTGATAATAATCGAGTCAAAAGTTGGTTGATTAACTCCATAAGTCCGAAATTGATGTAGAGATTCATCCATCTTCCAACAACAAAGGAGATATGGGATGCTGTCTGAAAAACCTTCTATGATGGATCTGACGAAACTTAGTTATTTGAATTGAATTGGAAATCATTCACTACACGCCATAATGGTAAGGCATTATCTGCATACTATAATGAACTGATTAGAATATTTTAGGAAATAGATGCTCGGACGTATACATAAGGGGAGGATGTTAATGGAGTAATATCACTCCATAAGCATATTACCCGGCTTAGAACACATATTTTCCTAGCCAGGCTTGATTCTGAATTTAATAATGCTCAGAGTGAAATACTCTGGAAGGATCCACCTCTTAACCTCGAGTCCAGTTATGCATATATCTAGCGGGATTACAACCAACGACATACGATGGAAGAGCCAAAGATATTATCGGACCACTCTGTACTTGTAGCAACTCAGACTCATCCCCAGTTGAAAGGAAAAATTTTGAGTAAGCCCATCACATACACCTGTAATCATTGTGGCAAAGTTAGACACTCCAAAGAATAATGCTATGAAATTATGGGATATCCAGAATGGTGGTATTTCAATAGAAAGCCTTATAAGAAGTTCGGCAAGGCTACAATTGCTTCTTTTACTGAACTAAATGGTGATCGTGATACTACTCCAGGTATGACAAATGTTAC
The DNA here is from genome assembly GCA_947683625.1 of Mallotus nudiflorus. Lineage (NCBI taxonomy): Eukaryota > Viridiplantae > Streptophyta > Magnoliopsida > Malpighiales > Euphorbiaceae > Mallotus > Mallotus nudiflorus. Next base: position 763,447 of record CANTUR010000124.1, read on the forward strand.
TCGAAATAATACATGGATTATTGATACAGGTGCTATTGATCATATGACAAACTCCACTCACCATCTTACCTCTATCCGTCCATCAACCCAACAAAATATTCTAATTGCTAATGGAGGCATAGCACCAGTCACTCATAAGGGATCAGTATCTAACTCTGACTCTCTTAATTTAGATATTGTTCTTGTTGTTCCATCTCTTTCTTATAATATACTATCTATTAGCCAAATCACTGAAACCTTGAATTACACTATCAAATTCTGGCGTAATTATTGTGTATTTCAGGACATTGCAACGCGTCGGATTCTTGGCTCTGGTATTAAATGTGGAAAGTTGTACTATCTTGAGTTGCATGATGATTCAAGTTAGAAATCAAGTCAAGTTAATAGGGTTGGTAAAAGTTGTTCAAGTAAAGACCAAGTAATCTTATGGCATCATTGTCTTGGTCATCCCTCCTTTCATTATCTTAGACAAATAAAACCGAATTTATTTTTGCATATCACAGACTCAGAATTCAAGTGTGATATTTGTGAATTGGCAAAAGGCCACCGAATTTCTTATGTACTGAGTTATAATAAAAATTCAATTCCATTTATGACCATTCATTCTGATGTATGGGGACCTGCTCAGATTCCTACTCTATCTAGTGCTTGATATTTTATAACGTTTATTGATGAATGTACCCGGATGGCCTGGGTATCTCTACTTTCTAATAAAGGTGATGTGTACTCTAAGTTTCAGGACTTGTACAACATGGTGGCTACACAATACCAGAGTAGAATTTGAGTCTTGCAGTCTGACAATGGTGGGGAGTATGTTAACTCAATTCTCAATGATTTCTGCCTCAAGTAAGGCATTTGCCACCAAACATCTTGTGCCGGCACACCTCAACAGAATGGTATAGCCGAACAGAAGAACCGGTAGTTATTGGAAGTTGTCCAAGCATCACTATTTGACATGAATGTTCCTCGAGAATACTAGGGAGAAGCTGTTCGATCTGCTGCGTACCTCATAAACTGAACACCATCACAAGTACTCGGTTTTAAGACTCCTCTTCAGAAACTTCAGGAACTTGTCATATCTCCACCTTTCAATAATCTTGAACCCCGAGTTTTTGGATGCTCGACATATGTTCATTAGACACTTGGCAAATTAGACCCTCGAGCTATCCAGTGTATCTTTGTTGGTTATGCGGATTTACAAAAGGGTTATCGGTGTTATAATTTGAATACAAAGAAGCTGTATGTCACTCGGGATGTTCAGTTTCATGAAAATTCTCCTTTCTTCTCCCACTCTAAGTGCTCTCTTTAAGGGGAGAAAAATCCAAACCTCTTTAAGCTTGAAGATAGCATTCTGAGTGTTCTGAATCCGAGTCTCCAAAATGTTTCTAGAATTTCGAGCATCTTACCCGGACAGACATTTGATGTTCCGAGTATGAGCATCTCACCCTGACAACCGAGCATCTTACCCGGACAGACATCTGATGTTCCGAGTACGAGCATCTCACCCGGACAGATCATCGAAGAAAATTTGAGTAATCAAGATAGTACATCTTCCTAACCCACACCAGAAGCTGAAGAAACTCCGGATGCAATGCATAATAAGGTAAACTTGTCTCCTTTAAATACTGAACCTCGTTATCCTTCTAAGGGGTTCCGAAAAGACAATATGATTCGGACCTTCATACCAAAGCTAAATACCCTATCAACAACTTCATATCAACCAACCGTTTGTCTAACTCACATGCACTTACTATAAATCAATTATCTACTGTATCTATTTGAGTACTGTGCAGGAAGCCTTAGATGATCCGGATTGGAAGAAAGCTATGAATGATGAAATGAAGGCATTACAAAAGAACCAGACGTGGGATCTTGTTCCTCTTTTGGAAGGAAAGAAAAAGGTGGGGTGCAGGTGGATATTCACTGTCAAACTCAATCCAGATGGAAGCATAAATCTATATAAAGCTCAGTTGGTAGTAAAGGGGTACACTCAGAAGTATGAAATCGACTATGAAGATACATTTGCCCCAGTAGCAAAAATGAACACCATCCAAGTCCTTATTTCTGTAGCTGCCAACTTGGACTGGTTGCTTCGACAATTTGATGTAAAGAATGCATTTTTGAATGGAACCATAGATGAAGAAGTATATATGGATCCACCACCCGGAACTAAATGTACTGACTGAGTATGCAAATTAAAGAGTGCATTGTATGGACTCAAGAAATCACCTCGAGCATGGTTTGGACGACTCTCAACCTTCATGAGGAAGCTTGGATATAAGCAAAGTGATGCTGGTCATACACTATTCATCAAACAGAAGTTAGGTAAAGTCACCGTGCTGATTGTATATGTTGATGATATGGTGGTCACTGGAAATGATCCGAGTGAGACAACAAACTTACAAAGACAGTTAGCATCCGAGTTTGAACTTAAGGATTTGGGTAACTTGAAGTATTTTTTAGGAATTGAAGTTGCAAGATCAGCTCAAGGAGTTTCTCTTTGCCAATGAAAGTATGTAATGGATCTATTGACAGAGACAGGGATGCTTGATTGTAAGCCAGTCGAGACTCCCATTGAAGTCAATCATGGACTTTCAATCCTAGAAGATCAAGTTCCAACTGATAGAGATCAATATTAAAGGTTAGGTGGGAAGGCTGATTTACCTATCTCATACTCGGCCAGACATTGCTTATACAATAAGTGTTGTAAGTCAATTCATGCATTCTCCAAGTAAAGAACATATGAATGCAGTATACCGAATATTAAGATATCTATAGTCTTCTCCGAGTAAATGGTTATTCTTTGGGAGGAATAAGGATTATGAGATTACCGGCTATACTGATGCGGATTGGGCTAGAGATCGGACTGATCGAAAATCAACGTCCGGGTACTTCACATTTATTAGAAATAATTTAGTCACTTGGAGAAACAAGAAATAAAAAGTTATAGCAAGGTCAAGTGTTGAAGCTGAGTTTAGAGGAATGGCTCATGGAGTATGTGAGTTGTTATGGGTAAGGCGAATTGTTCAGGATTTGGGATTAAAACATCCAAAGCCTATGTTGTTACATTGTGATAACAAGGCAGCTATAGTAATTGCAAATAATTTGGTTCAACATGATCGAACTAAGCATGTAAAGGTTGACAGACATTTCATAAAAGATCATTTGAATCAAGGGACAATTAATCTTTCATATGTTTCATCTCAGACTCAACTAGCTGACATTCTCACAAAGGCTGTATCCAGAAAAGCGTTCTACAACTCACTTGACAAGTTGGGAATGATTGACATACATTCACCAACTTGAGGGGGAGTGTTGAGGAAGTAAATATTTTTATTGTATTTATTAGGAAGTAAATATTTGTATACAATTAGGAATAAAGTTCTATTCTATTTAAGATGTTATTCTATTCCTAATTAAGTTATGATTAGAATTCCTGTATGTATATATAAGGAGTATAACCCTTCTTTGAATATCATGGAAAAATATTTCCCTTGAATTTTCTCTCTTTTTCTCTGAATTTTATTCTTCAGTATAAACCTCGACTAAAACTCTAATTATTTTTTCAGCTCTGGTTGTCAAGCTATTAACCAGCATAAAATCAAAGCTGATATTTGAAGAATCTGGCTCCTGTTATTGGCCATCGAGAAAGCTTTTAAAATTAATTAAGAAAATATATATATTTTTAACTAATTAAAGTTATTAATTTCGGTCCAAAGGGGAGAGTAGAGGGCAGAAATATATATATATATATATATATATATATATGTGTGTGTGTGTGTGTGTGTGTGTGTGTGTGGAGAATTTTCGCATCTTAGTACTCTATTTAAAGATATGTTAACTTTTTTACATGTAATGGCACCCTAAACCAAGTGTATATAATTTTATAGTTAGTAGAAATAAGCTCATACATTCTTTCTTTTTTTTGTTTGGAAAAATCATAATTTTATTATATGAAAATAAGGGGAAAAACCAACGTCCAGTACAATTTGTAAAGGTTGATAAATCATATAGTTGTAGAAGAACAGGTACAATAGAAATCCATTCCATATTCATCTTGATAATTTCTTTATAAACTTTTGCTAACTCCTATAGAAAACAATTAAGAAATGTCATTAATAGCTAGTTGTCTTTAGTGATGAAATGCATTTTAGGGCCTTTTTCTCATTTGCCAATCTATTAGCAATGGCAGCTCGGATTATCACAAGCCCTAGAAAATTAAGTCATTATTTTCTTTTTATAATTAGTGTCACAAAGTTGTTAAGGAAAAACAAAGCTTGATTTATATTCCAAAAGAATTAAGCTTGAATTTTTAGACTAATTAAGCTTGAATTTTGGTATCCTAAAGAAGTTTTAGACTTGTTTATGGTTAATTGGCCCCCTAAACCAAGTATGTATGTATGTAGCTATTAATAATTTGAATAAGCTCATACAATTTGTGGTAAAAATCATAATTTTTTATTATATAAAATGAGGGAAAAACCAACCAATACAATTTGTAAAGGTTGATGATTCTTGCCTAAAACTATAACTAAAACTAAAATTAAACAAATAATGATAAAGAATATTTACATACAGAAAAAATATTTACTCACAAAAGAAAAAGAAAAAGTAGAAGCACTTGAATGAAAAATCCACAGAAACAAAGCAAAACACAATAGCACTTGAATGAAAAAATCAAAGACAGCGGCAGCATTTTGTGCTATCAACATAGAGAAGAATGTCACTCACAAAAGAAAAAGAAAAAGAAGTAGAAGCACTTGAATGAAAAATGCATGAAAACAAAACAAAATCACAATAGCACTTCAATGAAAAACCCAAAGACAGTAGCTAAGTTGTGGTGTTTGCATAACCAAAGAAAAGCAACAGCCTGACTCAGTAAATAGACAAAAGTAAAATCCAAGATCTGCGACACAACTAATTTACCTACACAGAACCAACCAATTAACCAAACAAATGCATATATAATATGATATAATATAATATAATTTATATTAAGAAGAAAAGAAAAAACAGAAGAAAGAAAGAAATAAAGAAATTACCAAATAAATAAAAGTTATTGGTTGGATTAATGCTTGATTGTTTTGTAATCAATTTCGATGTGAGAGATGTGAGAGATTTTGGACCAATTAGAATCAGGATCAGAATTAGGTTGTGTCCTCCTCCTTGTTGTAACGCTCTTCCAAAAATGGGCATTTTGTTCTTTATCTTGTTTTGGAACAAAAGTTGTGGTACTGTCTTCAACTTTGGGCAATCTTTAAAAATTAAAGAGCAAAGAAATGGCATAATAATAACATATGTCTTCATCACTTCATATCCTACTCTTACCAATCCGTGAAAAATTTGAATCTTAGTATTCTTAATTTGGGAAACAAGGCAACGGATGAAGTCTAAAGACTATCTTCTTCTATTCCCTAAAACTCAATGCCTGCTCTTTTCATATTGGTAAAGTTTTCTAATCCTACAAATTCCAAGCATAGCAAACTTCCACAAATTAGGAGGAAAATGCTCACAATTATTAAGATCACTGAGACGAAGAAGCTTCAAGTGAGTTAAAGACGACATCCAATTGGGAGAAAATGATATGCCTTCGTAGCATCCTACCATTAATGTTTCCAAATTAAGAAGTGGCTCTAACAGTTGATGTAATTCTTTATCATGAACTGCCAATGCTAATTTTGATTCTTCTCCTTTGTCAATGTGGTCACATAGGAATGATAGAACCAATACAGTGATCTGTGACTTGTTCTTGAGTGAAGCTTGCTTTGCCCCAATTAAATTTCTAACATTTCTCAGACCCATTATCATAAGAAGATCTCTAAGCCTATTAAGTTTTTCAAAATCTGCAAGAAAAAATGCATCCTTCTCCTCCTCATGACCAATATCAACCATATCTAACGCCTTAAGACAACTCAATCTCCCAATTCCTTTCGGCAATACACTATTTCCAGACATAAAATTAAATGTAAGATTATGTAGATGCCTCAAGTTGTCCAGTTTTACAATTCCATAAGGAAACTTTTCCAACCTATCATACCCTCTTATATCTAAGGTTTGCAAATTATATAATTCACCCACTACTTCAAGCAATTGTTTCAATTCCTCATTACCAGACAAGTCAAGTCACCTTAAATGTATCAATTGACTTATTATTGATGGAATTTGTTCCACACTACAATTACTTAGATCTAATGATCTTAAATAAATCATTGTATTGAACAAATTAGGCAGTGCATTCAAGAATGACATTATTAAGTACCAATCATGAGGCTACGCAATTTCTTCACATCATAAACATAACTTAAAAATAAAGAAGTAGAACCCTTTTGTTGAAGAAAGCATTATCCTTGCATGGCGTGCTTCTTTGCAAACAACCGAGGCTGAGGCTGAACTCAACTCATCTACAGAATTACCCCTGAATTCAATGCTAAAACATTCATCTTTTGTCATATAAAGCACAAAATCATGCACTATGTCATGCATCTTACAAATTTCTGAAACCAAACCCACTTTTTGAAACTCTTGGAAGAATGAACTTGCTGTTAAAGTTTCAAAATACTCCTCTCCTAATGTCTCCATGTCTTTTGTTTGTGTTTCCCTAAGATAACCATGAGCCATCCATGACTCAATTAATTTGTATTTTTCAATCTTATAGTCTTTGGGGAAATGGCAAAATGTAACAAACATTGTCTCACTACTGGAGACAAATCTCAATAACTCAACTATAATTGAGGGAACATATCAACTTCAACTATTTCTAGTTCCCACACTCCACTCTCCAAGACGCTCTACCACTCAGTTCTAGACTTTTTAGAATGCAAAAGACCTCCTACAGTCTTTATTGTAAGTGGCAAACCTTTACACTTGCTCAATATTTTCCTACCAATGTCTTCTAATTGTTGTCCCTCTCCATCACCCCATCCAAAAAATGCAATTTGCCTAAACAACCCCCAAAAATTATCCTTAGATAACAGTCTTATTCTATATAAGTCATTATAACCTATGGCTCTTGCAACATTGTCCTTCAGCTTAGTCACCAGGAGTCTACATCTTGTTGAACCACTTGACTTGAGACATTGTTTCAAATTGTCCCATTTTAAAGGATTTACTTCCTATATGTCATCGAGTACAAGAAGAAATTTCTTTCCCTCAAGATATTTTTGAATGTTTCGCATTATATTTTGCAATTCAACTACATTTGGGGCCGATTGACTAAGAGATTCAAGAATTTCTTTGGCAACTTGGACCTCATCAAAGGGATTTGAGATGCACACCTAAATTCTCTCCTGGAAATGGGCTTTCACCGTAATATCATTGTAGGCTAATGAGGCCAAGGTTATTTTTCTAATCCCAGCCATCCTTATAACTGAGATGATGTAGAGTTTTGGTGTTTGGCTTCTCTCATTCAATAACTTGTTCATTATTACTTTTTTTTCCTCTCTACTTTTGACCTCTTCTACATCAAGAAAAGATGTGGTCATAGGTCATTCGAACACTTCTTGTTTGGTAGTTTCCATTTGAAGAGAACTAAACTTGAACAATAGTTGTTCTTTCTTGATAACTTATTTTCGGAACTCTTGAGCTTGAGACCCTATAATCAAATAATAAAGGGCAAGGTGAGAGGTAGGGAGAGTCCCCATAAACACTCTGATGCCTAAGTCAGAGAACAGAAAGAGAGTTTGTATGGAGAGCAAGGAACAATTAGAATATGAGAGAATGAGATTATGTAGAATGAGAGGTATGGGGTCCTATTTATAGTGATGCTTAAACCTGAAAGGAGTAAGATTCCTTATGGGATAGGAATCCTAATTCTAGTAGGAGAGTATTCCCTCTTTGCTTAGGAATCCTCTTTAGGGTAGAGTCCTTTCCATGAACGGATTCTGCTACCTTCCATGTCTGAGTAACCCTATTTAGAAAACAAAAACCCTTTGATTAAATAGAAATATATATAAATGGTATCAAGAGTCCCCCTCTCAGGTATATTCATATATTTATGTCCGTCATATCCTTGTAGAATAGAGCACTTATGCTTCCATATAGAAAGTAGTTAGGTATTGCTCAGTGACATAAAAGGGTGAGTTGAGGTGGCCAGCCTTAGTCACAGGAAGAAAGTAAAGCTTGGTACCGAGTCTTAAAACCATCGTGTTGTTGAGGCGTCATTTAGAGCATGCTAAATCTATGAGATCAAATGCAATAGATTAACCTATCCATGCAAAAATGATGTGACGAAACTAGTCATCACTAGATTTTTGATGTTCAGTGTAAGGACGCGAGGCTTATGTGCTTGGAACCTCAGTACTATAGAAGCGACCTGAAGGTGCCAGCTTCAGTCACTGAACTTAGATATTCGGTGCAAGGATGCAAGGCTTACATGCTTGAAACCTTAATACTATAGAAGTAACCTGAGGGTGCCAGCTTTAGTCACTGGACTTAGATGCTTGAGGCCTAGATGCTCGGTGCAAAGACGTGAGGCTTACATGCTCAGAACCTCAATACTATAGAAGTGACCTGAGGGTACCAGCTTCAGTCATTGGACTTAGATGCTCAAGGCTTAGATACTCAGTGCAAGGACACTAGGCTTATATGCTCAGAACCTCAATACTATAGAAGCAACCTGAGGGTGACAGCTTCAGTCACTGGACTTAGATGCTTGGTGCAAGAACGCGAGGCTTACATGCTCGGAACCTCAGTACTATAGAAGCAACCTGAGGATACCAGCTTCAGTCACTGGACTTAGATACTCAGTGCACTTAAAGCATGGCTTGAGTGCCAAATAGTTAGAATGTGCTGAAAGCATAACTTGGATACTAGTTCCGAGTAAATAGAAAGAGAGCTAGAAAAGATGCGTGCGGGCCGAGGCATGGCTATGCCGCTTCAATTCCTAGGGATTTGAAATTTGAATCACTTGATCGATACATTTTTTGTGTGTCAGAAGATGAGACTTTTTTACTACCGTCATAATGACCACTCGATTAATAGGTTTTACTTTCCCCAAATTGCCCTTAATAATATGGGGAGAAGCGAAGTAATGGTAAGGGCAATTAATGGCATGTTTCCAAATCCTTCTGTAACCCTATAAATATCTTTGTGCTCATCAACTTATGCATTTTGCCCTTTTTTTTCGCCATTTTCACATTTGCGTTACTACTGCCGCTTTACTTTTGTCTGTCGCGATCTTTGCACTTTGTAACCAAGTAATCTTTGTCTTTCTCCTTCTTTTTTCTATTTTCTTTGTCTTTGTGCATGTTTTCTTCTTTATAGTAAACATTATGGCACCGAGGGAATAAGTTAGTTCCAACCTGATTGTGTCAAAAATAGATAATGAACCGCTGGTTGGTACTGGAGGCGATTTTGTATTCCTGCCGATTACACCCTCCATATAGTAAATAGGAAGTTTAGGGCTCATACTCCCATGTTAGGGTTTAGTAGATTAGTGGTATATTTTGACCAGCTAGAGGGGGGTTTAAAGTTTTCTCTAGATCCCTTCATTAAAAGATTCATGAATACGTATAACATAGCACCTGGTAAGCTCCATTTGAATAGCTATAGGATTCTGACTGGGTTCATCCAGCTAATGTACAAAGAGGGTAGGGAACCCGATTTGGACGGCATGCGGTATTTGTATAGTCTGGCTAGGAAGAAGGGAGAACTGATGTTTTTCTTATCAGTCGTTCCCAACCATACCCTTTTTGTAAAACTTCCAAACCTCCATAAGAAGTGAAGACATAATTTTTTTGTCATTGGGCACCCGTTGGACTTCGTGGATGTCCAGGAAATGTGGTATGATGAGTACCATAAGGCGAAAAGACCTCTGAGACTTCCCAATAACGATGCGGAGATGGTTTTACGGCTACATCTCGATGGTCTTGCCAAAGCTCGATCAGTTAAGGACGTATCTAAGAGATACCTATGGAGAGTCTGTCTAGACCATGTTCATTCTACTGGTATGTTTGGGTTATTTAAAGGTATCCTTCTAACTTGCTTTATCTTTCAATTATATATGGCTGATTTTTTAATTTTGTGGATGGGATTTCCCTTTTAGCTAACGAGCCGATAGCTCCGAAGGAAGTATAGGCATCCCCTTCTTTGGAACTTGAAGCCTTTATGGCCACTAAGGAGACAGTCATCAATCCTAAAGGCAAAGCTATAATCGAATCCTCCTGTGTTGGGAAGGGAGGTCAGCGGAAAAGGCGATTAATCGAGTAGGACTCTGATGCTGAGGGGCTCAACGAAGAGATATACATCCAATGCCCAAGGTTGTTCGGGTGTCCAGATATGAGGGGGTGGATGCTGAATAAAATGAAGCCTCCAAGCATCTTAAACAACCAAGTGAGAGATCAGTATGTAGAATTGTTGAGGCTACCAATGGATATGCAACGCTAGTTTGAGGAGGGCCGTTAGAAGTAAGTGAATTTTGTCTCTGTTACTTGCACTTTTACTTACACTTTTACTTGTGTTAACACGAACTTCTCTTGTCATAGATGATCCAGGCCTTGCTAATGGCAAAGGACCAATATTTTTATTTGAAAAGCTAGTACAGTCTAAAGGAGATGGAGGTCGGGACAATAGCTATTAACTTCGAGAAGAAGTTGGATGGCGCTAAGGCAGCACTAGAGTTCTGCTATACAAAATATGTAGAGGCAAAATTCGAGGCTGAGGTGGGCCAGAAGAAAATTGCCGATCTGGAGCATAGTCAAGGTTAATTGATGAGGAGGATTGAAGAGTAGGATCTTCAAATTGTAAATCTGGAGAAGAGGCTATCTGAGGTCAAGAAGTCCTGAGAAAATGATAAAAGATCCTACAAAAATATGGTAGGGGGATTTCTTAAGGCCTACAGGTCTGAATGTAGGAGGATACTACTCTCCCAGAATCCTGAGTTAGACTTGGAAGTGCTAAATCGAATAATGCTGGCAGACCTTGCAAAGATTGCTGCCGAGGAGGATGCTCGTCTAAAGGCAACTACCTCTCGTACAAGGAATAATGTTGAGTTTGCTACTGCTCCTGAGCCTATTGTGCCTTCTAATGCCACTAATGTTGTTTCCCCTTTGTCTCTAGGCCCGATGGTTTGGATATACAAGTAGTAGAATAGAAACCCTTCTCATTCTTTTTTTTGTAACCAATATTTTTTGTAAGAGATTTATTGGTATCAATGAAAAGAGATTTTATTGAATCCCATTCTGAGTACAATCTAAGTTGTATTTATAGTATTTTCTGAGGCAATTTAAGTTTTAAAATCGTGGCAACTCTTTGTTGTCTTTGTTTCTTAGTTTGTATGCTCCTTTAGTTATGGGTTCTGAGATTTGATATGGGCCTTCCCAATTTGGACCCAGCTTGCCAGTTCCTAAGTTGCCTTTGCCAATATCTGCCCTTCTGAGTACCCAGTCTCCTATTTTGAACTATCTTGGGTGACTACACCGGAGATGATATCGTGCTACCTTTTGCCGATGTGCTTCTGCTGTAGCTGTTGCCCACTCGCACCTTTCCTCTAATAGGTCCAGACATATCTGGGCATCAATGTTGTTAATGTTGTGATCGTGACTGCGGTTGACCTTGTAACTTGGTGAACCAATCTCCACCGATATTACCACGTCCATGCCATAAGTCAGTTTGAATGGTGTCTCCTCGGTGGATGATCTAGGAGTGGTTTTGTAGGCCCAGATTACGTTGTTAAGCTCTTCGACCCAATTTCCCTTTTTCTCATCGAGTCTCTTCTTTAATCCCTGCATGATAATTCTATTAATGACTTTTGTTTGCTCGTTTGTTTGCAGGTGGGCTACTGAGGTGAAGTAAAGCTTTATTCCGAGGTCTGAACAGAAACCTCCAAATTTTTCATTATCAAACTATTTTTCATTATTTGTAATCAAAGTGTGAGGGATGCTGAATCTACAGATGATCTCTCTCTAGAAGAAATGTTGTATCTGAGCTTTTGTGATGGTGGGAACTGCCTCCACTTCTACCTATTTAGTGAAATGGTCTATAGCCATAATCAGGAACTTTTTTTGTGAAGTGGAAGTTGGAAAGGGAACCAGGATGTCCATCCCCTACATGGATAAGGGCCATGGGCTGCTGATTGGATGCATAGGGTAGGAAGGCATGTGATTGAGTCAAGCGAATTGCTGGCACTTGTGACATGCTTGAATAGCTTCTAGGCATCATTAGACATGGTAGGCCAATAGTATCCTTGGAATAGTATTTTCTAGGTTAGTGCATAGTGGGATTCATGCGCTCCACAAATCCCCTCATGGATTTCCTTAATTATGTAATTCCCTTCCTCTGGAGAGACGCACTTAGACCATGGTTATGAAAGGGATTTTCTGTAAAGCTCCCCTTGGTGGATAGAATAGTGTGTTGCTCTCATTTTTAGCTTCTGAGCTTTTAATTTGTCTTCATGGAGAGTTTCGTGTTCCAGGTATTGGACTATCGGATGCATCCATTCTGAGACTTCTTGTATCTCTAAAACTTTAGGATCTTCTGTACTGGGTTTTATCAATGCCTCGATGAATTCTATATCATTAAATGCTTAACTGTCTTCAACTACTGATTTGGCTAGGAGGTCAACTTCAGAGTTCTCCTATTTGGGTATTTGGATGATCTCCCACCGGCCCCCTTCTTATTCAATTTGTTTCAAGAGTTGCCTGACTTTGTCCACATGCTTGGCAATGCTGGTGTCCTTAACCTGGAACGTGTCGTTAACCTAGTTTACTACCTGCTGGGAGTCTGAGTGTATTATAAGGTGTTCTGCTCTGACTTCGGTAACTAATTTCAAGCTTGTGATGAGTGCCTTATATTCTAGAACATTGTTGGTTGCTTTATACTTTATTCAAATTGCATATTGGATGTGAATTTTATGTGGTCCTCTAAGAATCACTCTGATGCTAGATCCTTGAGCGGAGGATGCTCTGTCAACATAGAGTTTCCATTTCGATGTTCTGGTCAAGGTAAGGTCTTTCGGAGCCATTTCTTGAACGAAATCTGCTAATACTTAAGCTTTCACTTATTGGCGAGGCTCGTAATTCTCCAAGTAACATCGACCATTAAACCAGCCTACCTGAGGTCTTCGGTCTTTGTAGGATTTTTCATAGGGGAAACGGGATCAGACAATGATAGGATGGACTTAGAAGTAATGTCAGAGCTTCCTGGAGGCATGAACCACAACCATAGCCAGCTTATTCAACATGGGATACCAGAATTTGGATCCTCAGAGCATTTTTCTTATGTAATATTCCAGGTTTTGCTGGCTTCCTTCTTCTCTTACTTGTATTGAAGCAATGCATTCTTAACCTACAAAGAGATATAAATACAATATTTTATCTAGGACAGGCCTGCTGAGTAGGGGTGGTGAGGACAAGAATTTCTTAGTGTCTTTGAAGGCTGCTTGGAAATCTGCAGACCAACAAACTTTTTATAATTTTTTAAAGCTCAGAATAATGGTAGACACTGTCTGGCTAAGCATGAAATGAAATGCCCCAATGTCATGATTCTGCCATTTAGCTTTTATACTTCATGGATATTTTTTAGGGCTTTCATGTTGAGTATGGCTTCCATTTTCTCCAGGTTGGCCTCAATACCCTGTGGAATATCATGAATCCTAGGAATTTTCCTACTTTGACTCTAAAGACACATTTTTCTAGATTTAACTTGATCCTAAACTTGCTCAATAATCAGAGAACTTGATCCAGATCCGCTGGGTGTTGTTATGTATATTTGCTCTTAATGATGATGTCATCTACGTATACTTCCATGTTTATGCCAATCTGGTTCTAAAGTACTTGGTTCATCATTTTTTGATATGTTACTCCAGTATTCTTCAGTCCATAGGGCATCACCTTGTAGCAATATAGGCCTTCATGGGTGATGAAGGACATTTTCTCCTAATTTTCTTCCTTCATCGGTATCTGATGATATCCTTGTGCCGCATCAAGGAAACTATATAATCCGTGGCTAGCAGTGGAGTCTACGAGTTGGTCGATTGTGGGCAATGGGTAGTTGTCTTTAGGACGTGCTCGATTAAAGTCAGTATAGTCTACACACATCCTATACTTTCCATTTGCTTTTTTAACAAGTACCACGTTGGCTACCCAGTCTGGATGAGTAACTTCCTTGATGAATCTGGCTTCCAATAACTTCTTTATTTCCTTAGTAACTATCCTCTGTCTCTCATAGGCAAAGGTTCTTTTTTTTTTGGGCCACTGGCTCTGCTCCCAATTTGATGTTTAAATTGTGACAAGCAACCTATGGATCCACACTGATGATTTCAGATGCCTACAAACCAAAGTCTTCCGAGTGTCTAGTGAGGACTTCCCTTATTCCTTCCTTGATGTCTCGGTCAAGTTCATTACCGATCTTCACCACTTTACCATCCATAATTTGTAGGGCTTTTATGTCTTCAACTAGTTATGGACCAGCGCCCTGCTTCTCTATTTCCCATGTTTCTAGGGGGAAGGGCTTCTGCCTGAGGCTTCATGGCCATTTGGTAACACTATCTAGCCATATGTTGATCTCCCTGGATGGTAAGAGTTTTGATCTCAACTGGAATTTTCATAGTTAAGTGTTGGATACTGGTGACTGCATCTACTTCATAAACGCTGACTATCCTATGATTCCATTGTATGCCAGTGGGAGATCCACCACGTTGAATACTATTCAGATAACTTGATTCCCAAATTCTAGGTTTAACTCCATGACTCCCATTGGCTGTATAGTTCCTTAACAGAAGCTTGTGATGGGGTTCTGGATGGTCTTCAGATTAGTGACAGAGCCTCCCATCACTTTGTATGCATTCCAGGATAATGCGTTGATAGCGCTTTCGTTGTCCACCAATAACCTTTTTACTAAGTAATTTTCTATGAACGCATTTATCACCAGGGCATCACAGTGGGGATGGAAAACATGCAAACCATCTTTTGAATTGGATTCGATATCTCTTTTCTTGAAGACTGGCTTTTCTCCCTTACTCCGTTTTAATTTCTTCTCAGTATTTTCTCCACCAATGATCATGTTAATAATGCCAATTAGCTCCTTTCGAGCTTTCTTTGCTTCCAACCTGTCATGCACCTGAGTTTCTAGGTTTTTGCTCCTTCTTGATGTGTCCGTGAAATTATTGAGTTTACCATTCTGCACCAGTCTTTCTATGGCATGCTTCAGCTCTCTACAAGCCTCAGTATCGTGACCATATTCTCGATGATACTGGAAGTATTGTCCCCTATCTAGTGTGGATCTTTGGTTGGGGCTTATTCTCTTAACTGGGGTGATTCTGATGCCATTATGCTTGATCCACATAAGAATCCTGGATCGAGAGGTGTTCAGGGGTGTGTATCTATCCACTTCCCTGTCAAATCTCTCTACCGGGTTTTTGAAATTTATTTTTAGGAAGCTTGCTCGTCTGGGTCTTGGTCTTTCATCTTTGGCATGTGGCTTTTCCTCCTCCCTTCACATCCTTTTATCTTCATCCATTTTTATCATTCTGACTGCCATTGCCATTGCTTCCGCAAAGGTGCTCGGTTCCTTGGTTATTATTTTATCTTTAAGCTTTTTGAGTCTAGTGCTGTTTTTCAAAGCTTCTATGGAAACTTCATCAATAAGGCTTTCAGTCTGCATAGCTATTTTGTTGAACTGATTAAGATAACTTCATAGAGACTCATCGACTTCTTACCGGCACATTCGAAGATCGTTAATTTTTTGGCTAGGGGAATATTGGTGACGAACCTAGTACAAAACTGCTATGCCAGATCCTTAAAAGAAGTGACGGAATTCTTTGAGAGTCGATGAAACCACTTTTGGGCATTCTTTGTGAGTGTGCTTGGAAAACTCTACACATGATTCACATTATAGAGCAACATCCTTGTTTTAAACATCGATATGTGGCTGACGGGATCTCTTGTCCCATCATACTGATCAAGTGGTGGGATTCTGAATTTAGTAGGGATCTCCGTCTAAATTATCCTTCTTATGAATGGAGTTTTGCTGTCCATAATGCATTCATCCTCCTTTCTTGGTTTTGTATAGGCTTTGTGTATAACCTCTTCAAATTTTTGAGTCATCAAGGGCCGAAATTGTTGAATTGCATTCCCCTTCTGGTGCTTTACCCTTTGTAATATCCCGAGTTTTTAAATAATTTTAAACTGCATCAAGATATGCAGTGTTAATAATTTTAATATATATTTCTAGTTATTTAATTAGTTTTTTATTTATTAAATTTATTTTAATTATTTTAAGTTTCTTACGTAAAATTTTCACAAAATTAATTTTACGTAAGAAACTTAAAATAATTAAAATAACTTTAATGAATAACAAACTAATTAATTAACCAGAAATATATATTAAAATTATTAACACTGCATATCCCGATACAATTTAAAATTATTAAAAAACTCGGGATATTACAGTCTTCCCTCCTTACAAGAATTCGTCCTTGAATTCCAAAAAAAGAAGAATACAATATCAAGAAGGGAAGAGATATGAATAAGAAGCTCGCATTCAGCTTCAATCTGCTAGGTGTGATCCTCTACTCTGTTGCTGCGCCATAATACCTTGACCATCGGGATCTGCTTCGAACGCAACTGTCGAACTTGATAGTCAACAATCGCCATAAGTTCTTCCACAAATGTCAAATCTTCATTCACTTCAACATTGTCAGGCTGCAACACATATGAAGGGTCTGAGACATACTTCCTCAGCATCGAGATATGAAATACTGGATGCACTTGAGACATACTCGAAGGTAAAGCCAACCGATATGCAACAGTGCCAACTCTCTCCAGAATCTTGAACGGTCCTATATATCTCGGTGCTAACTTACCCTTCCTGCCAAATCTCATAACACCCTTCATTGGAGACACCTTCAGAAAAATAAAGTCTCTAGCTTGAAATTCCACATCTCTGCACCTAAGATCCGCATAGCTCTTCTGCCTGCTAATTGCGGTCTCTAATCTACTCCTGATCACAGCGACTTTCTTTGCAGCATCCTGAACCATCTCAGGTCCAGTCAAAGCTCTCTCACAATCTCATCCCAACTTAGAGGGGATCTACACTTCCTTCCATACAAAGTCCTATATGGTGCCATTCCAATATTGCTATGGTAACTGTTATTATATGCAAACTCTACGAGTGGCAAATGATCATCCCAGCTACCTCCCAAATCCAAAACACGCATCCTCAACATATCTTCCAGTATCTGGATCATCCTCTCAGACTGACCATCTGTCTGAGGATGAAAAGCAGTACTGAAGTCTAGCCTAGTGCCCATCGCTTCCTGCAACTTCTGCCAAAAATGAGAGGTAAACATTGAACCTTTGTCTGACACAATGGACACAGGTACTCCATGAAGGCACACAATATGCTTCACATATAGCTTTGCCAATCTAGCTACAAAATAGGTGCCTTTCACAGGCAAGAAATGTGCAGACTTGGTCAACCTATCCACAATCACCCAGATGGAATCGTATCCATCCTTAGAATAAGGTAAACCGACCACATAATCCATAGCTATCCTTTCCTACTTCCACTCGGGAATAGGAAGAGGCCAAAGCTTCCTAGAAGGCTTCTGATACTCAGCTTTCACTTGCTGACATATCAAGCACTTAGCAACATAATCAATGACATCCTTCTTCAGTCCGTCCCACCAGTATAAGTCTCTAACATTGTGGTACATGTTAGTGACACCTGGATGTACACTGTAGGCTGTAGAATGTGCTTCCTCTAGGATCTCTTCTCTTAAATTATCCATATCAGGAACACACAATCTATCACTGATCCACAAAACACCATCATCACTGAAGTATTCCTGACCAATACTAAATATCCCTGACAACCTTTCCTCAGCAACTTCCTAACCGTAATAGCAAAAATGAGATTCTGAGGTGCTGAACTCCTATCACCCACAAACTTAAATTCTTCTTCACTAGGAATTCTGAAAGTCACCTCTTTATTATAATAATCCACCATGGCATAGTGTTGAGATAACCAATCCATACCCAGAATAACATCAAACTCCATCACATCCAACAGAATCAAATCAGTAGATAATTCTTTACTTCCAATAAGAACTGGACAACTAGAAAGAACAACATCGATGTCCAAAGAATCACTTAGAGGAGTGGCGACAAATAAAGGAAAAGCCATCCTTGAAGCTTGCCAACAAGACTTGAAAGAAAATACAGGAGAAACGAACGAATGCATGGCACCCAGATCAAACAGAACCCATGCATCCAGGTAACAGACAAAAATAATACTTACCACGACTGCATTAGATGCCTGAGCATCCTGTTGAGTGAGATGGAAGACTATGGCCTGTCCTCGACCTCCCTACTGGCTGGTAGAAGCCTAGCCAACACCTCTAGCACCTCCTCTAATACCTCTACCATGACCCTACTAGGGAACAATTTGGGTAAAACTCTAATGTTGGGCTGGAGGCAACTGAAAAGGAAAGGGTGCATCATTAGTAATTGATTGCTAAGGAAATCGCAGAATTTGTGGCTGCTGATAACCATAATAAGGACATAATCTAGCAAAATGTCTTGTCTGCCTACATCTAAAGCACGTCAACGGTGTCATATAACATGGTCCCTGATGGACTCTGCTGCAGGTCTGACATACACTAGCAGCTGACCCAGAACTACAACCACTGTTGCTGCTCGAAGCACTTAACCCAAGTCTGAATGGTCTATGCTGACCTCCATAACCATGTCTAATGCTCTAATGCACTCTCTACTACTGCCTCTGACTCTGTTGGGCTGGACCTCTCTGCTGACTACTCGATCCAATCTGAAAACTTGAGTACGGAGTAGTCTGGAATCCACCTGACTGAACACCTAACTGGTAATATTCAGGCATAGCTCCTTGCCTGACTAGCCTTAACTCAATCTCTTTGGCCAACTCAATCATTGACTCCAGAGTAAGGCCCGCTGTAGGCATACCAACAAATGCAAAACCCAATCTAGTGACATAAGTAATGACTGCGAAGTACTGGTCTCGCATCAAATCCTTTGCATATCTATGAAGCCGGAGAAACACTCGAGTATAATCCTCAACATATCTATCACCTCAGGAAATATTGGTCAATTAGAGTCGATAACTTATGTGAAGCGGCTTTGGGCAGAATCTCCTCATAAATCACTCTCTGAACTGAGCCCAAGTCATCATCATTATATAAGGTTGGATCATTTGAATAAACTAGTCTAGGGCTAGTCCCTCTACTGACAACTCGACTATCATGATCCGCTGATACTCAGTGTGAGTAGTCTGAGTCCTTGTCTCGATCGCATGCAGAAAATCCAAAGGATTAGACATCCCATCAAAAGCAATCCTGCCGACTCTGGCATAAAACAGAGCTACCTCAGGGTCAAACATACCTTGCTGATAGGCAGGTTGAACTACTGGAGGTACAGGAACATCCTCATACTCAGGCTCTACAGGCTCCTCATCCTGTAACTCTCTCTGCCTACGGCGACCTGCCGCTCCTCAAGGTCTACCTCTGCCATGACCTCTGCGTCTAACTGGGAAATAAACTAGTTTGGTTTAATAATTCAGTTTAATTATGAAATAAACCAGAAATAAACTATACATATACTTAAAAACATTTTAAGTATAATTCAATAATAAAACATGCATTTAATTTAATATATACCAAAATATACCTAAGCAATTATTAAACCATTTATGCATATCTCATAAAATTTAAACATACATTTCTAAAAACATGCATCATAATACACGTATATATAAAATAACAATTCATAGTTATGCGCTCCTCGAGACGGGTCCGACGGGCCTGGTCCACTAGGCCTCGGTCTTAGTACAACTAAACAAATAAACGACAATATGAAATCAGAATAAGCCTAACAGAATTCTAGAAACTTGATCTAAAACACCGAACATAGATTAGGAATAGGGATTTGACCGGATGTCATGTTTTACGAGAATTCTATCAAAAATTTGATAAAACCTGCCCTATAAAATGGACATCTCTTTACTCAGAAAGTAGAGTCAGTCCTGTAAGAAAACACACTTCGAGTATATACAGCCACACAACCTCTTGGTCAGACTCCCAAACTACAATTCTACCGACCGAGGTTCACAATTTCCGAGATATACACAGAATACATTAAATTCCAAAATACCCTTTTTGTACCAAAATATAGCAATTAAATATTTAAACACTAAAAATAATTATTTCACCAATATTTAGTTAAAAACCCTAATATTAATATAATATTGTAAAAATCGATAATTTTTGATAAATTCATAAATATTAACCAAAATTCATTTTATAAATCCAAATTACACAATTAACCCTAAAACATATTAAAAATTATTAAAAGCTCATTTATGTAGAAAAATAGTATATTATGTATATTTTGAAAATAATTTACAAAAAATAGTTTTAATTAGTTAAAAATGCTAAATTATTTTTAAAAATTATTTTTATGCCTCAAATAACTATTAAAACCAATTTAGTACCAAATTACCAAAATACCCCTAGTTATATAAAATTTCACATAATACACTATAATTATACAAAAATTCACTAAAAATTATATAATTGTTCAAAAATTAATTCCTCAACATATAATTCAATAAAATCAATAATCATACTCAATTAACCAATTAATTTTAACAAAATACCTAATTAACCTAATTTTCTAAAAATCACCTAAATTAAATAAATTCATAATAATTATACAAAAATTATAAAAATTAAAAATTAAATTCTAAAATTAATTTTAACACCTATAAACAACATAAATCACAATTTCACAATTTATTTAATTAATTCACGAAAATTAGAAAATATTAATAAAATAATAAAAAATTCACAAAAATAAAAAAAATTCCAAAAATTCTACAAAAATTATAGGATGTAGATTGAGTTACTAGGATCAATATTTGTGAAGGAAGTTAGTTTGAATCATTATAATCAAAGTTCAAAAAAATCAAAAACTCAAAGTGGCTGAAAATGATATCAAGCTTAAGTCCTTATCAAAACAAGTTTTGAAGCTACAAGGAGCTTGAAATCGGCTTCTATGGAGTTCTAGGAGCAAAACCACACCTGAATCATAAAAAAACAGTGGCTGGATGAAAGAGAATGGAATTAATGGTGATTCTGTGTATATCTCGTGAATTATGAACCTCGGTCGGTAGAATTGTAGTTTGGGAGTCTGACCAAGAGGTTGTGTGGCTGTATATACTCAAAGTGTGTTTTCTTGCAAGACCGGCTCTACTTTCTGAGTAGAGAGATATCCATTTTACAAGGAAGGTTTTGTCCAATTTTTGATAGAATTCTCGTAAAATGTGACATCCGGTCGAATCCCTATTTCTAATCTATGTTCGTTGTTTTAGATTGAGTTTCTAGAATTTTTTTAGACTTATTCTGATTTCATATTGTCGTTTATTTGTTTAGTTGCGCCAAAACCAAGGCCTAGTGGACCCGGCTCAAGGAGCGCACAACTGTGAGTTGTTATTTTATATATACATGTATTAGGATGCATGTTTTTAGAAATGTATGTTTAAATTTTATGAAATGTGCATAAATGGTTTAATAATTGCTTAGGTATATTTTTTTATATTTTAAATTAAATGCATGTTTTATTATTAAATTATACTTAAAATGTTTTTAAGTATATGTATAGTTTATTTCTAGTTTATTTCATAATTAAATTGAATTTGTTTGACATATATATACTCGAAATATACTTGATTTATTTTTAGTATATTTTTAGTAATATATGGATTATATTGTCATTTAAATAAATGTCATGCATCATTTATTTTATGAATGTATGGTTTATTTTAATGAAGGATATCGATAGAATGTGCTTCCTAGTGGGCAGCGCTAGGACCGAGTACGTACCGGTATGATAGTAGATTTTAGGTTAAATTACTAACCTATTGTGGATATTGATTGGATTGATGTGTGATGTGATTTGAGAGTGTGATTGCTGGAGCTCGGTTGACCAGGTGTCTCGGGGCCAATCACACTGACAATTAAACTATTGT
This sequence comes from Mallotus nudiflorus, assembly GCA_947683625.1. Taxonomy (NCBI): domain Eukaryota; kingdom Viridiplantae; phylum Streptophyta; class Magnoliopsida; order Malpighiales; family Euphorbiaceae; genus Mallotus; species Mallotus nudiflorus. Next base: position 785,440 of record CANTUR010000124.1, read on the forward strand.
AGCTTGGTTGACTTAGTGTCTCGGGGCCAGTCTATTGTCCAAATGGAACAAGTGAATTTATTTGGAATAAGTGAGTCTGTATGGCTAGAGTGTTGTCTAACACTATTTGAGGTTACGATCATTTAGGGTTCTATTTAATCCTTCATAAACTGATATTTTTCAGTATATATATAAAGTGATTTCAGCATATATATATATATATATATATATATATATATATATATATATATATATTATATGCATATGTTTGATTGTGTGGACATATAGGAGATGCATGTATATATAATATAACAATTCACTCAGTAAGGTCTGACTCCCCTCTGTTGATTATTTTTCAGGAGAGTCTTCATCTTCAGACCTCAACAGTAGGCCTATATGCCGGATTTCTTCTACTCCGATTTTATTATGTAAATTGCTTACTTGATTTTATTTTATATTCTAGACATCGCAATAGTTATAGTTAAGTATGGGATGTATGTATCATATATGTATGAGATTTAAATTTTAAAAGTTTGAACCAAGAATTTGTATTAAAAGATTTTATATTATATGAGATGGATTTATATTATTAAAGAGTTAATGGATTATTATTTTATTTATGAGATTTAATTTCGCTGCATAATGTTTTATTTATTTTAATATATGTTGCATGCTTTTATTTTATTTTAAAGGCTTGCTATGGGTTCCGGATTCGAAAGAATTCCCATTCCCTCACGTCGGTCATGGCCCCCTGTTTTGGGTCATGACACCCTTTCCCCTGCTTGTCTCTGGTGCTTGTCGGAGTGTCATGTTATTATCGATTTAAGCTGGTTAAGAATTCCCATTTTATATTAAAGCATTTAGCTATAACTGCATTAAAGCTATCTGCGCTTGGATATTTTGTAACATAACTTCCTTGTTGGTTTAGTTAAGGTTGAATGTTTGGTTTACAGTGTTCAAGTTTGGTGTGGTAATTGCTGGTGTGTTAGTTAAACTCGAAAAAGGTATGGAGGGTATTGAATGATGGTGGTATTGTAAAAGAGCGTAATGTGGAAAGTCTATGCCGGAAGCCGGGTATCTTTGGATGTTGTCAAGAAGTGAATGTGTATGTCCGGATGAAGTTCCAGCATACTGAAAAGTGGCTGGAAGCACTATTGTTGGGAGAGGGGTTGAGAGATCAGTCGAAGGAATGGGTGCAAAAGGATTGATGTTAGTTTCAGGAGTCGAAGTTGGTGGTGGGTTGGAAGTCATGGTGTGGATGACTTTAGCTTAGCAGGTATATGAATGGCTTTTCCCAAGAGTTCCCACAGACGACGCCACTTAATAACTTATTTTCAAAACTCTTGAGCTTGAGACCCTACAATCAATTAACAGAGGGCAAGGTGAGAGGTGGGGAGAGTCCCCACAAACACTCTAATGCCTAAGTCAGAGAACAGAAAGAGAGTTTGTATGGAGAGTAAGGAACAATTAGAATATGAGAGAATGAGATGATGTAGAATGAGAGGTATGGGGTCCTATTTATAGTGATTCTTAAAACTGAAAGGAGTAAGATTCCTTGTGGGATAGGAATTCTAATCCTAGTAGGAGAGTATTCGCTTTTTGCTTAGGAATCCTCTTCAGGGTAGAGTCCTTTCCATGAACGGATTCTGCTGTAATATCCCGAGTTTTTAAATATTTTTATACTGCATCAAGATATGTAGTGTTAATAAATTTTGTACATATTTATGATATTTTTATGAGTTTGATATTTATTAAAGTTAATTTTAATTAATTTTAATTATTTTAAGGTATTTACGTAAAAATTTTCCGGAAATTATATTTTCAGGAAAATTGATACATAAATAATTTAATACTAATTATTTTGACTAGTGCTAAAATAAACTCATACATAATTTTTAAAGTGCTAAAATAAAATGTATATATGTGTATTTATTTAAATTAATTAGGGTTTAATTAATTATTTTAATTTTTATTATTTAGTTTTAATATTAATTAATTAATTATAAGTGTATAAATTATTAAATATATTAAAATATGTGTGTGGTGTATATTTAATGTGTGTGAGATTTTATATTATTATAATATATAGTGTGGATATATATATATACATATATACATAATTTTTAATCAAAAACCAAAAGTTCCCTTTATTTATAGAATTGCCACTCTTCTTCTCCAAAACGCCCAACACCATTTTTCTACCATTTCCGGTTGATTCAAGCTGGTTTTCTTGCCGTTGGTGTGCCTTTCCTCCTTCCTCCTCCCTTGCCAGCCATTCCCGATGCCTGAAGCTCCCTTTTCCGACGAGTTTTGATCAATTTTTCTCAAAGAAGTCGAAAATCGATCAAGCTCCGATCAACGTGATTCCGGCCACCAAAATTGACACCATCGGTCTTTATCTTCTCCTTGAGCTCTAGTGAGTGTGATTCCAAGCTTTGTTTCACTTAAAATGGTCTAGATTTTCCTAGGTTTTGATTTCTCAATTTTGGCATATTAGGGTTTCTGAATTTTCTTAGCTTCAATTTAATTGATTCATGAAAACTCCCTTCACAAAATTTGATCTTGCAATCTCAATCTACATGCTGTAATTTTTGTAGAATTTTTGGAATTTATTTTGATTATTTTATTAATATTTTCTAATTTTAGAAAATTAATTAATTAAATTATGAAATTTTGTTTTATGGTAATTATAGGTGTTGAAATGAATTATAGAAATTTATTTGTAATTTTGGTGAATTTTTATATATTTATTTAGAATTTATTAAGTTTATGTAATTTTGAAAAATAGGGTTAATTATGTGTTTAATTGAAATAAATTGGTTAATTGAGTATATTTATTGATATTATTGAATTATATGTTGAGAAAATTAATTTTGAGTAATTATATTATTTTTGATGAATTTTTGATTAATTTTAGTAAATTTATATATATAGGGGTATTTTGGTAATTTTACACAAAATTGGCTAAAAATGTAATTTATTTAAGGTATAAAAATGATTTCTATAAATTATTTAGTCGATAAATTATTTAGTATTTTTTAACTAATTAAAACTATTTTTATAAATTATTTTCAAATTATATATATAATATACGATTTTTCTAAATAAATGAGTTTTTATCAGTTTTTAACATGTTTTAGGGTTAATTAAGTAAATTGGATTGATAAAATGTAATTTTTATTATATAAGGGTATTTTTGGTATTTTATGAATATTCTGAGAATTGTGGACCTCGGTCGGTGAATTGTAGTTTGGAGTCCAATCGAGGGATTGTGATTGTGAATTCTATGTCTATTTTTGAAGTGTGTTTCTTTGCAGGGCCGGCTCTACTCTTTGAGTAGAGACATGTCCGTTTTACAGGGGAGGTTCTGTAGGATTTTTGGTAGAATTCTCATAAAACATGATGTCTGGTCGAATTCTGATTCTAATTCTGTGTCTAGTACTTTAGATCAAGTCTTTAGAACTTTTATTAGATTTATTCTGATTTTTGTTGTTGTTTATTTGTTTAGTTGCACCGAGACTGAGGCTTAGTGGACCAGGCCCATCGGACCCATCTCGTGGAGCGCAATAATCAGTGAGTTGTTATTCTATAAATACATGTTTTAGGATGCATGATTTTAGAAATGTATGATTTATTTTGATAAATATGCATAAATAATTTAAGTATTACTTAGGTTTACTTTTGGTATCTTTTGGTATATTTTCAAACTATATGCATGTTTTATTAATAAATCATTCTTAAAATGTTTTTAAGTTTATTTCTTGTTTATTTTACAGTTATATTGGATTAATTTGAAGTATATATACTCGAAATATATTTGGTTTACTTTTGGTATATTTCTAGTATATATATGGTTTATGTTGCTATTTTATTGAAATTCATGTATCATTTATTTTTATGAATGTATGTTTTTATTTAATAATAAAGAATATCAATAGAACGTGCTACCTAGTGGGCGGTACTAGGACCGAGTACGTATCGGTACGCTGATATCATTTAGGCTATATTACTAACCATTTGTGGATATTGATTGAATTTGATTATTTGATATGTGAGATATTATTTGGGAGTGTGATTGCTGGAGCTTGGTTGATCAAGTGTCTCGGGGCCAATCACATTGATAGTCAGACTGCTGGAGCTCAGTTGACTGAGTGTCTCGAGGCCAGTTTATTGTCCAAATGGAACAAGTGAATATATTTGAAATAAGTGAGCATGTATGGCTACAGTGTTGTCTAACAGTGTTTTAAGGTTGCGATTTTCTAGGATTCTATTTGATCCTTCATAAATAGTGATTTTCAGAAAATATATAAAAATGATTTTACTGTATCTGTGTATATTTGCTTGTATATATATTTATTATATATACTATTGACTGTGTGCATTGTCATTTAATATGCATGTATATATATTATAAGAATTCACTCAGTGAGGTCTGACTCCCCTCCATTGACTATTTTTCATGAGAGTCATCTTTTTCAGACCTTAGTAGCAGACTCATACGCCGGATTTCTTCTGCCTCGGCTTCATTATGTAAACTGTTTATCTGAATTTTATTTTATAATCTAGACACTGCAGTAGTTGTAAAATTGTTAAAGGGTTATGTATTATACTTGTGTGAGTTATGCATTTCAAATATTTGAACTGAATTTGTATTAAAAGTTTATTATATATATAAGATGAGTTGTTGGTTTAAATCCCGTAGTGGATTATTAGTTAATTATTTATGATTTTATTTTTGCTACGTAATATTATTTATGTTATTATTATTATTGCATATTTTTTTTAAAGGTTTGCTATGGATTCTGGATTCGAAAAAATTTATGTTCCCTATCGTCAGTCTTGGTCTCTGTTTTGGATTGTGACATCTGATACCTTTTTTATCTGAGTAACTTTATTTAGAAAATAAAAACCCTTTGATTAAATAGGAATATATATAAATGGTATCATTTCTCAATAGCGTCAAATTGTTCATTAAGATATTTGATCTTTTTGGCAATATCATGACGCAAACCAACTTCTCCAAAACGTGGAGGGCAGGAGAAGCAGGTTAAGGAGCGTACCTTATTCTTGTTGTCGTTGTTCCGATGAGGAGCTCTTTCGTCATCTCCCTTGATCAGCGATTTGCTAATTGTAGTGGTCCACTCGTCTATCACGTCATCCATGTCGTAGGAGATGTTTTTGAGCTTAGACATCCAGCGTTTGACTCCATTCTCCATCAGTTGTCTCTTCTCTGCATCAGTAAGCACAGCTTGGACGTCTTGGAATTTGGTGGTCAGAGCAGCTACTTCTTTTCTGACTTCGACAACGAGTTTCACTTCCTACTCAATCTCACGACCACTAGTTGAGGTTAGGTCTTTAACGACTTTGGAAGCAATTGCCTCGACAGCCATGGCTGAGAAAGATGTAGATGTGAATGTCCGCGCTATGAAAAATGTCTAATGCTTGTACATTCGTAGCAAATGATTTCATTTATAGTCATCAACACTTGGTTTTGCTTTTCATTAAAAATATATTATTATAGGATAATGTGAGAGGAAATCTCAAAAATTACCCCTCAAATAAACACCTCTGTATCAGGAGCAAAAAGGACAAAAATGAAAAAGAAAAAAAAAATTATAGTAACTTAAGCTATAATTTTAAAAAGCCTAAAGTTCATATTTGTATCAGTGTCCATTATTATATATGTAGTGGGAAACATTATGTCAAAGAAAAGTAGTGGGAAACTTTTGATTTGGGAGCGTATGAAATCAGAAAAATTTTCATTAAAATATTCAATTAAAAACTTACTTAAATGTGAATATGTATGTCGTTTTCAAAAAAAAAAAAATGAATATGTAAGTCAATTGAAATAATAAAATATCAATATGATTGAATTAAACATTTTCCTTGAAATAAATTAATATTTTGAAAATAAATTAATTTTAATATTTAAATTAAGTATAGAAATATTTTAAATAATTCAAAATTATCATTTAACCTAAAATAATATAAATCAATTGATTGTACCAATTAAATTTTCATTGTATAAAAATAAGCAATAAAATTTATAATTATTTAATTAGAAAATTTAATATTGAATTTTCGTTACTTATATATTTATTTGACATATATCCATTGAAAAATATGAGCTAAATAAAAATAAAAAATAATGTATCAATTTTCAAAATTAATAAATCATAATTAAATTTTAAAAAAAAGTTAAAAATCATGAATTTTTTTACAAATAATCAAAATGATGTGTTTTTATTTGTAAAAAAAATGTCTAATGCTTGCACATTTATTGGCAGATAATTTATTTTGGCGTCCGAAATACAAGCACCACTTTCATTAAAAATCATCAATACTTGGTTTGGTTTTTCATTAAAAATATTTTATTATATATGTGGTGGGAAACATTGTGTAAAAAGAAAAAAAATTCACACACAATACAGTCCATTAGTAAATGCAATTCATATTTATCTTTTTTATAATTCAAATGACATAATAATTCTCTATTTAAAATAAAATAGCTACTTAACAATTAAAATGTTTATGATATTCTATTTAATTGCACGTTTCCATAAAGCTTTATACTTTTTAAATTATTTTACTTTGTAAAAATATATTTATTTTTGTGCAAGTAATTTTATTTTATGAAAAAAATAAATATCGTCTTATATAATTATCAAATTCACTCATATAAAGATATAATATTTATTTCTCTTTTTATATTCTAATATCAATATAATTGAATTTCTGGTTATCTATTTTATATTCTAAGAATTAGTGTTTTTAATTAAATCATATATTTAAATTTGCATATTAAATATACAATATATACAAATTTTTAAATATTAACAAGTTTGATTATAGTGGATGTCAAAACAAATTTACATATTAAATGTCCCAGTGCACTGCCTAATTTTTTATCTTTTCCAATTTTATATAAAAAAATCTCAAAATATATATTCAAATTAATAAAGGGAACTCTAAGGTGACTTTATTTTTTACTTATTTTGTTTTTTAATTACTTTTTTTTTACTTTCCTTTTATCACCATTTTATGAAAATATATTTATTCAACGGTGATTATTAATAAAATAAAAATTACTTTGTAAAGATCAAAGTAACCATAGATTATATCTTCAAATAATTAAAAATAAATAAAAATTTATAACTAAATAATAAAATGTACTGACTAAAATTTTAATCAAGAATCTACATTTTTTAGTTAATAATATGCAAATATTAATGATTTTGATTTTTTAATTTGATCTTTATTTGTAATATAAAAAATTTAAATATATATTTAAAATTCAAGATATATTGAACATTTTAAAAAATAAATAATATATTAAAATAATTAAACATAAAAAATTAAATATTGCATTAACTAATAAATGAATATGTCATTTAAATTACAAAGAAATGAAATGCCCTACCAAAAAAGAATAGGCAGTGGGAAGCCATATATTTGGGACAACGCATATGAATTAATGTGTAGTCAACACTGTGACATGGTCATCTAAGAGAGAAATTTCGCGTTCACATTTAATGATCGATAACGATACATGTCCAAACTTGAGACATTTATAGTCCTTTGTTACTTGGAAAAATTTTTAATTTTTTTGAATTTTAGTTTTTTTATTAAATTTATTTTTTTTAATTTAAATTTTAAGTTATACTTGAGTGAATTTTTCGTATAAAAATTTAAATATTTATACCATGTAATTTTTTTTTTTAAATCTAAAACTTAAATTTTGGGTGTAAAATTTTTTTCAATAATTAAATGGAAAAAAATTAAACATTTTTTTAAAATCTAAAACATAAGTTTCAAATGGATAAATTCATTGTATAAAAATTTAAATATTCATAATCTGTAAAATTTTTATTAATAGTTAAATAAATAAATATATATTTTTTAAAATCTAAAACTTAAATTGTACACAGATAAATCCGTCGTATAAGAATTTAAATATTCAAAATTTGTAAATTTTATTTTTAATAATCTAAAGAAAAAAACAATTTAAGTAGGGGTAAAATGGTAATTATGTTGCAAACACAAATTATTTACCTTTAATTATAGGTTCTACTGTCGGTGATCCTGGGGATGTGAAGATGAGGACTACCAGTTTCATCAGCAAATCAAAATCATTCCACACTATTTTTCCTTTCTCTTTTTCTTTTTTCTACGGAAAGAAAATTCAGCTATTTTATGACATGTGTCCACACTCTGAATATGATGTCCAAATTTCAACCTCCAAAATCATTCGGTTGAAATTTGGACATCATATTTAGGAATGTAATTGAGTCGAATTTTTAAAAGTTCATACTCAATTTATTTAAAAGTTAACGAACTTGAGCCGAATTTAAATTTTCAAAAATTTAACTCAAACTTGATTCAGATTTGTGTTTGATAATCACCAACCGAACTCGTAAATCAGGTGAGCACGATAACATAGTTTTATAATTAGATATTATATTGTTTTATAACTTCAAACTATATATTTTTTAACTTTGAAATTGTTTATAACAATAAAATTATGTAATTAATTTAAAATATGAATGTTACTTACTATTATTATTATTTGTTATTAAGATGTTATGTTATTTCATTTAAATTTGATTGTAAAACTATGTAGTTTATAGATTAGAAAATTAGGTTAAGAAAGTTGTTTATATTTATATCAAAATTAAAAAAAAAACGTAGTTTTGATGTAAAATCATGTAGTTTTGCAATAAAATATTATAAATTAAATTATAATTTATAATTCAAATTATATTTATTTATTACTTTAAATTTACATTATTTAATATCAATACTTATATATTATTTTAAAATACAAATATTACTTAATTTTTTATTTATCGAACAAATTTATTATTTGTTAGATAAAACATATAATATTTTTGAATAATAATAGAAAATATTAGTATTGTATAATATTTACTTATATACTATTAATGTTAATTTACACGTAAAAAATTATATAATATTATCATGAGTATATAATATTGTCATATGTAATATTTTATATTAATTACTACTATTTTAATTAGTATTGTCTTTGTTTAATATAAAATTAGTATTATGTAATATTGATTTATTAAATTAAATAATATTTATTTAATATTAATATTTAAATTAAATTATACTTATTTAATATTAATACCTAATATAATGAGTATGTTCATAAACTTATAAACGAGTATGTAAATGAGCCTATAAATAAGTATGTTCTCAAGTTGACTCGCAAGCTAATAAACGAATCTATTTATGAAATTTAACAAGCCGAATTTAAGGAAGTTCTGTATTGACTTATTTTATTAACGACCCTTAAAATAGAGTTTAGTCTCAACTCATTTGGCTTAATAAATGAGCTTAAAAGAGTTTTTTCCAAGTTAAACTCAAATGAATTACGAACACCCCTAAAATTGATTGTAAGAGAGGATTGGATTTGAGCTTACCGTGGGTAATAGTAAATGATCAGATTCTAATGCAAAACCCACACTAATGTATGATTCTAGCCTATTCATATATTTATATTGCCCTGTAAAAGTCACAGTAATCAAAGGTTAAGTGGCGTACGTAAAATTACCACTGTTCACAACCCCAAGGCAGCCACATAGGCGCATATACATACATACATACATATATAATGAACTAATGGTCAAATTACTCCAAACTTGTAGTGAATGTACAAATAATCGAATTTTAACTTTTTTAACAAATTAGAGCAAAACTTCTAAAAAATAGGCCATTTTACCCCAAATTTCATCAAGTCATACACGTGAAATCCACTCGTCATAAATAAATTAATATAATAAAATTTTATTTATTAATATTTTCTTTTTCAATTTTATTATTTTATAATTATTACCAAACCCCTACTAAAAAAATCAAAACCATTCCTTTCAATTTCAATGAGGTACCTTCACTGAAATCCACCATGGCCACCGTCCCATGGACTTGAATTCTGTCTTTCCTCTTCAAATCACACCCAACAAATTATAATTTTTCCTTTCTTTAACCATACCTAACAAATATCTGGTACAAAATCAATTCTCAAATTCAAAACTGAATCTCAATTGGTTTTTCATCAAATAAGTGGTGGCTGGAGATTGGTTCAAAAAGTGGATTGGCACCATTTCGAACATAAACAACATTAATGCAACCTGAAGTGATAGCCGGACCAGCTATTATGGTACCAGAGCATAATTGCCGGAGATTTGAACACGCGGGTCAGCAGTTTTGGTACGTATCCTGAAAAGCTCACATAGCAGACTGAGAGGATGGCATACTTAAGTTGAGGTACCATTGACTTTTCTTAATTATCTACAAAACAGCAACGTTGTACTATTCATTAATATTAACATTTTAAAGATAAAGCATATACTTGTAGAACAAGTACAATAGAAATCCATTCAATATTCCTCTTGATAATTTATTTATAAATTTTTGCTAATTGTTATGGAAAGCAATTAGGAAATGTCATTATTTGTAAATTGTGTTTAGTGATGAAATGCATTTTATGGCCTTTTTCTCATTTGCCAATCTACTAGCAATGGCAGTTCGGATTATCACGAGAAGAAGCAAATTAATTCATTATTTTCTTTTTATAATTAGTGTCAGAGAGTGGGTTAGTGGCGGTGCAAATACTGAGACGACAATGGTAGTCGTTAAATTTTTTGCAAGTTGTTAGATCATTAGCGAAGAAAAACACTTTCTATTATGTGATATTGAAGAACAAAGTTGGGTTTAATAACAATTAAACCTTCTTAAGTTAAGGATTAGATGATTAAATCTCCTCTTCTAATTATATATGTCTCCTCAAGTGCTGTGCAAAAATGAATGTAATTAAGAAAACACACAGTTTGAATTATATTTCATGGAGATTGATTTTCATATCATGGCACTCTAAAAGATTTTAACTAAGTAGATATAGTTAGTAGCAATAAGCTCATACAAATTATTATTATTATTTGGAAAAATCATAATTTTATTATATAAAATTGGGGAAAAATTAACTTTACACAATATGTAAAGGTTGATGAACCCTTCTTAAAGCTAAGCAAATCATAGTGAAGGGTATCTTCTTAGAAAAGAATGCCACTTACAAAGAAGAAGAAAAAATAAATATATATAGAAGCAGTACAATGAAAAATGCCTAAAAACAAACCAACAGATCCCAAAACCACATGAAGGAAACCTAAAGGCAGCATCAACATTGTGTCATGTCAAACACCAAGCAAACAGCAGAAGCAACAGAAAACAAACAGAAAGAGTAGCAGAGGACAGCAGAACAAGAGGAAAGACTGCAACTCAAGCATGAGATTCGATTAGGGGACCAGCACAGCCTTTGATTATATATTAGCCTTTATTCTATAATACTTGTAAATTTTCTTCTCAAATATTAATCTTTGACTATATATTAGCCTTTTTCCATCTAATACCACCAACAATTTGGATTATCACTAGAAGCGGTGAGCCTTGCAAATTTAGATTATTTTTACTAATATATATATATATATATATATATAGCTATTAATTACTGAATAAGCTCATACATTTTGGTGTAAAAATCATAATTTTTTATTATATAAAATGAGGGGAAAACCAACCAATACAATTTGAAAAGGTTGATGAAAAAATTAAGCAAATCATGATAAAGAATATTTACATAGAGAAGAATGTCATGACTCACAGAAGAAAAAGAAGTAGAAGCACTTGAATGAAAAATGTACAGAAACAAAACAAAAACAACCAAAAACGAAGAAGGTAAGAAATAAAGAAATTACCTGCAATGCAATCCAAATAAATAAAATTTGTTGGTTGGATTAATGCTTGATTATTTCATCATTAATTTTGATGCAAGAGATGTGAGAGATTTTGGACCAATCAGAATCATAATAAGGTTGTGTCCCGTCCTTCTCCTTGTTGTAATGCTTTGCCAAAATAGGGCATCAGACTATTTTGAATTCTTCTTTTAGAGTGATCTTGTTTTGGAGCAAAAGTTGTGGCAATGTCTTCAACTTTGGGCAATATTCAAAAATTGGGTTTATTGTATCGTTAGTACTGTAACTTTGGGCCATGTTTTACTTAGTATCAAATTTTCAATTTTTTTCTTTTCAATTCCAAAAATTCTAATTTTGTTTCAAATTAAAGTACCTCAAACATATACGATCAAATTTAGCATAAATGGTAGTTGGAAAAAGTATATTTTTAGTATATTCACTATGTAAGCATCATATTAAGAGGTCTAATTACCTTATGGGCTCAAAATAAATTTTGCTAAAATTTTATTTTATGGGACCCACAAGCAAAATATATTTTATGGGTCAACAAGATGATTAAATTGTTTAATTAAATGCTTACAAGGTAAATATACTAAAAATATGTTTATTCCAGTTGCCATGTATGTTAAATTTGATAGAATATGTTTGAAATACTTCAACTTGAAACAAAAGTAGAATTTTTGGAACTAAAAAGAAAAAAATTAAAATTTTAGTACCAAAGTGAAACATTACCTAAAGTTATGGTATCAATGGTGTAACAAACTCTCAAAAATTAAAGAGCAAAGAGATCAGATAATAATAACATTTGTCTTCATCACTTCATCATCATCCCACTCTCCCCAATTCTCGAAATCTCTGAAATAAAGGTCTCTCAATTTGGGAAATAAGGGAACGGATGAAGTTTGAAGACTAGCTTTTTCTTCTTCTTCTATTCACCAAAACTCAATGTCTGCCCTTTTTAGATTGGTAAAGTACCGTAATGCAATAGATTTCAGGCATGGCAACTTCCGCAAATTATGAGGCAAACACTCACAATTATCAAGATCACTGAGTTCAAGATTCTTCAAGTGAGTTTAAGACAACATCCAACTAGGAGAAAATTGAAAGCTTTGAAAAGTTCTAAGAGTAGAAAGAAAAAGCAAGAATAAGGAATATACACACTTTTCATTGCTAAATATCTGCATATATAGAGTTACAAAAAGGAACTAACTGCTACACTAACTACTGTAGAGTAGTTACCTAACAATGAGCTGATTTTAAGCTCCACCACAACTTACACATCTTTCTAGAATTATCTAGGTATTTCCCCTTACATTTAGCTAAATATTTTACACATTTATGATTACATTTTAACTAAAATAAAAAAGAACAAAATATGTTTCCTATTGTGACAACAAAAGTGTCATAGCCTTATAAGTTCTCCTTGACACTTTTGCTAGAAACACCAAGTGATTTTCTTAATGTTTCAAACTTTGCTTTGGGCAATGCTTTGGTTAAGATATCTTGAGCTGATTTTGAGAAGAATAATAAATCAGCTTCACTTCTTCTTCTTCTTCTTTTTTTTTTGCATCTCTTACAAAGTGATACTTGATCTTTATGTGCTTTGTTTTTCCATGGAAAATAGGATTCTTCATAATAGCAATGGCTGATTGGTTATCACACAAAATTGTAATAGGACCCCTTTGCTACTGAGATAGATCATTTATTATTATTCTTAACTAAATAGCTTGATTAACTGCTCTAGCAACCGCAACATATTCAACTTCAATAGTTGATTGAGCAACAATGTCCTGCTTTCTTGAGTTCTAACTGAACACACCTGAGCCAAGTGTGAATAGATAACCATATGTGCTTCTCATATCCTCTTTCAAACCAACCCAATCACTATTTGTATATCCAATCAGCTTTGAACCTTCAACCTTCTTAAACCAAATTCCCATGTCTTTTATGCCTTTAACATATCTTGGCACCCTTTTACCAACTTTATAAAGCAATACATTAGGATTCACCATAAATTTTAAGAGAAGGCTTGCTATAAAAAAAATATCAGGTCTAGTGGCACTTAAATATAATAAACAATCAACTAAGCTTCTAAATTTTCTTTTATATACTTTTTAGTACCATTATTTTTCCTTAATTTTTCATTCAACACCAATGGAGTACTAACACTCTTTCTGTTTTCCATCTTGAACTTTTCTAAGATTTGTTTAGAATAATTTTTTTGGCAAATAAAGATTCCTTAATTAGTTTATGAAATGTCCATACTAAGAAAATAAGATATCTCTCCAAAATTTGTCATTTTAAATTCTTTCTCCATCTTAGCCTTGAACTCATGTACCAACTTAACATTACTTCCAATCACTAGCAAGTCATCAACATAGATTGATACTGTCAAGAGATCATTTTTAAAATTCTTCACATAAAGATTGTGATCACTTTTGCTTCTTTGAAACTTCAAGTTCCTTAAATATTCATCAATTATGTTATACCAAGCTCTTGGAGCTTATTTCAGGCCATACAAAGCCTTATTAAGCAAATAGACTTTATCTTCTTAGCCTTTGACAATGAACCCTTCAAGCTGCTCAATATAAATTTCCTCATTCAAGTAACCACTAAAGAAAGTTGAATTGAAATCTAGTTGGAATACCTTCTAAGAATTTTGAGTTGCAAGTGCTAAGAGAAGTCTAATAGTATTAAGCCTTGCCATTAGAGAAAAAGTTTCTGAAAAATTAACACATGCTTATTGTGAGTAGCCTTTCACAATTAGTCGAGCCTTTATTTTATTTACAAAACCATTTGCATTCATTTTGGTTCTAAAAACCCATTTCAAGCCAATCATATTTTTATTTTTAGGTCTATTGACCAATTTCTAGGTCTCATTTTGGTTTATCATTCTTAAATCCTCATGCATTGCATTCATCCATCTATGGGAAAATAATGCTTCTTCATAAGTGGCAGGTTCCATCAAGGAGACAACATTACATCTTTTATAAATTTTAGTCAATAATTTTGTGCCTCTAACTACATCTTCCAAGTCACTCTCTGATTCAACTCCTACCTCTGTTGCATCTTGTTCTTGAGCTGGATTCCCTATCAATTATTCCCTTCAAGGTCTATAACTTGTTTACTCCAATTCCAAAACCTAACTTTTTTGAACTTCACATCTCTAGTTATAACAACTTTTTATGTTTATAAATCAAACACTCTACAAGTTTTACTATTGCTGCTATAACCCAAAAACACACTAGTTGAAGCTCTTTGCTCTAATTTATCTCTCTTAGCCTCGTGTACATGAGTGTAGCATACACAACTGAAGATTCTAAGATGAGCTACCAAAGGCTTA
This sequence comes from Mallotus nudiflorus, assembly GCA_947683625.1. Lineage (NCBI taxonomy): Eukaryota > Viridiplantae > Streptophyta > Magnoliopsida > Malpighiales > Euphorbiaceae > Mallotus > Mallotus nudiflorus. The sequence goes on from CANTUR010000124.1 coordinate 800,536, forward strand.
ACTTTAAACCAAGCTTCAAATGGAGTTTTACCAGCCAAGGATTTAGTTGGAAGCATATTGAGAAGATAAATTGAGGTATTGACTGCCTTAGCCCAAAAGTGCTTTGGAAGAGCTTTTTCAAACAACAAACATTTAGTCATATCCATGATAGACCTATTCTTTCATTCACTTACTCTATTTTGTTGGGGAGTATAAGTGACAATAAGCAGATGATGAATTCTTGTATCTTAAAGGTATTTTTTTAAACTACAATAAAGTGTATTCACTTCCATTGTCAGACCTAAGCACCTTAATCTTTCTCCCATATTAATTTTCAATAAGTGATTTGAATTTTTAAAACTTACCAAATACTTTAAATTTTTGTTTCAGTAAAAACACGTAACACATTCTTATGTAGTCATCAACAAACAACAAAAAATATTTGCTACCATTTAGTGAGGGTGTCTTCATTGGTCCACACACATAAGTATGGATCAATTGTAGCTTATCAGATGCCCTCCATGCTTGATTTATAAGAAATGGCAGCTTCTTTTGCTTTCTAAATTGACACACATTGCACACACTTTTGTGGTAATAAACAATAGGTACTTCTTTTACAAGACCTTTATCATGTATGTATTTCAAGGCACTATAATTAATAGCCTAATATCTTATGATAAAAAGATGATTCATTAGCTAATCCAACTAAAGCTTACATTTTTTTTTGCTTCCAATCAATAGAGAAGGGTCTATTTTTCATTTTGATAGTAAATAAATCAGCACCAGTTGGGTTAGTAATTTTGTAAGCATTTTCTTCAAAGTGTAAAACATAATGCTTCTTAAGCATTTGAGGAACACTAAGAAGATTTTGACTAATTTTTAGTATATAAAAAATATTTGAAATTAGTTTTATACCTTTAGAGTGTTGACAGTAACTGTGCCTTTGCCTTTGACTTCTAAAAATTCTCCATTTCCCACTTTCACTTTGGAGAAGAAACTTTTGTCCATATATATCAACAAAGATGCCTGCATCATATGTCATATGATTTGAAGACCCATTGTCATTAAGCCAAGCTTCATGGTTATTGCTTATTACATAGCATATTGCAATGAACATGTGCACATCTTGCTATTATTATTGACCACTTTCAACAAATTATGTTTATTGTGCATATTGATCACTTTGGCTTTTACATACTTTGTTAATATGGCCAAATTGCTTGTAAATTATGCATTGGACACCAAGCTAGTACCAACACCAATTTGGTGAATGTCCCTTTTTATTACAATAAGGACATGGCTTGTACCTTCCTCTTCTGCCTCCAACTTCTTTTAAAATTCTTTCTTATCTTTATGTTTTCTTGCATTATTTTGCGTCTTCCCTCCACTGATGGATTGAGCTTTACCCTTTTATTGAGCTAAGAGAGCTTTTTCTGTAGCTTCCTCTTGACTTATTGATCTCCTATGCTCTTGTGCTTGTAAGGAACTCACCAATTCTAGTTAGGTAATTTAATTGAGAGCTCATGAATCCTTAAAAGATGAGATCTTTCCCTCAAATCTTTTAGGTAAGGTCACTAAAAATTTCTTTACCACTCTTTTGTTAGTAAATTTTCACTTAATAGCCTAATTTTATTCACCACTCTTAAGAGTCTATCAGTATAATCTTTAATTTTCTTAAAGTCTTTCATCCTTAGAAGCTTAAATTCCCTTTTAATATTCAAGACATTCATCTTCCTTGATTTGTAACTACCTTAATACTCCTCTTTGAGTTTGTCCTAGGCTTATTTAAGTGACTAACATGCTATAATTCTATTAAAAATAGCCTCAAACACTATTGCTTATAGACACAATAAGACTTGAATTCCTTTGCTGACTCTTCAGCGTGGTGTTTTATCTGTGTTATTGTAGGATTGGCTCTAAGTGTTGGATGGTCTTTATCTATTTCTATTACTTCCTATAGGTCAAGACCCCTTAAATATGTCTTCATTTTTACAGCCTAAACAATATAATTTTCTCTTAAAAAATATGGAATTGAAGGTTCTACAATATTGCTTAAAGCCATGACTAATCTTTCTTTTTTTTTTTAAGTGAAGGAAAGCTTGTTGGTTTTCTCTCTTTCAGACAGTCCTTCTAAGAACTTTGAAGCTTTGATACCATTTGAAAGTTTTGAAAAGTTCTAAAAGTAAAAAGAGCAAGCAAGAATGAGTCAACATCTACACTTTTCATTACTAAATATCTACATAAAAAGAGTTACAAAGAGGAACTAACCGCTACACCAACTACTGTAGATTAGTTACCTAACCATGAGCTGATTTTAAGCTCCACCACAACTTATATATCTTTCTAGAATTATTTAGGTATTTTCCTTTACAATTAGTTAGATATTTTACATATCTATAATTACATTTTAACTAAAAAAAGAATAAAATATGTTTGCTACTGTGATAGCAAATGTGTCACAGCCTTATAAAAAATGATGTGCTTTCATAGTTTACTACAATTAATGCTTCCAAAGTAAAATGTGGCTCTAACACTTGAAGTAATTCTTTATTATAACCTCCCAATGTTAATTATGATTCTTCCTCAGCTTATTAAACAATAGAATCAATTTGGTGATCTGTGACTTTATTCTTGAGTGAAGCTTACTTTGCCCCACTTAAATTTCTAACATTTCTTTGACCTACTATTTGAAGATCTCCTCAAAGCCTATTAAATTTTTCAAACTCTATATGACAAAATGCATCCTTTTCCTCCTCATTACCAATATCAGCCATATCTAATGTCGTTAGATAACTCATATTGATTAATTGCACTGACTTAATCTTTAGACTAATTTAGAATTATCTATATCTAGAATTATCCAAGCAATTTGGCAAGTTGAAGTTGAGTTAGACAAGTTTGCTTCTCTAATGCCAATCATATAGCTTCTTCAATCCTCTAGTCACTGACTTTATACACATATAAATAGAGTATGTTAGCTTTATTTTATGTTATTGTACATGAGTATTGTGTATGGGAGTGGTGTATGAGAGTTAGTAAAATAATAAAGAAAAGTGTGTGTAGACAGCGGGATTTAGCATGCGTTCAAGATTTTAGAAACCGCGACACGGTTTGAGCTCAGGGCTCTAGAGAACACACTAACCATTGTCATAAAGACATGGCATGGAGATAAGGAGTCACCACTTAGGACAATAACTGGGACAAATTGAAAAAGTGGTACTCGATTCCCTAAAAGAAAGCTAGCACCATAACTAGGAGATTCTAGGTACGCAATACCAACTTCTTTTAGTCTTGTGTTCTTTTAGAATTACTTTATGAACTACTATATTATCCTCTATTTACATGCAATCTCATATAAACCCTTATTCTAGCAATTAACTCCAATGCAAACCAGTCATGAAAAATATAAGTACATAGTGCATTCATTCAAACATATAATCCCTAAGTTAGTCTAATCTAAATTAATTTTAATTAAATGAGCTAAATCTATATGTTTTTAATAAGTGAGCCTAAAGGGCCTAATTCCTTTTAATTTTAATTAAGTGGACCTAAGTTTATTTATCTTAATTCTAAAAATGGGCATAAATCTACAAATTATGGAGTATTTAAATTAAATGGGCCTATGTCTAATTTACTAAATTAAATTAAATGGGCCTATGTCTAATTCACTAAATGGGCCTAAGTTATCTCTAACCTAAAAATCTAATTAATTATGGGCCTAAAATGCATTTTAATTAATTAAAACTAAAAAAACCTAAATTTATTTAAGTGGATTAAAAACTAATATTGGCTTAAGGCCCAAAAACACATAAAAATAAACAAACAAGCCCAAAAAAAACAAATAAAAATATTAAAACAATAAAATAAAAAATCAAACAATTAATTAAATTAATTCCTTCTAAAAAAATCTAATTTTCATTAACATGCAACTTAAATTAATCTACTCCCACCATTGATTTTAATTAATTACCCAATTGAAACCTTAATTTTACTAACCAATTAATTAAAATAAACAAGCAATCATACACATAATTCCACTATTCCCACTATTGGGGCTTTTACAATAATTTATTGAAAATAATAATAAAAATAATTAACACAACCCCAAAAACATAAATAAAATAAAGAAATTAATTAAAAAAACCTAAAAACTAAATTTACAAGGTCTTACCCATGGCATCCCATGGACTTCTCATGAGTTTAGTCATCCATAATCACCATAAAAAAGAACAAAAATTATGATTAGTGAATAAATTATAACAATAATAAAACAAAATTAAAAATTAAAAAAGAAATAAATAAATCAAACAAAATAAGATAAGGAGTAGATGATGTTTATGGATGATTTTAATGGAGTACTCCTCAGATTTTGTAAAATCATTGTTCTTGATAGGTTTTCGAATATTGTTATTTAAAAATCCTTCAAAGATCTTTAATTAATCAATTAAGCAAAAGATTTTTTTTTGTAGAGAATAAGATGTTTTTTCCTCTCTTTCTTCTCTTTTTTCATCTCGTTCCTTCTTTTTTCTTTTCTCATTTTTTCCTTCCCTCTTTCTTTTTTGTTTTGCCTTTCTTTTTTTTTCTTTTATTCTCCCCCTCCCTTTCAGGAGCCAAAACACTCCTTATATAGTGAGACATCCTTCAAACCCTACTTATAGATTGATTCCTAAAAGACTTCTATTTCCTTAAAAACATTATCAAAAATAATTTTAAGAGAATTTCAAATCAATTAGGACTCAGGAAAAGACTTTTATTTTCTAGAAAATTCAAGAACCCGGCATAAGAAGACTAATTTTGACCGGAATTACACAATTTCAATCAACATTATGTAATTCCAATCAGAATTATTAAATTCTGACCACTTTTTTTTAACTTTTAATTACAAAAAGGTCCTTGAAAAGTTTAAGTTTTGCAATTAGGTTCTTAAAAAGCATTGTAATTTAGTTTATGAAAACATTAAATCTTTTCTTTAAAAAATGCAATTAGACCTCTGAAGTTTCAAAGTTCAAGTATTGAAGACCTATTTATGATATTTTCATCATTGGAGTCCTCTATCGCATCCATAACTCATCATCCCGAAATTGGGTGTCTACTATTGCCCCCCTTTATTGCTGTTTGCTTGACAAATTGCGGCAAAGCAAACTAGCACTCAATTTCTTAATTAAAAGTTAGAATACTTTCCTATGTTCCATGAAGCATTTGCTTATGAACTTGCTATACTTAGATGTATAACATTGATTTGAAATGACATATCATACTCGATCGTATGATATTGACTATACTCGGTCGTATAATCTTAGGTGAAAGGGATTTATTGCACTCGATCATACAACGTCGACTATACTCGGATGTATAGTCTGAATTGAAAAGGAACATCACACTCAGTCGTATGATGCTAAAAATACATTGTACTTAGTTGTACAACGTTGACTACACTCGGTCATATAGTTTGAATTTGAAAATACATTATACTCGATCGTACAATGTTGACTACACTCAGACGTATAGTCTAAATTGAAAAGAAACATCACACTCGATCGTATGATGCTTATTATACTCGGTCTTATAATCTTGATTGAAAATACATTATACTTGGTCGTACAATGCCGACTACACTTGGACGTATAGTTTGTATTGAAAAGAAACATTACACTCGGTCATATGATGCTGATTATACTTGGTCATATAATCTTTATTGAAAATACATTGTTCTCCCTCATACAATGCCGACTACACTCAGACGTATACTCTGTATTAAAAAGAAACATCATACTCGGTCGTATGATGCCAATTATACTCGGTTGTATAATCTTAATTGAAACTACATTGTACTCAGTCTTACAATGCCAACTACACTCAGATATATAGTTTGTATTGAAAAGAAACATCACACTCAGTCGTATGATGCTGATTATACTCGGTCGTAGAATCTTAATTGAAACTACATTGTACTCGGTCATGCAATTCCGACTACACTCGGTCATATAATGTTGATTATACTCGAACGTATAATCTTGATTGAAAATACATTGTACTCGATCATATAATGCCGACTACACTTGGATGTATAGTCTTAATTGAAAGATACATAGCACTCGGTTGTGCAATGTCGACTACACTCGGTTGTATAGTCCATATTCTCTTATGTGATTATGATGCAATCCATAATTACTTGCGATTAGCTGCAACTGCTCATTGATGATATTGCAATCTATAATTGCTCATGATTAGCTGCAACCCTTTTATTGCTCACTGATGACACTGTAATCCATAATTGCTCGTGAATAACTGTAACCCTTTTATTGCTCATTGATGATGTTGCAATCCATAATTGCTCACGATTAGCTACAACCCTTTCATTGCTCACTAATGATGTTGCAATCCATAATTGCTCGCAATTAGTTGCAACCCTTTCATTGCTCACGGATGATGTTGTAATCTATAATTGCTCATAAATTGACTGCAATCCTTTCATTTCTCGCCTTTTATAATGCTACAGTCCATAACTGCTCACTAATTTTAATTAACTACAACCCTCTCATTGCTCGCCTTAGATGCTACAATCCATAATTGCTTACGATTAGCTACAATCCTTTTATTGCTCACCAATGATGCTGCAGTCCATAACTGCTCGCGATTAGTTGTAACCCTTTCGTTGCTTGTAAATTGATTGTAATCCTTTCATTACTTGCCTTTGATGATAATGTAGTCCATAACTGCTCATAAATTTTTATCTTTGGTTGTTTGAGTTGAATGCTTTGAATTCTTGGTGCTGATTGACTTTGAATTTTACTGTGCTAACTGATTTTAATTTTGCTTTGTTAACCATCCTCACCAGTTGGGTGCTCTTTCTTCTGGATTTGGAAATTCCTACAAATTTGTTAAAGTTAGTTTCAATCATGATGAATGCATAAAAGTACCTTATGATATTGAAAATTTAATGAGAAAATTCATCACTTTTCATGAGATAGCGTGCACTCAACAAATCTCACTATTTTTTTTTATTTTCATGACTATCATTTATTCGCTATTTGCAAAGGTCAGAGGCATTATTAACCATCTTATGCTGAGAGTATGTCTTTTACCAAGTGAAGAGCTTACTTCCACACCTAATTTTAGGGAGAATTTTGCTAGACAAACTCATGGAAATTGAGCATAAATATATTGAATTCTAAGTATCAAAATAGTCTTTCAGTTATTTTTGTGCTTTCCTTCTTTATCCAAGTATTCCCCTGCCTTTTTCATATTACTCAGTGTGGATACTGTTAGAAAGGTCCTTTGGATACTCATACTCGTATAGAGCATTGGAGTAAATAGAGCAATTTTTGTCATGGTCCTCTTTTAGTATTCCTTTACCTTTCTTGTATTACTTAGCATGGATACCGCTAGAGGTTTCTTGTTACTACTCTTACTCATTTCTGAGCATTAAAATAAATTATGCTTGCTCTTACTTTGATTCTCCTCTTAGTATTCCCCCACCTTTCTTGTATTACTCAACGTGGACTTTGTTAAGAGATTTTGTACTCATACTCATTTCTGAGCATTAGAGTATATTATATGCACTTTTATTATTCGAAAGACTGAAATGATACTTTAAAATTCAAGCAATTTATGCTTCATGTCCACATATTTTGTCTTTGCATTTTCTTCCCCTGGTTTATATTTAAAGCGAGCATTAGATTGATTAGATTTTATAAACTCTCAGCATAAAACTATTAACTACTCATCTGAATTTTATGAGGCTAATGAAAGAAAGCCATTATGGTCAAAAGTCATAAGATAGGCTTTTCGCATATGATCTCGTGAGGTGGATGAATTTACTTTCAATTTGTGAATTTTATGATTGAGATGGTACTTTATTATAGAATTTAAGGAAAAAGAGTTTTATTACTTCCCTTAACTATCTTGATGAGTGTTTGCCATGCAAGATGATACTTTTGATGAATGATTGGCATTTGCAACCTTTCCCATTCTTGTTGATGTATCGATTCCTTTCCCCTTTTTCATTCTCTTTTGTTTTTCCTGCACAAACTACCATAAGTTAGTATGGTCTATTCGCAAGTGAAGAAATTTTGTCAAAATGCAATGTTATTTTTTTTGTATTCTTCCCTTTAGATTTGTCTCTAATCATAGGATCATGATACTCTACCATTGAAGTTGTGGCCTTAGGCTGCATTTTTATTTCTGTCATTCCATTAATGTTATGGTAGAGGGCTTCATTCCTTTTATTGACATCTCCTTTTTAAGGTCAGCAAATGTATTATTGACATATTGGACCTTCTCATCACCATATTCCATACCTTACACTCGTCTGACTGTTGTGGAGAAATATTCCAAAGGATGCTCTAGATGAGACTATGGAGATGGATGTTAAATCTAAGGAGCTTGAGCATCCTATCTAGCCTCTTGAGGTTGCCAGGATGATGCTTTTGTAAGTGTCATTGTCAGTGATATTCCTTTATTGGATGGGCCCATGATTTATTAGTCTTCTGCAGTTTAAAGTCCCATTAAGCGTCAGGTTCACCTTGATAGTGTTACCCTATTCTCTCATATATGAACATTCTGAATACCTTTCTGCACTTTTATAACACTAATTTTGAATGTTAGTAGCAAAGTATTTGCACAATCTCACTTAGTCTCAAAGTCTTTGCAAAGCAAGTATATCATAATAGATGTATACAAGTGTATGTTTTTTTATGTATGACATGCATGATCCTAATAGGTCTCCTATTTGGAATAAAGAGATGTTCATAGCTTAGAGTCTAAGAACAAGGTGCCTTATCAATAGCCTATAGGCTTGAGTATTGAATGCTTCACTGTTGGTACTTCTGATTTTAGAGCTTTTGATACGGTTCATTAGACTGATGACTAGGCTAGTAAGTGGAGTCCATGGCTTTACATTGGAGCTTGTTATTGACTGATGCACTATTGAACTTTTCTTTTTTCTATTACTTTTATTGTATAATAATTAATGTATTTGTATGCTTGTTTCTACCTTGAGATCTTTTATACTAGCTCTTATACTTTAGTGCTCCATCATCGCTCTTTACATGCAAACACAATTTGCCCCCAAAGCTACATTTTGCCCCCAGTTCCATTATGGATCCATTCATGCTATTCTAGCAGTCTTTTTTTTATTTTCATGTATAAGTGACCCAATTCATTCACTGCTATTATTGATCCTTTAATTTACTAACCCTATTAATTGTAATCTCATGCATTGGAGATGTAGAGGAGTGGGCAAACTAATTAAAGTGAGTTCTTGATGATGAAATCAACTAAACTTGCACTTTGAAGAACTCTTAAGCAGAATATGAAGCTTGGTATTGATGCAATGATTGATAATAGTTATAGGACAAGACTTACAATGCAAGCTATTGAGCCACCTGAATTCTCAAGGTATAAGGGGACACTAGGCTTATAAGGAAAATTACAAAAGGAAAAATAACTAAAACAGTGATCTCATAACTTTGATTTAGCTTTCATTACGTATTGTCTTTCCATTCAGATACTTATACAGTATGATATAGATGAATATATGATATTGGAACAAAAATTTCAAATTCAATTTTAATCATTCATTAGGGCAAAAATGAGAACATTCATTATATCACATGATACAACTCCTGTTATCAGCCAGTCATGAACTTTTCTCTCTGATTTTTACCTCACTATTCTTTTTTCTTTTTCTTTATTTTTTCTCTCTCTTTTATTCTTTTTTGTTTCTTCTCAAATTTCCTATTTTTAGAAGTTACACCATGTGATATATGTATGTTCTTTGAATTTGAATTTGTGCCTATGCTGAATGAATCTAATTAAATTGAATTTATGTCAAACATGTAGATGTGATCAATATCATAATGCACAGTGCCATTAGGATGTACATTACATAAGTAAGCATGATTAAATTCATATCATTGATTAGTAAAACAAACAAAAAAACTAAAATTTTATTTAAAATAATAAGAAAATTTATTTTCTATTCTAGATGCTAGGGATGCTAAGTCTCATAGTGGTTGTCCTTAAGGTGGCTAACATAACAGCTATTCTTGCATCTTCTTACTAACTGCCTCTATGACTTCATCCTTTTATACCTCAACTGCGCATGTTTCTTCCTTATCTGGCAGCTTCTTAGCATTAAACTCATTACCCCATCTTGTAGGCATAATTGATTTAAAGGGTATGTTAAAGGAAGGTGGTTTAGTGTAAAACACCTTATAATCAAACTTGCCTAAAGGCTGACCCAATAATTCTTCTACTCTTTCCATATCTTTAAGGGCATTAAGAGATTTCTCATTGGTTTTAAGGTCTGGGTCCTCAAAGGAGCTTAGTACTTCTTCCTCATTTACTCCTGAGTTAATCATCATGGTAGCTAAGGGTGGTACATTTTGGAAGTTTGGGAAAGGATTATTTCTGGTGCTTGGGTTTTTTGGGTTTTTGATCTTTTTGGAGTCTATAAGGTTTTGGATTTCATGTTTGAGGTGGATGTAGTTATCCATGGAGTGTTGGAGGTTTTGATGGAATTTGCAGTGCTTGTTTAGGTTATAGCTTGGGATGTTTGGGTTTGGTGGGTTTGGATTAGGTAAAGGTTGAAGTAAGCCCTTTTGCATTAGGCACTCTAGGACTTTTAAAAGTGGTTGGTTAAAATTGGAGAATCTCCTTGGTTGTTGAACATCATGCACTTCCACAATCCGGCTAATGCTTCCCTGCTGTATGCCCCCAGTTGGGTAGTTTCTTGCTTTGGTGCTTTTAGCAATCCTCTTTTTCTCATTCTCAATCTCCTCAGCTTGTAACCCATTATCATAAAGGTCTATAAATGTCTTAGGGTTCATCATTTACAACCTCTCAACAAAATTAGGTGACACATTTCAGACTATCATCCTAACCTGATCCTTCTCAGCCAATTTGTTCTTCATTAATCCTGCTTTATTCATGAATCTAATCAGAAAATCTAAAAATGATTCATTAGGATTTTTCTTGTTTAATTCCAGATCTCTGGTAAAACTTCAAGCCTGGTATTGTGGTCATATTACTTTAGAAAAGCAGTGCACAACTCTCTCCAGTCCACTCGAATAGATTTCTCTAACCCATGATACTAATTAACATCCATTCCCTCCAAGGATAGTACAAACAACTTTGTGACTACAGCTAGTGAAGCTTTAGTGGTGCTCATAGTTGTTGTATACTGACTAAGGTGGATCCTTGGATCTCCAATACCATCAAACTTCTACAATTGTGGCATCTTAAACTTATCATGCAGTTTATCTTCCTCAAATTACATCATATCATCAAAGTCAAATGAGTATCTGATGCCTTGTCCTCTCATTAATTCCTCAATCTTGGACTTTTATGAGTCAATGCATTCATCTGCTTGGATTCCAACTCTTGAACTTGCTTGAGTGATTCCCTTTTTGCCTTTTCAACCATATAACTCTCAGCATCCTTAAGTTTCATTTCCCTTGTTAGCATGTGGTGTACCCACAATAGGTGGATTGGTCATAATATATGGATTGGCCGTAACAGGAGTTACAACAACAGCAGGTGGTGGCATCAATCTGGCTAAAGCCTATTTTAACTCATCTTGCATCATCGCTCTCATTTCATCCATCAATGCTCCTTTGACATCCTCTAGGATCCAGTTTCCTCCTTCTTCTTGTTCCATTTCTTTAGCCTATTTTGGTTGTGCAGCTTCTAGGTAGGGTGGATAGATGGGACTCCTTTCCAGTTTACTAAGGATCTTTTTAGTTGTTGATTTTGGACTCAAATCAATTCTCACTAATCTGCCACTACTCTGTTTTCAAACACAAGAAGACCTAGATGAATCTATGATCACTGCAAGAAAAATGGTTAGTATGATACAAGTAATGCATGTATGCATGATGCATGTGATATATAACAAGTAACAAGGAACAAGTAATAATCAAGTCAAGTATATACATCCTTCAAACCTTATTCCCACACACACGTATTCAATGACAAGTCTCTTTTCCTAGGATTTTTCATTTTGGCCTTAATAGTAATAGGGATTATCAAGAACCGACGTGCATGCCAAATCTCTCAAAGTAGTAAAACATAGAAATAATATTTCTAGGTATAAAAGCATAGCCTAATCTTTATTAGTCCTATTGGGCATCTAAAGTATGGGTTTGGGCCTTTATAGATAGAAAAACCTCATGGCAACATTCACAAGCAATTTGGGTAGATCCTAGGGGAAATAGCTAAGCCATTATATGTGGTTAGGGTCCATTAAAAAGTCAAGGTTTCCTTAGCAAGATGCCCTCCTTTAAGACTTGAGTCATAAGCCAAGGTCAGAGGGCCCTAACATCCTTTGCAAACTTGAGAGAAGACTACCCTCCCTTTAGGACTTAGGTTACAGACTTTGGTCGAATGAGCCCGGTAATCTCTCTTGAACCGAGTTAAGGCTAATAATAATGGTTAGCCAATTTACAATCCCATGAAGTTAGTGGAATCATAAACCAATGCCATTGGTTAATAGGGACATGCAAAATGAATTCAAGAATAAAATAATTCTAAAGAACACAAGTAGAATCAATAACTCTTATCCCTAGTGGAGTTGCTAGTGTAAATGGTGGGGTTTAGTGCACGTCCAAAATTTTAGCAATTGTGACACTGTTTGAGCTCAGGGCTCTAGAGAACACACTAACCACTGTCAAAAAGACATGGCATGGAGATGAGGAGTCACCACCTAAGATAATATCTGGGACAAATTGAAAATGTGGTACTCAATTCCTTAAAAGAAAGCTAGCACCACAACCAGGAGATTCTAGGTACGGAATACCAACTTCTTTCAGTCTTGTGTTCTTTTAGAATTACTTTATGAATTACTATATTATCCTCTATTTACATGCAATTTCATATAAATCCTTATTCTAGCAATTAACTCCAAGGTAAACTAGTCATGAAAAATACAAGAAAATAATGCATTCATTCAAACATATAATCCCTAAGTTAGTCTAATCTACATTAATTTTAATTAAATGAGCTAAACCTATATGTTTTTAATAAGTGAGCCTAAAGGGCCTAATTCCTTTTAATTTTAATTAAGTGGACCTAAGTCTATTTATTTTAATTCTAAAAATAGGCATAAATCTACAAATTATGGAGTATTTAAATTAAGTGGGCCTATGTCTAATTTACTAAATTAAATTAAATGGGCCTATGTCTGATTCACTAAATGGGCCTAAGTTATCTCTAGCCTAAAAATCTAATTAATTATGGGCCTAAAATGCATTTTAATTAATTAAACCTAAAAAACCTTAAATTTATTTAAGTGGATTAAAAACTAATATGGGCTTAAGGCCCAAAACACATACAAATAAACAAACAAGCCCAAAAAAATAAATAAAACATATTAAATTAATTAAATAAAAGATCAAGCAATTAGTTAAATTAAGTCCTTCTAAAAAAAACCTAATTTTCATTAACATGCAACCTAAATTAATCTACTCCCACTATTGATTTTAATTAATTACCCAATTGAAACCCTAATTTTACTAACTAATTAATTAAAATAAATAAACAATCACACACATAATTCCACTATCCCCACTATTGGGGCTATTACAATAATCTATTGAAAATAATAATAAAATAATTAACATAACCCCAAAAACATAAATAAATTAAATAAAAAAAATGTAAAAACTAAATTTACAAGGTCTTATCCATGGCATCCCATGGACTTCTCATGAGTTTAGTCCTCCATAATCACCATAAAAAAGAACAAAAATTTATGATTAGTGAATAAATTATAATAATAATAAAACAAAATTAAAAATTAAATAAAATAATTGAATAAAATAAGATAAGGAGAAGATGATGCTTATGGATGATTTTAATGGAGTGCTTCCCAAATTTTGTAAAATCATCGTTCTTGTTAGGTTTTCGAATATTATTCTTCAAAAATCCTCCAAAGATCTTTGAATTTTTTTTGTAGAGAATAAGATGTTTTTTTCCACTCTTTATTCTCTTTTTCATCCCTTTCCTTCTTTTTTCTTTTCTCCTTTTTTCCTTCCCTCTTTCTTTTTGGTTCTGCCTTTTCTTTTTTCCTTTTGTTCTCCCCCTCCCTTTTAGGAGCCAAAACACTCCTTAGATAGTGAGACATCCCTCTAACCTTACTTATAAATTGATTCCTAAAAGACTTCTATTTCCTTAAAAATATTATCAAAAATAATTTTAAGAGAATTTTAGACCAATTAGGACTCAAGAAAAGGCTTTTATTTTTTAAAAAATTCAATAACCTGGTGGAAGAAATTATGTAATTCCAACTGGAATTGTGTAATTCCTATTAGAATTACATAATTCTAATTGAAATTAGTGTAATTCTGACTAGTATTACACAATTCTAATCGAAATTAGTATAATTCCATCCGGAATTATACAATTCTGATCGAAATTATGTAATTCCAATCAAAATTATAAAATTTTGACCTTTTTTTACCTTGGAATTATAAAAAGGTCCTTAAAAAGCATTGCAATTTAGTTTATGAAAACATTAAATCCTTTCTTTGAAAAATGCAATTAGACCTCTGAAGTTTCAAAGCTAAAGTATTGATGACCTGTTTATGATATTTTCATCATTGGAGTCCTTTATTGTATCCATAACTCAGCATCCCAAAATTGGGTGTCTATAGTATGTGTCATGTATTGTAATATGAAAGTACTAGAGCATGGGCCATGAGTTAAGTAAAAAAGTGTTTTGAATGTATAAACGCTTAGAGTGTTATTAATGTGTGTACAAGCATTTTTTTTATTAAACTTTGTTGTTATAATAAAAGCAAATCTATTACAAATTAGTGCTCTATAAATTTTACAAGTGGTATCAAAGCAAGTGGTCAAGGACCGACTACTAAGTGCATTCGAAGCAAGCGATCAAGGATCATGTGACGTCGAGGTGTAGCTGGTGTTCAGTTTAGGACTATAAAGTTCATTTGTTTAGGACTAAACTTACTTAGTTAATTAGAGTAAATAAACCAAGTCACGATGGCGAACATGACTACATTGGTAATTAGCCTTGAAAAACTTAATAGTAGCACTTAAAGTACTCATATACAATTCTACTTGATCGATCAAAATTTATAGGAGATTATTAGAAGCAGTGAGATCTCACCTCCAATAAGTTAAGATGATCTTAAGAAGTGGAAGATCAAGGCTCAAAAAGTGATGTATGCTTTGTTCGTATCAATGGAGGATGATTTATTGCAATGCATCAAGGATGTGAAGACACTTAAAGAGGTATGGTACACTCTTGCTGGATTATTATTTGCTCTAATGAATGGTGCCAAGCTCCAACAACTTGAGAATGAGTTATTATCAATCTCATAGTAAGACAAGACGGTGAGTGAATACTTCACTAAAGTTAAAGCTTTGTGTCAAGAAATTTTAAAATTAGATCATCAAAATAAAATCATAGAGACTAGGATAAAGAGGATCATAATCCATGGGTTGCATCCCAAGTTTAATGCACTCATCATAGCAACTCATAGATGGGCTAAGGAGTCAAATCTAAATGAGTTACAGAATGTATTGGCTAATCAAGAGGCTTTAAACAAGCAAATGGTTAAAGTCTCAATCAAAGAATATGAGAAGAAAGCCCTTTTTAGCAATAAAAGCGGTAAATATTGGAAGGCTATGAGAACAAACATTGGAGGTAAGCCGAATTAGGAAGGATGATAGAAATGTCAATAAGGAAGGAGTTGGCAATAAGGGCAATCTCATCATAACCACCAATTGGAGGATAAAGCAAGTCACCATAAGATTGACTAGTGTTGCAACTATGGCAAATGAGGCCACTATGCTTGAGATTGTTAATATAAGAGAGCAGAAGGAAGCATTAGAGCGTCCTCCCAGTCCTAAGTTAAAAGTGAATATAAATGGGATTTTTAATCTTCATATGCCATTATAGAGCAGTCACAAGCAACTCTAGTGAGGCCACACCATTTGTCACACTTGAGTAAAAAAAGAAGTATTTATCATTGTAAGTGATAAATCTATAAAATATAATTATAATTGGATAGTAGATTCTGGGTGCCCTCACCATATGATAGGAGATAAAGGAAAACTTTCAAGCATGTCAAAATACAAGGGGGAGCAAGTTATTGTCATAGCAAACAACTTAAGGCTACCCATTTCTCACATCAACAATATAATGGTAGTGCCTTGATATAATACATGAAGGATGCAATTGAATAATATATTCCATGTACCTAAGATAAAAAAAGAACTTGATATCAGTGCCACAATTAACATCCTCGGGGACTATGTACTATTTAGGTTTGAAGATGTGAAGGTTTGTAGAAGCCTAAAAATTAAAGGCACACTAATTATTGAGGGATGAAAGCTATAGTCTAACTATGTGATGTCAGTACAAATAGCTTATGTAGATAATATTAGAAGGAATGAGACAGTTAACTTATCTCATGCATGCTTAGGACATATGAACTATTACAAGTTAAAGGTAATGATAAAGAAATCTATGCTCTAGGGACTTCCTCAACTTAATGTTCGAGAGGAAACTGTATGTGCTAGATACCAGTATAGAAAATCACACTAACTTACATTTGAAGATTATAAGTACCATGCAAAGGAGCCTCTTAAGCTTATTCACTCAAATGTATTTGGCCCTATGAAGCAACCATCCATAAGTGGCTTTCGATATATGATAACTTCCATTGATGACTATTTAAGGTACATATACGTGTACTTTATAAAGGAGAAATCTAAATCTTTAAGCAAGTTTAAAGAGTTTTAAAAGATGGCTAAAAAAGAGGTTAATCGAAGGATTCATTGCCTTCATATTGATAATAGGGGTGAATATACTTCACACGACTTCCCAAAGTATTTGCTAAATTGTAAAATATACTTGCAACTGACTTATCCTAATATGCCACAATAGAATGGAGTAGCAGAAAGGAAGAATAGGCATCTTATAGAGATATACATGAGTATATAACATGCAAAGAATGTTCCACCTCAGTTTTAGGTGGAATGCATGAATATAGCTACTCATGTGATTAATAAGCTACCACAAGCTCCACTAGGATTTGTTTCACCCTTCAAGAAGCTGAAGAACATAAAATCCACTATAAGTCACTTTGAGTTTTTGGTTGTGTATGCTATGTTTTCATACTAGATCATTTATGAAGCAAGTTTGATAAGAAAATAATAAGGTGCATCTTTATGGGTTATGATGATCAAAGAAAAGGGTGGAAGTGTTGTGATCCCACAACAAGGAGATGCCACACATCAAGAAATATGATATTTGATAAAGCTTCATCCTGGTGGTCCCTTCAAGAAGTAGTTCTACCAAACTTAAAAGAAATTAAGGAGAAGTTACAAGAGAGAATTGAACAAGATGAAGTAGTAGAAGAAGTTAAAGAAATCACTTAAGAAGAGGAACCAAAAAAAGAAGTAGCCAATTATAAGTCACCTGAGAAGTCAAAATCCCCATGGTGCACAAGAATGCTTTAATAAACATTAAAAGAAACACGACCAAGCCAACTTTAGAAGATTTAAGAGGAGGAATGTGTAGTAGAATATGGGCCACATTTAAGAAGAACATCAAGGAAAATTAAGAAGAATCCTAAATATACTAATGCAACACATGTTGAAGAAGATAATGCAAAAGAGCCTACAACATACATGGAAGCATCCTTAAGCAAGGAATGGAGGAAGGCTATGGAAGAAGAAACAGATGCCTAAAGCAAAATGAGACTTGTGATCTAGTGCCAAAGCATATAAATGTAAAACCCATATCCTACAAATGGGTTTATAAAAGAAAGAGTTATCCTGATGGATCAATAGAGGAGTATAAGGTTCATTTGGTGGCTCGGGGATTCTCACATAAATATGGATTGGACTATAAAGAGACATTTAGTCTAGTAGCAAAGATTATAACAGTGTGTTCTACTAGCCTTAGCTACTTGTAGGAATTAGAAACTTTGGCAAATTGATGTGACGAATACTTTCTTACATAAAGAGCTAGATTGAGAAATATACATGGAGTAGCCACAAGGGTTTGAAAGAAAGACTCACCTAAGCTATGTATGCAAGCTCAAAAAGTCACTCTATAAAGTGAAGCAAGCACCAAAAGCAGGGTACGAGAAGATAATGGAGTTTCAAAGTGACTACATAATGACATCAGCAAACTCTAGTTTGTTTGTTAGAGCTCGAGATGGAAAGTTAGTAACAATACTATTCTATATAGATTACCTAATCATCATGGAAGATGACGAAGCTAAGATTCCCATGTCTCCAATGTCTTTTGCTTATGTTTCCCTAAAATAACCATGAACATAACTCAATTAATTTGTGTTTTTAAATCTTATAGTCCATAGGTAAAATGGCATAATATAAGAAACATTATATGAATGCTAGAGATAAATCTCGATAACTAAACCATAAATGAGGGAACACATCAACTTCAACTAATTTTAGTTCCTATACTTCACTCTTCAAAATGCTTTGCCACTTAGTTTTGGAATTTTTAGAATGTAAAACTCTAGCTATACTCCTTACTGCAAGTGGTAAGCCTTTACACTTGCTTACAATTTTCCTACCAATGTTTTATAATTGTTACCCCTCTCCATCACCCCATCTAAAAAAATGCAATTTGACTAAACAATAACCAACAATGATGCTTAGATAACTAATACTTCATATACATATTCCTATTTAATTAAGGTTTTTATTTTCCTGAATAGGGTTGCTTATAGAGGAAGGACACGTATAATGAATAGGAAAAGGTTCCTAATTAAGGAGACTCCTAGATAGGAAGAAACACTCTCCTAGTATGCTTAAGACTTTCATCAATGAGGAATCCTATTCCTCTCAGATTTGAGCATTACTATCTCTATAAATAGGACTCCATATCCCTCATTCTCATTTATTATATTCTTTCATACTCTTTGTTCTCTTTATCTCTTTAAACTCTCTCTCTATATCTTTTAACCTAGGCATCAAAAGGTTTGTAGGGATCCTCCCTACCTCTCACCTTTCTCTTCATTGATTACCTGCAGCATTCCAGCTCAAGAGTTTCAAAAATGAGTTATCATGTGGCACCGTTTGTGGGAAATCTTGCATTAAAAGTCATTTAAGAATCTACCAACCTAGACCTTAGCATCATGACTTCCAATCCACCACTAATCTCAACCCTCGAAACACGCATCAACCCATTTGCTCCCATTCCTTCAATCAATTTGTCATCACCTATACTGATGATAATCCCATTAGTCCCCTTTCAACATATTAGACCTTCATGTCAGGCTCTGACAAGCACACACACACATTCCACTTAGTAATACTCAAGGGTGGTAGCCTTTGGCACTGACCTCCCTTACTATGCTTTTTTTTCAACACTATAACAGACGTATACCTTTTATACCTTTTCCAAACCTATTAGAAACACCTACCATGAACACCCCTAACCTAAACACAGTAGCCCAGACACTTAACCTATCCCTAATAAGCAAAGAAGTGATTATTCAAAACATTCAAACCTAGATTACCCTAATGAAATAACAGTTGAATGCCCTAATTCAAAGCAGTAGTCCCAAAATAACTCACATAGGAAATAATATGATGCCACCAGTAGTAACTCTAAAGGTATTAGAGAAAAATATAAAACTCTAGAAAGAGAAACCAACTTAATTATCTCAGCCCTTAATGATTCTAAGTTAGCCCAAAAGGTTGAAGAAGTCATGCATAAATCTCGTACTAGGCCAAGCGAAGAAGATGAATGCATTATGGAAGGGAAGACACCTTTTGTAAGTAGAATAATCTAGACGAAGATTCCAACCAAGTTTAGAATGCTGAAATTAGATCAGTTTGATGGAATCAAAGATCTAATCAACGACATATCCTCATTCAAAACCAAAATATTACTCTAGAATATGAATGACAGAACCATGTGCAAATTCTTTCCAAGTACACTTACCAAGAATGCGTAGAAATGGTTCCACCAACTCCTGGAGAATTTTATCTCCTCTTTTAAAGAGCTAGCCGAGAAATTTTATACCCAATTCATCACCAATGTCCCTCTAGCCAAAAATATTAATGATATTTGAATGTGCCGACAAGAGGTTACTAAGTTGTTGAGAAGCTACTTAGATCGATTCAATAAGGTAGCCATGCAAATCAAGAATTTGGTCGATGAAGTAGCCATAGAGGCTTTAAAGAATGAAACCCAACTAGGGAAGCTCAAGGATAAAATAACGATGAAAGAACCCAGTGCCTTCACCGAGGCAATGGCTATGGCAGTAAAGATGATAAAAATGGATGAAGATAGGAGAATGCACCGAGACGACAAGAAAGCATTAGTCCAAAAAGATGAAAGAACAAGACTCAAAAAGTCGAGTTTCTAGCGATCCAATTTTAGTAACCCGGTAGAAGGATTTGAAAGGGAAGTTGAGAGGTTTATGCTATTAAATACCTCAAGGTCCAAGATTTTTATGTGGTCCAAAAAAAATGGTGTGGGCATAACTCCAACTAAAAGATAAAGTCCAAATAGGAGAGCCAAGCAAGATATGACGTACTATTGCAAATACCACTAGGATTATAGACATGAAACAATGGCATGCTAAGAATTAAAAAATGCCATAGAAAGATTGATAAAGAATGGTAAACTCAGTAACTTCACTGACATATCCAAAGGAAGTAGAAATATAAATGGTCAACACAAGGATAGGCTAGAACCTAAGAGAGCCCAGAATAATCCAGCCAGTGTCATTAATATAATTATTAAAGGAGAAGTAGCGAAGAAGAAACTGAAGAGATCCTGTGGAGAAGAAGGGTCCACCCATGAAGACAAGTAAACTGTCATGTTTGGTCTAAAGGATGAGAAACATGTTTAGTACCCTCATAATGATGCACTAGTAATAGCGTATTCATTAATAATTACATGGTGAAAAGATTGTTGGTCGATGATAGGAGCATTGTTAACGCACTCTCTTGGAATGCCTACAAGGCAATGGGAGGTTATATTACTGATTTAAAAGCTATTCATAATACTATTACAAGCTTCTACGAAGGAACCAAACAATCACTGGGATAAGTAGAGCCGAGTCTATAATTCCTATTGAAGGTTGATCCTAACAATCCAAGGAGATCTGCACATGGCCAAGTAATGCTACCAGATAGCAGTCAAACCTCCAATGGAAGCATTCCCTCTAGAATCTTGGAAATAGAGAAATAAGGAGCCAACCTTGAGCTAATTGACTAAGTTTAGACATTGCAGATCGCCAGTGGAAAGACAGTAAGAATCAACAATGAGCTTGATAATGAGATTAAGGATGGAATAACCAAAGTCCTCATCAAACACTCTGGAAGCTTTGCCTCTCAAGCTTTGGCAATCATTGTGGTAGATCCTTAGATCGCTCACATACTTTGAACATCAAACCAAAGGTAAAGCAAATCATTTAAAAAATGAAAACCTTCATATTTGAAAGATAGAAGATATTTGCTAATGAAACAGAGAAGTTGTTGGAAGCTAGATTTATCAAAAAGTCACACACCTATAATGGGTGGCTTACATAGTGCTAATGAGAAAAGCCAATGGCAAATACAAAATGTGTGTGGATTATACCAACCTTAACAAAGCATGCTCCAAAGATAACTATCTATTGCCAATGATAGATCAACTGGTAGACTATAATGTTAGTCACAATTTGTATAGTTTTGTAGATGCTACGCAAGGGTCCCATCGGATGCCAATAAAGAAAGAAAATTAGGAAAAGATGTCGTTCATCACCCATAAAGGTCTTTATTACTATAAAGTTATGCCCTTTGGGCTAAAGAATACCGGAGCAACTTATCAAAGGTTGATGAATCATATGTTCCAATATCATATTGGCAAGAATGTGGAGGTATATGTGGATGACATCATCATCAAGAGCCAATATGCAAAACAACATTTTGTTGATGTTAACCAATCCTTCAAATATTGAACCAATACTATATCAAGTTAAACCCAAAGAAGTGCATCTTTGGGGGAAAGGCAAGTAAATTCCTAAGATTTATGATATCCCATAAAGGAATTGAAGCTAACTCGAAGAAGATGGAGGCCATTATTAATATGAAAGCTCTGACAATAATCAATGAGCTATAGAAGTTAAATGGCAAAATAACAGTCTTAGGGCATTTTATCTCTTGTTCAACTAGGCAGTGTCTACCACTGTTTCGAGCCTTAAAGAATTCCAAGAAGTTTGTATGGAATGAAAACTGCTAGGAAGCTTTCAAAGATATTAAAAAATCCTGACCTCACCACCTCTACTCAATAGGCCAATGCCTGGAGAAACATTGTACTTGTACCTCTCTATAGACCAGGTTTCAATAGGCTCGATGCTAGTGAAAGAAGATGAAAGTCAATAAAATCCAATATACTAAATCAGTAAAATACTCAGAGGTTCAAAAATTCGGTACCCCAAATTGGATAAGTTAGCCATAGCCATCGTCCACAGATCTCGAAAGCTCTAGCACTATTTTTAGGCTCATCCAATCATTATCAAATCCAGCTTCTCATTGAGAAAAATCTTACAAAGACCTGAAACATCTGGCAGACTAGTTCAATGGTCAATATTGCTTAGAGAATTCGACATCAATTATGAACCCCATAGCAAATAAAGGCTTAGGCCCTCGTAGACTTCATATAAGAAATGATAGTAGAAAATTTTGCTCCTTCCAAATGTCTATAATGGAAGCTCTATGTTGATGGAGCTTCATCTATCTAAGGATTCAATGTCAAAATCATTCTCAAAGGGCTACATGAAGTCACTATCAAATATATAGTCTAAATAAAGTACAACACCACTAATAATGCAATCGAGTATAAAGCACTCATCACGGGGTTAAAGTTGGCTATTGAGGCTAAAGCTAAGCATCTCAAGATACACTCAAATTCACAGCTATTGGTAAACCAAGTTAAAGGGAAATTCTAGATTAAAGACCTGAGTATCGCAAGTATATCGAGAAAGTCAAGCAGCTCCTAAAGAAGCTCAAGCATGATGGGGGACAATGGGAGATCATCCAAATCCCCAAAAGTGAAAATTTTGAAGTTGATCTACTGGCCAAGTCAGCAGTCAAAGATAGTCAAACACTTAAAGAACTTGAGCTCACTAAAGCACTAATAAATCCAAGCACCAAGGACCTAGAGATCATGGACATAGGGGAGTAATAGAATGGATGAAAACCAATCATTCAATATCTTAAACATGGGGTACTTCTAGAAGAAAATTTGAAAGCTTGAAAGTTAAAGATAAAGGCTACGCATACTCCATCCACCATGGAGAACTCTATAAAAGATCTCTCTTACACCGTTGGTCTAAATGTGTATCGCCGAGAGAAGGACATTATGTGCTTAGGGAAATCCATGAAGGAATTTATGGAGCATATGAATCTCATCATTCATTAGTCAGAAAGGCATTGCTATAAGGATTTTACTAGCCCACCATGTATTAAGATGCTTAGAAATTAACTCAAGAATGCCACAAAGCCAGTAATTTGCTCACCTCAACCATAAACCTACTAATCCTAAGCATCTAATTGGAAGCCCTTGGCCTTTTCAGTATAGGGGATGGACATCCTAGGTCCACTTCCCACCTCAACCTCCTAGAAAAAGTTCCTTATCATGGCTATAGACCACTTCACCAAGTAGATAGAAGTTGAAGTTATACCTACCATCATTGAGGCCCGGATCCAACTCTTTTTCTGGAAAGAAATCATCTATAGATTTAGAATACCATACACCCTAATAATAGATAATGGGAAGCAGTTTGACAATGAGAAGTTCATAAAATTTTATTCAGATCTCAGAATAAAGCTCTGATTTACCTCAGTGGCTCATCCGCAAATACATGGAAGCAAAGGTCACCAATAGAATCATCATGCAAGGGTTAAAGAAGAGATTTTATAAAAGAAAGGGAACTAAGTCGATGAGCTCAACAACATTGTTTGGACTTATAGGACTACACCTAGAACCTCCATTGGAGAAACACCCCTCAAACTAACTTATAGGATGGATGTAGTAATCCTAGTGGAAATTAGTTCAACAAGAATTTGGATCAAGAAGTCAATAACATCAATAATCTGATATGTTTGGATTTACTTGAAGAGAGTAGAGAACAAGCATCAATTATTGTAAAAGCCTAAAGGCAGAGGGTCATTAAATATTATAATTGTTAATGGTATGCACTAGGTCAATCATTTGATTATGCATTCACTTTCTTATTTTATTAATAAAGAGGTATTTCATTATCATTTGATTTTATGATAATTATATGAATGGTTAATTCTTACTAAGGCCATCAAGTATGTGACTTGATAGTAAAACCCTTAGATTAAAATAAGAGCTCTATTCTAATTATCCCTAGCCATTTATTCATTATATAAATATTAAAGTATTAAGGCTAGTATGATGTTGACTGATGGTTATGTTTTACTAATCATGAATATGAGATATTAAGTCAACTCATAGGTACATGATGAGAGATCATGTACTGGATTAACCCACTCTGAGAATACTATATAGATTATTGTCATAAGTATTTCTCATCACAGTAATTTTATTTTGATCCTTTGACCTTGAAATCATCATGGATTTCTACATAGCTATTTTATGTTTTGACACATTCTAACATTGTCTTTAACCGGACGATTAAATTGGAATGTTGTTGGATATGAAATTAATTATGTGAGGAATGTGAGTGATTCAGAAGGAATTTATCCCTCATTAATATGAGAAAGATATCTATGGGCCCCTTGATGAGATAGACTAAA
This sequence comes from Mallotus nudiflorus, assembly GCA_947683625.1. Lineage (NCBI taxonomy): Eukaryota > Viridiplantae > Streptophyta > Magnoliopsida > Malpighiales > Euphorbiaceae > Mallotus > Mallotus nudiflorus. The sequence continues at coordinate 825,304 of CANTUR010000124.1, forward strand.
GAAAATTGCATGGCCATGCTGAAATGAATTGATAAAGAGTTATCATTTTCAGTCTACTTGGAATCAAGTCATAATATTGAACTATATAAGGATGACATTCTATGCCTTATGTTCAATTAAAATATCATGTGATAAAGGGACAATAAAATTCATTGTAATTAGGTTATGTCAGATTATTGACTTCACATGACTTGGGTAGTCATAATGTCTTGCCAGAGGCCACTTATGACTTGTAGGCCTAAATAGAGATTTAGGCCCACTACCAATGTTATGTGAACCTACAGGGTCACACACTTAGAACAAGCCCAAAATGAATATGGGTTTAATAAGCCCAAAATAAACTCTGTGAAAATAAATAATGAAAGTATTTTATTTATTTATTTGTTTATTTATTTATTTAAGATAAATGTTATTTTAAATAAATAAATAAGATATTATTTTTGATTTGTTTTTAAACAAAATCATAATATAATAAATAGAAATTACTAAAAGGTCATTAGTAGGTGAAATCCTAATTTGGAGTCTATAAATATGTTATATTTTCTAGGGTTTCACACACTTGTTTTTCTGCCTCAAAATTCATTTTCTTTCTTCTTAGAAAACAAAGATAGAGTTTTTCTTTTGTTCTTGATTTGTGAGACAATCAATGAGGTTGCTAGCACACACACTCCAATTCATTTTGTGAAGGGTTGTTCATATGGATACCTATAGAGGACGCATCCTTTTGGAGACATCTTGATCCGAACAACCAAGCCAAAAAGGCTCGAGGTAAGGTGTCACCAGTGTGAACCTCCTCTCATCCTTCCAAAAAATCTAGCCTCTTCTACGTTTTAGTGAGATTCTTGAAATCCTAAATTAATCAAGTAGTCGAATTACATGGATCCAGGCTTGGGTACGTGATAAAATTTTAATTTTTCTGCAGCGTTTGTATCACGAAACCCAACAGTGGTATTAGAGCCACTTGTAATTCGATTAATTGATTATGTGTATATGTGATATATGTTAGGGTTTATGATTAGTTTTGAAAAGGGTTTTCAAAATTATCAAAAGGGGTTTTGATTTATTGTGTGACAATTCTTAGTAATCTATTTGAAAATGAAATTAAACATTAATTTGATTTATGTTTGTAATGGTTTAATGTGATTAAACTAAAAGCAATTTTTGATTTTATGAATTCAGAATGATGTTTCATAAAAAAAAATGAATTCAGTATGTTGTTTTACTGAAAATGAATTCTATATGATGTTTTTATGAAAAACGAATTAGGTATAATGTTTTATTAATGTGATTTAATGAAACCAAAATTCTATTTTCGAAAACCTAATCACTTAAGGATATATATCTGTTATGTATTCTGTTTTGATTAATATGATTAATTGAAACAACATATTTCTTTCCTGTTTTAATTAGGAAAATCATTTTCTATTTTGTTCAGGAAAATTGTTTTGATTAAATCTGAAACAGAATTTTTGTGATTATGTAGATTATGTGTTAAGGGCAATCTATTTAAATGTTAAACAGATTATGTAGAATGGATCTATTTTATATAGATTCGTTCAAGCTGTAATTTTGATTACAAAAATTAGGGTTTTCTTAATGGATGCGTCTGTTTTTAAAAAAAATTATTTTGATATGTTTTGAACGGATTTTTCAGACTGTAAAATTTTTACAAAAAGTGATGTTTTTAGGCAACAAGCTGATTTAGTAATATGATTACGAAAATTGGTTAATTGCTTCCTTGACGCAAATGAGGGTTTTAAGGTGGCTGTTTTAATTGAGCGTTTTTGTCTATTTTTGAACAAATTGATTTTATAGTAATTTGATTACAAAAATTCAATAATGTTCAGAAATTTGAAAGGCAATTCACCGAAGAGCTAAGGTAAAGGGACCGCTACCTGGGGCGCTGCCCCTTGGAACCCTATTAGGGGCGCTGCCCTTTGACCCCAAAAGAATTGTCACATTATTTTATTTTTAACATAATTATTGGATTTAATAACTAAATAGATTATTATGTTATACATGTTTGTTGTTTTATGCATGGTGCATAACATGGCCCTTAGACCAATGTGATTGGATTTTATTTTTATGGGTTGTAATTTTAAATACAGCATGCGAGTCATTTTTGTTTTATTGTATTTATTTTATTAGAATAGTGTAGAATAAATTACAATAATTTTTGTAAATCAAGACCCATGGTGCAATTCAAGTTGGAGGCCCAGGATAGAGATCCAAGGTGGGAACCAAAGAAGGAGATCCATGGTAGAAGATGGAAATCCAAGTTGGAGACTTAATTTGTAATTGTAATATTACCTAGGTTTAACCTTTGATCTTCATATTGGCTTATGAAGATCAACCTCGATTTGGGCCATGCTATGTCACATTTATTTTTATTGTTATGTATGTGATGCCATGTATGTGATGCCATATGATTCCATGCAATGCAACATAACAATAACTAAATAAGATTAAATAAAGATGAACCCTCATTTAATATTAAGTCATTATAATGCCTTCCATAAGTTCAACACTTGTCAAGCCTTAGATTATTATATATGAGCCTGCCAAAGCAGGGCATATAAATTTATCTAGGGAAGGCAAGTTGGATAATGGTGCTATCCAAACGTTTGATATGGTTTGACTTAACTAGGTTATCAAAATGGTTTTGGACCTAGGGCATTAGATGGGATTTTTTGCCATGACATGTGATGTCAAATCCCATACCATCCAAGAGTTACATGAGATGTAATTGATAAGAGTCGTCTACCTAAATAACCATATTTTAGGCGATGAGCCAAAGCTCACTTAGAGTATGGTGAAATATGGATCTTGGCCCACTAAAATATGTAAAATTAACTTAGAGGGTTATTGATTTGAGTAAATTTAGTAGGAGTTTTTATTATGCCTTATACATATTTAATAAAATACTGAATGGACTTTGCATATATTTGTTGTAGATAATGACTTCAAACACTACACCTACCATGTCACTGCGATCGATCCTTGAGAAGGATAAGCTCAATGGGACTAACTTTCTTGACTGGTACAGAAACCTAAGAATTGTTCTTAAGCATGAGAGAAAGGAATACATCCTTGATCAACCCATCCCTGAGGAACCGGCTGCCAATGCTCTTAGAGTACAAAGGGATGCTTATATCAAGCATCTCAATGATTCTACTGATGTCACTTGTGTTATGCTTGGATGTATGGACTCTGAGCTACAAAAGCAGCTAATGGAAATGGAGGCTTATACTATGATAGGCCATTTCAAGGAAATGTTCCAAGAGAAAGCTATAATTGAAAGGTTCAATACCATCAGGGCATTACTTTCTTGCAAGCTGACTACTGGCGGCTCTGTCAGTCCTCATGTTCTCAAGATGAAGGGTCATCTTAATCACTTAGATAAGCTTGGTCTGAAGATTGAACAAGAACTGGCTGTGGATATTGTTCTCCAATCTTTGCCTGAAGCTTATGATAGCTTCATTATGAATTTCAATATGCATAGTATGGAGAAGACTATTTCATAATTGCATGGGATGCTGAAAACTGCTAAAAAGAACATCAAGAGTAACACCAAGGATTTTCTCATGGTCAATAAGGGAAAGGCGATGAAAAGGGTTGGAAAGGGCAAGGGCAAGGTTCTTAAAGGCTTTCAGAAGCCCAAGCCAAAGCATAAGCCCAAATCCAAACCTGAACCCAAAGCAAAGGAAGGAATTTGCTTTTTTTATAATGAGCCAGGCCATTGGAAAAGAAATTTCAAGCTCTATTTGGATGATATGAAGAAGAAAAAGGGTGGTGAGACTACCTCTTCAAGTATTCATGTTATATAATTAAATTTATCTGCTTCTAATTCTGATTCTTGGGTATTAGATATTGGATCAGGATCTCACATTTGTACAAATGTGCAAGATCTAAAAAGGAGTAGATCATTGGCAAAAGGCAAAGTGTACCTATAAGTTGGCAATGGATAAAGAGTTACTGCTTTAGCTGTAGGAACTTATGAGTTACCTTTGCCTAGTGGACTTGTTTTATCTTTAGAAAATTATTATTATGTACCTACTATGCGTAGGAATATTATTTATGTTTCTTGTTTGGACAAGAAAGGGTTTGAATTTATTTTTTAGAATAATAAATGCAGTATTTATCAGGATAACATTTTCTATGGATATGCTCCATGCACTAGTGGACTTTATGTTTTAGATGCTGAAGACACTAATGAAATTCCAATCTATAACATAGATACAAAGAAGTCTAAATCTAATGATTTAAACTCAACCTATCTCTGGCATTGTCATTTAGGCCATATAAATGAGAAACGCATTTCAAAGCTACACCAAAATGGGCTTTTAAATTCATTTGATTATGAATCGTTTGATACATGTGAATCTTGTTTACTTGGAAAAATGACTAAAACACCTTTTACTAGACAAAGTGAGAGGGCTAATGACTTATTGGGCCTAATACATTATGATGTATGTGGACCATTAAGCTCAACTACTAGAGGAGGTTTTCAGTACTTCATAACTTTCACGGATGATTTTAGTAGATATGGTTATCTCTATCTAATGAAACATAAATCTGAATCTTTTGAAAAGTTCAAAATTTTCAAGAATGAAGTACAAAATCAACTTGGTAAAAATATTAAAACACTAAGATTTAATCAAGGTGGTGAATATTTAAACCAAGAATTTATAGATCATCTTAGAGATTGTGGGATTGTTTCACAATTGACTCCTCCAGGTACACCACAATGGAATGGTGTGTCTGAACATAGAAATCGGACTCTATTGGATATGGTTCAGTCTATGATGAGTCCATCTGATCTTCCAATCTCTTTTTAGGGATATGCTTTAGAAACTGCTGCATTCATTTTGAATAGAGTTCCATCGAAGGCAGTTGAAAAGACACCATATGAGATATGGACTGAAAAAACTCCCAGTTTTTCTTTTCTAAATATTTAGGATGTGATGCTTTTATCAAGTGTCAAATCTCATATAAACTAGCACCCAAATCTGACAAATGCCTTTTTGTGGGATATCCTAAAGAAACTAAAGGATATTACTTCTACAATGTGTCTGAGAACAAAGTGTTTATGTCTCAGAATGGTGTATTTTTGGAAAGAGAGTTTATTTCCAAAGGAACCAGTGGGAGCACAGTGCAACTTGAAGAAATTCAAGGCCCACAAAATAGGTTTGTACCTAATATGGAACCACAGCTGAATCAACAAGAAGTTGTTGAGCCTGCACAAGTACCAGAAGGCCCAAGGAGGTATAGTAGAACACGTCAAATCCCCATGAGATATGGATTTCTCATAACCAGTGATAATGATGTGTTAATTATGGATCAAAATGAGCCCACATCTATCAAGAGGCCATAAATAGTCCTGACTCTGAGAAATGGCTTGAAGCCATGAGATCTGAAATGCAATCCATGTATGATAATCAAGTATGGACCTTGATTGACCCAAATGATGGTTTAAAAACTACCGGGTGCAAATGGGTTTTCAAAAAGAAAATTGACATGGATGGCAATGTGCATACCTTTAAGGCAAGACTGGTTGCAAAAGGTTTCAAACAAATGCATGGTATAGACTATGATGAAACCTTTTCAACAATGGCTATGCTAAAATCTATTCGAATTCTCCTTGCCATAGCTGCATACTATGATTATGAAATATGGCAAATGGACGTCAAAATAGCATTTCTTAATGGGAATTTACTTGAGGATGTGTACATGACATAGCCAGAGGGTTTTATTAGTCCTGAGAATTCTAGAAAGGTATGCAAGCTTCAAAGATCCATTTATGGATTGAAGCAAGCATCTCAGAGTTGGAATCTTCATTTTGATGAAGCAGTCAAAGAATTTGGCTTCATTAAAAATGATGATGAACCTTGTGTATACAAGAAAGTTAGTGGGAGTGCTATTGTGTTTTTAGTGCTATATGTGGATGACATACTACTCATTGGAAATGATATCCCTATTTTACAAAATTTTAAATCATGGTTAGGGAATTATTTCTCAATGAAAGACTTAGGTGAAGCTGCTTATATATTAGGCATCAAGATCTATAAAAATAGATCTAAAAGGATTATTGGCCTAAGTCAAAGCACTTATACTAATAAGATATTGAATAGGTTTAGTATGCAAGATTCCAAGAGAGGATTCTTGCCAATGTCGCATGGCATTAGTCTCAGCAAGACTCAGTGTCCTATGACATAAGATGAGCGAGACCGCATGAGTAAAATTCCATATGCTTCTGCTATTGGATCTATCATGTATGCAATGTTGTGTACTCGACCTGATGTTTCATATGCCTTAAGCACAACGAGCAGATACCAGTTAAACCTAGGTGAAAGTCATTAGACAGTAGTTAAAAATATCCTTAAGTACTTGAGAAGAACTAAGGATGCATTTTTACTGTATGGTGGTCAGGAAGATGAGCTAATTGTAAATGGTTACACAGATGCCAGCTTCCAAATTGACAAGGATGATTTTCAATCACAGTCAGGATATGTGTTTTATTTGAATGGAGGTGCAGTGAGCTAGAGGAGTTCCAAGCAAGACACTGTTGCTGATTCTACAACAGAAGCTGAGTACATAGCTGCCTCAGAGGTAGCTAAGGAGGCTTTTTAGATCAAGAAATTTGTAACTAGACTAGGTGTTGTTCCTAGTATATCAGATCTAGTGAACTTGTATTGTGACAATAATGGAGCTATAGCCAAAGCTAAGGAGCCTAGATCACATCATAGATCCAAACACATACTCGAGCGCTATCATCTCATTTGAGAAATCATTGAGAGAGGAGACATCAAGATATGCAGAGTACCTACAAATAATAATGTTGTTGATCCACTGACTAAGCCTCTTCCACAGCCTAAACATGAGAGTCATACTAGGTCTATGGGTATTCGATACGATGTTGATTGGGCCTAGTGCAAGTGGGAGATTGTTAGTGGTATGCACTAGGTCAATCATTTAATTATGCATTGACTTTCTTATTTATTAATAAAGAGGTATTTCATTATCATTTGATTTTATGATAATTATATGAATAGTTAATTCTTACTAAGGCCATCAAGTATGTGACTTGACAGTAAAACCCTTAGATTAAAATAAAAGTTCTATTCTAATTATCCCTAGCCATTTATTCATTATATAAATATTAAATTATTAAGGCTAGTATGATGTTGATTGATGGTTATATTTTACTAATCATGAATATGAGATATTAAGTCAACTCATAGGTACATGATGAGAGATCATGTACTGGATTGATCCATTATAAGAATACTACATAGATTATTGTCATAAGTATTTCTCATCATAGTAATTTTATTTCGGTCCTTTGACCTTGAAATCATCATGGATTTCTATATAGCTATTTTATGTTCTGACACATTCTAACATTGTCTTTAACCGGACGATTAAATTGGAATATTGTTGGATATGAAATTAGTTATGTGAGGAATATGAGTGATTCAAAAGGAATTTATCCCTCATTAATATGAGAAAGATATCTATGGGCCCCTTGATGAGATAGACTGAAGAAAATTGCATGGCCATGCTGAAATGAATTGATAAAGAGTTATCATTTTCAGTCTACTTGGAATCAAGTCATAATATTGAACTATATAAGGATGACATTCTATGCCTTATGTTCAATTAAAATATCATGTGATAAAGGGACGATAAAATTCATTATAATTAGGTTATGTCAGATTATTGACTTCACATGACTTGGGCAGTCATAATATCTTGCTAGAGGCCACTTATGACTTGTAGGCCTAAATAGAGATTTAGGCCCACTACCAATGTTATGTGAACCTACAAGGTCACACACTTAGAACAAGCCCAAAACGAATATGGGTTTAATAAGTCCAAAATAAACTCTATGGAAATAAATAATTAAAGTGTTTTATTTATTTATTTATTTATTTGTTTATTTATTTATTTAAGATAAATGTTATTTTAAATAAATAAATAAGATATTATTTATGATTTTATTTTTAAACAAAATCATAATATAATAAATAGAAATTACCAAAAGGTCATTGGTAGGTGAAACCCTAATTTGGAGTCTATAAATATGTTATATTCTCTAGGGTTTCACACACTTGTTTTTCTGCCTCAAAATTCGTTTTCTTTCTTCTTAGAAAACAAAGATAGAGTTTTTCTTTTGTTCTTGATTTGTGAGACAATCAAGGAGGTTGCTAGCACACACACTCCAATTCATTTTGTGAAGGGTTATTCGTGTGGATACCTATAGAGGACGCATCATTTTGGAGACGTCTTAATCCAAACAACCAAGCCAAGAAGGCTCAAGGTAAGGTGTCACCGGTGTGAACCTCCTCTTATCCTTCTAGAAAATCTTGCCTCTTCTACGTTTTGGTGAGATTCTTAAAATCCTAGATTTAATCAAGTAGTTGAATTACATGGATCCAGGCTTGGGTATGTGATAAAATTTTAATTTTTTTGCTGCATTTGTATCACGAAACCCAACAATAGTTAATGCATTTGATCGAAACACTTTAAAGTCAAAGACTGGGTACTTAGAAGAGCTGACATTGGCAAAGGGAACTCTAGCACTGGCAAGCTTAGACCTAATTAGGAAGGTTCTTATCAAGTCACTGAGAAGACAACCAAAGGGGCGTACAAGATTAAAGATAGACAAGGAAAAGAGTTACAAAGATATTAGAACTCAGATAGTCTCTAGAGATATTATCAATAAATATACTTAGAATTCCTAGAAATAAAATACTTCATTTATCAATGGAAATGTTGTATTACAAAGTAAAGAAAAAATATCAATTAAGTAATTTATGATTGAGTTTTAGAAGAAGGGAGACTTGTATTATGAGACTCAGACATGAAGGCTAGATTAAGACTAGCAGAGAAAACACTGGTAGACATCTCCCCATGAGGCCTTAAATCCTTTAGTTGCTCAGCAGATGATTTATCAATGGTAGTCTTAGCTAATTTCTTAGGATTCTTCGACCCCTTAAAAGAAGCCTTGCTCCAAGAATCCTCTTCGGCAGCTATCCTAGCCAAATCGGCAGGGGTTATTTTATCCATGTTTGAGAAGTCTAGGATCAGGTTTTGGGCGAGCAAGACTTTCCAACATTCGGACTTGTAGGCCTTAAGAAACCCCACAACCATGTTCTGGTAGCTTCTTTTATCATCCTTATGAGATTTTTGAGCTTCAGCCAATTTCTTCTCCAAAGCTATAATCTAGGAATCATGCCCTTTGATTTTTATTGTAAGTTAAGCTTGGTTGTGCTCCAACTCCTCCACCCCTCTACATGCTTGGTTTGGCAAAGCTCCAATTATACTTTCGCTTTCTAAATTTCATTTCTAAATTGATGGATATGGTGCCAACCTTCATCTCCTTCAAGTTGTACTGGCTCTTGAGAAAATAATAGTTATCCTTTACTAGCAACACAGCTTAAGTCATTTGTAAGGAAGGACAATCATCACCAACTTAGGAATGCAAATGCAAGTTAAATATAGAAGAAGATATTTACCTCCAATGAGTGTCCAATCATGGCATTGAATAGCTCTTCCTTATCCATATTTGTCCAGTGCTGGATATCTTCAAGAAGCCATAAAGACTTGGTGTACTGATCTCTCACTTAAGCATTCAGTGGAGGCCTTATCTTCTTCAGGATCCAGGATTTCATGTTTGGACATCTAGATAGCTTTGGTCATTTGACGAAGACCTCCTCGCAATAATTCCTCATCATTCAAGTCCTCGTTTAGGGTTTGCTTCTTCCAACCTTAGGGATTCTCAACCTGAGATGTTTCTATGATAGCTTTCCCTTTTTGGCAAGGTGCAGCCTCAGGGGTAACTTTCGGAGCATGAGGCTCAAAAATAAGAGAAGATATTTGAATGTTATCTTGAGTCTCTAGGTCATCATCTACAAGTTAAATCTCGTCCGTAAAGGCAAAAAAGTTAGCCATCTATAAATAAAAAGGAAAAATGAAAGTCAGAATGATACCTTTTGAATATTAAAACTTACCACTGAGTTATATGTGATTGGAATAAACTCTTTGAAGGTATCTCCTAGATAAATTTTCTACGGATCTTGCATCTGCTATGCCATAAAAATAAAGCCTCAGGACCATCTCAATATCCTTATCAGACAGCCTTAGAGGTCGCTTCATCTTGTGGCAGTCATCATATCACATCCATTAGACATTGAAAAAGTCTAAATGGTGTTCAACAATAAAAAACCTATGTCTCCACTTCTTATAGAGATTTGAAAGCCTTATAAAAAGGCTATGATTTGAAATGGCTGATAGGGAGAACATCAGCTCACCCTTTTTCCTTTTTAAACTATAAAGGTATCACATGACATCTAAATCTAACTCTTTGTGCTCTTTGTGCATCAATTCTATAAAACTTTTTAAGATTCGATAACTATTGGGATGAAGTTGTTAGGAGCTATATTATACCTATTCAAAAAACTCCTAACAAAAGGATCTAAAGGGAATTTCAATCCCCTTTATAATTGATCAAAGTAAATGACCAATCTATTAAAATCCAATATAGGTGTATGGGCTTTGAAGCTCTTATCTATAGTATGCATAATGAAGTCTGCCAAAATGCTAAAACATCATCGATACCATTTTAGCATTTCCTCATCTATCCTAGAGATGAACAGATGAAAACTAACTTGTTCTCATGGAGCCATAGATTCTGTTTGACAAGTACGAAAAATATGGAGGAAAGAAAGTATCACTTAGAAAAAGAAAAATACAAGAAGACTCTAGAGCACACGAGAGAAAAACTTAGCAAAAAAATAGGACAATAAATGAAGTGAAATGTGCACAAATGAGTTTGATCTATTTAAAGTACAATGAAATGTTTTGAATGACCATCACTACCCTTATGAACATTTTTGCCTCTCTCATAGCAACAAGGGCACTTCTAGGTAAGGAAAAAGCCCACTAATTGAGCAGTTATCATTATGGCAGTTGAAACATCTTATCTTCTAACACATAAATAGATGTGGCAGTTACATAATTCAAAATTCAAATGAAAAGACATGATGGTTGATAATCCTGCTCCTCTTGCTAACAGTTGTCTCCTCCTTTGGCACTAGGACCGAGCATCTAAGCCTCAAGATTCCAAGTCTAGTGAATGAAGCTAGCACCCTCAGGTCGCTTTTATAGCACTAAGGTTATGAGCATGTAAGCCTCAAGTCATAGCATCGAGCATCTAAGCCTCGAGTGAGTGAAGCTGGCACCCTCAGGTCACTTCTATAGTACTAAGGTTTTGAGCACATAAGTCTTGAGTCATAGCACCAAGCATCTAAGCCTCGAGTATCTAAATCTAGGCACCCGGGTTGCGCTCTTAATGCACTAAGCATCAAAACTCTAGTGACAACTAGTTCCACCAACTTGTCTCCATACTGGCGGGTTAATCATTTATACTGAGCAATTTTTCCAAGTTTTATGCATCAAGTCTAGTTGGCACTTCAGTGATGTTCTTCTACAATGATTTTAAGACTCAGTACCAAGCTCCTTATTTTCCTGTGATTGAGGTTGGCAACCTCAATTCACCCTCCCAAATCAGACGTGATGACTTAAATAGTCTCTTTCTAGACAGAATGACATTTTATCACTTTGCAAACCTAGATACATCAGGCATAAATATCTAAACATACTTTCGGGGGGGACTCTTGATACCCCATATACATATTCCTATTTAATTAAGGTTTTAATTTTCCTGAACAAGGTTGCTTGTAGAGGAAGGACACCTATAATAAATAGAAAATGGTTCCCAATTAAGGAGAGTCGTGGACAGGAAGAAACACTCTCCTAGTATGCATAGGACTTTTATCAAAGAGGAATCCTATTCCTCTTAGTTTTGAGTATTACTATCCCTATAAATAGCACGCCATATCCCACATTCTCATTCATTTTTTTCTTTCATACTCTTTTCTCTCTTTATCTCTCTAAACTTTCTCTCTATATTTTTTCACTTAGGTATTAGAGGGTTTATGGGGATCCTCTCCACCTCCCACCTTGCCCTGCGTTAATTACTTGCATGGTTTCAGCTCAAGAGTTTCAAAAATAAGTTATCAATAACTATCTTATTGGGTATACATCTTTACAACCTATGGCTCTTGTAGCATTATCCCTATATTTAGTCACTAGGATTCTACTTCCTACTGAACCACACTTGACACATCATTTCAAAATTGTCCCACTTTGAAGAAAGCTCTTCCCATACATCACCAAGTAGAAGAAGAAATTTATTTCCCTTAAGAGATTGTTGAATTTTTTGCAATATAGTTTGCAATTCAACTAAATTTGGGGCAAATTAACTAAGAAATTCAATAATTACTTTAGCAACTCAGACCTCATTAAATAAATCTGAGATGCATACCCACATTCTTTCTTAGAAATGGGCTTTCACCGAACTATCATTGGAGGCTAATGAGGCCAAGGTTATTTTCCTAATCCTTATAATAGAGATGATGTGGAGTTTTGGTGCTTGGGTGCTCTCGTTCAATAACTTGTTTATGATTACATCTTTTTCTTCCTCCCAACCTTTGATCTCTTCAACATCAGGCAAATATGTAGTTATAGGTCGTTCAAACACTTGTTGTTGTATGGTAGTTTCCATTTGACAAAAACTAAATTTGAACAAACGTTTCTCATTCAGAATATCATCAAATTGTTCATTAAGATCTTTGATCTTAACACCAATATCATGATGCAAACTAACTTCTCTACAACAACAAAAGCATAAGAGATAAGTTAAAAAGTGCAATACCTTCTTGTTGTTGTTATTGCTCTGATGATAAGTATTTTCATCATCTCCTTTGATTAGACAATTGTAGTTCTCTACTTGTCTACCATATCATTCATGGCATATGAGATGTTTCTGAGCTTAGACATCCAGTGTTTGACTCCATGCTCCTTCAGTAGTCTATCCTCAATATTAGCCAATACAACTTGGACGACCAAGAATTTGGTGGTTAGACTTTCTACTTCTTTTTTGACTCTGACAAGAAGCCTAACCTCCTGGTTAATATCACCAACAATGATTGAGGTTAGTTCTTCAAGGACTTTTGGAAACAATTGCTCAAGAGAGAAAAAATATCAAAATATGGGAACAATTGCAATTCTCATTCTGTTAAAAGAGAGAGAGAAAAAAAGTATTTTCACACACAACATAGTCCATTAACAAATTCATTTGTATTTATTTTTTTATAATTTTTTGAACAATTATTTTTTTATAATTTAAATGACATAATAATCCTCTATTTAAAATAACTATTTAACAATTAAAATGTTTATAATATTCTATTTAATCGCACCTTTTATAAAACTTCGTACTTTTTAAATTATTTTACTTTGTAAAAATATATTTATTTTTGTGCTAGTAACTTTATTTTAAGAAAAAAATTAAATACGTTCCTATATAATTATCAAATTCATTCACATAAATGTACAATGTTTATTTCTCTTTTTATATTCCAATATCAATATAATTGAATTTCTAATTATTTATTTTATATTCTAAGAATTAGTTTTTAATTAAATCATATATTTAAATTTACATATTAGATATACAATATAAACAAAATTTTAAATATTAACGTATTTTATTATAGTAGATCTCAAAATATATATTCAAATAATTAAAAATGAATCAAAATCAATAAAAATTTATAACTAAATAATAAATCTACTATGACTAAAATTTTGATCGAGAATCTATATTTTTTAGTTAATAATATGTAAATATTAATGATTTGATTTTCTATTTTGATTTTTATTTGTAACATGACAAATTTAAATATATATTTAAAATTCAAGAAATATTGAACATTTTAAAATAATTAAACATAAAAATTTAAATGTTACATTAACTAATAAAAGATTATGTCATTTAAATTACAAAGAAATTAAATACCCCACAAAAAAAGAATAGGTGAAGACTCCTAAAAACTTTTTTCCATATCCTATTTCCAAAGGCCTACTACGGATCTTTTGATTGGTAATGGTCCTTTTTACATGTTTATTTTGTTCTTTCAGTTAGTTTCTTCTGTACATATTAGTGGTTAAATAAATATATGAGGTTGTCTTTCTCTTTTTACTGTTTTGTGATCCTACTCTCCGATGGTTAGAGTTTGCTCTGTTTTGAATTTCCAGTGGAATCAGTTTTGTAGAGGAAAAATTCAGAAGAAAGAAAGAAAGAATTTACGAGGATTATTTTTTTATATATTCCATAAAAGAGGTTAGATCTTATATATATATATATATATATATATATATATATATATATATATTAATCATTCCTATACATGAAAAATCTAATTACACACTAATTAGGAAGAATAAAATAATTTCCTAAATAAAAAAATAAAGATTTAATTTATAATATATACAATTAAATCTTTGAATAAAGCTCACTTCATTACTCCCCCTTAAGTTGATGAGTGTATGTCAATCATTCATAACTTGGTAAGTGAGTTGTGGAACATTTTTCTGGATATAACCTTTGAGAGGATGTTAGCAAGTTAAGTCTGAGAAGAAACAAACGAAGATTAGTTGTTCCTTAATTTGGTTGATCTTTGATGAAGTGTCTATCAACCTCCACATGCTTAGTCGATCATGTTGAACTGGGTTATTTGTAATTGCTATGGCTGCCTTATTATCACAATGTAATAACATAAGCTTCAGATGACTTAATCTCATATCATGAACAATTCACCTTATATAGAGTAATTCACATACACCATGTGCCATTCTTTTAAACTTAGCTTTAACACTTGACCTTGCTATGACTTTTTATTTCTTATTTCTCCAAGTGACTAATTTTTTTCTAACAAATATGAAATTCCCAGATGTTGATTTTCAATTAGTTTAATCTTCAGCCTAATCAATATTTGTATAGCCAATAATTTTATAATCCTTTTTTTTTTTGAAAAATAAACCTTTGCTCAAAAAGACTTTAGGTATCTTAGCACTTAGTATACTACATCCATATGTTCTTTACTCGGAGAATGCATGAATTGAATTAAAACACTCATTATATAAGCAATGTATGGTTGAGTATGAGATAAGTAAATTAATCTTCCCACCAACCTTTAATATTGAGATTTATTAGTCGGAACTTAATCTTCTTGGATTGATAATCCATGGTTGACTTCCATTGAAGTCTCAGCCAGCTTACAATCAAGCATACCTATTTCTGTCAACAAATCCATTGCATACTTCCATTAGCAAACAGAAATTCCTTTAGCTGATCTTGTAACTTCAATTTTTAAAATAGTTTAAGTTACCTAGGTCCTTAAGTTCTAACTCAATTGCTAACTGTCTTCGCAATGTTATTATCTAACTTGGATCATTTTCAGTGACTTCCATATCATTAACATATATAATAAGAGCAATGACTTTACCCATCTTTTGTTTAATGAATAGTATATGGCCAGCAACACTTTATTTATAATTGAGCTTCCTCATAAAAGTTAAAAGTCATTTAAACCATGCTCGAGGCGATTATTTGAGTCTATACAATGCTCTTTTTAGTTTGCATACTCAGTTAGTGTACCTCATTCCTGGTGGTGGACCTATATAGACTTTTTCATCAATGGTTCCATTCAAAAAAGCACTTTTTTACATAAAACTATCACGGTGGCTAGTCTAGGTTAGCAGTTAAAAAAATAAGGACTCAGATGGTGTTCATTTTTGCCACTGGGGCAAACGTATCCTTATAGTCAATTTCATACTTCTGAGTATATCCTTTTGCAATAAATTGAGTTTTATATTAATTAATGCTTCCATCTGGATTCAGTTTGACAGTAAATATCCACCTGTATCCGATCATTTTCTTTCCTTTAGGAAGTGGAACAAGTTCCCATATGGAGTTCTTTTGCAATGCTTCCATTTCATCATTCATGGCTTTCTTCCAAGTTGGATCAACTAGAGCCTCATGAACATTACTCATAATACATACAATAGATAATTAATTTACAATATATGCATGTGATTTTGATAAATGGTTTGTTAATATAAAGTTATTAATAGGATATTTAGCTTTGGTATTAAGGTCTATATTATATTATCATTTTAAAATCTCTCTATTTATTCTAAAAGGATAATGAAGCTTGATATTTAGAGTTACTAAATGAGATGATTTTACCTCATTATGCACATTCAAAGTTCCTTCAACTTTTAGTATGGACTGGAAAGATGTACTATCTTAATTAGTTTTAAGTCAAAGAACAATACTCGAACTATCGTCAGTTATCTATTTCGGTGGGATGCTTGCGATGTTCAAATATACTATCTGATCATGTGAGATGCTTGGAACAAGTAAGATGCTAGAAATAGGTAAGATCTAATCAAGTGAGATGCTAGGAACAGGTAAGACACTAAGAGTGCTATCTTCAAAGATGTCTCGAACTCTATCCCCCATAAGAGAGCACTCAGATAGAGAGAAGTAGGGTGCATTTTCATATAACTAAACATCCCTAGTTATATACATCTTCTGTGCAGATGGATCATAATATTGATGTCCCTTTTGTGGCTTAGTATATCTAATAAAGATACATCAAATAACTTATGGATCCAACTTATTCAGTTTCTGATGAACAAATGCTAAGCAGCCAAATATGTAGGGTTTAAGATTATTAAAAGGTGGAGTGGGGATTAGCTCTTGAAGTTTTGAAGAGGAGTTTTGAAATCAAGAATTCTGGATGGAGTTTGGTTTGTGAGATATGCTACAGATCTAACAACCTCTCTCCAATATTCATAAGGAACATTCATGTCAAACAAAGATGCTTAGATTACTTCCAATAGTTAACAATTTTTCTTTCTACTATACCATTATGTTAAGGGGTTCTAGTGTAAGAAGTTTGGTGATGAATGTTATGCTCATGGCAAACATTTTTAAGGGCCAAATTAATATACTCCCTACCATTGTCAGATTGCAAAACTCAAATTTGACACTAATACTGTGCTGCCACTATTTTGTATAGGTCCTAAAACATAGAACACACATGTCCTTTGTTTGAAAGTAAGGATAGTTATAAATGGAATTGAATTCTTGTTATAACTCCATACATATGAAATCCTGTGGCTCTTTGCAAATTCATAAATATCACACTTGAACTCGAAGTCTTTGATACCCAAAAATAATTCAAGCTTTATTTTTCTAAGATAATGAAAAGATAAATGTCTAAGATGTCGATGCCACAAAAATACTTATTCTTTGTTCGAGCTACTTCTAACAACACTATTAACTTAACTTGATTTCAGACTCAGATCACCATGTAAATTAAGATAGTATAACTTTCCACGTTTAACACTAAAGCCAAGAATCTGATGCGTCGTAATGTCCTGAAATAAACAATAGTTAGACCATAATTTAATAGTACAATTTAAGGTTTCAATGATTTAGCCAACAAATAGTAATTTATAAAAAATAGATGGAATAATAAGAATAGTATCCAAATTAAGAGATTTAGAATTAAATACAGATCTTCATGCATGACCGGTGTTATTCCTCCATTAGCAATCAAAATATTTTATTGGATTGATGGTCAAATAGAGGTTAGATGATGGGTGGAGTTTGTCATATGATTAGTAGCACCTATATCAATAATCCATGTATTATTATGAGTAACACTTGTGATACCTAATGTTTCATTAAGGTCACCACTTGATTTTGTCGCATTAAAGGTGGCAATTGCAACTTTTACAAGCTTATTGTGAGGCTTTCTATTGAAATCCAACCATTTTGAATAGCTTATAATTTCATAGCACCATTCCTTGAAGTGTCTAACTTCACCAAAATGAATACATATATATGTATTGGACTTACTCAGTGCTTTTTTCCTTAAACTGTGGTTGAGTTCCAGCCGTTACAAGTACTGCATTGTCCAATAGAACCTTTGACTCCTCCATTGTCTGTCGCTAGTTTTGACCTCTACATAAATATATATAACTAAACTTGAGATTAAGAGGTGGATCTTTCCTCAATATTTCACTCCGAGCATTATTAAATTCTGAGTCAAGTTCAGCTAGGAAAATATGAGTTTAAAGACAAGAAACATGCTTATAGAGTGATACTACTCCACTGACATCCTCCTTTTGAACATTTGTTCGAGCATTAATATCTTGAAATATCCTAACCAGTTCATTGTAGTTTGTAGGTAATGGCCTACCATTTTGACATATAGTGAAAGATTTTCGGTTTAACTTAAATAATTGAGTTTCATCAAATCCATCATAAAAAGTTTTGGAGACAACACCTCATATATTTTTCGTTGTTTAAAGATGGATGAATATCTACATCAACATTGGACTCATGAAATCAATGAGTCAACTTTTTACTCGTTTATTATTGATAAGTCAAGCCTTCAAAGCCTTATCTCCATAAGTGGTTTTGAGATTGTGCCAATATTTTTTGTTCTAATTTGCATCTCCATGAATTGTGACCATAGAGGGTAGTTCGTATCATCCAATATAATTCCAGTAGGAAATGGAGAATTGTCTTGAAGGGTTTGAATGAAATTTGGTATTCCATATGATACAATGGATGTGTTTTCAGTGATCATAATGGTGGATTTCGATTTCAAAATGATTCAAAGAAGAGAGAAAATACAATTTTAATAATTCAATACAGTATTTGAATTTGATTTAAAGAGGTATGCTCTGATACCATGTAGAGAAAAAAATCATAGGAAAGAAAGAATTCAAGGGAATTATTTTTTTTTCATATATCACATAAGAGAAGTTACATTCTTTATATATACATTAATCATTCATATACATGAAAAACCTAATTACACACTAATTAGGAAGAAATAATTAGGAGGAATAAAATAATTTCCTAAATAAAGAATATATATTTAATTCCTAATATATACAATAAAATCTTTGATTAAAGCTCACTTCAACAAGCTTAACCCTCTACTAAAGAATCTATGCATGGCATACATGTTATTCACAATTTTTGCAAGTGTTGTTTTAGAAGCAAAAGAGGGCGTTGCTAAAGTTGTTGTTGCCTAGTTTCCTTATCATAGCAATCCTAGTGCAATTCATGAAAGGATTACTCTTTCAACTGATATAGTACAGCGGACTGTTTGGATTACTCATCCTCCAAGATAATAGAAATTCAATTCGGATGCAGGTTTTAACCAAACATAGGTGTTTCTTCTTTGGCGGTGCTATTAGGGATCATTCTTGTAAGTTTTGTACTAGTTTTTTTTGCTTCCAATAAGAGCTAGTTTAGTCCTTGGTTGGAAGGGTACAACTCTTCTTATCACATCTATACTTGCGATTAACATTAAAATTTTATATTTATAAATAAATAAATAAATAAATAATAAATAAATAAATGAATAATAAATAAATATTTTTGTGTATAAAATAATAATAATAAAATTGTTGGTGTGCAAGCACAAAAAGTTATTATTTAAATTAAATTAATTAGAGGACGAAATTTTAAAGAAAAAAAAGGTGCAGATGTCATTTTTAGGAGGCTTAAAGTGTGACCCTAGAATATTCTTTGCAGAATATCTTCTCCACTTCTTTTCCGCATGGTCATTTCTCATTACGTTTAAAAAAAAAAAAAAAAAAGACGAACAGAAAAGAAGCAGGGAAGGAGAGAGAGAGAGAGTAGTATTTGGCGATTGATCCGTGAGTGGATTTTTTTTTTACCTCCTTCTTCTTAATCTCGGGATTTCTCATATTTCTTATCGTAATTTGGTTGAAATTCTCTTGTTGAATTATCCTCTTTGATGGCTGTCATGAGCTGAGTGAACTCCACTGATCCTATAGCTTGCCTTCGAACATTTGTTGCTTGCTGCAATTTGGTGTTTTTGCTGTCATTTCTTTTTGTGATGTTTAAATGCCTGTGAATAATTTTGCTTGCTTGAGTTCGGTGTTCTTAATATTGCCCTTCTCTTCTCTGAAATCTGATTCTTGGACAGACTTGAAAACTTATCAAATTGTCTACATTTTGAACAACCTTCAACCTTATAAAAAAAATTTTGTCGTTTATTTGCTGCTGAACTATGTTGAATTTGCTGCTAAATTCTGATTCCTGAACAGACTTAGAGTTCATTGTTTCGTGTTATCTTCTTGGAAACTTGGTTATATAGTTTCCTCTTGAATCATGTTAGAATAATTCCTATTGAATCACCATAAATTTTATAATCTTATAACTAATGAAGTTGTTGTCATACATGTTGAGTTTAATTGCAGAATTTTATGGAGAAGAAGTGTAGAATGCAACCTGAATAGTTTAATTAAAAGTAGCTTAAAACAGATCAAGGAAATAGAAGAGAAATGTACACTTGCAGCCAAAGAATACACTTGTCGAATTAAACATGTAATTTGGCAATATATATACATATATAGCAGAACCAAATGGACTCTGTTTAGTGCTGCAAGTTTTTTATAAAATGACCAACTTTTGCTTTGAGTTGAGTCGTTGATAACTTCTCTTTTAAATTCTGAATTTTTGAACATTTTGTTGGTAATCCTTAAATTATCATTTAACTTCATTCTATGTAATTGAATTCTTATAACTTTTTCTTGGTTCTGGTCCTCAAACTAGTTTGAAACATTTTTATTATTTACCAGGAACTGCTTGTTTGTCGAATCTATGATATGTTGGCCTTGGTGGTATTCTTTTCTAAAATTAACTTTTAAACTATGTCCTTGTGGAATAATTAATTTGTGAATTCCCAACTCTTTTTTCTTGCTATAAACTTAAAGCTTACCTTGGTTTGTTCCTTTTTTAAATGAATTTAACTCTTGGTGAACAATGAGTTCTATTGTTTTTGGCGTTCTTATTTTGGCGACCTATCTGAGAAATATTTAACGTGAAAAAGCTTTGTAAACTTGATTCTTAGTCTATGGAATCTTACAAGGAAAAAAAGGGGGATTTTGATAAACTAAAGCTAAAAGCTTCTACAAAAGGGAAAGTGATATATATATATACATATATATATATATGGAAAATAAAGGCTCAAATGAGAATTTGATGAAGAGGAATTTTTTAGCACAAGTGTATGTGTTAAGAAAATAGTAAGTCCATACTTGGGGTATGGCAGGGTTAGTGATTTGGCAAGATGTTTGGAACACAGCTTTTTATTATGTGAAATATGGAATTGATAGAATGTCTGTTACAGTCATGTTGTGATGTGATTATTTTAAATCCTTGGGATAAGAGGCTCGTGATCTTTTGGGATATATCAGGCAATATTACATTGAAATTGAGTTGTATGCATATCAACGTGTATTACCTTCAGTGGTGATGTGAGTACTAGCTGCATTGATATCTACTTATACATGTTGTACATTGCTCTAAATCTTATGAGAATATTTTAAAATATTTTTGAAATTTGAATTGGATTGAGAATCCTTTTTATAAGTATTCAATATACTATAA
The DNA here is from genome assembly GCA_947683625.1 of Mallotus nudiflorus. Classification (NCBI taxonomy): domain Eukaryota; kingdom Viridiplantae; phylum Streptophyta; class Magnoliopsida; order Malpighiales; family Euphorbiaceae; genus Mallotus; species Mallotus nudiflorus. Next base: position 846,722 of record CANTUR010000124.1, read on the forward strand.
GGTTTAATCAAATGTTATTTTAATTATTGAAATATTAACTATTGTTGAAAGATGAGCTTGAGCTCGAGTATGCAAGTTGCACAGATGTAACTAGGTTATACAAAATATTTTACTTTGCCAAAACTGCGAAAGAACACTTGTAAGCTATAAATAATTTATCTGTAATTATAATGATATAAGTTTTTGATGAATATAAGTATATGAAAATTTAATAATAAAATAAATACTCATAATGCTCATTCCAATTTGGATGGTTATGCAGTATTTTTTCTCTTTTCAAGTAACTTTATTTATTGATCCACCTTGATATTTTAGCGATATTGCACATTTTCTACTACTTTGTTCACTCAGTAAGTATTTTCTTGCAAAAATACTCATTACTCTTTTTTTTATTATTTTTCAAAGAAATTAGCTTTATGGGTAGCCATTTGAATAACTTGAGGTGCAACGATTCATACTAGAGACGAGATTATTACAAGTGGCTAAGTTTTATCGAGTTAATTTGTGAAGATGAAGTGAATGAGAACAATAATCATAAAGTCAATTATAAAGCATTGTAAATTTTGGTTTAATGTACATGTCATTTGGAATAGAATTTAGAAAATATATTATTTTTTTTTATGATTATGTATTTGTATTAGAAAGAGGAGTTGTTTGGTTAAAGATGTTGGTAAGTTATTTATGATTATGGTTTTAAAAAAGATAACTATTTGTAAATAGTTCAATTTAGTTGATAAGTGATACTCATTCACATCGGAACTCGAGTTAAGTTGGTTACGATTGTACAAGGGGGTTACACTTCTCACAGTGGTGTATTGGACAAAGTCCCAAGGTATCCAACAGGCTCTTTCTGAAGCTGCTGCCTTGCCTGTGGTTGCTGCTATCAAGAGGGATATGGAGAGTTGCCCATGGGAGGCTTGGATATTATTCAAGATAATCATGTGACTTGTTAGTTCAGAGCCTTTATATGTATTTCATCATATTCCTAGGGCAAATATGGCTGCAGATTGGGTTGTTAGCATTATAGCTGTAATCCGGTATAGTCCCTATTAGGTTGCTCATTCCCCTGATGTTTTGTTATAATCCCTGTATTCTATTTCTCTGTTTAATGAAGATAGTGTTCTAAAAAATAAAAAATAAAAAAGAGAGAATAAGTAGTCGGAAGCCAAATATTTAGGACAGCTCATATGAATTAATGTGTTGTCAACACTATGACATGGTCATCAAAAAGAGAAATTCCTCATTGGAATTTAATTATATGTTCTAGTGTCGATGATGGTGGGATATGACGATGACCACTGAAAAATTCCACATTAATTTTCCCTTTTTCTTTCTATGGAAAGAAAATTCAGCTATTTTACTAGCACATGTCTGTACTATGGGAGTCTCTGCTTTATTGAGACGTGGCTCCTATGAAATCATAACTTCTTCTTTTCGCTTTTGTGTTTTTTTTTAATCCAAGCGCTTAGTGTGAAAAATTTATTAGCTTTTTATACTTAAAATTTAATCTTATAAATATTTTTATTTGTAAAATTTAACTTTATAAGGACCTTTGTATTGATAGTGAAGATATGTGCTCTAGTTAAAAATTAGTCAAATTTAACTTTATAAAGATTTTTGTACCGATAGTGATGATATGTGCTCTAGTTAAAAATTAGTCAAATTTACCTTTTATTGATAAATTTCTTTTTAGTCTTTTGAATTTATATTTAAAATTCAAATAGAGTTGAATTGATTATTATAAAAAAAATTATTAAAACATATAGTTTCTAGTTCAATTAACTTAAAAACCTACTAAAATAATAAAAATATTACTTACAACGTTTTTATAAATAAATAAATTATTTTAAAATAAAATTAAAATAACTTAAACAAAAATTTAAAAATATCTTAATATTTATAAAATCATAAAAAATTCATGTTACAACAATAATAAATTTATAAAGTATTATGAATTCTGCATCGCAAATTGTGAAAATTTAAAATTAATAATAAAATAATTGACAAAGGTTGATTATGTAAATGTAAATTTTATTTTAATATTAAATTAAAATTATTCAAAACTATATGTATAAATAAAATATTTTTAAATTTTAATTAAAATAAGTGAATATTCTAAAGTTATATTGACAATTCATAACTCAAATTTAATTAATTATTATGAATCAAAATGCTTTTAAATTTTTAATTTCTCCTAATTAAGTTACTAACCTAAAATATGATAATTATTAATTTATAATTTTTATTCATAAATATTTTACTCTAAGATTATTTTATTCTAAGTAACAATTAATAACTCCAAAAAATTTTAAAATATTTTCATATTCATAACGTTATAAATCATGGAAATCATATTTTCATCTATCCTTTGACCAAATAATTATTTACTGATTATTTATTTTATTATTTACTTGTGTAGAACTAGTACATCTCATATTAAACTATTTACAATCTAATAATTTTTATTTATTAATAATTTTTAAATTATAACTACAAATAAAAAATAAAATTAATAATATTTGAAGACTACATTATATTTATAAATCTTATAAATCTTATACTTTAAATTATAAAATTTTAAAAATGAACTAAATAATCAATAAAATTAATTTGAGTCTGTGCATGTAAATAAAATATTTTTAATTTTAAAATTAAATATCTGAATGTTAAAAAATTAAAAATATAGTTGTCATTCTAATTTTAATGTAATCAAAATATATAAGTGTAAATAAATTAATAAAATCAATAATACTTATGCCTTAAAATAATTAAAAAATGTTAAAAAATGAGAGAATCAAAATGATAATTTATAAGAATTATGAGGATCAAAAGAATATTTTTTAGTTAAGGAGAGTGGAGCAAAACACGAAGGTATTTAAAGAATACAAAATTTACAAATTAAGGTATTTATAGGGTCAAATTTCACAAGTTGGAATGTTTATATGATCAAACTTTAAGTATATGGAGCCAATGAGATTTTCACTATAAGTTTAGGGGGTTGGATATGTGTTTGGCCTTTTTTTTCCAATAAATCTTCCCAGATAGAATCTAGCTAGTCAAATTTGGCTAGAAAAGTCAATGAATGTAAAAGGACAATTATGACCCTCACATTAGAAGGAGGGAGATTTCAACGGCAAAATGAAGAATGAGGGAAAAACCAATAATAATAAAACATCATTTCCCAAAAAGTTGCACAGTACATTCTTCGATTAGTGTTTATTTACTCCTACATGGTAAAATTTTGAGTTCACATTGATAATGGATAAGAAAATAAAGTGGTGAAATTGAAATATGATATGGTGAAGCTAAGTTTCTTAGGTTACAAATCATTGCCCCATTTCATTTTCAAATGTCATAACATCCTCTATTCAATCACTAGCAAAACTTTGATATCTTCATAATTAGTATAAGAAACTCCAGTCGATAATATGTCAACGAGAAAATAGCTATTTCAACAGAAATGTTACAAAGATTCATTAAATAGAAATGATGCAATAGAAAGAGAGGGAGAATGTGATGCGGCTAACAATAAAGAAAGTTTAAATAATAATTCTTTGGACACCAACTTGTCCAACTGATGAGATGAATAAAATTGAAGATAGATCGATGAATAACTATAATATAAAAATCAGTCGTGAACCAGTAATGTATTTTACAAGTCTGGATAAACTTGTTGAAGCATATCAAGAGCATGCAAAGTTGAAAGGATTCTCAGTGACAATAAGAGCAGGACATAAAGGCAATGATGGTGCTAGAGAGTATCATACAATAGGCTATAACAGATGTAGAAAATTGGATGCAAAAAGGAAAAGCAAGAGGGCAAGTTGCCCTGCATATTTAAATGCAATGAAGAGAGAAGGGTTGGGGTTGTTAGTTTAATTAAAAATGAACATAACCATAAGCTTATTCCAAACATGAGTAGGTTAATGGCTGCTCACGGGAATTTGAGTCCCAACATGAAATGAAATCTTATAGCAAATGATATTACAAGCATTAGGCCATGCAAAAGTTTTAGACTTATGCAAGTACAATATGGTGGCCCACAGAATATAAGTTGCACTTCAAAGGACTGTAGGAATTTCCTCCATGGTGAAAGAAAGAAGATGCGAGGTGAGGGTGATATAGAGTTAATTCGACAGTTATTTATCAAGATGCAATAGCAAGAGAGGGAATTTTTCCATTCCATCGATGTTGATGATAAAGGTAGACTGAGGAACATCTTGTGGATTCATTCTCGTAGTAAAGCTGTATATGAGGAATTCCATGATGTTATCACATTCAACACCACGTACCTTATTAACCATTACAAGATACCATTCGCAATAGTTGTTAGTGTTAACTAACATGGGCATTCTATCTTGTTAGAATATGCTCTAATTTCCCATGAAGATGTTGAATCATTCAAATGGCTTTTCATAACATGGTAAGCTAGCATAGGCAACATACATCCAATTGCCATAAAGCATAAAGAGGTGAGAAAAGTAATGTTTGACACTGTTCACCAATTTTGTATTTGGCATATAATCTGCAAGGTTCTGAAAAAATTCAAGCATATTAGGGAATTTAGTAAAGCTATATCTGAATTTAAAGGTCTTATATATGACAGCCTCACCATTGACATGTTTGAGCAAAATTGGAGCAAATTTTTAAAGCCTACGGATTTAAAAGGAATGACTGGCTTACTAAGTTATTGGAAAGGAAAAGCTAGGTACTGGTTTACCTCAAGCACCTATTTTAGGCTACAATGGTGTAAACATAGAGGAGTGAAAGTATGCATTCATACTTTGATGCATATATTCATTCAATGAGTACATTTAAGCAGTTTATAGATCAATATGAGAATGCTCTAAGCGACAAGATTGTGAAATATTTCTAAACTGATTATGATTGTAAACAAAATGATATATTTTGCATTTCAAAATTTCCTTGGGAAAATATTTTCCAAAAGGCTTTCATAGATGTAATATTTACAAAAGTGCAAGATGAAATAAAGAGAATTTAGTACTATTACATTGATAAGCTAGAGGTAGGACAATCATGAACACTTGATAATGGCATTGAAAATTTTAGAATAATTGAACGCAAAATTAGAAATTATTATTATCAAAAAGAATTCCATTACATTATTGAGAACAAGGAAGAAGGAAATTATATTAGAATATGACTGTAAGAAGTTTGAAACAATTAGTATTTTGTGTTATCGCATTTTCACAATTATGTCTAAAAAAGATATACGTGATATCAATGAAAGGTATGTGCCGAGGAGATAGAGAAAGGATATTCATTAATGCCATTGAAATATTTTCTTTGCTAGAGGTTATCTAAACATGATAAATAAGTATAAGAGATACAAGGAACTTCAGGATTCATTTAGCGTGTGGATTTGGCTGTTGATGACAAAAGAAAAAAGGAGTTTTTAAAGGAAGGGTTAAAAATAATTATGGATGAATTAATAAATTAGAGTGGACTTACTGATAATGACCCTGAAGTTGGAGCTGATGTTAATGACAATGAAAACACAGCTGGTGCACCACTTTTTAACCCTCGTGTCACTCGCCTAATGACAAGCCATGAAGGATATGGTTGAGTTGGTAGAGGAAGTGGTAAAGGAGTTAGTAAAGGACGTGGTCATGGAGGCAAAGGTGGAAGTAGAGGAGGAGATGTTCATGGAGATGAAGGAGGAGATGGTCATGGAGGTGGGGGAGGTGCTTGTGGAGTAGGGCGAGGTGGTGGGCAAGGTGTTATGTCACCTATCCAACCAAATGGACTAGTTGAAAGTAGTCAATCTAGTGGAACACCTCTAAATGCCATTGGAGAAGTAAGTTTGAGTAATGATAATGATATTTATGCATAATATAAGGTTATGTATGAACAACTACTTCATAACCATATGCATTAAGCTATTAATATTTTGTAGTGTTAATGTTGAAGCACACTAAAATACTTCAATTACATTTTCATTTATAATGAAATATATGGAAATGAAAAAAGCTACTTTATCAAAAATTGTCTATTATTTTTTAGTCAAAATAAGGAATAGACATTTACTTTAAACAGAACATGCATTTATTGATATATAAAATGAAGACAAATGCATCTGGTCAAAATATATAATATAGCAGAGTAACGTTACATCCCAATGTACTCTCTATCAAGGTTTTATAATGTTTATGCAAGTAATGTTTTGTTATGGTAGGAAAAAAGGCATATGGCCATGAAAATGTAACTAATATCCTAAATGTAATACTTTAGCTAAGGTGTAAATAATAAATAATCCATACGTTGAATACAATTGCTTCATATTTTTTACGCCAATTTTGGGAATTATCTTGATGGCTCGTATTTTTTCAAATTTTTTTATTTTTTTATTTTTTGCCTAATGCAGAATTGCTCTATCTATAAACATGGTATATTATGTGTATTAATAATATGCCAAAATTATCATAACCTAATATCATAAAAAAGTATCATACTGTGAACAATCTGAACATCAATATTTCAAATACAATTGCTCCATATTTTGTGTCCTTATCTTGGGACTAATCTTGGTGGCTTGCATTTTCTCAAATTTTCTTTAAAAATATGAATTTTTGTGAACTGATGTGGAATTGCTTTCTAATGTATATGGTATATTATGTACATTAATTTTTTATGTTATTATAAGTTTAATAATATGCAAAAATATATTATAACCTGATATCATTAAAAAATATCATATCGTGAACAATATGAACATATATATAATGCATAAAATTAACCATTACTATTAATCATGAAAAATACCATAACGTCAACATTCGTCAATATATAAAAAAAAAAATTCTACATCCCTTCATATCATTTTTGAAATAACAACAACAAAATTCAAATTTCTTTCATGGATGTACCAAGCTAAAGTTTGGATTTTAGCATCTCCAGCTCTTGCAATTGCACTTCTAATCGTGCACCCATCTCCAGAATCTTTGAATTGATTCGGTCCATTATTTCCACTACAACTTTACTTTACTTCAAACATGCAATAAGATTCTCATACCTTTTAATTTTGGAATCCTTAATTTGATTTTCCTTTATAACAATCTCATGTTTTTTTTTTAGATCCCTCAATTCTCTTTCCATCAATAAACACTCCATATATTTTCTGGCTTTATCCACATTAATGGAAACGTTAAAACTTTCAACCCTTCATTCTTTCTTATTAATCCATTTATGTAATCTACTTCATGTTGAGTGTACTCTCTGTCCACCCACATGCGAAACCCACTACCACCCTATGAAGCAAAAGATTTTCTTAATAAATTCAATAATAAATAAACAAAAAAAAATCATACATGCAAAATAAATAATAAATATATATGGGGAAATTTTATGTAAATGCAATGCACATTTCTTACTAATTTATATGCACAACCAAAGAACCTCCTCCCTATATTATTTTCATTTATGCTTACATGCATGGTGGATGGAAGGCCGTAGTTGCATGCCATTGTTGTAATGCAAAATATCTATTTTGTTTAAGTGTACCAATATGAAATGAGATGTAATAGTGTTGAAGTCAAATGTGTGCTATTTATTAGTGAAGTCATATTAATTTTTTTTTTTAGAATCAAGGTACTTCCATCATTAGTAGTTGCCCTCTCAATTTATGAACACATTAAGAACAACAAGTAATTATTATTCTTTTATTTCCAATATAACATAAAAAATCCCAACCATTGCTTACTTTTTTATATGATAGTTATCCTACATTGGGAAAAGATACAAAGTTGCACCAATATCATATTCTATCGTCAGACCCTATCTCATAATTCTGATACGGTAAAGTGACCAATGGAAGCAAAGTTGGTTAACTAATCTATTATCTTTAACTCATGATTAATGAGTATAGTTACTACACGTTTGTAATCAAAGTACTTCACCAAGTTTCATATACTTCACCAATGTAAGTTATTAGGGTATCTTTAAACTCGTATTATATAACATGTACATCTAACGTGTATGTATTAATTTTAACGTAGTTTTTTAAAATTTTAGATTATATTCAACTATATAAATTGGTAGGGTTAAATAATTATTTCATATTTTTTTTCATCTTAATATAAAGAAAAAATATTTAAACAGAAATATATATCTTTATACATATTTTTCTAATAAAATAAAAATAAAGATAAAGATATGGACATAAAATTAGCAATTAATTTTGTCCATCCAAGTGATTAGAAGACGCCGATGAAGATTTTGAACCTTCTGTCATATCATCATAATGTTCATCTGCATCTCCATCTTTACATTTGTCATGTTCTTCGAAATCTTCATCTTCATATAAAATATCCAAATTTGAACCACTTAATGCCTGGACTAAAGGAGGAGGCTCAGTCTATATATGTGGTGGGGGACGGTACAAAATCTCATCCATCTGGACATTGTGAATATTTATATCAATGACCTCCTTGGTCCTTATCCACATATTCAAAGTCCATCCAACTCTTATGCGATAGTGTGACACAATTTCCTCCTGACCCTGACTGAAAATAATCTCCTAGTAATTTTGAGATTTTCTAGGTCCTCCACCACAGTCACAGGCCAAAGGTGGTATGGCGCTTGTTTGGCTATCCTTATTGTGACTTTACTTGAAATCACTGCTTGATGAACTTAGTGCAGTGGTATAGGATTCTTTATAATGTAAAAAATATTATATTCATATTACGACATTAGAACCAATTGTTCATAAATTAATATGCTGAAAATCACAAAGATTAAATTTTTGTACTCACCACAGTCACCTTTGGATCCTTCACTCTTATTGTGAAGGCATATATATCCCTTTTTTGTTTTCTTCCTCTAGTAGCAGATTTCTTGGGTATGCAACCACTATAGTGATGAATTTTTCTTTTATGTTTTATCTTTGTTGAAAGAAGTTTGGGTTTATATGGATACGATGGCTTTGTTTTAAAAGAGAGGTATTTTTTTAAGCAATCAAAAAGAACCAACAGGTTTTCTCAAGATCTTTTATATAAAAATCTATAAACTTTTCAATTATGATATAGCTTTATCTCCACATAACTTATTGATAATATGATGAAAACCAAGAGACACACTTTTACTATCCCTTCATTGCCACTTACATGTTACATTAACCCTTAAAACCCTTTGGTATAAAAAGGTGTCCTTAATTGTAAATTTAGGCATTAGAGGTTGATTGTAATATGTTAATTAACCATTATTCATTATAGGTTGCATGATTAAATTAAAGGGTGCATGTAAATAAGGGTTATCATAGACTAGATAACTATGTAAATAGTGCATGCTAGATTTAACCACACCATATGTTTTATATAGTGCAACTGACCATACTAATTTAATCGAATATTATTCCAGCAGGTTCAATTTGTTTATTTACCATGTTTTATTCACCATTAGATATGAATTGCTTTTCTCATTATGCAACAAATCAATATTACAAATACAATTCCATTAGCAATGATACAAAAAATTAAGAACTGTGAAAAAAAATAAACATTCCATATAGCATGATCAAATTACATATGATAACACCTATACATGCAAACATAACACATATTTTTTCAAACATTACAATAACCAAAAAAAATTACATTAACTATATGAATCAACCAAATTTGTTACTAAAACAAAATAATAGATGTATATCTCTGATATATTATATAATTTATCATTATTCATCTTCCATGTAATCCTCCTCTTTTATTATATAGTAATCATGGAGGTATTGAATCATTCTGGCATCACAAATGTCTTTATCGATTAGACCTTTGTATTTGTAGCCATGGTTATAATCTTCTACTCCACCCCAATAATGTCTCGAATTATAAGTAAACCTTTCATCATTTTAATCATATCCAAAATAATCACATTCAAAAAAGTTTGGTATGTACCATAACACTTAGTCTTTATGTGAGTTCATTACATATGAAAAATACCCTCATTCCATAATATAATATGGTCTAATGGAAATAGAAAAATTCTTAATTTCTATTACATTATCCTTGCACATGTATGCATGTAGCCATCTATAACCTTTGCTGAAATCAATTTTTTTTCCACAAATATCTAACAAATTCTAGTTAAACCTACTAGAAACCTCGCTCGATGACTAACTTGGAAGAAGCTCACAACAAAACTTCAAGGAATTTTTTCACATTGCCTAAATAATTTTGAAACAACATTTCAGTAAAAATTATAATATACTTTCCTTTAATGAAACCACATTTGTTTCGGTAAAAATAAATTATAAAATGAGCAAAGACTGTTTTATAACCTGACAGTATTCCTTCTAGTATTATTTCAACCCTTTCCATTAATGCACCAATTGTGCATTCACTTTTCCTAGTCTCACTCTCTGTGACCAATCTCCAAGCCCTTACTCAGAATCTTCTTGCGTTTTTCATTAACTCATCCAAAGAGTTGAACCTTCTATTGTGTAAATGGAACCAAGTATTTATGAAATTATTATGAAATACTAAAAAACTACATGGGGATTCAACACTTGAAGTACATCCACACAAGCATCTCTCCATAGTTGATGAAACTTCTATAATTTCATTTTTAGTAATTTCCTATTGAGGGTATCCATGTCACAATGCAATAGATATAGGACTTGCACATAAATCTCAATTTCTCCATTATTCCCTTCTATCTGATTATAAGAATTAGCTTTTGTATCTATTACAAACTATTCTAGTAGCATTGCATACATTGCACCGTTTGTGCGATGTTCATCACTGGAGTTGGATAAATGGTGTGTAAGCTGCATCTCCATAGTGAATGTATTCTTTTTTATTTGTCCTTTTTTTTATCAGATAAAGGTTCTTATTATTTCAATGTTCTAATGTTAAATGACGTGGGGTTTATATATATGTTAATGGGTGCAAAATAAAACAATAATGCCCTACTCCAATGCAGACATTATTTTGATATTTAATATATATTAGCATTTTATTAATATAAAATATTTTAATATAATTAGCATTTAATCATGTAATTAGAATTTAATTATAATTATAATATAATATAATTAGAATTTAAAAATTATTGGAATATAATATAATTAGAATTTAATAATATAATTAGTTTATTAATATAATTATATTAGTAATGGGTGTCCATGCTTTTTTCTTAAAATAAAATTGGCCATCAAAGCATCAAAAGTGCACTTGGGAATCCCAACTAGGTTGGCACTCCCTTAGCACCAACATCATATGCTAAGAGAAACCTTATTATAAAATGAAAAAAAAAAGAACAAAAGAATTCAGATGTAACCAAAACGGGGCAAATGAAAAACAAAAGTAAAGAATTAATGAAATCTATAAGATTCTAAACTAAGAGCATCATAAGCATGGGATTATGATAGCATTGAGGATAAGTTGACCACCATTTTGGACTGAGAGAAGAAAGACCCAAAGAAGCCAATTTGTTAGCAACACAGTTGCCTTCATGAAAAATGTGACTGACATGGAAATGCATAGAGCTTAGATGATTAAGGTATTGCTGCCAAGAACCACAAACAGGCCAAGGAACTACTACACTTTTTTTACAAATCATGTTAACAACATAAGCAAAGTCTAATTCAATCCAAACTGCAAAAGATGAAGCTCATAAGCCTTTTTAACTGCCATGGACATGGCAAGCAACTCTGCCTCGTAGGGAAACTTGATGCCAATAAGGATATTAAATGAAGTAAAAACTAAGCCTTGTCAATCACGTAAAACACCACCAGCCATTGTAACACCAGGGGACCTAAGCACAATGCCTTCAGAGTTGAGCTTAGTCTACCCTATAGGAGGATGAACCTAAATGATAGGAATGGATGTAGGAAGATGCTGCTGAATACCTAAAATTTTTAGCCTATGTAGAGTAATTAAATCTGCTTAAGAATTCTGTATACTGCACATCAAACAATCTCCCCTTCTTTGATTGCTTGACAAATAAAATGAATAGACTTGGCTATGGGAATAAAAACATTATGAAATAATAATGAATTATGAGCATTCCAAATGCTCTAAAGAGAAGCGTGAACTCCCATCTTCCAAAGAACATAAATTTAGGAAGAGAAATGCAACCTCATAGCATTTTTTAATAGATGACAAATTCCATTAGATAAATCTAATAAAACATCAAATATACTTCCCAAAGCATACCAAACGAAAGTTGCATAATAACATATGGTGAAGATGTGATCTAAAGACTCGACAGCATGAAGGCAAAAATAACAACAAAAAATTAAGCATTGACCTTTACACCGACGCATGTCAATTTTTTGGAATTTTTCCATGTAAAATACACCAAGTGTCACGACCCAAAACAGGGGTCATGACCGGCGCTAGGGAATGGAAATTCTTTCGAATTCGGAACCAATACCTGCCACGACTGCATTAGACACCTGGGCATCCTACTGAGTGAGATGGAAGACTCTGGCCTGTCCTCAACCTCCTTGCTAACTGGTAGAAGCCTGGCCAACACCTCTGGCACCTCCTATGGTACCTCTACCACGACCCTACTGGGGAACAAGCTAAGTGGAACTCTGATGTTGGGCTGGAGGCAACTGAAAAGGAACGGGTGCAACACTAGCAATCGACTGCTATGGAAATCGTGGAATCTGCAGCTGCTGATACCTAAAATATGGACACGATCTAGCATAATGTCCTGTCTGCCCACATCTGAAGCACGTCAGCGGTGTCAGGTAATATGGTCCCTGATAGACTCTATTGCAGGTCTGGCAAACACTGGCAGCTAATCCAGAGCTACGACCACTGCTGCTACTCGAAGCACCTAACCCGAGTCTAAATGGTCTACGCTGACCTCCACAGCCATGTCTACTACTCCGATGCACACGCTGCTGTTGTCTCTGACTCTGCTAAGCCGGACCTCTCTACTGACTACTCAAACCAACCTGAAAACTTGAATATGGAGTAGTCTGTAATCCACTTGATAGAATACCCAGCTGGTAATAATTAGGCATAGTTCCCTGCCTAACTAGCCTCAGCTCAATCTCCTTGGCCAACTCAATAACAAACTCTAGAGTAAGGCCCGCTGTAGGCATACCAGTAAATGCAGAACCCAATCTAGTGACGTAGGTGGTGACTGCGAAATACTGATCTCACATCAGATCCTCTGCATATCTACCCAGTCGAGGAACTCTCGAGTATACTCCTCTACTGATCGATCACTACGAGATATACTGGTCAATCTAAGACGATAACTCATGCAGAGTGGCTCTGGACAAAATCTCCTCATAAACTGCTCTCTAAACTAAGCCCAGGTCATCATCAACATATAAGGTTAGATCATCTGAATGAACCAGTCCAAGGCTGGTCCCTCTACAGAAAGCTCAATGATCATGATCCGCTGGTACTTGGTGTGAGCAGTCTGAGTCCTAGTCTCAATCACATGCAGAAAATCCAATGGATCAGAAGTCCCATCGAAAGCAATCCTGCCAACTCTGGCATAGAACAGACTTGCCTCAGGGTTGGACATACCTTGCTAATAGGCAAGCTGAATAGGCTGAACGATCAAAGGTACAGGAACATCATCATACTCTGGCTCTACAGGCTCCTCATCTTGTAGCTCTCTCAGCCTACGATGACCTGCCGCTGCTCGAGGTCTACCTCTGCCATGACCTTTGCGTCTAACTAGCGACTCAAGAGGTAAAACCTCGTCCTGAAAGGACTCATCATCCTTGGCCTCAATGATCGATGGAGCGACACACGCTTGCCTCCTTATTCTAAAAAGACAAACAAAAGAGTTCAGACAACGGAGGAATAACGCAGAAAACTAAAGTAAGGAATACTCATCAAGATATACTCCAACCTAATTCACTGCAATAGTTCAAAAGAAAACATAACACTGAAAACTAGGGCCACAACTCATATAACTAAGCCCTGATACAGAACTCCGCTCTGATACCAACTTTGTCATAACCCAAAACAAGGGCCATGACCGGCGCTAGGGAATGGGAATTCTTTCGAATCCGAAACCCGTAGCAAGCCTTAAAATAAAATAAAACATGCAATAATCATAATAACATAAATAATATATTTTGCAGTGGAATAAAATCATAAATAAAAATAAAATAATAATCCGCCAATGAAATTAAATTGAACATCCTCATTTCATATATAAATAATCCTTCAAAACAAACCCAGTTCAATTCTTTAAAATACATAACTCATACAAATATAATACATAAACTTCAATACTATTTATAACTACTGCAGTGTCTAAATTATAAAATAAACTCAAGTAAGCAGTTTATATAGTGAAGTCGGGGTAAAAGAAATTCGGCGTATGGGTCTGCTACTGAGGTCTGAAGATGATGACTCTCCTAAAAAATAGTCAACAGAGGGGAGTCAGACCTCACTGAGTGAATTGTTATAATATATATACATGCACACTAAATGATAATGCACACATTCAATAAAATATATAATAAATATATATACAAACAATACACATAGATGCAGCAAAATCATTTTATATATTTTACTAAAAATAATATCTATTTATGAAGGATCAAATAGAACCCTAGAAAATCGCAACCTCAAACAGTGTTAGACAACACTCTAGCCATACAGGCTCATTTATTCCAAATAAATTCACTTGTTCCATTTGGACAGTAGACTAGCCCCGAGATACTAAGTCAACCGAGCACCAACAGTCTAACTGTTAGTGTGATTGGCCCCGAGACACTTGGTCAACCAAGCTCCAGCAATCACACTCCCAAATCATATCACATATCAAATCAAATCAATCCGATCAATATCCACAAATAGGTTAGTAATATAGCCTAAATGCTATCTGCGTACCGGTACGTACTTGATCCTAGTGATGCCCACTATGTAGCATGTTCTATTGATATCCTTCATTTAGATATAAAACATACATTCATAAAATCAATGATGCATGATATTAAATAAAATAGCAACATAAACCATATATATACTAGAAATATACCAAAAATAAATCAGGTATATTTCGGGTATATATATCCGTCAAATAAATTCAATTTATTTACAAAATAAACTATAAATAAACTATAAATATACTTAAAAACATTTTAAGAATAATTCAGTAATAAAACAAGCATATAATTTAAAATATACCAATAATATACGAAAAATAAACCTAAGCAATAATTAACTTATTTATGCATAATTCATAAAATAAGTCATACATTTCTAAAACAAGCAATCCTAATACAAGTATATATAGAATAATAACTCACTGTTATTGCGCTCCTTGAGATGGGTCTGACGGGCCTAGTCCACTAGCCCTCAGTCTCGGCGCAACTAAACAAACAAACGACAACACGACATTAAAATAAATCTATCAGAATTCTAAAGACTCGATCTAGAATCTTAGACACGGAGTTAGAATAGGAATTCGACCAGACATCACGTTTTACGAGAATTCTATCAAAAATTCGACAGAACCTCCCTTGTAAAACGGACATCTCTCTACTTAAAGAGTAGAGCCGATCCTGCAAAGAAAATACACTTCAAAATAACACAATTCACAACCCTTCGGTCGAACTCCAAACTACAATTCATCGATCGATGTTCACAATTCTCAGGATAATTACAGAAATATCAAAAAATTCCAAAAATGCCCTTCAATGCTCAAAATATAACAATTTAGATATTCAAATGCTAAAAATATTCATTTAACCGATAAATACACAAAAATCCTAATTTTAAATAAAATATTATTAAAAATCGATAATTCTCAATAAATTCATAAATATTGACCAAAATACATTTTAAAAATCTAAATTACGTAATTAACCCTAAAACTTACTAAAAACCGATAAAAACTCATTTATTTAGAAAAATCGTATATTATATATAATTTGAAAATAATTTACGAAAAATAGTTTTAATTAGTTAAAAATACTAAATAATTTTTAGAAATCATTTTTATACCTTAAATAACTAGTAAAACTAATTTAATTACATTTTTAGCCAATTTAGTGTCAAATTACTAAAATACCCCTAGTTTCGTAAATTCACTAAAATTAATAAAAAATTCACCAAAAATAGTATAATTACTCAAAATTAATTTTCTCAACATATAATTCAATAATATCAATAAATATACTCAATTAACAAATTAATTTTAATAAAACACATAATTAACCTAATTTTCCAAAAATTACATAAACTAAATAAATTCAAAATAAATATATAAAATTCACAAAAATTACAAATAAATTTCTAAAATTCATTTTAACACCTATAAACACCATAAAACACAATTTCATAATTTATTTAATTAATTTTCGAAAATTATAAAATATTAATAAAATAATAAAAAATTCATAAAAATCAAAATAATTCCCAAAAATTCTACAAAAATTCACAAAGGTAGATTAAGCTACTAGGATCAATGTTTGTGAAGGGAGTTTGCATGAATCATTCAAATTGAAGCTCAAAAAATTCAAAAACTCAAAGTGGCCAAAAATGCAAAATCAAAACCTAGGGAAATCTAAACCATTTTAAGTGAAAAAAAAGCTTGAAAATGAACTCACTGGAACTCAAGGAGAAGATAGAGACCGGTGGCATCGAGTTTGGTGGCCGGAAACAGCTTGTTCGACGGTGGAAGTGATTTTGATTTCCTTGGATATTCCGGCCAAAACACGCCGGAAATGGAGGCTACAGGCGACGAGAATAGTTGGAGGTGGTAGTGGCAAGCTAGGAGGCATACAGACGGTGAAGGAATGGCGTGACAGGCGGCGGAACGGTGAAGGGAACGATCGGAGAAGAAGAAGGAGAGGGAGGGGCAAGCTTTTAAATAATGCAAACTTTATTTTTAGTTATAATATTATATGTATATATGTATATATATATATATCTATACTTTATATTATAATAATATATAATATCACACACACCATAAATATACACCACACACATATTTTAATAATATATACACATATTTACTTAATTAATTAATATTAAAACTATATAATAAAAATTAATTTAATTAATTAAACCCTAATTTAATTTAAATAAATGTACATATATGCATTTTATTTAACACTTTAAAATTATATATGAGTTTATGCAAATTCGTAAAACTATTTAGAATAATTAATATTAAATTATTTACATTTTAATTTCCTCGAAAATAAAATTCCTGAAAAAATTTTACGTAAAGAACTTAAAAATAATTAAGAATAATTAAAATAACTTAATAAATAACAAACTCATGAAAATTATCATAAATATATATAAAAATTATTAACACTGCATATCCCGATGTAGTTTAAAATTATTTAAAAACTTGGAATATTACACCAAGTAAGAAATGATATGAAAGGAGGGAGGTAATGGCACCAAACATCTCTACTCTAAACAACCTTAGGCAAATGAGATTTGACATCATTATAAGCCCCCTTACAGGAAAAAGTGCCTGAAGAAGAAAATTGGCAAACAAAGGAATCAATATCAAAAGCAAAAATATAAGACTATATATTAATAGCTGCTATGTGCAAAAAAATAATCCGTGAAGGACTAAGGAAGATGCCAAGAATCCACAAAGAACACATCTAAAATAGAGGAATGAAGGAATTTTCTATCAAATAGAGGAATATTCACTACATCCATAATACAATAACCAAGCCAATTATCCAACCAAAAATTCAGTCAACAATGACAATAATCTTGTAACTCCAAATAGCAAGATTTAATCAAAGACCAAATAGAAGAGTGAACATAAGTGGCTTTGGACTTTTGAATCTAATTGATAAAACAGCTACGAAGGAAAGAAAAAATAAAGCTGTTATTAAAGGCAACTCTCCAAGCAAGCTTATGAAGCAATGCTTTATTTAACCAAGAAAGCTTTTTTAAACCAAGACCTCCTTTATCAAGTGGAGCACAACAATGATCCCACTTAATCGAAATTAATTTTTTTATTTTGATATCTCCAATCCAAAGAAAATTTTGAATTGATTTTTCCATGCTCTTAATCAGCTGCATGGGCCATATTATGGGTCATTTATAAATCATAAATGAGTAAAGGAAGGACCCATAGACAACTGGATTAATGAGAGCAAGATGCCATACCATCGAAAGAGTATTAC
This sequence comes from Mallotus nudiflorus, assembly GCA_947683625.1. Classification (NCBI taxonomy): domain Eukaryota; kingdom Viridiplantae; phylum Streptophyta; class Magnoliopsida; order Malpighiales; family Euphorbiaceae; genus Mallotus; species Mallotus nudiflorus. The sequence continues at coordinate 864,834 of CANTUR010000124.1, forward strand.
CTTTCCATTTATCAAAATTAGCAAGGATTTTATCAGCTAAACCTTGTAACCATCTATGCTTCAGAGCACCAAGGTATTTAAAAGGAAGAACTCTACGATGAAAACCAACATAAGAGCATAATGCATTCTTTTGGGATGAAGAGACACCATGACCATAAAAAATTTCTAATTTGTTCCAATTAACCCATTGATCTGAGAGGTGCCTATATTCATTAAAAATGTAAACAATCTTCTTCATGTTAATAGAATTAGCTCTATAGAAAAGAAGCACATCATCCGTATAAAAAATGAGAGGGGCATTCAACCTTACCAAGAGCATACATAGGCATGTAAAAATTATTCTCAAAGGCACAAACTAGACATCTATTTAAAAAATATTCTGCAAGGAAAAAAAGTAAAGGTGATAAAGATCACCTTGGCGAACCCCACAAGAGCAATGAAAATAACCTTGAAGAGTGCCATTAATAAGAATAGAAATATGAGAGGTATTGAAATATTAAGGATCCAATGACAAAAAGTATAAGAAAAATAGAAACTTTCTAAGACTTCCATAATAAAATTCTATTCCATGGTGTTAAAAGCTTTCTGAATAATCTTCAAAGCCAAATTGCCACCTAGAAAACAAGAATTAAGCAAATTAACACACTCAGAAGCAGTTGTAATATAGTTCTCAATGTTTCGGCCCTTAACAAACCCAAATTGATATGGATCAATAATCTTGGAAGCAATTCGGTAATTAAGAATTTTCTTGACCACTTTAAAAATAAAATTGCCCAATACGATAAGTCTACTTATCAATAGAATTCATACCTTGAACTTTAGGAATCAAAATCATTCAAATTAAGCCCACTGAAAATGTTGCTAGAAGAGAAGAAATGTTTCATGGCCAAACAAACATCATTACCAACAAAATCCCAACAATGCTTAAAGAATAACCTAGAAACCCCATTAAGACCTGGAGCACTATAAGAGTCCATAAATAAAATCATATCTTTTATTTCATTATCTAAAGGCATACAAAGAAGAGAACTATTATCTTTATCAAAAATCAAAGAAAGAATGATGCCTTTAACAAAAAAGAAATCTAGATGAGAAGAAGCAGCTAAAAATAAATCTATAAAATAATCCACAATATGCTCACTAATAATTTTATCATCCAAAATCAAAGAGCCATTAATCAATAAACTATGAATACCTTACTAAGGATGGCAATAAGCAAGAAAACTATGAAAAAATTTAGAATTTCTATCACCTTATTGGAGCCATTTAACCTGACATTGATCCCTTAAAAGATTGTTTTTGCTGTCAAGATGAAAAGAAAGTTATTTATGAGCTTCTAATTCCTTGGAATGCAATTCTTCAAAAAAAACCCAAACCATAATGGCAGCTTGAATATCAAAAAGATTCTGCTTAGCCAAAGCAATATTATTATGAATCTAGCTGAAGGTGGATTTATTCTAGCTTCATAAAAAAACAAGCAAAAGTTTAAGCTTTCTCATCAAAATAAACATAGGATCCCAATAAAATATAAGAGTTCCCCAAAAATTTCGCACATCAGAATGAAATGAGGGATGAGTAACCCACATAGAATAGAATCGAAAGGGGAAATGCCATGTGGAATGCAATTAATTACAACTTAATAAAATGGGATTATGGTCAGGTTGATGTCGTACTAAAGTATGACACTCTATAAATCTACACAAGCTAAGAGCATGAATGTTACAAAAAGCCCGATCAAGATGCATCTCAACTCTTTGATAACCAATTCAATTATTAGACCAAGTGAGAAAAAGGTCCTTTAGAATTCGGACATGAAAGATTGTAATTATTCATAACTGAAAGAAATTCATTATAAGCACGAGACGAAGGAACCTTACCACCTGACTTTTTATAAGCACCAAAGTATGCATTAAAATCACCAAGAACATACCAATTACTGTCATAGAGAGATGAAAGCTGAGCAAGACAATCCCAAAGATTTCTACGCTAAGTAGAAAGCACATATGCATGAACATATGTAATAAAGTGCTAAGCTGAATTATGAAAAAATTTAATAGTGAGCTGTTGATATGAGCTACCAATAAGAGTGACATTACCCAAACCTATGGCATGAGAAACCAAAATCCATAATGATGAGTATCTAAAATTAAGGAATAACCCAAATTATACTAGTAACGAAAACTAATACTATTAAATTCCACCTTGGGCTCCACAATGCAAAGAACATTAAGGCGATGAGATTTAAAAAGATTAGAAAAAAAATTTGGGTGGCTTTATTACCAAGACCCCTTACAATTCCAAAATAAAATTTTCATTAAGAAGAATTGGAATGCGCCCAAGTGATAGGCTTATGGCCTGTCAGTTTGATATAATTTTTAAAGATTTTTTCTTTCGAACTGTTTGCCAACCTTCTGCGTTATCCTAGTCCATTAAATCTGCCCAGTTCCAAGAGGCAACCTTTTGAAGCTCGTCTTAAGCCTGAAGGTGGTAATCTGGTAAAACAACTTTTGGAATTGGAGAAACAATAGGAAGGGGAGCCAAATTATCATTATTATCAACTAAAGGAACCTAAATAATAGGATCCTTGTCCTCCAAACTAATTTTAGCTTGATTAGAAGGCAGATGTCATATTATCATCCTTATTAGAGGATGTCAAATCATGAGATGTGTCAAGGGCTTTGGTACCGATATTATCCTTATTATAAGCAAGAGCAGATTTTCTCTGCCAAATCTTATAAACAAAGGAATGACCCCTCGAAGGATCCCTTTTTTTATGGAACTAGAGAAGAACCTTATTTGTCAAACTTATTGAGTTGGCAATTAAAGGAACTGTGGCTAATTGCCTTACAAAATATGCAAAATAATGGTAAGTTTTCATATAAGACATCTATGTTAAAAAGACTTCTTTTACAATCAAGAACAAGTTGATATTGCAAAGGATTCGCAAGATCAACATCAATTAAAACTCTGGCAAAGTGACCAAAATCCCCATCCAATGTAGCATGATCAATGCGTAGAGGAACATCGATATTATAGGCAATATCAACTAAATTTTGAGCGTCCCATAGCTCCTATAGAAGCCGATAAAACCTAATCCATAATTGAGAAGTTGTGGACTTTTCCTTATATGGATCAAAACCGGGAAACCGTTGTTGAAGACATAGAATGCCAAGCTTAAGAAACAAGGAGCCTTTACTCTAGATTAGATCCTTATCATGATCTGAATTAAGCAATATATAATAGAAGACTCATCCTAAAGAAATAAGATGCCCATTGGATTTTAATCCCCATATAGAGGATAATTTTTATTTAAGTTTCATTAAGGACTGAGGCAAATCACCCTTATTTAGCAGCACACAACCTATTAAAGAATGCTGACATAGCATCAAATGTTTACGATAAAGATCTGGATTGATTTTAACCACCTGATAAGCTCCAGAAATAGCAATTAGTGGAGGACAAGCAATAACTAAGTGATAAAAAATAATAAATGTAAAGGTTTTTATTGGCAACATAGTAGTAGCGATAGCAGGCTCTGTGAGATCAGAAATATATTGGAAAACATCAGAACGAGGCTTGAAAGAGAATAATTCCGCATGACTCACATAATCATGCTCCTAGTACAGTGGAATATTGCGAGAAGAAGGAAATGGGTCTAGCACTGCCGTCATGAGTTTTCTCATCTTTTGCACTTTATTTCTTTAATAATTTTAATATTAATGCATAAAAAGATAATATTCACATACATAATATTGCGAACATGATGGTACGATATACTAAGTGTACTTTCATATTATATTGACACATTTGGTGCTACTATTGTATGTTATACAATTACAATGTTTATTCATATCCTTCATCAAGTCAAATGTGTCAATTTTCGTTGACTTTTATATATACCACTTTATGTTATACAGTGTAACAATACTTTGGCACATTTGGTACTACTACACTTTTTAGTTGAAGAGTAACATAGTATGTTACATTTGGTACTACTATAGTATGTTATACAATTACAATTAGGAAAGTGAAAACCCACCCTGAGTACCCATACCAAAACCAAATCGACCTGCATCGGTTTGGTTTCCATTTTTAGAAATATGCGAGTTTTCGTGGGTAACTGACCTGCCCAAAAACTTAAACTTTAGTAATATGCTTATGTATAATTATGTAACCTTATCACATAATGGAGAGACATGTGTGAGGTCTATATTAGGTTGTGGGTTCAAATCCCACAACTTACACTCTTTTTAGCAAAAAACAAATACACAAAACACTCAAAAATGACACTTCTAGGACTCAAACCTAGGCCCCCAGTAAGGAAAGCAAGCGTAAGTTTCATCAGGCCACTAAGGATTTCATTGGATTTTATTTTATTTATTTAGTTTATTATAATTTTGGTTTACCCAAAAACTAACCCAACACCTGACAAAAAACCTATGGTTCGGTTCGATTTTGAATTATTGAAAAATCACTTACTCGAACCCAGTCAAACCCACCCAATGCTTTACCCTAATTATAATGTTTATTCATATCCTTCACCAAGTCAAATGTGTCAATATTAGTTGACTTTCATATATAGCACTTTATGTTATATAGTGTAATCATACTTTGACAAATTTGGTACTACTATATGTTAAAATAAAATAGCAACATAGTATGTCATGCAAGTACAATGTTTATTCATATCCTTTATCAAGTCAAATGTGTCAATTTTCATTGAATTTTATATATATCACTTTATGTATTGTAATTTAATATTTATTATATATATTAACACATTTGGTACTACTATATGTCAAAATAAAATAGCAACATAGTATGATATAATGCATTATGATGTTGACTAATAATAAAACACATTATAACTCATGTTAGATAATATTACACAAGTACACAATTGATTAGGGTCAATGGTGTTATTTAATAGTGAATTATACATTAATCCATAAGTTAATGTAATAATATATCAGTTTACTAATATAATTATATTTATGATAATGTAAATTTTTTACATTATATTATAGCTAAAAGTAATTAAAACTACCAAATATGTAATTAACTATAGGACATAATGTAATTATAATTATGTTTAAGTAAATTGGTTACATTATCATATTAATCAAATACATTTTTGTTGCGATGATATTTAGTTATATGAAGCGATCATACTTCCATCATGAAATCATGGATAATATCCAACCTATCTAATCAAAATCAAAATGGAGAAGGAAGATATCAGTGAACGGTTGTGATCAATGTTGCATACTGGATTTGGTATTCCTGAAAAATCGGTTAAAGGGGGGTTCGGTTCATCGAATTGAGCTCGATTGGGTTACACCTTTGGGCTTATTTATAGAATTAAAAAAAACATTGACATATTCATTTTCACTAAACAATTATAGACCAAGCCCAAATTACATATTGTTTTAAATACAAAAAAAAGGGGCTTTTGTTGCTACCAATTCAATTTACATTTCATATTACAAAAAATTAGGACTTAAAATAGTTTATGTAGTCCTAAGCACTAAATATTACAAAAAAAAACTATATGAATTACAAAAAAAAAATTATAATTATAGTTGCATAGTTCATATACAAAAAAATAGCAGATGGCTCAAGAGCATTCCACCAAAATAAAGTATTCAAATGTATAAGTTGCAAAACCAAAATACTACAGCTTATACCAAAAAAACAAGCTACAAAAACATAAATATATTTACATGCATAAATAATTAACAGAAGATACATTTTCTATAAGAAAACAAAGTATAAACCATAATATCATTAAAAGAACCTAAGTAGTGTAAGAAAAAGTGGCTCATGATGCTTATGTTTTTAAATCCTATTAGAATACAAGAAAATTTCTAGCAATAACAACAGATAGTAAACTATCTATTAATAGCCAACTAAAGAAATAAAGCAAGTATTCTAATAATAATTCATATTATAATAGGATGGAAGCATCAACACTACCAAAAAATCAACTCAATGGCTTAGGATAGCAATAGTTAAATCACATCAAGAATGCGACCACATTTCTGGCATCTAAAAGATGCCAAAGAAACTTAAGTAAGCATTCTATCAAGTCTTAAAATATTAGGGTGGAAGCTTCATCATTGCCTCAAAACTTAGTACAACAACAACACAGGCACCTAAAAGGCACTTCAGGATGGTCACATCTAAGTCAAATTAAACCAAAAGTGGCTTAGCAAGCAGAAATTCTCAATAGATCAATAAAGCACAATCAGACAGCAAAGAATCAATCAAGAAGCACTATATAAAGTAGGCAACAAAGAATCAATGAATATTAGATAGCTAATTTACTAAGTCTATGGAAAAGAAGGGCCACTGCCAATAAATTACAAATATGAAAAAAGAAAAAATACAAATTAGATGACAAAAGCTTTGGAAAGTATTTAAAAATAAAAATTAATTTAAATAAGTTAATAGAAACATAAACTTTTTCAAAATGCTCTAATTCATTAATATTTTCCTTAACTAACACTAGCTGATAATTCTATCTCAGCCAATCCTGTGTGCATATAAGTGTAGACGACAGAGTTTAGAGCATGTCTAAGATTTTAGTAACCTTAACAATGTTTGAGCTTGGAGCTCTAGAGAACACATTACCATATCACAAAGACAATGTGGAGATAAGGAGTCACCTCATAAGATAATAATTGGGATAAATGATAGGTGATAGTAACTCGATTCTCTAAAACAAAGTTAGCACCACAACTAGAAAATCTAGATAAAGAATACCAACTTCTCTTAGTCTTGTATTCATTTAGAATTACCTTGTTAATCATTAAATTATTCCCTATTTACATATAATTCCATTTAAACCCTAATTTAACATCCATCTAATTCCAAATCAACTAGTCACAAAAGAGTACATAAAAAATGCATTCATATATTGCAATGCCCCTAAATTATCTAGTCTCTATTAATTTTATTTAAGGTTAGCTAAGTCTATATTTTTTACAAAGTGAATTAAAACTAAAGGTGGGCCTAAATCTACTAATTTTATAGGAATGAGTTGGATTGGACTAGATGAATTAATGGGCCTAGTTCTAATGAATTTTTAATTTAAATGAAGTCATCTTAATCTATTTATTTTAAAAGAAATACTTTAATGGATTGAGCTAAGTCTAATCAATTTTAATTTAATTAAAAATGGGCCTAGTCTAAATTAGGCTAAATGGGCCTAAATTTATTTTAAGTTAATCAAAATCTAAATCAATTTTTAAATACATATTTTATGTGGATTTAACCTAAACATAAGCTTAGGGTCCAAAACAAATAAAAAAACACAAAGAACAAGCCCAAATAAAAATAAATAAATAAATAAATAAATATACAAACATACAGATGGTGATTTCTAATCCTAACTTAATTTGCATGCAACCGAAATTAATATAAAACCACCAGTGACTTTAATTAAGGTTTTTACCAAATGAACCTAATTTACTAATCAATTTTAAAAAGCATAAAATAAAAGTTTCACCATATTCCTACTATCGGGGCTATTACGATTCCTACGTACAGGAATTAAAACTAATTAATTGCTTGCCCAAATAAACCAAATAAATAATAAAAACATAACTCAAAAAAATAAAAAAAATGAATAATAATAAAAAAAATTAAATAAAACTGAAAATCTACGTAAAAGTTTAGAAAGTTTAATTCATAACATTCCATGGATCTTCATGGGTTTTTATCAGTTTAATCACTCCATCATTCCATTTTCTTGTTCCCACCAGTGTCAAAAGAACAAATAAAACACAAAAAACATAAAAATGATTATAAAATAATCTAAAATAAAAATGAAAATAAAAACAAAACAATATAAAAAATAATTAAAGAACAAGAGAAGAAGAAATGGATGAAGTATGATGATCTACTGATTGCTCCTCAGAGATTGTTCACTATTTGTATCAAATAAAGTCTATGACTTTGATTCTTTTGATCTCAGGCTTCTTTGCATCCTTTTATAACACTTCTCAATTTTTTAGAAAATAGATGAAGAAGAGAACATGAACAAAAAAGAAAGAAAACTTTTCTTCTTTTTCTTTGCCAAAAACTTCCCCCCCCCCCTCCCCCCTCTCCCAAAGGAACCCCCTATTAAAAGAAAAACCAAGTTTTTTATAAAAAAAAAAAAAAAAAAAAGAATGCAACCACCTGTGATAATCCAGGAGACTAAATTTCAAATCAAAATTTTTATTATCTAATAAATACCTTATCTCAAGTGTTTATCAAGATAAAACCTTATTTTTCTTTTTAAGTCTTTTTTATTATTTATTTAAACAAATAAAAAATAAAAAAAATAGATTTTAAAATTTGAAAAATCAAGATATGAAATTGATCGGACCTATGCAATTCCGATCAAAATTGTGTATTTTCGATCGGAAATACATTTCCAATTGGAATTATGCATTTTCGATCGAAAATGTACAATTCCAATCGGAGTTGTATATTTCCGACCGAAAATGTGTAATTCCAATCGAAATTACATATTTCCAATCATAAATATATAATTCTAATCGAAATTACAGAAGTCCAATTGGCGATTATTTTTTTAACTTTTAATTACAAAATGACCCTTGAAAGAATCAAAATATTTCAATTAGGTCCCTAAAGAAAACATTACAATTGAGTCCTTAAAAATCCAATTAAGCCTTAAGATTGAGAAATCAATATCCATATACCTATTTGTAATAAATTTTCATTATTGGAGTCCTCTATCACATACACACTCAACTATCCCAAAATTGGGTGCTTACAATGAGAGCCTCAACTATTTTTAGAGTTAATGAACTTCTGAAAGCATCAAGTATTCAGCCACTAGTGTTAAAGGTAGACTCAAATGCAATAGTCGAAACACGCACAACTAATATATCCCTGGCCATTTAAGAGAGTATTAGAAACCTCAATGAATTAAGCTTCCGCCAATGAAGGATATCAAAACTACCTTCATCTTCCACCATTGCCTTACCCAAATAAATATCAAGATCTATTTTTTTGCTACCACCCAATCTAAAATCTTGCTTTAGTTAATGACATTAGTTTGTTATGAGCTTCACTGTCAGGTTGAGGATCAAGTTAGCTTGCCTGACATGTAAATGAATCAAATGCACAAGAAGCTCTCTAGAAGCTCACACAATCATTAAATAGAGCAGATAGATCAAACTTCAAGTTCGCAAACAATTTGTTTTGTAACTCTTCACTATACACTTGAGTGACTGAGAACTCAATAAACTCAATCTTATATTGAGGATCCAAAATTGTAGCAATAAAAATAACATAGTTCATTTTTTCAGGCTCCCCCCAATATTTATGAAATTTTGTTTCATGTTCATGCCTATATGCATAACAAAAATGTCATATAAAGATTGTATCTAATCATTAGAAATTTTAGATAAGAAAGAATTAGTATTGATATACTTAGATCTAGAAATTATCACAGTTGCATCATAAAAAAATTGCCAACATCTTAACAAGTTAAGAGACATATCCTCACCTAAGTTTAATTTAATGGAGCTTTCAGTCTCCTCATATTTTTTAAAAACTTTTTCATAATAACAAATTATCCTTAATATTATATATGTGGAATTCCACCTTGTTGGCATATCAAGACCTAAAGAATTTTTTCATTCAATGACAATAAGATTATATAGTTCCTTATATTTCCTCAACCTAACAGGAGAATTCCTTATGTATTTTACTGCCTTTCTTACTTTCTTAACACTAACATTTAACTCCTTTAACCCATCATTAATAATCAAATTCAAGATATGTGTTATACATCTCATACGCAAAAACCTCAAACTAATAGAAGAAGCACCCCAAGTATGTAATTTCTTTTTTAAATACCCTATAGTTGTGTCATTGGATGATGCATTATCCACAGTAATGCAAAACATAGGTTTCATACCCCAATCTAGTAAATAATTTTCTAAAGTCTTTGCTATATATTCACCCCTATGAGATGTTATAGGCATAAAAGGAATATTTTTTTAATACAAATTCTACTCCTTATCAATAAAATGAGCTTTCACACACATGTAGTTTATTCTTTGGATTGATGTTCAAGAATAAGTAGCAATGTTTATTTTTTTACATTCAGACCTAATAAAGCTCACCCTCTCAAATGTATACATCTCATAACAGCCTCAGGACACAGTCTAGTTAGAGGTTATCTTAAATCTAGGATAGGAAGCATGCATAAAATTTGTGAAACTAGATCCTTCCACAAAACCAAAAGGAAGTTCATCAACAATAACCATTTATGCAAGTGTAGTTCTAATTGAATCATTATCAAATTTCCATGTGCCAAGGACACCAAATTAGGTGGTATCTAAATGAGTTTCCACCAAATTACTAGCAAGTTTAAGGGTTAAGAGTGTCTGCCTAGTATTCAAATTTTGTGGTATTTTCTTGCAATGCAAGACATGATTTTTTAAGGAAGAAGGGCCACACTTTTTTGAATGAAAATAAAAGATAGCAACACAGTAAAGGCATTTACCTTGTTATACTATACCATGCTCATCTTTTAGTCTCTTAAAAAACTACCAAATAGTAAATTCAGGTTCAGTCTCTTTTCTTTTTTTTCATAAACTTAGGGTTGCATCTAGCTTCCACCTGATTAGCCTTAGTAGCAATAGACAAATCAAGGACACCAATGGCATTATTATTACCACTAGTTGTTTCCATTTATTTCATTAAAATGCATGTCATAAAATTAAACAAAAATAATGCAACAAACTCAATAGGTTGAGGTGACATACCTATAATATGCAAATAGAACTAAGCAGGAATAATCTCCTCCCACCATTTTCTTTTATTCAGTTATAACTTAATAGCTTTAGATTTTCACTTTCAACTTCTAATATTTTTAGTTATTACTTAAAGCTTTAAGCTTCCACCATTTACAATCTATAAACACTACAAACATAATCATATATAATAGAACACACAGAAATCTTATTTAAGCAAATTACTATCAATTCAAATCTTTTCTTATAATATATCAAAGAAAGTAAGAAACCATAGACTTTGTAAATGCAATTTTGACTGAAACATACCAACAACCACAAGAAAGTAAAACAAACCTAGAAACACACAAACACTCATAGTCACAGACATAGATCGAACAAACCAAAGTCCATATCATAATTTAATTTATCATAAATATATACAAAAAAATAAAAAGTAAAAATCAAGTTCATTTACATGCATGCATCTCATCTTTTATAAAAAAAAAAGGAAAATTACAAAAAACTATTCTGTGGTTTGAGCCTTAATCACTTTATAACCTATGATTTGAACTCTAACAAAGTAGTACCCTGTCTAACAAACCATTAGCAAACAATAAAAATTTAGCTAACACTATTAATAATATTGACGATGAAGGGCAAAATCGTTTGCCTATTTAATGTTAAAAGCCAATGTGGCTCAAAAATGGGGGAATTTCTTTTTACCTTGATTCAATAATTAAGTCGGCAGTTAACCAATTTCTTTATAATCACTACCACCACCACCACACACCACCAAAAATGGATCCACCATGACCACTACCACAATAATAGCAACTACTCATAAACTCCATCTAATGTGCAGACGACACGAAAGCCACCAAATAATCTCACGTTTAAGTAGCATGCCTTTGTACTATGCTGGAGGTAACACCAACTTCATCACCACCCCCATCACTACAACTACTCTCTCTTTTCTTACTACTTATTTAGCAGTTGCTCTTCACTTCAGCAACATAGAAAAAATAGAGATTTCTCTGTGTTAGAAATGCAAAACGGTAGAGGAAGAAGAAAAGACTCTTGCTAATTAAAGAATATAAGTAAAAGGAAGAAAAAGGCTCTTATGAGTGACTAATCCCTTTATTCTTTATTCTAATTCCTAGTAGAATTCTCTTAAAATTAATTAGGTTTAAGCTTGAGCTTTGGATTTGAAATTTGAAATACTATTAGGTAAACTCATGTCTATTTGATTTGAATTCAGATTTTGTAAGAAATTAAAAAATTAATTTTTTTGAATTCATCTTAATTATACAATCAGGTGTTTTTGGCCAAAAAAATAAGACACCATGGCAAAGTGGTGGCGCACAGTGGTGGTTCAATCACCACCACTTGTTTATGTGTAATTTTATTATTTATTTAGGTATTTTATTTGAGTAATTAGGTAGTTTTTATGATTTAATTAATTTGTTAATGTTAGCTTTTAATATTATTTTGTTTCTTTATTTTTGTAGGTGAATTAAGACTCTTTTGGGATGATTAGAGGGTGTTCGACTTGAATTTGGGGGCTACCATAAGTTGATATCGCACCGGAGATGCATGGACAAGTTTATAGTGTAAAAGAGGGGGCTGATGGTTGACTGCTATAGAAGCAACACAAAGGAGAAAAAATGATAAATCTTGGTTGAGACAATAACAAAAATGTTGTTGTCGCAAGCCGATCAAATTATGAAGATTTTAGCATTAAAAAATTCCTTATTTAAGGAGGACTCTTAGGAAATTCTAGGGCATCACTTACCTATCAATTAAAGATGATTTTTAGGAGAAATCAACACTAGAAAGTGCAGGAAAAATTGGAAGAAGCTCAAGAGATATCAAGAACCAAAATTGAAGAACACAATTCTAGTTTTTATTTTTCTCCTCTCCTTCTTTATTCTTGTAATTTTCATGGGTTATTTTGAGAATTTTATTAGATATTTCTCCAACATGTTAGGCTAAATTCATGTTGGTTAGGGATTGATAATTTAACATGAATTATTTTTTCTTTGAATTAATGAGTTATTAGTTCTTGTAAACTAAATTTATTATTCTTATTATATGTTGATACTTGGTCACTATTAGCATAATTAAAATTAGGATTTTAGGTTCAAAGATTAAAACCTTAGTGGATCTATAAATATAGATTTAAAATGCTTATAGGTGGAGATATCATTAGTAAATTAAATTCCAATCAGGTGTGGGTAAATAAATTTATAATTTGATTCAAGGGATTGAGTTCACAATAAGAATTGGGATTTAATGTTCTTGTTAGAAGGTTATAAAATAAAATTGGTTGATACTTAAGAGAGATTAATCAATAAATTAGAATCACCCAGGATTTGCAAGACTAGTAGGTTTATTAATTAATGTTAACTAAGGATTGTGAAAAGATTCAATTCCTAACCATTGCATTCAATAATTGTTTATTCCTTCACTTTTAGAATTTATTTTTATTTATAAATTTAATTAATTATTGTTTAATTTTGTTTTAAAATTTCATATTCGAAAGCCTTAGACAATAAATAATTAGGTCGATAGGTGATTAGAGTGAGTCCTTGTGGGATCAATATTTTTTATACTACTTGGCGATATTGTGCGCTTGCAGTTTTGCACTAACATATTTTTAGTGTCATTGTCGAGGGCTCAATTCTAACATCATAATTGATTTGATTTTTATTGGATTAAAGCACCAATTTTTATTTCTTTTTCTTTTTAATTTTTTTATCTTTTATTTTGCAAAATTTTTTATTGCATGTATAATACCCGAAAGTCAAGGAAGAAGCCACTCACATACATACTAAGTTAACTAAGTTTGAAAAGAGAAATCGAAGACGCTCACAAGAAGAGTCAAGCACAATGGCAAACAATGATAGGAATCAAGTTGCTGACATAAGGGTATTGTTGGACACATCATTGCCTAGGTTTAGTGGTACAAGGCAGAGCATAACAAGGCCAACCATTGAAGCAAATAGTTTTAAGATAAAGTCTGCTTTGCTACAAATGCTCCAATCAATCATTCAATTTTATGGGATGCTAAATCAGGATCCAAATGGCCATATTGCCAATTTTCTAGAGATATGCGACACACTCAAGTACAATGGCATGTTTAGTGATGCACTAAGGCTGGGATTGTTTCCACTCATATTAAAAGAAAAGGCTAAAGTGTGGTTAAAATCTCAACCACCTGGGTCTTTCACTAATTGGAATGATTTAGTAAAGGGGTTCCTAGCTAAATATTTTCCACCATCTAAGACAACAAAGGTGGTGAAAGAGCTCACTTCATTCCAACAATTCAAGATGAATCCTTAAGTGAAGCTTAGGAAAGGTTTACAGAGTTACAAAGGAGCTATCCATATCATGGACTGCCAAAAGATATGCTTATAAGGACATTTTATAATGGAGTTGCAAGTTCTATAAGAGATTCCATTGATGCTAAGGCTAATGGATTTTTTATGAGGAAAATAGTGGATGAGGCTGCAAAAATTTTAGAAAGGATGGTGATTAACAATTGCCTATGGTCTTCGAAGAGAGTTCATCCACCAAAACAAATGGGAAGGCTAGAAGTTGACAAAGTGACAGCCCTCCAAGCTCAAATCTTTGCATTAACAAAATAAATTAGCAACCTCACCAACAAGAATAATCCAACCCCTTCAGGTGAAAATTATAATTTTTTAGGTTACTCTAGTACTAAATTTGGTGTTTATGATATAGATATGGTGGGAGATGGATGCCAGGAGCAAGTGAATTTTGTTAGCAATCAATTTTAAGAAAGGCAAGCCAACAATCCCTACTCTAACATGTATAACCCAGGGTGGCAAAATTACCCAAAATTTTCATGGAGTAACAATAACACTATTACATCTAATTTGCCTAACAATAACAACTTGTAGAGGCAACAAGCACCACCAGGATTTTAGCACCCACCACAAGATAGGATGGCATCTGTAGAGAACAAATCAGATAAATTTTTGGATGCCATCATAAAAAAGTTATCCAGTCAAGAGGAGAACCAAAAAAGGATGGGGGCTAAGTTTGATCAAATCACTAGAAATCATGCCTCTTCGATTTATAATATCGAAGTTCAGTTAGGTCAACTTGCTCAAGCCATAGCTAAATGTCAAGAATAAAATTTCAATCCAAACTATCAAAAGCTTTTTGCATGTCAATTTTCATAGCCAAATTTCCACCAAAATAATGTTTGTCAAGCATGTTAATCCCTTCCAAAGCTGTAGCAATATAGTGAGAAATATATTTACTTTTAATAAACTAAATTGATTACAAGAGATAACCTTTATGGCAATTAAGGATAAATAATCAGTAAGGATCTTAGTAAAAATTACTAAGAGTAATAGGGCGTAATTGATCAATTATGATAGCATCTTTCACCTTAACGACTAAAATCATAAAATTAAAATTAAAACTCAGAATAATTTTCCCAGTAGTGCAAAAACTTTTGATTATATTACTCACATCTAAACCAATAATATCCTAAAAATTCCTAAAAATAATACCTATAAAACCATCCCAACCTGAAGACTATGAGGTTCCATCATATAAACACATTACTTGATTTCCCTAAAGGAAGGACATTGGGTAAGCTCAAAATTATCAATATCTATAACTTAAGAGGGGAAAATATCCTTAATGAGAGATAAGATACAAGACATACCTATATTTGAGCCAAAAAGTTTACTATAGAAATCCACTATATGATTTTCAATAGCATGTAAATCATCAGAAACAATCCTTATTGGGTTTCGTGATTACATACGCAGTAAAAAAATAAAATTTTAATCATAAACCCAAACCCAGATCTAAGTAATTTGATTAATTGATTAAATCTTGGGTTTTTAATCTCTTACCACAAACGCAGAAGGCACAAGATTTCTAGAAGGAAGAGAGGAGGTTCACTTCGATGACACCCTTCCTCGAATCTTTAATTTGGCAGTTCAAATTGAGACATCTTCAAAAGAATTCGCCCCCCACAAGTGTCCACACGAACAGCCCTTGATTTGAAAATGAATACTTATGTGCTATCACCTTCTCTTGATTTCTCACAAATCAAGAATCAAAAGAACTCTATGTTTTTGTTTTCTAAAAGAGAGAAAATGAATTTGATGGCAAAATAATGAGAGTGTTAGTGAAACCCTAGAGAATATAATATATTTATAGACTCTAAATTAAGTTTCTCTTACCAAAATGACCTTTTGGTAATTTCTCACTTGTTCTTATCCTGATTTTATTTAAAATTAAATTAGAAATAATTTTCTATTTATTTGAGATAATCTTTACCTTAAATAAATAAATAAATATTTTATTTATTTATTTTCACATAACTTATTTGTGCTTGCTAAACCCATATTCATTTTGGACTTATTGAAAGTGTGTGACCCTATAGGTTCACATGACATTGGCAGTGGACCTTAAATCTCTATTTAGGCCTACAAGTTATAAGTGGCCTCTAGCAAGACATTATGACTACCCTAGTCATGTGAAGTCAATAATTCGACATAACCTAATATACAGTGAATATTCTAGTCCTTTTGTCACATGATATCTTGATTGAATATAAGGCATAGATTATGTCATCCTTATAGAATTCAATCATATTATTTATTAATTCTAAGTAGACTAAGAATGATAACTCTCTATCAATTTACTTTAGCATGGCCATACATTTTCCTCAGTCTATCTTATCAAGGGACCCATAGATATCTTACTCAAATTAAATGAGGGATAAATTCCTTCTCAATCACTCACATTCCTCACATAACTCATTTTATACCCAATAACTTATTTTATCATCTGATTAAAGATAATGTAAGATTGTTTCAAAATACAAAATAGTTATGTCCATGGTGATTTCAAAGTCAAAGGACTAATCCAATATTACTGTAATGAGAATTACTTATGATAATAATCTATGTAGTATTCTCACGATGGGTCAATCCAACACTTTATTTCTCAAATACGTACCTATGAGTTGACTTAATATCTTATATTCATGATTAGTAAAACATAATCATCAATTAACACCATATAGCCATATAGCCATAATACATTATTATGACAAGGGATAATTTGAATAGAACTCATATTTAATCTAAGGATATTATTATCAATTCGTAAACTTGATGACCTTAGTAAGAATTGACTTTTCAAGTAATTATCATAACATAAAATGATAATAAAAAATACCTTTTTATTAAATAAAATGATAAAGTCAAAACATGGTCATACATGATTGACCTAGTGCATATCACTAACAGTCTCCTCAATTTGCAAGGCAAAAACCCTTTATAAAGGCTACCTTCTGGAAATGAGATTATAAAAAAATTAAAAGTTTCTATCACCAGCTGCAAGCCATTTAACTCTACTCTTTTCTTTAAGAAAAATCTCTTACTGAGGTGAGTCTCTGGAGAAGCATTAGCTTCTAATTCTTAATTGTGAAGAGCATTAGAAATGCCATGAATCGAAATAGAGTTTTGGATCTCCAAGAGAAAATCTTAATCTTTAGAAATATTTAGACTGAGATTACCAAAGACATTTTTATTCCAATGTCTTAAAATCTGACAAGACTTCTCAATTTAATGGACAACGTTTGCATTGGTAGGTAACCCGACATCTCTTAAGACCAGTGAGAAGAACTTAAATCACGAAGAGACTAAACCCTAATACAAATAAGGCCATTATTACATGACAAGAACAAAGAATTGTGATCTGTATGATGTCTAGGGGGTGTGTAAGCACCCAATTTCAGGATGATGAGTTATGAATGCGATAAAGGACTCCAATGATGAAAATGTCATGAATAAGTCTTCAATACTTGAACTTTGGACCTTCAGGGGTCTTATTGCATTTTTTAAAAAAAGGATTTAATGTTTTCAAGGACTAAATTGCAATATTTTTTAGGACCTCATTGCAAAACTTAAATTCTTTCAGGGGTCTTTTTGTAATTAAAAGTTAAAAAAAAAGTGGTCGAAATTGTGTAATTCTTATCAAAATTATGCAATTCCGATCGGAATTAGACCTATTCCGTCTATTTTTTAGATTTTTCAAAAAATATAAAAGGTTTTTTTCTATATTCTGATTGGTCCAAAAATTTTCTTAAAATTATTTTTTGTATTTATCTATTTTTTAAAGAAATAGAATCCTTTTAGGAGTAAAATCCTACAGACACAGAAACTAGGGTTTTTTATGTGGTTTTGCTATAAAAAGGACGATTTAGATCCTAAAGAGGGGAACTTTTGGGGGCAGCAGTATATTTTATTCATATTTTTGTTGATTAAGGTTTTTCTCGACCCCAAATTGCTTTTGGTTGATTTTTCTTAAAAAGAGCATTCTGGATTCTTTTCTTTTGTTAATTTTTTTAAAAGAAAAAAAAATATTCTCTACAAAATTTTCTTTTGTTTAATTGATTAATTGAAGATCTTTAGAGGATTTTTGAAGAACAAGATTCGAAGGCCTATCAAGAATGGTGATTTTATAAAATCTGAGGAGCACTTCATTAAAATCATTCATAAGCATCATCTTCTCCATATTCTTCTTTTCTTTTATTTTTCTTTTTGATTTTATTGATTTTTTCTTTTATTTGAGGTATTATTATAATTTATTCACTAATCATAATTGTGTTTCTTTTTTCATGGTGATTATGAAAGAAAATACACGATGATCATGTTTGGAGGATTGAATCCATAAGAAGTCCATGGAATGCATGGATAAGATCATATAGAGACATAGTTTCTAGAGTTTTTATTTTTTATTTATTGCTTTATTTTATTTATGTTTTTTTTTTGTGTATTAATTATTTTTGTTATTATTTTCTATGAATTATTGTAACAGCCCCAATAATGGGAATAGTGAAATTATGTATGGTTGCTTGTTTATTTTAATTAATTGGTTAGTAAAATTAGGGTTTCAATTGGGTAACTATTTAAAATCAATGGAGGAAGTAGATTAATTTAGGATTGCATGTTATTTAAAATTAGGGTTTTAGAAAGAATAATGAATTGGTTGTTTGATCTTTTATTTAATTGTTTTAATATGTTTTATTTATTTTTTTTAGTTTGTTTATTTATTTTTATGTGTTTTGGGCCTTAAGCCCATATTAGATTCTAATTCACTTAAATAAACTTAGGTTTTTTTAGGTTTAATTAATTAAAATACATTTTAGACCCATAATTAATTAGATATAGGTTAGAGATAACTTAGAATCATTTAGTAAATTAGACATAATCTCACTTAATTCAATTTAATTAATGTAGAATTAGGCCCATTAATTTAAATACTCCACAATTTGTAGATTTAGACCCATTTCTTAGAATTAAAACAAATAAACTTAGATTTATTTAATTAAAATTAAATAGGAATTAGGCTCATTAGTCTTTAGCTCACTTGTAAATTAAAACATGTAGATTTAACTCATTTAATTAAAATCAATACAGTTTAGACTAGCGTAGGGATTGTATTGAATGCATTATTTACTTGTATTTTTCATTACTAGTTTGCCTTATAATTAATTGTTAGAATAAGGGTTTATATGAAATTGTATATAAATAGAGGATAATATAGTAATTCATAAAGTAATTCTAAATGAACACAAGACTAAAAGAAGTTGGTATTCTGTATTCAGAATCTCCTAGTTGTGGTGCTAGCTTTCTTTTAGGGAATTGAGTACTACCTTTGCGATTTGTCTCAGTTATTACCTTGAGTGACGACTCCTTATCTCCACGTCATGTCTTTGTGACAGTGGTTAGTGTGTTTTCTAGAGTCCTAAACTCAAACAGTGTTACGGTTGCTAAAATCTTGAAGACGCGTTAAACCCCGCCGTTTACAGGGTGCTAAATAATTAATTGACTGCTAAAAAGAAAAAAAAAAAAAACCTAATAGAGGCTAAGGATCGGTCAAGAAGACTTTCCACTCTATCAGCACCCAAATGCCCACTACACCATGTATATGGTGCTCCTCAAAAAGGAATTTACAATAAATTAGAAGAATCAATAAAAGTTACGAAATCCCTATTAGGACTCATAAGGGCTCTACCAGTTTTCTCATGGGAACCAAGTATAGCATTGAAATCTCCCATAGCTAACCAACAATTCGGTGCAAAAGAAGCCATATTGTTTAAATCATCCTAAAGTTCCATCCTTTTATTACACCAAACACTACTATAAATAAAATTAATCCGGTGAACTTAATTGTTAAACATTAAATCCATGCTCACATTCTGATTATGAACATGAATCCAAGAAGGCACAAGACTGGGAGAATTTCCAAAAATCCATATAGAAGGAAGAATGCAATTATTGGAAGCAATAAAAGACAAACCCTATGATTGCCAAAAAGACGAGGAAATAGAAACAATATGTACCATAGGTTTCATACCAAATTTTGCTTGTACAACTTACAGAAATGAAAGAGAGTTCTTTGATTATTAGAATTTCCAATACCACGACAATTCCTATAAAAAAGCTTTATAGATTAAGACGAAGAGGCTTCTTGTTGCTCTTTTCATGACAGTAAACTAATGTGATCCCTGTGGCTTTTTATTTTTCTTCTTCTGATGTGAGATAGTGGTCCAGTTTTCCTTTTCATTTTCCATTTGATCTACCCATGACACATTAGCATGAGCAAAGTCTGTGAAACCAATATTATCGCAAATGTCTGCTTCAAATCCAACTACTTCCTTCTCCTGATCATTAGAGACATCATCATTGTCACGTTGATCATTAGTATCAGTATGTAAATTAGCGACATTTGTGACATCATGAACATCCTGCATAGAAACAACTTCCTGTTGACAATCAACCCGCAAAGCATCAGGTGGCACCTGCACAGCAGACTCATTTGGCACTCTACGTGCATAATTCTTATTTGAATCAAGAGCAACTGGCAAGTGTGCTTTAGGCTGCCATTATTTCTTAAGTTCATTAACTTTATTCTTCTTGAAATTTGCCACTCTATAATTGGTTTTATTCAATCGACAATCTGCTAAAACATGGCCTATATTAGAACAAGAAGAACAAAAGATTTTTTGCAAGCATCTGAAATAGTATCACTCGAGACCAACAGAGAAGGGTTTGAATTAGGAATTGAATCCATATCCCTATGATTGACAATTTCCATGATAGAAAAACAGAAAGAATCATGGGCCAAAAACCCAACAGCAACCAGAGATGCCAGCCATTTGCACTAAATATTATTTTAATAAGTCATTATTTTATATTTTGTGATCCTTTATGTTATTAATTATAATGTTTTAATTTTTATATTACTTATTAATTTTTATTAAATATACACAATTCAGCTGCGCACAATAATTCTGAAGGGTTGCACAAGGACAGAGAGAGGCAAGGCGGCAAAAAAAAAAAATCTATTTAGTGTTGCTCTTGATAAGTTTCTACTATAATTTTTTCAATAAACAAACATCCTAATTAATAGCAGTTAGATATATATATATATATATATATATATTAGGGTGTTTTGGGCATCTTTTTCAATATAAAGAGAGGTTTTGATGTTTGATCGTTAACTAAGTTTGAACAACTTAATTTAGGTATGTTAAACCTAAGTCAAACAATGTGTTTCATATAGGTGTTGTACAAACTTACATAGGTGGCAAAAAAAATGACACACACATAGGTGTTGTACACATCAAAGTCCATGTCAGCTAAAATAAACAGAATTAGTGATTTTGGTACTTTTCTAATAGAGAAAAGGTACATTTGGACCCTTAATGTTTAGGCTAAGGTTCACTTGAGCCCTGGAAATTTAAAAAGGTTTAAAAACCCTCCCAATGTTACAAATGTTAATTAAATTGCCCCCATTAATTAAATAATGAACTATTTCCATTTCAGTGACATTAATTTTGGGCAGTAAATGAATGCTTTTGTACTAAATGCTTCGACTACCTCTCTTCTTGTAACATAAAAAATAGGAGAGAGAGGAAAAGAGAGTAATGACATCTGATTTTGCAAAAACAAACCCTAAGTACGAATTTAATATTAAAGGAAGCTTATTGTTTATGAAATGGCTTAGAGACATAAAGAAGTGACCAAATTGAAGCTGCTTAATAGAGAGACACTTGTGGGGACCAAAATTGTGTTGCTATCAATATAGGTATGTTGAAGTGGGGTTGTTTTGCATGCAATGGTTGTCATTTTCTTATTTATTAAAAAGAACATATGATTTTTCTATATTCTTGCCAGTGGTTCTATTGTTGCATTTAATAATGAGGAAAAAATGTGAAATCTATTAAAAAATGAACTGATTGAAGGGGAAAAACCATTATTTAAACTCTCTATTTGATGGGTTGCATGCAAGAAAAATTGTTATCAGTGGTTTATCATTTTATGACTGCATGCATTTATGTTATTGAGTCAGATGAATTGTTTACTTATAAATGCAATTTGATAATGCATGATGAATAGGAGAGTAAACATAAACTTTCATTTCGGGGGTCAGATGGCAATGAATCCAAATTTACAATATCTTGGAGGTGATGTTGATATTGTGCCTAATTTGGACCCTAATTATATGTGTTATAAAGACATTAAGTATAGATATAAGCACAAGTTGGGTTTTATCAATGTTAAAAGTATTTTTGTTCATGAACCTAGTAAATATTTAGAGAATGGTTTATATTTGGTTAATGATGATGATTCTATTAAGAGAACCATATACTACATTAGTAAATACAGTTGGGTTAGTGAGTTGAACTTTTATGCACAATGTGAAATATATAAGCCTATGTTTGCCCCTATGGTACTTCCATTGCCTACACCTGAAATTTAAACACAAAGCACTTATGAGGAAAATGTAAGAGAGGATAAGATGCCTACATAATGTAGCAAGGTGAGGCTTGGTAATGGGAACACAAAACCACAGGGTCAAGAACACACACCATATGTTGCACCTAGTGGCCATGTTAATGAAGAAGCACTTGAGGCAGAAAATAAATATAATAATGAATCAGATTCAGAAAATGAGGCAAAACAGGGTAATGAGTGACAACAAGTTCCTAATATAAACACTAAGAGGGTTAGCCATAATAAGAATGATGGCCTTCCTAAGTTCTTCCTAAGAATGTCATTTAGTTATGCAATAAAGGCTAGAGAGCCTATTTCAAGGTATGTAGTTCCAAAGGGAGTTAAATTGAAGTTAAACCCTAATGAAAAACTAAGAATTAAAGCTAAATGTAAGAATGATAGTACTTGTCCTTTTGTGTTGTATATTTCATAAGATGGACAAAATGGAGGTTCAAAATTAGAGGTTTAATGTTCCATATAAGAGAGACATAAGGAAGTAACTACATGAAGAGAAATCCCAATAACAATTAGTCAGGAAAATTGGATTTTATAGAGATGGCTCAAATGTGAAGACGGCCTCAGAATTGTCATTTCAACCACCTAGCCTCAAATGGAATGCAGGTGATGCAATCACCACTAGGCAACTGCTTGCTCAAAGAGATGCAAGAATGGAAAGGCATATTTAAAAGGACTAACATTTGCTATTTTAAGTTATTTTGTGAATCATATAGCAAACATGTTGCTTAATGTTGTCTATTTTTCTTTTTAGCTTTCATTTTAGCTCAAGTGCTATTTGGAAACATTGTCCATATGTTTTGTGTTACAAGGTTCAACTTTGAATCAATGTTCTAAGTATTATTTTGGCAGAAATATGTTGCATTATATGTAAGATTATTTTGTTATATGCTATTATCTTCAAGTTTAAGTATGATTCAGTGTGTTATCCTTTTGTTAAAACAATGTATGTAGGCATGCAAGTAAAATACATGATATTCATTTACCAATGTAGCAAGGAGCATTAGTTACAAAATTACTGCATTTTTATCAGTAGCTTCTAACCTGCCACAAACAAAAAGGACATCAACTTGCTATTACACTTTGACAAAGCTCCTAACCTACATAAAAATAACAAGACATATTAACTCCATGAAATTATAGCAATGGTGTAAGAAACAATCAACATTTTATTCTTCACCCCCAGCTCATTTTTATCTTACTATTTATCATGCTTCAATTTGCATAGCTTGTCCCACATGTGAGAGATTTTACCCTCCACTTCAAAGGATGCAGACATTAATGGCCTTTCCAAGTATGCACTCAAATGCTTGTTGCTTTCAATTAGCATCTTCTTCTTAATTTTAAGCTCATTAATAATAGTCCTACCTTTTCTCTAATTTCATCATCATGCCGCTCAAAATATCCATAAGATGCCACCTGAAACATTAAGTGGTTCACACCATTTCACTATCAATGCATAAGAAATTTATTATAACCATATGATATATAGTATATACCTTATAATTTATGCGCCCATAAAATCTTCTACCAAGATTCTCATCTATCCAGGAAGTCCATCGAATAGCCTTCAATATTCTTCTTCCTATATTGCAACTACAATACTTCACCAACCCGAGATATTCCATCTTGATATTACTCCCTCATAAATTGGAGTTACTAAATCTACTAGAAGAAGATGATGCCATCTTCCCTCAAAAACCAGTGTGACTTTGATTTCTCCACCAAACCTTGACCTCAATGATTTGTAAAAAGAGCACTTTTGATTTTTTTTTTTTTTCAAATGATAAACTTTTGATTTTTTGGTTATGGAGTTTAACAGTTAAATGTGTTAGCAAACGAAGGGAATTAACAATTAGTTACTAAAAGGGGTAGTTGGGCTAACATTTCTAATGTTGGGAGGGTTTTTAAGCATTTTTAAATTTTTAGAGCCAAAGTGAACCTTGGCCTAAATGCACCTTTTTCCTTTTTAGTAACGACATAAGACATAGGTACTTAAGTATCACAAAAAATAATACATAATTCAATGTGTAAATATGCTAAACCACATGGTAGTTTTCAATATTTTCAAAGTCCTATTGGTAGGATTGTGTTTAAAAATGACAATTCATCCTAGTGCCTTGAAAGGGTAATTTTCGTTTGAAATTCAAAAACATGTTTTTGTCCTTTTCAACTAAGGGCATTTAATTCTTTATCTTGACTAAATTTGTAATATCAATATCTAATTCATGTAACCTCTATGAATTTTTTTAGGCGAGTCATTTCCTTATAGGGGAAAAGTACAAATTGGACCCTTATATTTTATCCTAGTTTCACATTAGACTCTTTGATTTTTTTTTAAAAAAAAAGCTAAATTGAAACTTCTATTTTGAAAATTTAGATCATATTGCACCTTTGTTGAGTAATATCAAGTTATACAGCTTTTTTTTAGAACAATTAAATCCTATAGATTAATAAAAAAATTTAATTTCAATTGATATTAAAAAATAAAATTGATAATTTTTATTAGAAAAAAAAAATATATATATATATAGTTTTAAAAGTTTTTAAACCTATAAAATAATTTTTTTTAATTTTCTTAAGTTTTAAAAAATTTTACAACCAAATTATATAACTTCAATAAAATGACCAAATTTATTCGTTAATATAAATAGTAAATTGATAATTGACCCAAAATTTGATTTTAACAATTTGATAGAAATTTTTAAAATTTTTAAACCTACAAAATAATTGATGAATAAATTTTTTTATTCAACTATTAAAATTGAATTTTAGGTCAATTATCAATCCGGTATTTATATGAACAAATATATTTAGGTATATTGTTGGTGACTAATTCCCTTACCATAAGTGAACGGGCCGACAAGTAATATAGAGAGAGTAATCACTCCCATGAAGATTAGGGACTAATTACCTATTAGCTTTAGTTTAATATGTTTAGAACTTGCAGTGTTTAATAAAGATACAATAATGAACAAATTAAAAAAGCAACAATAATAGGAAATGCTAATTATACTAACACTAAGCTCTTCATGGAAAAATCGATCAATACTGGGATTATATTGTTGGGGTATGGCATACCACATTATCCCCAAGTCAAGTTATAGATTAAATCAAGTTATTTGCATAGTTTAAGCTTCTAAGAATCATTTAACACTCTCTTTTGAGCAATGTTAAACTATACTAATATGTATCCATTAAATTTCAGAATCATAGCTTAATTCTCATCATCATTATGAAAGTAAGTTAACTTCAAACACATTAGGCATTAAGTGAGCTTATGGAGAGTTGAATGGGTTCAAACTCTCTCAAGTCATTGATCACTCAACATACATTTGTGGGTCTACTAGACCTACCATTTCTTAATGTGTAAATCTAGAGTAAGGTTGCATTTAGCCAAAACACAACGCACAATAAAGGCACAACAAACTCAATATGCATTAAACAAGATAGGATCTATAAAATAAACTTGATTCAAATGGGTTTTCAAAATCCCAACAATATAAATGAAATTAGCCAAACATTGCTTCTATATTCACCATCCAATATTCAATACAACCTAAGAGAATCAGAAAATAAAAATTAAAATGAGAAGGCAAAAGAAAATGTTATCTAAGAGCTTTAGGTCTTCAATGGAGGCCCTTCTTCTTACTCCTTTCTCTTCTCTTCCTTTCTCTACTCTTATCGCCTATCTTAGTTGTTGAGAATTACTTTCTTCTAAAATGATCTCTTCAAAAGGTGTGGTCCTACTCCTTTATAGCCTTTCTTCACGTCCTTTAGCTCTCCTTATATATTCTCCTTTAAATAGTACACATAAGCATGTTTCTTACTGGAAACAATAGAGTCGTGATCATATTTAAAGTCATGCTCAAAACTAAGGCTTGATACGCGATCGTGCATCTTCTGAGATTGGCATAAAAAGATTTGGCAAAAAGAACCTGCAATTGTGCATATAGTTGTGGATGTGGCAAAACCATGCCTTTGAATTTTAACTAGGATCGATGAACCCACACTCACATCTTCAATTGCAACTACTATAGTAGATGTGCTCTTATTTTTTTGCTTTGCTCAATCCTCTTTTAAGCTTTTAATCTCCTCCAAAGACCTCCCTTTCTCTTTTCCCTATTAAAACAAAAGAAAACATAAAAGTATCTAATTCTATATGCTAATTTATGCTAAATGCTAACTAAAATGAATAAATGAATGTTAGAATGAATCCTAATTCTATAAGCAATTTGGCACCAACATATATATGTATCTATCATGGATTAAATAAATACAAATCTTTAATTATATATTAACCTTTTTCTTTTATACTTGTAATATATAGTAATTGTTAGGCAAAATCCATTAGGTGGCCCTTAAACTTTCGTGGTTTGTTTTATTACGCCCCTATATATTTATTGTGTTTTAAAAAGCCTTTAAATGTTTATTTGATATAACATCAAACCCTTTTGATAAACATTTCCCTTTTTTATCAATTCTACTCTCCGTAAAAGGGTACCTATTAGGTAGATTCTACAATATGAAAAGAATCCATGATATGCTAACCATTTTCAGTTCCACAAATCAAGTTAGTTGAAGTAATGACTCCATGTATATAGGAACTAAATCAATTGTAAAGCTGTATATATATGTACATGTACCTAATTCAAAACAATGCCCAATCAATAAAAATATCTTTCACCTTCACTAATATTCTTTATATGATATCAAAGCCCAACTGCCATTAGAGCATATTTCTTCACAAATGCTTCCATTTCTTATTTTCTTTTCTGCTTACTAAATCAGCTTCTTAATCTACTAAATTTTTTAATGGTAATAACAACTAACTCCAAATCTTTCGAACCAACAGTTGTTATCTCTTCTACCACCAATAATCCTTCTCATAACATTGGCCACATTTTAATTAACATAGCTACTCAAATTCCATTTAAACTATCTCGAGCTGGCAATTATGCTTCATGGAGATCTTATTTTTCCAACCTCCTTTTTAGATATGACCTATTAGGCTATATTGATGGCACTCACCAATGTCCACCTGAACCTACCAACCAAGATAACTCAACACTTGATCCTGAAGCCGTTCTTGCAAAAAAATATGGCTACGGCAAGATTGGTTAATACTACAAGCTATTCAAGCCTCTTTGGCTGGCATTATTGCTCCACTAATCTCAACCTGTAAAACCTCCTCTAAAGCTTGGACAAAACTTGAAGTCATATTTTCCAATCACTCTAACACCATAATGCTCACCCTCTTATCAACATTGATGAAAAGTACCCAATAAGGACTCTCCATTGCTGAATATATGCAAGCAATCAAAATAATAATCAATGACTTGGCCTTAATAGGCCACCCTCTAAGAGATGTTAAAGTTGTTGCACATACCATGAATGGATTAAGCAGTGATTATAAAGAGATTAATGTTGCAATCAAAGCAGGCGAGATAGCCATGACTTTTCAAGAACTCCACGACAAACTTCTTGATCATGAAACCTTCATCAAACATGAAGAAGGTAAGAAAACTACAACTCCCATAGCAGCCCAATATACCTAAAGATCTTCCAGCCAAAAACCTCATCAATGGAATGCTAATGACAACCGTGGGTCTAACTCTCAACCAAAATCTTCTTTCCAAAATAACACATTTTACACTAACACACTAAACACACGTCCACCATACATCAATACCTATTCACCTTATAATTCTACGCAATCTAATAACTACATAACTCCCTTTTCATGGTGTCCCAATCATCCCTCAACTCAATGTCTAATCTGTTAACTTTGCGATAAAATAGGACATACAATAAAAGTTTGCATATCTTGTCCAAAGCCTTTTTCATCTCCAAATTGGCCCCAAGCAAATGTCACCGACACTGAAGTCAACACTAAATACAATTCTTGGATAGTTGCTTCAGGCACTTCCCATCACATTACATCATACTTGAATAGTCTCTCAGACCGTTTTGAGTATGACAATAATAAAAACATCATGGTAGGAGATGATAATGCCATTCCAATCACAAATACAGGCTCAACTTCTATACCCTCCTCTAATAAATTTTTTCAGCTCAATAATGTGTTATATTTACCACAAATTTTAAATAATCTTTTGTCTATCTTTAAATTCTATAAGACCATATTTTTTTCTTATTAAGGATCTGAATACAAGGGCATCCTTGGTCCATAGCCAAAATAAGAATAATGTTTATGAATGGCCTCTTTAGTCATCTCCTACTCTTGTAACTTCTCTCCATACTTCAGCCATCACTTCTTTAGAACTTTGGCACTAGCGGCTAAGCCATCCATCTTACAACCTTCTATGCAAGTTTCCTATTAAATTTTCTATCTCACAAAGCAATTCTAGTTTATTTCACTATGATGCTTGTGTTAGTAATAAAAGTCATAGGCTTCCTTTTGGCATAAACTCTATTCAATGTAACTCACCTCTTTAAGTTATATATATAGATGTTTAGGGTCCAGCTCCTTTTCTTTCCTTCGATAACTTTAAATATTATGTTATTTTTATGGATTATTACACCAAGTATAGTTGGATTTATCCACTTAAACAAAAATCTAATGTCACTAATGTCTT
Source organism: Mallotus nudiflorus (assembly GCA_947683625.1). NCBI lineage: Eukaryota > Viridiplantae > Streptophyta > Magnoliopsida > Malpighiales > Euphorbiaceae > Mallotus > Mallotus nudiflorus. Next base: position 894,048 of record CANTUR010000124.1, read on the forward strand.
TATAAAGTTCAAAACTCTTGTTGAAAACTATTTTAAGTGCAAATAAACATAATATACTTAGATGGAGGTGGTGAATATGTAGCACTCTCTCATATTCTCTCAACTTATGGGATTCAGCACTTACAATCACCACCATACACTCCATAATTTATTAGCACAACTGAAAGGAAACATTGACATATAGTTGAAACTAGACTCACACTTCTTCATCATTCATCCTTACCTATTAAATATTGGACAGCCGCATTTCACACAATAGTATACCTCATCAACCATATGCCTATGCCTCACCTCCAGTTCCAGTCTCTATATGAACAGTTATTTCACCATCTTCCTAATTATAACAAACTCCAACCATTTGGTTGCCTCTGCTACCCTTACCTTCACCCTTATGCCACTTCCAAATTACACCAACACTCTAAAGCCTGTGTCTTTCTTGGTTACTCAGATCAACATAATTCATATCTTTTCCATGACCCATCACTTATGTGAGTAGACACTTTGTATTTTGTGAAACTATATTTCCATTCAAAGGTGCATGCTTTAAGAGTCCTACTACCACAACAAACCTCATGACTCTTTGGGACCCACCACATGATACATCTTATATACTACCAAGACCCACCCAACTAAATAATAATTCCATACCAAATACTGACCATGAACAAACCATTCCTTCCATACTCCCAACTCTGCCTATCATTCATCAACAAAATTCTACACCATATAAATCAATATCCCCTACTCCATCTCAAACTCCAACATACATATCTTCACCATTATCCTCTCTTTTAACTCCTCTACATACTACCATACTTGATACTTCCCACTCTTTACCATCATCCACTTCTATTACTTTACGCCCACAACCTTCCCATGTCATCGTCACGTGCTTTAAGATAGGTCATCTGAAACCTCACCAAATCCTTGATCTGCACACCACTACAACATCCTCTCTTCCAATTGTACCCACCACAGTTAAACAAGCACTGAAAATACCTCAATGGCAGGATGCACTCAATGACGAATATACTGCTCTTCTCAAGAATAACACATGGTCTCTCATTGCACCTAATCCGAATCAAAATGTGGTCAATTGTAAATGGATTTTTCATATTAAAAAAATCTAGATGGATCTCTATCACACTACAAAGCATGTCTCATAGCAAAAGGATTTCACTAAAGACTCGGCATTGACTTCTTTGAAACATTCAATTCCGTTGTGAAGCCTACCACCATATGACTCATCATTAGTCTTGAAGTCAATCTTGGTTGGGAATTATGCCTACTCTATGTAAATAACGCATTTCTCTAAGGTACTATCACTAAATTTGTTTCAATATGGCAACCCCCTAGTTTTGAAGATGCACAACATCCCATTTATGTCTATTAACTACACAAAGCTGTATATGGTTTGTGCCAAGCCCCTCGAGCATGGTATCATGTACTTTGATCCTTTCTCCTCTAATATAAATTTCATAATTCTATCTCTAATAGCTCCCTCTTTATATATCATCATAACTCAATTCTTATATATCTTTTAGTTTATGTTGATGACATCATCATCACAGGAAACCATCCACCCACTAATACCACATTCATACAGTCCCTCGCTTCATAATTTTCTCTAAAAGATCTCGATCCCCTTCACTATTTCTTAGGCATGGAAGCTCATCCCACCTCTCAAGGTCTTTTGCTATCCCAACATAAATATATTATTAGTTTACTAAGCCAAATTAATATGCTCGATGGTAAAGCTATGCCCACCCCTCTCTCCGACAAAGTTTCCTTAACTTTATATGATGGTACCCTTAAAATTGATCCCATTGAATTTTGAAAAATCCTTGGCTCACTTCAATACTTGTCCCTAACTCGACCTAATATCTCATTCCCAGTTAATAAGTTGTCACAATTCATGCATAATCCCTCTACTACCCATTGGTCAGTTATTAAACATGTTTTACGCTATTTTAAAGGCACTACTCATCATGGTTTACATTTTAAACAAAACAGCAATCCTGCTCTTCATGCTTTTTCAGACTCCAATTAGGTTAAGAATCCTAATGATTTTACTTCTACTTCAGCATTTATAATCTTCCTTGGCAATTCTCCTATTAGTTGGGCATCTAAGAAATAAAAAACCATTGCTCGTAGCTCCACTGAAGCAAAGTACCGATCTATCACATCCACCACAATTGAGTTAAATTGGATTATGAATATACTTAAAGAACTACATCAGCCTTTCATATCACCACCAACTATATATTGTGACAATCTAAGCACCATATATCTTTGCCATAATCCCATATTTCATTCACACATGAAACATGTTGCCCTTAATTTCCATTTTTTAAGACAATAAAGTAACTTAAAACTAGTTGCGTGTTTCTCATGTACATACCAATGACCAACTTGCAATTTCTCTTACAAAAGCAGTTCCAAAGAAATAATTCTTATTACGCAAGTCCAAGATTGGCCTCCATGACCAAAGCTCAATCTTGCAAGGGCATGAAAGACCTATTCTATAGGATGAAAAGAAGCTAGGATATGCTAACCATTTTCAGTTCCACAAATCACGTTAGTTGAAGTAATGACTCCATGTATATAGGAACTAATGCATTTGTAAACCTGTATATATATGTACATGTATTTGATTGAAAATAATGCCTAATCAATAAAAATATCTTTTGCCTTCACTAATATTCTCTATAGAAATTACCTGCAATGCAATGCAATTGTTGGTTGGATTAATGCGTAGTTTTTCAATTCCATAAGGCAACTTTTTCAACTTCTCACATCCACTTATATCTAAGGTTTGCAAATTATATAATTCACCTACTGCTTCAAGCAACTGTTTTAATTCCCTATTACAAGATAAGTCAAGTTGCCTTAAATGTATCAATTGACTTATTGTTGATGGAATTTCTTCCACACCGCTGCGACTTAGATCTAATGATCTCAAATAACTCAATTTATTGAACAAATTAGGCAGTGCATTTAAGACTAACATTCTTAAGGACCAACTGAAGTCAATTATGAGGCCACACAATTTCTTCACATCATAAACAGAACTTGGGAATGAAGAAGGAGAATCCTCTTTTACTGAAGAAAGCATTATCCTTGCACGACGTTATTCTTTACAACCGGCCGAGGCTGAGGATGAACCCAACTCCTATACTGAATCACCCTTGACTTCAATGCTAAACCATTCATTCCTGGTCATGTAAAGCACAAAATCATGCACTATGTCTCGCATCTTACACTTTTCTATTCTACCATCCGGACATTTGTCTATTTTAAACACTTGGAAGAATGAACGTGCTGCTAAAGTTTTGAAATACCCTTCTCTTGATGTCTCTATATCCTTTACTTGTGTATCCCAAAGATAACCATAAGCCATCCATGACTCAATTAATTTGTATTTTTCAATCTCATAGTCCTTAGGAAAAGTGGCACAATATAAGAAACACTATCTTAATGCTGGAGATAAATCTCGATAACTCAACCATAAATGAGGGAACACATCAAATTTAGCTATTTCTAGTTTCCACACTCCACTCTCCAAAATGTTATGCCACTCAATTTTGGACTTTTTAGAATGCAAAACTCTAGCTACACTCCTTACTGCAAGTGATAGACTTGCTTACTATTTTTCTACTAATGTCTTCTAATTGTTACCCCCCCTAACCCCTTTCAAAAAATGCAATTTGACTAAACAATAACCAATAATTATGCTCAAATAATTGTCCTAATGGGTATACATCATTGCAACCTATGGCTCTTGCAGCATTCTCCTTATATATAGTCATCAGGATTCTGCTTCTTACTGAACCACACTTGAGACATCATTTCAAATTGTCCCACTTTGAAGAATGTTCTTCCTATACATCATCAAGTACAATAAGAAATCTATTTCCCTTAACAGATTATTGAATTTTTCCAATACAGTTTGCAATTCAACTAATTTTGGGGCCGATTGACTAAGATATTTAAGAATTACTTTGGCTACTCAGAACTCATCAAAGGGATCTGAGATGCATATCCAAATTCTCTCCTAAAAATGGGCTTTAACCACACTATCATTATAGGCTAATGAGGCCAAGGTTATTTTTCTAATCCCACCCATCCCTACAATAGAGATGATGTGGAGTTTTGGTGTTTAGGAGCTCTCATTCAATAACTTATTTATGATTACATCTTTTTCTTGCTCTCTACCTTTGACCTCTTCTACATCAAGCAAAGATGTAGTCATAGGTCATTCAAACACTTGTTATTGTGTGGTAGTTTCCATTTGATAAAAACTAAACTTGAACAAATGTTGTTCATTCATAATAGCACCAAATTTTTCATTAATATCTTTGACCTTAACACCAATATCATGACACAAACCAACTTCTCTATGGCAACATAAGCAAGAGAGGCAGGTTAAGAAGTGCAGTACCTTCTTCTTGTTGTTATTGTTCTCATGAAGAGCATTTTCATCATCTTCTTTGATTAGCGATTTGCCAATTACAGTTCTCCACTCATCTACCACATCATCCATGTCATACGAGATGTTTTTTAAGCTTAGACATCCAGTGTTTGACTCCATGCTCCTTCGGCATTTTGTCCTTTGCATCAGCCAACACAACTTGGATGGCCAAGAATTTAAAGGTTATAGTTTATACTTCTTTTTTAACTCTGAAAAGGAGCCTAACCTCCTGGTTAATCTCACCAACAATGATTGAGGATAGTTCTTCAAGGACTTTAGAAACAATTTCCTCAGTAGCCATAGCTAAGAAAGAATTAGAGGTGAAAGTGTGTTATGAAAATGTATAATGCTTGTATGATAATTTATTATGGCATTTGAAAGAAAAGCTCCACCTTTCATTAAAAGACATCAACACTTAGTTTTGATTTTCATTAAAAATATATTATTATGTATGCAGTAGGAAACATTCTATTAAAAGAATGAAAAAGCAAAAATAAAAAATATAGTAGAATATTATTATGTATATAGTAGGAAACTTTTGATTTGGGAGGATAATAAATCAAAAAAATATTATTAAAAATCATTATCAAAATGAATGAACATATATGAATTAATGTGCAGTCAACAAATGGTCATCAAAGAAAGACATTCCCCATTGGAATTTGATTATATATTCTAGTGCCGGTGATGGTGGGATATGATGAATCTCATCAACAAATCATTCCTTTTTTTCCCTCTCAATGGGAATAAAATAGTCATTAACAAGTTCCTTCATCTATAAATAATCTTAAAGGCTTTTTGACTTTTAATCTTGTTTAACAATGTTAATATAACTTCTAAAAGTAAATTACAACATAGGTATTTTTATAATCATATTTAATTACAACTTATACTTTTTTTCCCTCAATGGGAAGAAAAGTCATTAGCAATTTGCTTCATTGATAAATAATTACATTTAAAAATATTTTTGTAATCATATTTTACCATAACTTTTAATGATAAATAAATTTTATAAACTCTAACCACCTCTTTTCTTTTCTCTCTAAATTTCTTCATCAAATACTTTTACTTTTGGCTACTCTCGATCATTTTTTAGATGGACAATAATTTTTATTATTTTTTCTATTTGGTTTTGTTTTTTATCTAAAAAATATAGATTTTTAATCTGTTTTTTTCTTTTTTTTCTCTTCATTCGTGAATTTCTTAATCTCTTTGTCGAGTTTTCGTGATTCTCATTTGTGGATCTTACAGTTCTCTCTATTATGAAACTTTTATTTATATTTCTATAATCAAACTCAACTAAAGGCTATAGATTCAATTTATGCTTAATCACGCCATGGAGTCGAGCATAAAGACTACAAAACAAATCACCAAATTACAAATTAAAACAACTCCATCAACACGATTAAAAAATAGCAATAAATAATTTCATATTTTAAGTGAGAGATTTTTTAATATTTTTTAATTATATTGTAGATACCCGGTTCGATTGGCTCATGATTAAGGGCAAACTGTGGATGCTCAGTTTGATCGGCCAACAATAGAGCCTGATGATAAGAAAACACGAATCTTAAATGCAAGAGAAGCCTAAAATCTTCTTAAGAATGGACCTAAGAGCCTAAGCACAAAAACCTAAATCTATGCAAATACAACTCCAAGACCAAACTCTTTGGCCCAAAAGGCCTAGACTTAGAAGCCAAAGAGGTGATCGCCTCTTTGGCAGTTCGGTGAAGAGGCATCTCCCCTTCAAAGAGGTGATCGCCTCTTCACCATGCCACTGGCTACTACATTAAATGAGGTTCTTCGAGTACAGCAAGTTAGTAGGCCCCCCACCTATTCTTGCTCTATAATTACAACAGGAATAGTTGGTTTTTGGGAAAAATTTATGGGCTAAAAAGGTGATGGTAATGATGAAGAGAGTAGGGGTAGTGATTAAGTTGGGGAAATATAAAATGAAAAGAGAAAGAGAGAAAAGGGGGGGAGGTTCACAGAGAGAACTTAAAAAAATCTTAAGGGGAAGTTTTCAGGGAGAAGAAAATTGGGAGTTCATTCTTAAGAGGAAAAGCTACTCTTGCATTCAGGATGGTAAAGAAATCAAATCCAAACTTCTAAGGGCCAATCATTTTGAGAAAATTTCTTGTTTCATCCCATTTCATCGGTAGAATGACGAGAGTATTTCTGTATATTTAGTTGGTTAAATTTTAGTATATTAGTTAAATTTTTACTTGAATTTTAATTGCATTTTTCATGGTTTTATGTAGTTTTTTTTTTTTTACTCTTTCAATCTAAGCCCATTTCTATAGAGGTGAATGCCTCTTTACAAATAGGTGACGCACCATGGCTAAAGGCAACACCTCTTCCGCATTATTTTATTTTATTTTAAATAAATAATTGGTTATTTATTTTATTATTTTAATTTATCATAAGGGCTTATTCTTTTTATTTTGAAATATATTTAAGTGTGTATATTTGTCATTTTATTTTTTATTTTTTTAATTTTTTTTATTTTTTTATTTATTTTATTATTTTTTATTTTAATTATTTGATCTATGATAATTATGAGTCTTATATATTTATCCTAATATAATTTTTTTATATGTGTTTTTATATTTCCGTATTTTTAGTCTTTTAACACAATTATGTTACTGTATGCTCATTATTATTTTTACTTCTATTTACTTTTGATTTATTTTTTGTTTATTCTATTCCGTCTTATATGATAAAAGGAATTGTAATCCCTAATCTTTTCCCCCATTTATTTGAAATGTATGATTTTAAATTAGTACTTGTTTTATTTATATTGAATGTTAGGACTTAAAGCATGAAATTGGATTAATGTGCAAACTTGGATTTAACTGTAAAACTTGGAAAGTGGATGGAGGCAAGTGCAATTTTGAATGTAAATAATGAAATAATTAAAGGTAATAAAACACAAAACACAAATAGAGGCCAACCGTAAGGTTAAATGGGCATTCCAAAAGCTCATACCCAGTTTTCGAACTCAATCTCTAATGACGGCTTCTGGGAACCTTCATGGAATCCAGTTGTTGTATAGTGTATCTCAACTTTTATCTGGGTGGTGACTCCATCTCCGATTAGGCTTTATGACCTATTTCATATTTCCTAGTGGGCCTCGAGCCCACATAGTGCCATGGTCGCCAAAAACTTAGGCATGCTTTAAGCCCCACATATAGTGGCGACTCCACTCAAGATAGAGAGATGTAATTATTTTCTTATTTCTTTTGCAACTCTTATATTCACTACACATTTTCACACAATGAGCACTTAGTCCCTAAATAACCCGGTGATAGTCATCGCTTTGCTGCTTGTGTTTCACTCAAACTTGATAAGTGAGTATTTGATTATTATCAATTATAGCACATACTTATCCACATCGTATGGACCATTGAGTAAGGAGACATAATGGAGGTATATCACCTGAGACTCAGTTCATGTAGTGACTTACCAACTTCCTTTAGGATATTCCAACATACATGTGTTTGATGCTATATAGTGGACCTTAGCATAAAATCTTGGCCCATTGTAAATGGACTATGTCAAGTAGGCCCTTCATGCCTCTATGACCCATTATGATAAACCTTATTTTTATGCAAAGGCCTACTACTTATTTGTTCATTTTGAGAGTTATCTTACAAATGTTGATTTTGTTATCCCCCGTTGATAATTAGAACCCAGACCAAAAATCCTAAGATAAGAAGCTCGCTACCAAATATGTGTGTAAGAGGAATAAGGGTGGAAATAATCATGCCTAAAGTCATTGCTTATTTATTTGTTTGCCTGTTTCTGTTCATATAAAAAAAATCTCACATTTTATGAACACATGACATTCATTCTAATTTTCAAAAAAAAATAAAAATAAAAATTTCTTGCATTTCATGTATAGATGACATTCATTTTAATTTTCAAAAAACAAATCTTGCATTTCAAACATACATGAGATTCATTGCAACTTTCAAAAATGCATTTTTTTAGCCATAAACCTCTTTTTGTTTAAAAGCATATCAAAGGAATTTGGCCTACTAATATCAAGGATCCTATTAAATAGTTAAGACCACTTAATAAATGAGCAAAATGGTAGGACTGTCTAATTTTGATGTTGAAGCTTTTAAGAAAGAACTATTGAAAAAGATCGGGGATAAGATGTAACAAATGGTTAGGGACATGGTTATTGAGATTAGAGGAAAGATGGTCTCTAATGAAGATGATTCTGAAACCAGAACTATTCTGGGTGAGCAATTGAAAGGAAAAGCACCAGTAGATTCAACTGAGACTGAATGGATGAAAGACCTAACAAAATAGATGAATCAACTGTAGACAGCATTAAAGAACCATGGGCTCAATCCCAACTTTACTGATGTTGACTTAGATTTGGATTTTGAAGAATCACTTCCCCTGAAATACAAATTCCTGAATATGAAGAAATACTCTAGGATTGATGATCCTTACCTGTGCGTAAAGTAGTATGCCACTTATATGAAGGCCACTAAGTTGTCAAAAGCTTAAACTGTCAAGCAATTTCCATTATCCTTGGAAGGAGCTGCTATCAATTAGTATTACACTCTAAATGCACAGGTCCAATAAAACTATAAGGAGTTATATTCAGTCTTCATCAAACAGTATGGGCTAAACTCTTAGTTTGAAGTTTCTCTTCACGAGCTACAGAATACAGTGCAAAGACCTAACGAGCCCTTTATGAGCTTCTTAGATGAGTGGAGAGGAAAGTTGGCCCAAATGAAGCACAGACCTATAGAGTCTAATCGGTTGGTAATAGCCATAGAAGTCTACATCCCACCTCTAGCCGATAAGTTAAAGGATATGGGTATAAGGAACTTCAAAGAATTATATCTTTTTGGAGTGCAAGTTGAAACTGACTTGGATTTGGACATTCAAGGATAGCTATCGTCAGTTGTAATGGTTTTAAACAACATTTTGTTGTAATATTTTATTTTGTGCTAATGAATATTTGATTATCTAATTTGTGTGAGTATTAATTTGTTATAATTTTGCATGCAATCTTATGCTTAAATGAGAGAGAGATTTGAAAAAAAAAAACCCCATAAAATGAGAGGACTAAAATATCATAATTGACTTTCAAACTTTTCTTCAAGCACATCAACTTCAGTTTTTTCCTGAAATGAATTCCTCATATTTATTAATAAAAAAAGAAGAAAAGAGAAGGAAAAGGAAAAGGAAAGAAAGTACGGGGAAAGAAAAAGGGAAATTTTTGTTTGTGCCACCAACATATGAAAAGTTAATTTTGAGCAATCCTTAGAAAGTCCTTATTCTCAAATAAAATTCCCACCAATTGTGAGCTGAAAAAATAGTTGGTCAGAAAACCCACAAAAGGCTAATCAATAACTAGCATAATATGGCATGCCTTATTATAATAGAGAAGTAATCATGTGAAAAATGGTCATGAGTGACATATTGTTAACATTTGAAGTGTCAAACATGGACTTATTAGTTTTGCAACAATCAACAGCATGAGTAACATCAACGTCTAATGATCAATAGCAAGAGTAGTCAGCAGCTAAAGTGACAACATGAACATCGAGCGTAACAAAAGTGATCGACCATCACCATGAATTTGCAACCACCCAGCTAGGTTTGAAAACTCCCAAAAAAGGAGCGACTTAGGCAAAAAAAAGGGAAAACAAAAAAGAAAAAATGAAAGACCCAGCTAGGTTCGAAAACTGCTAGAAAAGGAGTGACCTAAGCAAAAGAGGGAATATAAAATAAAATTTGTTGCATTTTCATTCTGAGAAAAAAAAATCAAGAGATCATAAGATTCTATTTAGTGGTGCAAAAGCGAAAGTGTCTATCAAGTCCTTGAATAGGGGGTAATTTTTTGAGATGAGTTAAGCCTCATGATTAATGGAGTTTTCAAACAGAGTCTCTTCCACACTAAGGGTCAATCATAACCATCATACGACAATAAAGAATTCTAAAGAAGCAACTAAGTTAAGGATATGTGTTGTTATTATAATCCCAATTTGATCATGAGGGCGTCTTAAATTCTACTCCATTTAGATAAGTTGGTCTTGATAGACTTAAATCTGACTTCTTTAATATGATAAGGACCAGTTCTCGTAGAATAATTCTAAATAGGAAAGGCATTTGGCTATTAACTATTCTCTCGATTATTCATGCATATACAGACTTACTTTGCAAAAATCACTTTTAGATTTCATGCTTAGGCATATTAGAATAATGTGTGTTTTTTATAAGCATTGCATATACCACACAAGCAAGTGTTGTCAAAACACTTTTAAAAGCTTCCAAAGATCACGACCATGCATACATCGATTTTGGACTCTTTTTTGGAAGTGTAATAAAGTAAGTTAACTCAAGTGCTTTAGATGTAGTTTTATTGCTTGGTTTCGCCTAATACCTCGTGAGGCTATACTACTTGTTTTGATTTACTTACTTTATTTGATTTCGCCTAAATGCCTGTGAGGCTACATCATTTTGTTTTATTGTCTTCACCTAATGCCTTAGAGGCTATATGGTGCCTTATGTTTTATCTTATTTTATGCATATTTTGTTTGTTATTCTCCTGTCAGATGCCCAAGAGGCTATATGACATTGTTCGTTTGTCCTTACCTGATGCCCTCGAGGCCATACGATGTTCATTATTGTTGTTTTTACCTGATGCCTACATGGATATATGGCTTTTCTTAGTTATTGTTCTCACTTAATGCCTACGTGGCAACACAATTTTTCTTTGTTGTTATTTCACCTTATACCTATATGGCCATACGACTTTTCTTTGTTATTATTTTCGCCTAATGTCTGTATGGCTATACAGCTTTTCTTTATTGTTGTTTTCATCTGGTGCCTGCATGGCTATACAGCTTTTTCTTTGTGTTTCTCCACCTAACACTTGTATGGCTATACAACTTTTCTTATATGTTCTTGCCTAACACCTGCCTGGCTATATGGCTAGGAAAACCCAAGGGTTATGCCTTGAAAGAAAGGGTTATTCGGGTTGTATTCCTAAAGCTCGTGATCAAGAAAGGGTTGTTTAAGTTATATCCCCAAAGGTCATGATTAAGATAGGGTTATTCGAGTTGTGTCCCTGAAGCTCATAATAAAGAAAAGGTTATTCGAGTTGTATCCTTGAAGCTCATGATCAAGAAAGGGTTGTTCGAGTTATATCCCTAAAGCTCATGATTAAGAGAGGACTATTCGAGTTATATCCTTGAAGCTTGTGATTAAGAAAGGGTTATTTGAGTTGTAACCCTGAAGCTCGTGATCAAGAAAGGGTTGTTTAGGTTGTATCCCCAAAGTCCATATTTCAATTGAGTGGCGATTAGGCTAGAAAAACCCGAGAGTCCACATTTTAGTAGAGTGACAATCGAGCTAGGAAAACCTAAGAGTCTTCATTTTAGTTGAGTGACAATCGGGCTAGGAAAATCTGAGAGTCTTCATTTCAATTGAGTAACAATCGGGCTAGAAAAACCCAAGATTCTTTATTTCAATTGAGTAATGATCGGGCCAGGAAAACCCAAGAGTTTGCATTTTAGTTGAGTGGGCGATTAGGCTAGGAAAATCTGAGATTTTGCGTTTGAGTTAAGTGACAATCAGGCCACAAAAACCCTATAGTCTTCATTTTAGTTGAGTGACAATCGAGCCAGGAAAACTTAAGAGTCTTTATTTCAGAGTGATGATCGGGCCACGAAAACCTAAGAATCATGTTTCAGTTGAGTGATGTATAGGGCCAGAAAAACTCGAGAATCACGTTTCATTTGAGTGGCGATTGGGCAAGGAAAACCTGAGAGTTTGCATTTCAATTAAGTGATGGATCAAGCCAAGAAAACCTAAGAATCACATTTTTATTGAGTGATGTATCAGACCAGGAAAACCCGAGAATCATGTTTCAGTTGAATGATGATCGCGACAGGAAAACTTGAGAGTTTATGTTTTAATTAAGTGATGATCAGGCTGAGAAAACCTGAGAGTCTTCATTTTAGTTAAGTGGTGATCAGGCCAAGAAAACTCAAGAGTCTATGTTTAAGTTGAATGGCGATCAAGCCAAGAAAACCCCGAGAGTTTTGTTTTAGTTAAGTGGTGTATCGGGCTAGAAACACCCGAGGATCATCATTTTCAAATAATTTACCAATTATTAATGAGTGACTGATTAGGCTAAGAAAACCTGAAGATCATGATCACGTTTCAAGATTGAAGAATTCATCTCTCAAGTAAAACTCAGGAGTTAGGTATAATGCTTATCATTTTCTTTTGTTTTGCATAAGATTTTTTAAAAAAATTTCATTGCATGCATTTGGTTTTTCAAAAAATCAGGGGGCAAACTGTAAACACCTCATTCAATCAGCCCATGATTGGGGGCAAACTATTAATGCTCAGCTTAATCGACCAACAATAGAGCCCGATAATGAGAAAACAAAAATCTTAAATGCAACAAAAGCCCGAAATCTTCTTGAGAATAAACCTAAAAGCCTAAGCACAAAAACCTAAACCTCATGCAAACACAACTCCAAGCCCAAACTCTTTGGCCCAAAAGGCCCAGACTTAGAAGCCAAAGAGGTGATCAGTTGGGTAAAGAGGCATCACCTCTTCACCAAGCCACTTGCTGCTACATCAAATGAGGTTCTTCGAGGACAACAAGTTTGTGGGCCCCCACCTATTTTTGCTCTCCAATTACAGCAGGAATAGTTAGTTTTTGGGAAAATTTATGGGCTAAAAAGGTGATGGTAATGATGAAGAGAGTAGGGGTAGTGTTTAAGTTGGGGAAATATAAAATGAAAAGAGAAAGAGAGAAAAAGGGGGAAGGTTCGTAGAGAGAGCTAAAAAAATCTTAGGGGGAGGTTTTCAAAGAGAAGAAAATTGGGAGTTCATTCTTAAAAGGAAAAGTTACTCTTGCATTTAGGACAGTAAAGAAATCAAATCCAAACTTCTGAGGGCCAACCATTTTAAGAAAAGTTATTGTTTCATCCTACTTCATCGATAGAATAATGAAAGTATTTCTGTATATTTTGTTGGTTAAAATTTAGTATATTAGTTAAATTTTTACTTGAATTTTAGTTGCATTTTGCATGGTTTTACATAGTTTATTATTTTTCTATCTAAGCCCATTGAGCCCATTTTTATAAAGCCGAATGCCTCTTTGCAAGTAGGTGGCGCCCCATGGCTAAAAGCAGTTTTATTTTATTTTATTTTATTTTATTTTAAATAAATAATTGGTTATTTATTTAATTTCTTTAATTTATCACAATGATTTAATCCTTTTATTTTGAAATATATTTAAGTGTGTATGTTTGTCATTTTAATTTTTTTATTTTAATTTTTTATTTTAATTATCATATCTATGATAATTTTGAGTCTTATATATTTATCCTCATATAATTTTTTTTTATACGCGTTTTCATATTTTCATATTTTTAGTCTTTTTACACAATTATTTTATTATCTTGCTTAATTAAATATTTGTGTGCTTATTATTATTTTTACTTCTATTTACTTTCAACATTTATTTTTTATTTATTTTCTGTTTATTCTATTCCATCTTGTATGATAAAAGGCACTGTAATCCCTAATCTCTTCCCCTATTTATTTAGAATGTATAGTTGTAAATTATTACTTGTTTTATTTACATTGAATGTTGGGACTTAAAGCATGAAATTGCATTAATGTGTAAACTTGGACCTAACTGTAAAACTTAGAAAGTGGTAGAGGCAAGTGCAATTTTGAATTTAAATAAGGAAATAATTAAATAATTGAAGGTAATAAAACACAAACGGAGGCTAACCGCAAGGTTAGATGGGCATTCCAAAAGTTCATATCCAATTTCCGAACCTGATCTCTGATGACGGATTCTGAAAACCTTCATAGAATCCAATTGTTGTACAATATGTCTCGACTTTTATTCGGATGGCGACTCTATCTCTGATTAGGCTTTATGACCTATTTCATATTTACTAGTGGACCTCGAACTCACATAGTGTTATGATCGCCAAACACCTGAGTGTGTGCTAAACTCTACCACCTACCTATACTTTATTCATATTATATATTGGTCAAGATGTACTATTGATCTTCAATGAATGAAAGATTTATATTTTCTAAAAAAATCATAAACAAATTTTTATTCTTAACTTTCATATTTAGAGGCATATGATTTCACTTTTCTTTTATCACTTCAATATCTTATCAATTAATATTATTATTATTTTATAATAAAATTTCAATATAATATAACTATTTGAATATTTTAAAAATAATATAAATTTATTTCTAAAATTTAAAAAATCTTTTGTTTTTATTTATTATGAGTTTTTAATTAGTTGAATGCTATACTGTTTAGTAAATAATTTTAATTTTAAAAATTCATATTACTTTAACATTACATCTTATAATTTTAATAATACGATTAAGTAGGGAATTAATTAAAATGCAAGTAACTAACATCACTGACTCTTCAATGTCAAAAAAAAATTGTAATTGTTTAAGTGAAAAAGCTTCTAACCAAATAATAAAATTTTTATACTGTTTTTTAAATTTTACATAAAAATTGACTAAAAAACTAAAATTAAATTACTTTAATCAATAATTATTAAAATAAAAATTTGCTTATATTCTTACTTTAATGCAATAAAAATCACAAATTTACTTCTAGCAAATGTTGAACGAAAAAGCATTAGCATATATAATACAAAATATTTTCCCTTGTAGAAAATTGAAAAAAAAAAAAAAATCTCACATCAGTCTAACTCTTGCCTAAGTGAATACTATCTCCTGTAAAATAAAAAATAAAAGAAAAATGTACTTAAAGAAACTTTATACATTCTGTTCAGCAATACGCGCTCCTGCTTAGACTTGTTGGAGTTGCAGAGATTTTTGTATAAAAACCAATAATGTGATTAAAGTTAGTATAAAAAATAGTGATCCTTATTTTGGGGACATAAGTTTGGTCATAGATGTAATGTTGGGTGTACTACTTTTTATCTAAAGGAAAAAAAAAATCCTATAAAAGGGAGGCTGTTGAAACAAAATGAATGTGTGCTTTTCTTTTTTTAGAAAGAAGAAAATGAAGGAAAAAAACTTGTTTAGCTCAAATTTTAGTTCATCAGTTTCTGTTGTTATTTCTTTCATGTTCATGATCTTCTATTCTTCCTCCAAATTCCAATTGTCATATCAGAGCTCTAATGATCTTTGAGGGGCCTATTTATATCAAAAATCATATTTTTAAAATGTTAAAATGCTACTGCAAAATTTATTTGAAATTTTGGTTTAAGATTTTCATGTTTTTCATTCAGGGTGAAACTTATGATTTCAAGTTTGTGTTTGATAGTTTCATGTCTCTGCATTTAAGCTTTTGAATGTATATTTTTTTTTAAAAAATGTTTGATGGGACCAATAAGTCAAAAAAATTGAAATTTTTCCTCAAAGTTGTCTTCTAAAAAATGTTTTCAAACCATATTTCAGTTGTACCCTGTTCTTTCAGCCAAAAAAAAAAAAAAAAAAGCACTTTTGATGCATTGAGTTCTCGAAAACTAAGATCTTTCAAAACCAAAATTTTATGAACCAGTCATGTCCTTAAACTAACAAAGATTTTAAGGTTTAGCATGTTTTTAAAGTGCATACAGAATTTCAGAACCAAGTTTGGATCTAATAATGCGCTTAAACTACTAGAAATTTCAGACCTAAGCAAGTCTTTAAACTGCAAAAATAAAAAATTTTGACCTAATTGAGATCAGTTTCTCCAAAAGGAAAGAAGATGGAGAAGAGTCGTCTCCTAGATGATGTGAAGATTGGAGATAGTTTCTCCAAGAAGATAAGTAACAAAAACAAACGCAGATTTTAAAAATACACTTGACATGAAGGAGAAGTTTTTTTGTTGGTAAAGAGGCCACCAGCAAAAAAAATAAAAGTTGGAGACAAAAGTTGCTTAAAGATGTTGTTTGAAGATCCTGATGAACAAAAGCTTGAAAAAAAAAAAAATCTGTCCATGGAAGCACAAGTTATGTTCTCCAACAAAAATTTTATCAAGGAAGAGTGCTGGAGCTGCTGAGATTTTTGTACAAAAATCAACCATGTGATTAAGGTTAGTAGAAAAGAATGGTGATCCTTCTTTTAAGGACACAAGTATGGTCATAGACATGGTGTTAGGTCATAGTACTCTTTATCTAAGTAAATAAACCTTCCTATAAAAGGGAGGCCACGGAAACGAGAAGAATGTATGTATTTTGTGTAGAAGGAAGAAAATGAAGGAAAAAAAAAAACTTGTTTAGCTCAGATTTTAGTTCATCATTTTCTGTTGCTATTTCTTTCATGTTCATGATCTTCTATTCTTCCTCCAAAAGCTCTAATGATCTTTGAGGGGTCAGTTTATATCAAAAATCAAGTTTTTGAAATGTTGAAATGCTATTGCAAAATTTATTTGAAAGTTTAGTTTTAAATTTTCGTGTTTTTTATTCAAGGTGAAGCTTGTGATTTTAAGTTTGTGTTTGATAGTTTCATGTCTCTGCATTTAAGTTTTTCAATCTATGTTTTCTGGAAAAAAAAAAAAAATGGTTTGATGCGACCAAAAAGTTTCAAAACTGAAAATTTGCCTCAAAATTGTCTTTGAACGAATGTTTTCAAGCCATATTTCACAATGAATTGAGTCTAATGGCAACAATTAACATATGCCCTTATCTATTATATTTTTTTTGGGCAAAGGTCCAATTTGCACGTTGAGTTTTTATCCTAAGAGTACTTTGACACTTCTGTTTTTTTTTTTTTTGCCCAATTGGAATTTCTGATTTCAAAAGTGAAACATATTGAAACTTTACTAATTACAATTAAATTTTATAACTTTTTTTAATACAATTAAGTCCAATAAATTAATAAAAACTAATTTTAACATATGTGAACAAATTAAATTGATAATTTTTTTAGAAATATATATACCCTAATTATTAAATTTTAAAAGTCTTTCAACCTATAAAATTAATTTTTAAAATTTTTCTTAAACTTTAAAAATTTTAAAATCAAGTGATATAAATTTCAAAAGAATGACTAAGTTTATTTGTTAATATAAATAGCAAATTGATAATTGACCTAAAATTTAATTTTAATAGTTGAATAAAAAAAAATTATTTATCAATTATGGTGTAGGTTTAAAAATTATTGTGTAAATTTAAAAATTTAAACTAATGAATAAAATTTAAAAAAATTTATTCAACCATTAAAATTAAATTTTTGTTCAATTATCAATTTGATATTTACATTAACGAATAAATTTAGTTATTTTTTGAAATTTATATCACTTAATTTTAAAAATTTAAGAAATATGTAAAAAAATTATTTTATAGGTTGAAAAACTTTTAAAATTTAATAATTAGGTTCTATATGTGAATCTAAAAAAATTATCAATTTAATTTGATAGTATCCATTAAAATTAGTTTTTATTAGTTTATAGGATTTAATTGTACTAAAAAAGTTATAGGATTTAATTGTAATCAGTAAAGTTTCAATATGTTCCACTTTCCCAACTAGAAATTCTAATTGAGGAAAAAAAAAATAGAAGTACCAAAGTGCTCTTAGGGCAAAACATGGGGTGCAAATTGGACTTTTCCCTCCCTATTTTCTTTTCAGTGTTTTCAGAGTCCTATTGCTAGGATTTTGTTTATAAATGACAAGAAATTTGTCCGAGTGCCTTGAAAGGGTAATTTTGGGTTGAAATCCAAAAACATGTTTTTGTCCTTTTCAACTAAAGAGCATTTTAATTCTTTATCTTGACTGAATTTGTAATATCAATCTCCAATTCATTTAAACCTCTAGGTTTTTTTTTTAGAAGAGTCATTTCCTCATATTTTATAGTGTTATTTTTGAATTCTAGTCAAGTAAGTTAATCTAAATATGATAAATTTCTATGGTGTATTCAACCCCTTATTTTTATTTGTGGGTTTGGTTCAAAATTTTCTCTCTTCTTAGGTCCTTGCCACTTTCTTCTCTTTAACCAACAAAGTTGTCTTCCCATCCAGCAGGTTACCTTTAGCAAATTTTTAACTGAGAAGGATAAGTTATGTAATCTATTCCATTGTTAGAAGTTGTAAAATGAATGCAAAACTCTCACCTTTAATTTAGTTTTTTCATTGATGTCATTTGACTTTCATGTATATATGCATCTATCATGAACTAAATAAATTTGAATCTTTAATTACATATTAACCTTTTTCTTTTATAATTTTAATATATAGTAATTTTTGAAATAGTGTTGGAAGTGATAACTTATCTATGTATTATGTTAATCAACAATATACACAAGAGTAAGTAACAGACTCATAAAGTGATAGTAGTATGTACAACTATACTACAAAGAGATAAATCATATACAACTAAATCAGATCAGATGCAAGTATCCTATCACCCTACCTCAAGTTGATGGGGAGTAGAACGAACTGTCAACTTGTCACAAAGACGATGGAATTGGCTCTTAATCAGGGACTTCATATGTATGTTTGCAATCTGGTCCTGGGAGTTAAGATATCGAACCAGCATTTCCTTATTGACAACCTTATCATGGATGAAGTAGAAATCAATTTCTAAGTGCTTGGACCGTGAGTTAAAGATAGGAGTAAATGTGAGATAGGTTGCACTAAGGTGGTCGCACCATAAGGTTAGTGTAGTAATGTGACACTCCTCTCCACCAGTACCTCATTTAGGATATTATTAATCCTTAATCACCTAACAATAGTATTAGTGCAGTAAGGCACCACTTCTAAAATGACCTTAGGAAACTTTTGTTATACTACCATAAATTTACTACAATGTAGTAATTTAAATAAATATCATCAAGGTTCATCTCTAAAATTATTCAAGAGTAGATGATAAGAAAAACGAAATTGTTGACTTACACCAAACATACATATACATATATATATGTCATAACCACACATCAGTAGGTTAGTTTTAAGATACAAGTACAAGGTTAAACAAAATTATATATAAAAATTTACATTTAAAATATTTGTAACCTACTTGTATCACTAACCTAAGAGAGAAAAGGGTTATAAGATACTACTCATTTATATATACATTTATACACTAAAAAGAAACGAGTAAATATCTTGTATGTCCCTTAAACCCTAACCTATCAGAGTTCTAATATATACATCAGGAGGGGTATATCAAGCGAAAAGATCTTGAAAGTTGGCATTGAATAGTCACTTTAGTCCTCTATCATGACCAGAGTGACATTCACATCAAATGATGTCTCATAAAATACACAAATCACGGTGCACATATGCTCTCCATGATGCTCTCGCATGATATGCACATGGAAAAGGGACAGCTAGCTCTACCTCAACCCTATAATCTAAATTTGTAGCTACATCATGCCCTAAAGAGTACCTAACCTCTACTTCATCCTCTATGACCTTTTGGGTCATGATCATCCAATCACACGTCATAATGAACTATATGTATACACAAGCACTAACATAAGTTATATAGTCAATATAGAAAAGAAAGAAAAGTGAGGTGTGAGTATTTTCTAAAGAAAATACCCAGTAAGTGACTAAATATGACCGAAAATGTGAATCAAAACAAAAAGGATGTGAAAGGAAGTATAATAAGTAAATAAAAATCAAAGTAACTAGATATAGCATAGATTATTTTACAACAGACTTTTAGTAATTTCTATTTGAATTTATCACCTAAAAATTGAATAAAATTATCTATTCTTAATTACAAAATTTTCTTACTCAAAACCTTAAAGATTTGTGATTTTGTATGTACATAATTATTTTAACAAAACACATAAGTTAGTGTTTCAGGATATTATTCCATAGTCTCAAGTATATAATTCTCAGAGCCTAGATACACAATTTACTAATTCACAAAATCATAGGTTGATATCGATGTGGCAGGTACCATTCAGCATATCAAGGGTTCATCACATTTGAATGCATATAGTAATACCACTTAGATTCACCACAAGAATTTATTAAATTTCAAGCACTGTCCACAAGACAATTATCACAACATTTGGCCAATAATATCTCAATTTTTCATCAATTAATGCACTATCATACTAAAGTATGTATGTTTATTGAATATCACATGAACTACTATGTCTCGGACACAGTCTAACGCCTCACAGAACCCAACTATAACCCAAGCATGGTCTCACTACAACCTTTCAAACTTTTGTGTCGTGCTCAAATGCTCTTAAATATATTTATTTTTTATTATCTAATACTTACTTATGTTATTCAGTTATAAAATTAACTAAATTTTAATTATTATTATTATTAAACTAATACCAAGTATGCATATTTGGGTTATATACGGTGGGCCTAAAAATTAAGTAATAAGGTTCTCAGGTTGTTAAGAACTTGATCAAATTTTCTCAAAAAAAAAGAACTTGATTAAATTATCCACTTGATATACATTTAAAATAATGATTTAAAATTTTCTTCAAGTTCATCCCCCCCCCCCCCCCCCCCCCCCGCGTCTATAATGGCAGACTTGATGAAGGAATCAAAATTATATCACTAATTTTATCAATATCAAAGTTCAATTTAAGAACATTTCTTAAAACAAAGAGGTATATTTCCAAGGGAAATTTTGAATATCGATCAAGAATAAAGAGTAGAAATTCACTCTCAAACTACATGAATAAAAATAAAATTTTCTACAAGTAATAGGAATGCCAAGAATCAAAAATCGAAAAAGGATCAAAATTTTTTTAACAATAATAAGATTATATTGACACTATCTCCAAAACCAATATGAAGAAGAAAGGATGTGGATTTCACTCACCTTGATGGCTGCTTTGTCCCTTCTCTCAATTTTTTTTCTTACATGATAAACATCTGTTGACCATTTGCATGATTAAACTCCTAATTTTGGACTTTGACAAACAATTTTTATACTAATAATTTCAATTAAGTGTCTAAGGAATGATATACCAAACATATACCAAGCATATACACTTTTGGATGAATAGTGACTTTTTAGGCTGATTGAACCTCTGAGATTGAAGAAGACTTTTGACATATTGAGAGCTCTTAAATGAGAAAATGAGCTTCTTCACTTTTTGAGATTGAAGAAGACTTTTGACATATTTAGAGCTCCTAAATGAGAAAATGATACTCTTCACTTTTGTAGTATATATCTTAAGCTTTCCAAATTGTGCTTGCCTATCAAAATCCAAGATCATTTGGGTATACAAATCATCAATCGAAGTCAACATATGCAGCTTGCATTTTAGTTTGCACAACTCTTGGTATCTCAGCAATATCTTGAGCCATAGATGTCCAATTGAGGTGATTCAAAGTTTTATGGAAATATAAGACAATTATCTACCACTTTTATGAAGAAAACTTTGGCTGAATCGATCTTCTTCAGTCCTGCTCATGAGCATCTTTTGAAGTGGTCACCAGTTATCCTTCAATGGAGCCTTTGGAGCACATTTTTGCCAAAAAATGGCAGCACTCCTCACGAGCTGTTTGCTCATGACCTACTCATGAGAAAACCCCTGATAGCATTTCAACAGGAATTTTTGAATGCAATGAATATATTTTCACCCCTCACAAGCACTGTTCACTCGTGAGTCGCTCGTGAGCATCCTTTGAGCTGCCAAAAGTCCAAGAATTGATTCAAAATCAATTCTAAACATTGGAGACATGATTGATACATCCAAAAACTACATTTTTAAGTGTTTTTCTAAATAAACACAACTTAGAATTCAATTGAAAAAAAAAATAAAAATTGTTAATCATTCATCATTTTCTTAAACATTCAATTGAGCTCTTAAACTTTCTTTTAAACAAATTATTTATATATAACTCTTATAAGAGTTGGTGAGTGATTAGAATAGACATTATTATTCTTATATTTTCTAGGTTTAGAAAATGGGAAGTGAGATTCTATTCTAAAGGAATTGGTTTAAGTGTTTAGCCATTAAAACACTTAGGAATTTGGTTTTTGAGTGAGCCTTGAAAACTCAAGTTGTAAGGTTGTAAGAGTGAGCCATAAAAATCTTGTGCATTCTCAATCTTGTTAATAAGATTATGGGTGATTAAAAAATCCTAACTTGGGGATAAGTTAGGTGGAGACGTAGGATTATTGTTGAATCCAAACTCCTTAAATATTTGTGTTCTTCATTCTTCCTTCTCAACTCTTACTTAATTCTTGCAAAGAATTCCTTTAATTTTCTATTTTTATTTGATATTCCTATTCACCCCCCCCCCCCTCTAAGACTCTTTCAATTGGTATCAAAGCTAATTGTCCCTTACCGTTAATGAGGGTAGAGCACCAATGAGAACTCTCACTTGTGAACTATGTCACCGAAGTAGGGCTCTCTGCGCATTGGTGTTGGTGCATCGGTGGAGACGATGGTCGGCTAGTCTTATAGGTACCATTGAAAGGTGATATAGGTTGAGTATGACCTACAAAAGTTTTCAATGGGTATCAGAGCTTGAATTTTAGGTACTTCATTACTATAATACAAGATCATGGGGAGTGAATCTCAAAACATCTCTTCTCTTAGACCATTCTTTGATGGTAGTGACTATCCACATTGGAAATTCAAAATGGAATTATATCTTGATTATGATTCCATCAAACTTTGGGATATTGTCCTAAGAGGTTGGGAACCACCTACAACCATCATTGATGGTGTGATAACTAATCTTGCAAGAAGCCAATAGAGTGTTGATCAAAAGGAAGAAAATCACAAAAATAAAAAGGCTATGATTACTCTAGTCTCCTTTATGACAAAAGAAGGAGGCAAGCTTCAACATTGCATTTCGACTAAAGAAATATGGGAGACCTTAGAAAATCACTATAAAGGCAACATTCAAGTAAAAAGTAAGAAGGTTCAACTTCATATGTATGAATATGAACTCTTCAAAATAAAGCCTCAAGAATCAATCACAGAGATGACAAACTGTCTCAATGCTCTCCTCATAACCCTCAAGAAACTTGAAAAACATTTCTCCAAGGAAGAGGTAAACAACAAGATTCTAAAAATCCTACTTAAGAAGGATTAGGAATCTCGTGTTACCTCAATTGAGGAAGCTCAAGACCTCTCTACTCTATCAACCGATGTGCTCATTGGTAAGTTCTTAACACATGAGCTCACCATCAAGCAAGGAGGTAAAAAATAAGAAGAGAAAGAAGAAAAGAAAAAGGAGCATTACTCTAAAAGCTCTTCAAGAAGATAGTGAAGAGGAAAGCATCAAAGATTCTAGTGATGAAGATGGTGAAATTGCCATGCTCACTAGGAACTTTAAGAAGTTCTTAAGAAAGAAAAATTTCTCAAGAACAAGGGACCTCAACAAGAAGTTCAAAGGAGATAGGAGGAAGAAAACAAAAGAGGTTACTTGCTATGAATGTAAGAAACCAAGACACATTAGAAGTGAATATCCTAAAATCAAATTCAAAAGCAAAGGAACAAAAGATAAGAAGAAAGCATTCAAAGCTACTTGGGATGATTCCTCCAAATCTGAAGAGGAAGAGGAACAACAAGAAGTTGCCTATCTTTGCTTTATGGCCATTAAAATCAAAAATGAGGTACCATCCACTTCTTATTCTTCCTTTGATGAATATTGTGATGGTGATGATGATGAGAGAGCTCTATTGTGAGAAAATTACTTGTTAAATACAAAAGTTTGTTATCTAAAAAGAAATAATATAAACATGAGTTAGCTAGCTTAAATATGGATTTTGAATGTTTAAAAATTGATTTTGCTAAACTTGTTGCATCAAATGAAAAACTTGTTAGTGATGTTAAATCTTCTAATTCTTTAGAAGACCAACTTAAGAAAGAAAATGATGAAAATCATAAGCTTTCTAAGGAAGTCTTAGAATTAAAGAATTCCATTGCTAAATTTAAGAGATGAAAAGAAACTTTAGTGTCACGACCCAAAACAGGGGCCATGACCGGCGCTAGGGAACGGGAATTCTTTCGAATCCGGAACCCGTAGCAAGCCTAAAAATAAAATAAATATGCAATAATAACCATAAAAATATAATATGCAGCGGAAAATAAAAATCATAAATATTACAATATCATCCATATCAACTGGATTTAATTCAAACTCATCACATCGCATATATAATCTCATAAATGTATAATCTTTATACAAATCCAGTTTTAACATAATATATCTCCTTTAAAATAAAGTACATGAAATCCAATACTTTAATTTACAACTACTGCAGTGTCTAGATAAAATAAATAAGACTCAAGTATACAATTTACATAAAGAAGCCGGGGCGGAAGAAATCCGGCGTATCGACCTGCTACTGAGGTCTGAGGAAGTTGACTCTCCTGAAAAATAGTCAACGGAGGGGAGTCAGACCTCACTGAGTGAATTACTATAGTATATATACATACACTCTAAGTGATAATGCATACAGTCAACAGTATATGAGTAATATGTATATATACAGGCAAGTTCATACAGATGCAGAAAAATCATTTTATATATTTTGTCTGAAAATCATCTTTTATGAAGGATCACATAGAACCCTAGAATATCGCAACCTCAGAAAATAGTGTTAAACAACACTCTGGCCATACAGGCTCACTGATTCCAAATATATCCACTTAATCCATATGGACAGTAGACTGGCCCCGAGACACTAAGTCAACCGAGCTCCAGCAGTCTGACTGCCAGTGTGATTGGCCCCGAGACACTTGGTCAACCGAGCTCCAGCAATCACACCCATAAACCACATCTCACATATCAATAATCATAATCAAATCGATATCCACAAATAGTCAGTAATAAAGCCTAAATACTATAGGCGTACCGGTACGTACTCGGTCCTAGTGCTGCCCACTAGGTAGCACGTTCTATTGATATCCTTCATTCTTAAATATAAAACATTCATTCACAAAAATAAATGATGCATGGATATAAATGAAATAACAATATAAACCATATATATACCGAAAATACACCAAACATAAACCAGGTATATTTTGAGTATATATATGTCAAATTAAATCCAATCAAATCATGAATTAAACTAAAAATATATTTAAAAACATTTTAAATATATTTTATTAATAAAACATGTATATAATTTATTATATACCAAAAATATACCAAAAATATACTTGAATATAAATCATGTTATTTATGCATATTTAGTCAAAATAAAACATGCATTTTCTAAATCATGCATCCTAAGCATATATATATAATATAGTAACTCACCTAATGCGCTCCACGAGACAGGTCCGACGGGCCTGGTCCACTAACCCTCGGTCTCGGCGCAACTAAACAAGAAATAATTAATCGACATCAGAATAACCCTAACAGAAATCCTAGAATTAAATCTAGAGTATTCAACACAGCATCGGAAATTAGGGTTCGACTGGATATCACGTTTTACGAGAATTCTACCGGAAATCCGGCAGAACCTCCCCTGTAAAACGGACATCTCTCTACTCAAAAGAGTAGAGCCGACCCTGCAAAGAAAATACACTTCAAAAATAAACACCACAATCAATCACAACCCCTCGGTCGGACTCCAGACTACAATCTGTCGACCGGGGTCCACAAACACAGAATATATATTCAAATATACCAAAAATATCCTTAAATCATAAAAATACATTTCATACGTAGAAATTACATAATAAATCTTGAAACACTGTAAAAACCGATTAAAACTCATTTTATTAGAAAAACCGTATATTATATATATAATTGAAAATAATTCCCGGAAAATAGTTTTAATTAGTTAAAAATACTAAATATTTTATAGAAATCATTTTTATACCTTAAATAAATATTAAAACCAATTAAATTACATTTTTAGACAATTTAGGGTAAAATTACCAAAATACCCCTATATATATATATATACCTAAATTACTTCAAAAATTCACCAAAAATCATACAATTATCCAAAATTAATTTTCTCAACATATTTATCAATAATATCAATAATTAAACTCAATTAACCAATTAAATTCAATTTAAAACACAATTAACTTAATTTTACAAAATCACATAAACTTCAATAATTAAAAATAAATACTTAGAAATTCATAAAAATTCCAAATAAATTCCTATAATTCATTTCAACACCTAATTCAACCATAAACTCCAATTTCATAATTTAAATAATTAATTTCCGAAAATTAGAAAATAATATTAAAATATTCAAAAATACCCAAAAATCCAAACAATCTCCAAAAATTCTGTAAAAATTCATACATGAAGATTAAACTACCAGGAACAACATTTGTGAAGGAAGTTTCCATGAATCATCCAAATTGAAGCTCAAAAAAATCGAAAACCAAAAGTGGCCGAAATATTCAAATCAAAACCTAAGCAATTCTAGACCATTTTAGCTCAAACCAAAGCTAGAATAACACTCACCGGAGCTCAAGGAGAAGATAGAGACCGGCGGTGTCGAAAACGGTGGCCGGAGGAGGAAGAAACGACGATGAGAAGAAATGGCCGGCGTCGGGCACCCACGGGAGAAGAAGAAGAAGAAGAAAAAGAAAAAGAAAGAAAAGGAAAGAGAAAGAAAAAGAAAAAGAAAGAAAAAGGAAAAGAAAAAAAAAAAGAAAAAGAAGAAAAAAAATAAAGTAAATTAAAATAATTAAATATTAATAAATAATTAATAATAAAATAATAAATTTTAATAATTTAATAATAAATAAAATAATCAATAATAATAAATAAATAATAAAATATTAGGGTAATAATAAACCCTAATTAAATAAATATACACACACAGGCTTTATTTAATAATTTAAAAATATGTATGAGTTCATGCAAACCCGTAAATACATTTAAAATAATTAATACTACATTGTTTACGTGGAAATTTCCCCGAAAAGGAAAGTCCCGGGAAAATTTTACGTAAAACACTGTATATAAAACACAGTAATTAAAATAGGTTTAAAATACATATCAACTCATAAAAATATCGTACAATGCATAAAAATTATTGACACTGCATATCCCGGTACAGTGTAAAAATATTTTTAAAAAACACGGGATATTACATTTTGATAGTCTTCTTGACTCTTAAAAATTTCATGGAGATACCCACGGAATTGGATATAAAAATGGAATGTCTTCATCATCCTCATCACATATTACTTTTGTTAAAGCTTCACATGATTCTACTCTTTCAACCTCAAATGAGATTCAAGCTAAAAAATCTCCTGTGTTAAATAGCAACGCAAAGTCTCATAAGATTAACCCTTCATTAACACAAAGAGGTAAGGCTCAAACTAGAGCACCTCAACCGAAGCATGCTTATATGTACACTAGACATAATTATAATAGGCATGTTGCACAACATAATACACATAAATATATTGCACAAACTTATTAAAATATTCATCACCATTGCCAATGTATGTCTCACTCAATGTCACAAAATAATAAGAGATACACACAACACCAAAGGCATATTACACACACTAGGAAAGTATTTCATTCTAGGAGAGATAAATTTGAAAATGTTGTATGTTCATATTGTATGATCAAAGGACATACCAATAATATGTGCTTCTATAGAAAGCTACACATGAATTTACTTCCTTTGGATTATCTTAAAACTAACCAACCTAGACCAAGAAAGGTTTAGGTTCAAAAGAATATTTGAAATATTTTATGTAGGTGTGCTTGAAATCCGCAAGAACAAAAAGCAAGTGGTATCTTGATAGTGGATGTTCAAAGCGCATGAAGGGAGACAAGGAGCAATTCAACAAACTTGATGCTAAGGATGGAGGACACGTTACCTTCAGTGATAATGCAAATTATTGTTGAATCCGAACTCCTTAAATATTTGTGTTCTTCATTCTTCCTTCTCAACTCTTACTTAATTCTTGCAAAGAATTCCTTTAATTTCCTATTTTTTTCGATAGTCCTATTCACCCCCCCCCCCTCTTGGACTCTTTCAACATCAAATGTAGATTTTTATCTCCCAGTAAATGGATAACTATTACCATCCAAGACCATAAAATAGTGACACCTAGACTACTTATTATTTCTTTTTTTAATTTTAATCCTATAATTAGTTTTATTTATTTATTTATTTTGCTTGGTCCCCAAGTTTTAGCATTATTATTGTTATATATATATATATAACTATTACCATTTAAGACCATAAAATAATGACACCTAGACTACTTATTATTTCTTTTTTTTAATTTTAATCCTATAATTAGTTTTATTTATTTATTTATTTTGCTTGGTCCCCAAGTTTTAGCATTATTATTGTTATATATATATATATATATATATATATATATATATATATATATATATATATATATATATATATATTTTATAGTCAATTCCTGCAAATAAATTCTAGCCCCCTTCTATATTTGCCGTTACAATTTTATACATATAAGTATTCATTTATTTAATTTAGTTTAATTATTAACATATAACTTTAAGATTAATCCTAACTACGGACGTGACAAGTAAAGGGTGGCCGAAGTTCTTGCATGAGAGAACATAACCAGTGTAACTCAGTCGTGGTATGTGCAAGGGCACGATATTTGGCCTCAGTAAAGGTTCTAGAAACTGTCCTTTGTTTTCAGGTTCCCCAAGAAATAAGATTACAGCAAACATATATATAGAATTCCATAGTAGATTTTCTATCATCCAAATCACCTCCCTAATTGGCATCACTGTAAGCCGAAATGTTGAAATGCTAAAGGTTGAAAAAAATGCCATTATAAAGTGTACCTTTCAAGTAAGGCAAGATGTGTTTTATTACTATTCAATGCTCTGTAGTGGGAGAATGCATGTACTGTGAAACCTAATTAACAGAATATGATAAGTCTGGT
The DNA here is from genome assembly GCA_947683625.1 of Mallotus nudiflorus. Classification (NCBI taxonomy): domain Eukaryota; kingdom Viridiplantae; phylum Streptophyta; class Magnoliopsida; order Malpighiales; family Euphorbiaceae; genus Mallotus; species Mallotus nudiflorus. The sequence continues at coordinate 923,333 of CANTUR010000124.1, forward strand.
CTAGTAACACATACATATTGTAGACCGCCGATAATGTTGCAGTATAAGGTTGGATCAAAAAAATCATTTCCTTTGGCAACAAACTTGAAATTCAATGTTGAAAGAGTGGTCATCGGATTAGCATTATGTATATGTGCCTTGGTTAATAACTCATGGATGTATTTTGCTTAATGAGTAATGATCCTTCAGTGCATTTGGTGACTTCTATCCCTAGGAAATAATCAAGAGTTCTAAGGTCTTTAACAACAAAGCTACATTGGAGAGATTGAATTATATGGTGTAAAAATTCAAAATTATTCCTTGTAAGAAGAATATCATCCATATAAAAGAGATAATAGAGATGCATACCGCCGTTGTGATAAAAGTTCAAGTAATTGTCCGTCTTTGAACTTTGAAAACCCAGATAAAGCAAGTGTTAAGTGAGACACTTGAACCACTGTCTAAGGGATTGCTTGAGCCTCTTTTTAAGTTTACAAACATGATTTATGAACATAGCCTTGTGGCTGTTATATAAAGACATCCTCTTATAAAGGACTATACAAAAAGGCATTAGAAACATCCAATTGGCAAGTTTTGCATTTAAATGACAAAGCCATAGACAAGAGAAGCCGAATAGATGCTTGTTTCACAACTGGACTAAAAGTTTCAGTAAAGTCAATATTGGGGCATTGATGAAAACCCTTGGCTACCTTGCCTTATACCGAGCAATTGTACTATCAGGTTTCCTTTTTATGTGGTAAACCCATTTTGATCCAACCAAATTTTGATGCTTTGATGGTGGAACCAATTCCCAGGTGTCATTCTTGAGCAATACTTCATATTCATCTTGCATGGCTTGATGCCATTAAGGGTAGTAGACAACCTTTGTATAGCATGAAGGTTACATTTTATGAAAAAGAGGGGAGAAAAATTTTTTAGTTTAGAGGACCCAATTTGAGACCTTGTTACCATTGGATGAGTTTGGGTGTTTGGATATTGACTGAGGTTAACAACAAGAGGAATGCTCAATGCATTTATGGGAGATAGGACTCTAGGTTCAGTCAAATTGGTTTGGGAGGTTAAGGGTAGAGGTTGAGAAGGGAACGATGTGGATGGGAAGTTTGGTAAGATAGTTTCGGTTAGTTGTGATATGGATGAAGACGAGGATGTAAGTGGATTAGAGGGTAAGATATGTTTGGATGTGGGAGAGGAGATTGAATGGATAAAGTTGGATTCAGTGTGAATAAATGAAAAGAAGAAAATTGTTGATGGAGTAGAGTCCTTGTCACTTAGTGCCACTGTGGAAGTTGATAGGAAAGGAAACTCCTAATCATAAAATTAAACATGATGAGAGGTTAGAAATTTGAGAGAAGTTAAATTAAGACAAATATAACCTTTATCAATTTTACTCTAACCCATAAAAACACATCTTTTTAACCATGGTGAAAGTTTATTTTCACTTTATGGTCTAAGCTATGGATAACATAGGCACCCAAAAGTGTGCATTTGCATATATTCGGGATCCTTGTGAAAAAGAGTGTTGTATGGATTTTTGTTGTGTAATGTACAAATGGGTATTCAATTAATTATATAGACAGTAGTATCAAAAGCTTGTGACCAATATTTGGTAGGAACATGAGAATGATGCATGAGAGACAATGTTGTTTCAACAATGTGTCTATGTTTATGCTCTACACACCCATTTTGTTTGGGAGTTTTAGGATAGGAGCTATGTTGAGTTATGCCATTTTCTAACAAATAGGGTGTGAGAGCCTGAAATTCCCCTCCCCAATCTAATTGGAATGAGTTAATAGAGTAGTCAAAATATTTTTCAACAAGATGCTAGAATTTAATAAAGACATTCAAAGCCTCAAATTTATATTTTTAAAAATAAATCTAAGTGTACTTGCTGAAATGATCATAAACTAGCACATAGTTTTTACTACCATCTATTGCAGGCACCGAAAAAGGTCCCCATAAATTTAAATAAATTAATTCAAGTGGAGACTTGGCCTGAAAATTAGATAACAAAAAAGGTAAATAATGACTTTTGCTAATATTACAAGCATGACAAGCAAAGTCCTGTTTATTTGAAGAAGAAGGTAAATTAAATTGATGAATAACTTTGTGAACAATGTCTTTATTTGCATGGCCAAGAATGTTGTGCCATTGTGCAAAACTAGAAGCTAAAAATACTGTGGAGGTGGGTGTACTAGATATTGGTGCTGAATAAAAAAGAATAGAGTATAAGCCATCATTATTCTGGCCGAAATGAAGAGTCCTCCTTATATGGATATCCTTAATAAGATAATAATCAAGAAAAAATTCAATTGAGACTTTGTTAGCAGTAGTAAATAAATGAACCAATAATAAATTAGAATAAGAATCAGGCACACAAAGAATATGATCCATAATAAAAGAATTATTAGATGTAGAAAAAATGGTAGACCCATAGTGAGTAATAGGAAGGAATTTACCATTACCTATTTTTACAGCATCAGAACCAATGTAGTTGGAGTGCAAAGATAGGTTGTCAAGTTAAGAGGTAAGGTGGTGAGTTGCACTAATGTCAAGGACCCACGGTGGATGTGAGGAAGAGGGGGTAGAGGTGGCAAGATTGGAGGTTGGTCTAATATGAAACATTGGTGATGAAGTTGTCCTCTTCATACCCTTTGTGCGTTGAGTTAGGCATTGATTTGCATAATGTCCAAAACCATAATAGTTATTGCACTAGAGAAGGTTATCATTATTTGAAAATGATCGAGAATTATTAATCCAAGAGTGACCTCAACTTTGCCAAACTGCCCACCACGATAGCGAGAGCCATAGTTTGATCGACCACCGTGTGATAGGGTTATTGCAAGATGGGCAGAGAGTGGAATTAGCAACTTTGTCTCAGCAACAAGTTCTTCTTCTTCATATAGAAGAAGGCTATATAATTCATCATAGGTGATATCTTCAGGACGTTGTTGTAAGGAGCGAATAAAAAGTCTGAAAGAAGAGTCAAGACCGTTGAGTAATACCTGAATTAGATCACCATCTAAGATCATACTGTTTAGGGAGGCAAGCTAATCAAACATAGCTTTGGTGCACTGTGTATACTAAGTAATATTTTTAATAGGTTATTTTACAAGATGAAAGAAATGTGATTTAAATGTCCTTGCCTCAGCTTTAAAGCCTGCAGCATATGAATTGGCTAACTTTACCTAAGCATCATGAATAGTCTGAGCACCGACTACTTATGAAATGAAAGACTTAGATATGGAGCCAACAATCCAACTTAAGAGGAGCTGATCTTAACAAAACCAAGTGGAGTAAGCTGGATTGACTTGGCCATCTGCAAGAGTTCGTGACAATGAGGTTTGAGTTCCATCAATATAACATGCAAGATCATAACATTGAGCAACAGTAATAGTTGTGCTCACCGCAACAAATAATTGGTTGAGTTGAGCTTCACAAGAAGTTGATGAGCAATGTTTGGTAACGACTAAATTAAGTTATTTTGTGTTGTCAATGTAATGGCAGTGCTGGAACTCATATCATTGCTCATGGTGAGCGATATCAGATGGTTGTTAAACCAGAGTGGGCTCTGATACAATGAAGCAGTATTGGAAGTGATAACTTATCTGTATATTACATTGATCAACAATATATATAAGAATAAGTAACATATGTTGAGGAAGTAAATATTTTTATTCTATATATTAGGAAGTAAATATTTGTATACAATTAGGAATAAAGTTTTATTCTATTTAGGATGTTATTCTATTCCTAATTAGGTTGTGATTAGGATTCCTTTGTGTATATATAAGGGGTGTAACCCTTCTTTGAATATCATAGAAAAATATTTCCTTTGAATTTTCTCTCTTTTTCTCTGAATTTTATTCTTCATGGTATCAGAGCATACCCATTGAAATTGAAATTTTTTTTTTTAATTCTTACAAATCGTATTTTTTTTCTTCTTCCTTTGAATTCTTTGAATCTTCAAAATTATGACCATCAAAAACACATCCATCGTATCCTATAGAACACCCAATTTTATTCAAACCCTTCAACATAATTCTCCCTTTCCCACAGGAATTATTCTTGATGATACAAACTATACTCTATGGTCACATATCATAGAGATGTGAATTAGAGCCAGAAATAAATCTAGCTTTCTTAATGGCACTACGCCAAAGCCACCAGTAGGAGATAAAGCATTGAAGACTTGGCTCCTTGATAATAATCGAGTCAAAAGTTAGTTGAGTGACTCCATGAGTCCGACATTGATGCAGAGATTCATCTATCTTCTAACAACAAAGGAGATATGGGATGCTATCTCAAAAACCTTCTATGATGAATTTAACGAAACTTAGTTAGTTGAATTAAACTGAAAATCATTCACAACACGTCAGAATGGTGAGCCATTACCTGCATACTATAATGAACTTATTGGAATATTTCAGGAAATCGATGCCTGGATGTGTGCACAAGGGGAGGCTGTTAATTGAGTAGTATCACTCCATAAACATAATACCCAGCTTCGAACACATATTTTCCTAGTCGAGCTTGATTCTAAATTTAATAATGCTCTGAGTGAAATACTCCAGAAGGATCCACCTCTTGATCTCGAGTCTAATTATACATATGTCTAGAGGGATTACAACCAGCGACATATGATGGAAGAGCCAAAGATACTGCCAGACCATTCTGTACTTGTAGCAGCTCAGACTCATCCCCAATTCAAAGGAAAAATACCAAGTAAGCCCATCACATACACCTATACTCGTTGTGGTGAAGTTGGACACTCCAAGGAACGGTGCTATGAAATTGTGGGATATCCGGAATGGTGGGATTTCAATAGAAAGCCTCGTAAGAAGCTCGGCAAGGCTATAATTGCTACTTCTACTAAACCAAGTGGTGATCTTGATACAACTTCAGGTATGACAAATCTTATTTGAAATAATACATTGATATAGGTGCTACTGATCATATGAGAAACTCCACTCACCATCTTTCATCTATCCATCCATCAACCCAACAAAATATTCTAACTACTAATGGAGGCATACCACTAGTCACTCATAAGGGATCAGTATCTAACTCTGACTCTCTTAATTTAGATACTGTTCTTATTATTCCATCTCTTTCTTGTAATCTACTAACTATTGGCCAAATCACTGAAACCTTGAATTGCACTCTCAAATTTTGGCCTAATTATTATGTATTTCAAGACATTGCAATGCAATGGATTCTTGGCTCTTGTGTTAAACATGGAAAGTTGTACCATCTTGAGTTGCATGATGATTCAAGATGGAAGTCAAGTCAAGTTAATAGGGTTGGTAGAAGTTTCTCGAGTAAAGACCAAGTAATTTTGTGGTATCGTCGTCTTGGGCATCTCTCTTTTCATTATCTTAGACAAATAAAATTGAATTTATTTTTGCATACCACAGACAAGGAATTCAAGTATGATGTTTGTGAATTGGCAAAAGGTCACCGAATTTCTTATGTACCAAGTTATAAGAAAAATTCAATTCCTTTTATAACCATTCATTCTGATGTATGGGGATCAGCTCGGATTCCTACTCTATCTGGTGCTCGATATTTTGTAATGTTTATTAATGAATGTACCCGGATGACCTGGGTATCAATACTTTCCAATAAAGGAGATGTATGCTCCAAGTTTCATGACTTGTACAATATGGTGGCTACACAATACCAGAGTAAAATTCGAGTCCTGTAGTTTGACAATGGTGGGGAGTATGTTAACTCAATTCTCAATGATTTCTGCCACATGAAGGGCATTCGCCACCAAACATCTTATGTTGGCACTCCTCAATAAAATGGTATAGCCAAATGGAAGAATCGGTAGTTATTGGAAGCTGTTTGAGCATCATTGTTTGACATGAATGTTCCTCAAGAATACTGGGGAGAGGTTGTTCGATCCGCTGCATACCTCATAAACTGGACACCATCACGAGTACTTGATTTTAAAACTCCTCTTCAGAAACTTCAGGAACTTGTCATATCTCCACCCCTCAATAATTTCAAACCCTGAGTTTTTGGATGCTCGACATATGTTCATCAAACACTCAGTAAATTAGACCCTCGAGCTATCCAGTGTATCTTTGTTGGCTATGCAGATTTATAAAAAGAATATCGGTGTCATGATCTGAATACAAAGAAGATGTATGTCACTCGGGATGTTTGGTTTCATGAAAATTGTCCTTTCTTCTCCTACTCTGAGTGCTCTTTTCAAGGGGAGAAAAATCTGAACCTCTTTGAGCTTGAAGATAGCATTCTGAGTGTTCCAAATCCAAGTCTCCCAAATGTTTCGAGCATCCCACCCGGACAGACATCTGGTGTTCCGAGTACGAGCATCTCACCCAGATAGATCATCAAAGAAAATCCGAGTAATCAAGATAGTATATCTTCCCAACCCACACCAGAAGATGAAGAAACTCTGAATGCGGTGTATAATAAGGTAAACTTGTCTCCTTTAATTCCAAATACTAAGCCTCATTATCCTTCTAGGATCAATAAAGGGGTTCCAAAAAAAAATATGATCCGAACCTTCATACCAAAGCTAAATACCCTATCAACCAACCATTTGTCTAACTCATATGCACTTACTATAAATCAATTATCCATTATATCTATTCAGAGTAATGTGCAGGAAGCCTTAGATGATCCAGATTGGAAGAAAGCTATAAATGATGAAATGGAGGCATTGCAGAAGAACCGGACGCAGGATCTTGTTCCTCTTCTAGAAGGAAAGAAAACGGTAGGGTGCAGGTGGATATTCATTGTCAAACTCAATCCAGATGGAAACATAAATAGATATAGAGCTCGATTGGTAGCAAAGGGGTATACTCAGAAGTATGGAATTGACTATAAAGATACATTTGCCCTAGTAGCAAAAATGAACACCATCTGAGTCCTTGTTTCCTTAGCTGCTAACTTGAACTGGCCGCTGCGAAAATTTGATGTAAAGAATGCATTTTTTAATGGAACCATGGATGAAGAAGTATATATGGATCCACCATAAGGAACTAAATGTACTAACCGAGTATGCAAACTAAAAAGAGAATTGTATGGACTCAAGCAATCGCCTCGAGCATAGTTTAGATGAGTCTCAACCTTCATAAGGAAGCTCAGATATAAGCAAAGTGATGTTGATCACACACTATTCATCAAACAGAAGTTAGGTAAAGTCACCACACTGATTGTATATATTGATGATATGGTTATCACTGGAAATGATCTAAGTGAGACAACAATCTTGCAAAGACAATTAGCATCTGAGTTTGAACTTAAGGATTTGGGTAACTTGAAGTATTTTTTAGGAATTGAAGTTATAAGATCAGCTCAAGGAATTTCTCTTTGCCAATGAAAGTACGTAATGGACCTACTGACAGAGACGAGGATGCTTGATTGTAAGCCAGTCGAGACTCCCATTGAAGTCAACCATTGACTTTCAGTCCTAGAAGATCAAGTTCCAACTAATAGAGATTAGTATCAAAAGTTAATGGGAAGGTTAATTTACCTATCTCATACTCGGCCAGACATTGCCTATGCAGTAAGTGTTATGAGTCAGTTCATGCATTCTTCGAGTAAAGAACATATGAATGCAGTATACTGAGTATTAGAATATCTAAAGTCTTCTCCGAGTAAAAGGTTATTCTTTAGGAGGAATAAGGATTATGAAATTGCTGGCTATATTGATGCTAATTGGGCTAGAGATCGGACTAATCAAAAATCAACATTTAGGTCTTTTACATTTGTTAGAATAATTTAGTCACTTAGAGAAGCAAGAAGTAGAAAGTTATAGCAAGGTCAAGTGCTTAAGCTAAGTTTAGAGGAATGGCTCATGGAGTATGTGAGTTGCTCTGGGTAAGGCAAATTGTTCAGGATCTAGGATTAAAACATCCGAAGCCTATATTGTTACATTGTGATAAAAGGGTAGCCATAACAATTACAAATAATCCGATTCAACATGATCGAACTAAGCATGTAGAGGTTGACAGACATTTCATAAAAGATCATCTGAACCAAGGGAAAATTGATCTTCCATATGTTTCATCTCAGACTCAACTAGCTGACATTCTCACAAAGGTTGTATCCAGAAAAACATTCTATAACTCACTTGGCAAGTTGGGAAAGATTAACATACATTCACCAATTTGAGGGGGAGTGTTGAGGAAGTAAATATTTTTATTATATATATTAGGAAGTAAATATTTGTATACAATTAGGAATAAATTTTTATTCTATTTAGGATGTTATTCTATTCCTAATTAGGTTGTGATTAGGATTCCTGTGTGTACATATAAGGGGTGTAACCCTTCTTTGAATATCATGGAAAAATATTTCCTTTTAATTTTCTCTTTTTTTCTCTAAATTTTATTCTTCAATAGACTCATAAAGTGATAGAATCCATCTACAACTATACTACAAAAAGATAAATCAGATGCAACTAAATCATATCAGATGTAAGTATCCTATCAATTTTTACGCCTTTCTAAACTCTATAATTTCTTCTCACATATTATGAAAATTACCCTAATTTTGTTGTTTCTCTTTAATCTATATATATATATATATATATATATATATATATATATATATATATATATATATATATAAGATGAAACAGGATTTCACTATTCATTCAACCGAATAGTTGGCCATTTGATTTCGCTATTAATTTCAAAAGTGCCATCGTCTGTCCCTTTCAGTTGTTGTGGCTGTTGGAGTCCCTCTTCATGTAAACAACGCCATTCTAGATTTTTTTGTTCCTACCCCTCACAAAGCAAGGATATGACGTCATCCTTCTAGGTCGTGGAGAATACCAAATACTTGGTCTTTAGATAGAAATAAGCCTAATATCACTGATTTTGATTAAGCTTTTTTTTTTTTTGAATGCATAGGTGAATGAAATGTTGGTTAATGGTTGTAACTTTTGCTATTGTCTTTTGTAGTTCTCTTTTCTCCAGTTGCTATTTCTTTGAAAAAACATTTATATGTCTTCTCTTCCTTTGGTTCATGTCGAGATATCCTTCATCGCTAGCATAATGGGTTCAACCTGACCAAATCCCATCGCTAGCATAATGGGTTCAACCTGACCAAATCCCATCGCTAGTGTGTTAGAGGCCAACAGATCTAAAGATAAAAACTTAGGTCATCTTCTCCTTCTTTTTTTCACATTTTCTTTTCCCTTTTTATGACATTATGTTTTTTTTAAGAAAGTAACTATTTTTTGCATTTCTTTTTGCAGTCCCTGTTGCTTGCACCCTTTACTACAATTTTGATGTGCTATTTTGTCACCTATTGCAATTCCCTTTCTTTTCTTTTTACCTTTACATATATCCAATGTGACAAAGTTCATTTCTTTTGTTTGTGCTTTTTTGCTTCCATGCCTCATCTGTCCATTGTTCAAAATTACCTCCCGAAGGAGCTATGATATCGACTGTTATGGGGGGATCCCCAGATCTCCAATGAAAAAAAAAGTTTCCCTTATTAAGAATAAGAAAGAAAGAAGAAGAAAAGAATTTTGATGGAGAAAACTAAAGTCTTATTGAATGGGAAAGTTAGCTTTATAAATAGCCTTACAGCAACAAAAAGATAGAAAATAAAGGAACCACTACTACTGACCAATTTTAGATAAATCAAACGACTAAATATCCCATAAAGATATTTATTAACCAAACAATAACAAAATTATCTAAAACTTAGCTAATAATTCTCAACAATTCCTCCCTTAAACTAAAATGTTTGAGACTATCTGAGACATTCAGTTTATGTCAATAATAGAACAAATTTCTAAGTATTTTTGCAACTTTAAGAACTGCTCCAACTGGAGAGGCTTTGTCATCACATCTGCCAATTGATCTTCCGAACTGCAATGAACAAGCTCCATGCTATCATCCTTTGTTAGGTCTCGAAGGAAATGAAAATGTACATCTATATGTTTAGTGCGACCATGCATAACTGGATTCTTTGAAAGTTTAATTACTAAGCTGCTATCACAAAAAATAGTGACAGCTTCTTCTTGCTTCTGAACCAACTTTTCCAAAACCCTTCTCAACCATATTTCTTGACATGCACATAATGCAACAGCAATAAATTCAACCTCCATAGTAGATAAACTTACCACTGGCTGCTTCTTAGAAGTCCATGACACTGCTCCTGAAGATAGAAGAAACACATATCCTAAAGTGCTTTTCCTGTCATCATCTCCTCCCTTCTTGTAAAAAATCCCGAATTTAGTTATACCCTTCAAATACCTTAATGCTCGTTTCGCAACCTGCAAGTGAATCTCAGTAGGATTTTCCATATATCGACTTATAAGACTTACCAAAAACATCATATCTAGTCATGTAGCCATAAGATATATAAGACTGCCTACGACTTATTTATAATAAGTCTTGTCTACTTTAACTCCTCCTTCATCCTTCACAAGCTTAAAACTAGGAATAATTGGATTATGAACCGAGTTACTCTTATCCATTCCAAATATCTTCAGCACCTTTAATGCATACTTATACTAACTGATAAAAATGCCATCAGATTTTTGAAGAACTTCAAGACTAAGGAAGTACTGCATCCTACCAAGATCTGTCATGTCGAACTCGCGCTTTATTGAATCTTGGAACTCAACAATTATCAACTTATCATTACCAGAAACAATAAGATCATCCATATAAAGACTAAAAATTACCACTTTGTTTTCTTGTCTTTTGATGAACAAAGTGTGCTCATAATTGCATTTCTTAAAACCTTCTTTGATGAAATAAGCTTCCACCTGGCTGTACCATGCACGTGGTGCTTGCTTAAGCCCATAAAGTGCTTTCTTTAATTTATACACCTTATGCTCATTTCCCTTTTAAATGTAACCATTTGGTTGCTCCATAAAAATATTCTCATTTAACTCACCATGTAAAAATGCAAACTTCACATCTAGTTAATAGACAACCCATCCTCTTTATGCTGCAAATGCCATAACTAACCTGACTGTTTCCATATGCACAATAGGTGCAAAAAATTCAATGTAGTCCACTCTATATTCTTACACATAACCCTTTATAACCAACCTTGCCTTGTACTTGTCAACCTGTCCATTTTCATTTAGCTTAGTCTTGTAAACCCATTTCACACCCACCTTCTTTGCTCCTTCAGGTAATTCAGCCAATTCCCATGTGTTATTTCTTTCTACTGCTTCCATTTTAACATCCATTACTTTCCTCCACTTCTTACTTTTAATAGCATCTTCAAAATGCATTGGATCATCAGTTGCAAAAATGACCAAATGAGCTTTGTTATCTTCTTCAGAAAGGCCTTCTCTAAACATATAATCTTTCATCCAACCAGGCTATCTCCTATTTCTTCCCTCATCTGAGCTTGAAGTAGCATCTCCATTCAAAGAGCCCAAAGAACTATCTTCTCCTACATCAACATCAAATTCAGATTCACCTTCCACTTCTTCCAAATCAGTCTCGACATCTCCATTTTCATTATTATTTCACTCTAAATCACACTCAATTGCTTTCTCATACTTCTGATCCCAATCCCAAAACCTATTTTCTTCAACACTACATCTCTACTTATTATGATTTTTTGTGAAATTGGATAATAGAGCCTATATGCCTTTAACTCGTCACTAACTCCTAACAATACACATTTCAAGCTCTTATCATCTAACTTAGTTCTCCTCTTATCAGAAATATGAACATGAGAAATACAATCAAAAATTCAAAAATACTCAATTGAAGGTTTGTCTCCACTCCAAGCTTATTTTGGAGTTCAATCTTTGACTGTAAATGTTGGACTTCAATTTAGAACATGCACCGTCTAGTTTACAGCTTCAGGCCAGAAAGTTTTGGGAACTTTCCTTGAAAAGATCATGCTGCGAACCATATTTATAATCGTCCTATTTTTGCGCTCAGCGACTCCATTTTGTTGCGATGAGTATGCAGCTGTTATTATCATAAAATTTTTTAAATTCTTGTGACATAAACTCTCCTCCTCGATCAATGCGCAAACTTTGATAGTTGAATCTGTTTCTTTCTTAACATGGATTTTGAAATTTTTAAAAGTGACAAATGCTTCTACTTTTTCTGCAAGAAAGTAAACCCAAATTTTTCTACTAAAATCATCAATAAAAGTAATTAGGTACCTCTTTCCACTATTAGAATTATGCTTGAGTGACAAATATCATCATGGATTAACTGAAGGATTTTTGTAGCCCTCCAATTGCTTTTCTTAAGAAATGAGGCTCTATGTTGCTTTCTTACCATACAATCATTGCATAGCTTTGAAGGAGACTTCAATTCTGGTAGCCCGCTTACCATGTTCTTCTTTTGAAGTGTCTTTAGGCCTTTATAGCTCAAATGTCTGTATCTGCAATGCCAAAGTTGAACCTTTCTTCTATTGTTGTGCTTAAACAAGTTGGCATAATAGGTTAAGATACTGCATATAGTCTGAACATTCAATTTCCTGACATCTTTATATCCATGATCAATCCTCTCTCCGAATGATACACCTTGCATCTGTTGTTTTGAAATAGAATAGCCAACCCCTTTTCTTGCAACTGCCCAATGCTCAGTGAGTATTCTTCAGTTCTGGTACATAGAACACTCCTGTGATTTTCTGCACCATTCCATCCACTTGCAGCCTTATATTCCCCTTTCCAATTACAGCCATGCTTGTGTTGTTGCCAAGCTTCACTATATCTGTGAAGTTTTCATCAAAATCAATGAAATATTCCTTCTTTTCACACATATGATTGTTGCACCCTGAATCAAGAAACCAAGTATCTTCTCTATCACCTTTTTCCACATTCACAAATGCCATTAACAACATCTGCTCTTAGGTCTCTACATAGTTTGCTTCTTTGCTTGAACATTCCCATTGAAAATGCCCAAGCTTATGACATCTGTAACATTCTGTCGTGGCTTTATCAAAGCTTTGTTTGCCTCTGCCTCTACCTCTTCCTTTATAACTTCCATGACCTCTAACCTGTCCACCAAATCGATCTCCGTAAGTGATCTTTAAAGCATGTTCTCCTTCATCATGAGATCCAATACGTTGTTCATGCTCGAGCAAGCAGCTTTACAATTCATCAATGGATAGGATACTTGTATCTTTAGACTCTTCAATGCTACAAACAACGTAATTAAACTTTTTGGTCATGGATCTCAACATCTTTCCAACAACAACATCATTTCCCATCACCTCACCACTAGCCTTCATCTTATTGACTATGATGAGAGTTCGAGCAATATACTCATTTACCGATTCCCCTGCCTTCATATGAAGAATTTCAAACTCTTTGCAAAGAGCTTGCATTGTGCACGCTCCACCCTTGTTGTGCCGTGATATTTTTGCTTCATGGAATCCCATATGCTCTTTGTTGTATCCTTGTTAAGAATCGTCTCCAGAATCGTACAATCTAGTGCTTGAAACAAATAGTTTTTGGCTTTCAAGTCTATATCTTCTATTCCTTAATGTTCTTTTTCTGTGCATCAGTAGCACCTTCTACTGTAGTAGTAATTCCATTCTTCACCAATCCCCAATATTCCTTTGAGCGCAAAAAATTTTCCATGAGCATCGCCCAATAATCATAATGCCCATCAAACTTCGGAACGGCTAGTTGCACAAATATTCCCCTTGTCGCCATTGTCTAAGAAGACTGCTGCTTCTAAAAGAACCAAGCCCCTTGTAGAGGCTCTGATTCCAAATGTTAAGAACAAGAAAGAAAGAATAAGAAAAGAATTTTGAAGAAGAAAACTGCAATCTTATTGAATGGAAAAATTGGCTTTATAAATAGCCTTACAACAACATAAAGATAGAAAATAAAGGAACTACTACTACTTACTAATTCTAGATAAATCAAATGACCATAAAGATATTTATTAACCAAACAATAACAAAACTATCTAAAACTTAGCTAATAATTCTCAACATCCCTTTCCCTAATTTTCCCCGCTCTCTGTTTTGTTTTATAATTTTTCCTTTTTATTGTTTGCTATATTTTTTTATTAATTTTCTTTATTTGCTTTGTAGCCAGCCATTACATCGATGATTTAATTGTTTGCGTGTATTGTGGGTGTTGTTCAATGATAGCTGATGAGTTTGGCTCATGCACTGAAGGTACAGGACCCTCTTCCCCCTTCGCCAAAAAAATAATTTTCTTTATTTGCTTTCCAGCCAAGCCATTACTTCGATGATTTAATTGTTTGCATGTATTACGAGTGTTGTTCAATGATAGCTAATGAGTTGGGCTCATGCACTGAAGGCACAAGACCCTCCTCCCCCTTCGCCTTTTATGTCTGGAATTTGTGTGAATTGTGTCTGCATTGAACTTGCATGCATATACTATGCCCTTCCCTTGCTTAAATTCTCTATTTATTTCTTTGAGTAACATAGTCCCACCAAAAGTAGCGCAGTCGTGAACGTCCAGCCTGCCTTTAATTAGCAGATATTCTAGCCATTTTTCAGTTGCTTTAAATCTGACTCTGTTTACTTATACGTATCACAGTTCCATGAACTCGGGTTTATTTTCTGAGTCCTGTTTTTGTGATTTTTGTGGAATTTCTCTACATTCTTCATAATTTCATTGCCCAGTTTTTAGGCCAAATGAATATATGTTATTTTCATTCACAGTTTTGAATGTAGTTTCCTGTTTGGTTTGCTGATTGCTGGTCTGACTTTACCTGGCTTCAACCTCCATGGCTTTGAATCAACTATTTGCATGTTGTTTCCCTTTTTATTCCACCCTGTCCTCTGTTCTGTAATTGATTACTTCTTTTGCTTATTTTCTCCTCCATTTATTCATCACTTCTAGCTTTTTTTTTATTATAGCCACATCCCATGCGCAGAGGTCTTCCCACAACCTCTTCTTACACTTCATCTACAAAATCTATGGCAGGTAAAGAAGGTTTGTTTCTCTGTGTGCCTTTGCATTTTTTTTTTTAAATCGTATGCTTTGCTCTGTTCTTGCTTTTATTTGAAAGAAAAGAAAAATGTAAGAGAGAAAGCCAGTAATTGCATGAAAAAATTGGATTTTAAATGCCGGTGCAGATCATATTTTAATAGTTAAAATATATATACTGTTAATTGTTTCACATGAGCTTCGTTTTTCACACTAATTCGCAGCCCCAATTTTCACACACTCTTCTCATACACAGCAGCCTCATTCTTTCTCCTTCACTTGATTCTCTCCCATGGGTTCTCTCAGGTCTAGCTCCCTCCCCCCTTTGTTTTCTCTGACCATTCTTGCTTTTCTTTTGCAAGAGATGAGGAGGTAAAGAAACACTCCTTTGGTTGATCCTCTTCTTCTTCTTCTAGATCTCTTTTCTATAATGTTTGAGATCTTTTCCTTAGATTGTTGGAGATTTAAAAAACTCCTTTGGATGGATACCCTCAATGTTTTACAAAAAAAAATTGCTTTTATTTTTTTCAGAACCTTGATTTTTAAAAATTAATCTTTATGTTATCTTCACCCCAATTTCGTATGGGGTTTTCCATATTTTAATGCCCCTTTGATTTATTTATTGTTTGGTTTTTTTTCTCCGTGTGCCAAAGAAGTAATTAATTTTATCTCTTTACACAATGCATTGTATTGATCTATTTGACATAAAAAAAAAAACTAAAACTTATTCGATTTGATCTCAATTTTGATGAAAAATAGAGAAAACATTGTCGTGCAATTAATTGTTCTTTTCCCCGATCATTTGTTTGGAGATTTTTTATGTAGGTATGGTTATGGGTAGATTTTATTTTCATTTATTTTTCTTTTCTTTACTTTTTTGTGCTAATTATGTGTTCTTTTTTTTACCCATCTGGCTAATCGGTGCATCTTGCTGTGAGTTGTGGAACAATGGCCATCTTGGTTGCAGGTGTTAATTTCTATCTTTATTTACGGTTATTTTATTTGTGTTATTGAATGATGGTATTGTTTGAGGAACACGCCTGTGATCTGATACCATTCAAGTGCATTTAATGGCACCCATGTGGAATTCATTTCTCCAGTTTGCGTGGTTGATTTCTCTGCGATTTTTGGTTGTTTTGTCATCTGATGCGGCTTTTAGGTTTGCTAATTCTTAACCTTTTTTCCATGTTCACGTTATTTTGTCTTTGCCAGAATTGTTTAATTGTTTGCATCAATTTCTTCCTTGATTCAAAATGCTTGAAATTTGCTCTGTAATTGGTTTTTTTGCTGATTCAGATAGAGGAGTGTTTTTTGTTCTCTTCCATGACAAAAATTATAGTAATTGTTTCAATAAAAAATTGAATTGGTCAATTCTTGCAAAATTTTATGCAATTCAGATATTTTGATTTTATTTTAAATTAAGTTTGGTCGGTCTAAAACTGTTTACGGATTTATGTAATTAATTTACTTGCCTTGTGTTAGTTTTTTTTGTTTTTTTACTACAGAGCCTGTATACTTTTTTTTTTTTATTTCTCTGGATGTACCGATGGTCCTGCCGGCAATGAAACTGAAGCCTCAGAGTCTGTTGAGATTCCAATGACTTCAATTGTCATCGGTCAATTGCATGGTGATCTATTTCTGAAAGAGTCGCCGGTCAAGAAATCATGCACTAAGTTTTTTCTAATAAAAAAAAGTTATAGATTAATTTTTATTTTAGACAATTTTATTTAAGGAAAACAAATTGCTAACATAATTTTTAATTTGCAGGTTTGATGCTTCCGCTGCCGGCAAGGATTGTTGCTGTTTTTTTTAATGTTTATTATCAACTTTTTTCTTCTATTTTTAAACATTTGAACGCTTGCGTTCATGAACAATCAAATGTTTTCTTAAATACGTTGTATATTTTGAATCTTTGTTAAAATTGAAGGTGCTAATTCTACCCCTTCAATTTTAGCACTGCCCGCGGCGTTAAGGATATATAGCTAAAACATCAATCAATTGGGAGGCAGGGATAATTATATATAATTTTTTTATTATACTCATTTAATAAATATTGTAGAAAGTAATTAGGAAATATCATTAATAGTTGATTTTTACATTTTGTTGTAAAAATGATAATTTTATTATATAAAATGAGGGGAAAATTTTGTAAAGGTTGAAGAAAAAACCTCTCTCTAAAACTAAAATTCAATAAATCATAACAAAGAATATTTACATAGAGAAGAGAAGAACGTCACTCTCAAAAGAAAAGAAAAAGAAGTAGCAGCAGCACTCGAATGAAAAATGCACAGAAACAAAACCAAATCACAACAGCACTCCAATGAAAAACCTAAAGACAGCAGCTCAGCACTGAAGTTGTAGTGTTTGCATAACCGAAGAATTTGCATAACCAAAGAAGAGCAGCTCAGCACTGAAGTTGTGGCGTTTGCACAACCGAAGAATTTGCATAACCAAAGAAGAGCAGTAGCCTGACGACAAAAGTAAAATTCAACATCTGCAATACAACACTTCCAAACCAACCAATTAACAAATACATATATAATATAATATAATGTTTATTAAGAAGAAAAGAAGTCAAAACAATAACCAAACCAAGAATGGAAGAAAGAAAGAAATAAAGAAATTACCTGCAAATAAATAAAATTTGTTCGTTGGATTAATGCTTGATTATTCGCCATCAATTTCGAAGCAAGAGATGTGAGAGATTTTGTACCAATCAAAATTAAAATCGAAAATACTCAGACATGTCGTCTTCTTTTTGTAACGCTTTGCCAAAAAAGGGCATTCGAATATTTTCAATTCTGCCTCTGGAGTGATCTTTTTTCGGAGTAGAAGTTGTGGTAATGTCTTCAACTGTCGGCAATCTTTAAAAATTAAAGAGCGAAGACATGGCATAATAATCACATTTGTATTTGTCACTTCATCATCATCCCACTGTTCCCAACTCTCGAAATTAAAGAACCAAAGTTTTCTCAATTTGGGAAACAAGGGAACGGATGAAGTCTGAAGACTGTCTTCTTCTATCCCCCAAAACTCAACACCTGCCCTTTTCAGATTGGTAAAGTTTTTTAATTCAATAGATTCCAGGCATGGCAACTTCTCACAATTATTAAGAATATTGAGTTGAAGATCCTTCAAGTGAGTTAGAGACAGCATCCAACTAGGAGAAAATGATGTGCCTTTATAGAATGCTACAATTAATGCTTCCAAATTAGGAGGTGGCTCTAACACTTGAAGTAATTCTTCATTATCACTTGCCAATGCTTCTTCTAATTCTTCCCCTCCTTCGTAAATGTGATGACCTATAAATGATAGAGTCAAGTTGGTGATCTGTGACTTATTCTTGAGTGAAGCTTGCTTTGCCCCAATTAAATTTTTAACTTTTCTCAGACCATATATCAGAAGATCTCCTCGAAGCCTATTAAGTTTTTCAAAATCTGCAAGACAGAATGCATCCTTCTCCTCCTCATAACCAACATCAACCATATCTAATGCCCTAAGACAACTCAATCTCTCAATTCCTTTCGGCAATAGACCACCCATTACAAAATCCTTGTAATTATGCAGATGCCTCAACTTGTGCAGTTTTACAATTCCATGAGGCAACTTTTCCAACTTCTCACATTTTCTTATATCTAAGGTTTCCAAATTATATAATTCACCCACCGCTTCAGGTAACTCTTTCAATTCCCCATTATAAGACAAGTCAAGTCGCCTTAAATGTATCAATTGACTTATTGTTGATGGAATTTCTTCCACACAACATTCTCTTAGATCTAATGATCTCAAATAAATCAATTTATTGAACAAATTAGGCAGTGCATTTAAGACTGACACATTTGAATACTGATCGGAGTCAATTACGAGGCCACGCAATTTCTTCACATCATAAACAGGATTTGGAAATGAACAAGGTGAATCCTCTTTTACTGAAGAAAGCATTATCCTTGCATGGCGTGCTTCTTTGCAAACTGAGTCTGAGGCTGAACCCAACTCCTCTACTGAATCACCCCTGACTTCAATGCTAAAACATTCATTCCTAGTCATATAAAGCGCAAAATCGTGCACTATGTCATGCATCTTACACGTATCTATTCTACCACTCCATTCCTCTATTTCAAACTCTTGGAAGAATGAACGTGCTGCTAAAGTTTCGAAATGCTCCTCTCCTAATGTCTCCATGTCTTTTGCTTGTGTTTCCCTCAGGTAACCATGAGCCATCCACGACTCAATTAATTTGTATTTTACAATCCTATAGTCCTTTGGATAAATGGCACAATATAAGAAACATTGTCTCAATGCTGGAGACAAATCTCGATAACTCAACCATAAATGAGGGAACACAGCAACTTCAGCTATTTCTAGTTCCCACACTCCACTCTCCAAGATGCTCTGCCACTCAGTTCTAGACTTTTTAGAACGCAAAAGACTTCCTAGAGTCTTTACTGCAAGTGGCAAACCTTTACACTTGCTCACTATTTTCCTACCAATCTCTTCAAATTGTTGTCCCTCTCCATCACCCCATCCGAAAAATGCAATTTGCCTAAACAACTCCCAACAATTATCCTCAGATAACAGTCCTATTCTGTATACATCGTTACAACCTATGGCTCTTGCAGCATTCTCCTTCCGCGTAGTCACCAGGAGTCTACTTCCTGTTGAACCACATAACTTGAGACATTGTTCCAAATTGTCCCATTTTGAAGGATTTTCTTCCCATACATCATCAAGTACAAGAAGAAATTTCTTTCCCTCAAGAGATTGTTGAATTTTTTGCACTATATTTTGCAATTCAACAACATCTATGGCAGAGCGAGTAAGAGATTCAAGAATTGCTTTGGCAACTCGGACCTCATCAAAGGGATCCGAGACGCACACCCAAATTCTCTCCTGGAAATGGGCTTTCACCGCACTATCATTGTAGGCTAATGAGGCCAAGGTTGTTTTTCCAATCCCACCCATCCCTATAATTGAGATGATGTGGAGTTTTGGTGTTTGGCTGCTCTCGTTCAACAACTTGCTTATTATTACTCCTTTTTCGTGCTCTCTACCTTTGACCTTTTCTACATCAGACAAAGATGTAGTCATAGGTCGTTCAAACACTTGTGTGCTAGTTTCCATCTGACGAAAACTAAATTTGAACAAACGTTGTTCATTCAGAATAGCATCAAATCGTCCATTAAGATCTTTGATCCTAACAGCAATATCACGACGCCAACAAACTTCTCTACAGCAACGAAAGCAAGAGAGGCAGGTTAAGAAGTGCTGTACCTTCTTCTTGTGGTTACAGTGACCATGAGCATTTTCATCATCTCCTTTGATTAGGGATTTGCCAATTGCAGTGCTCCACTCGTCTACCACATCATCAATGTCGTAGGAGATGACTTTGAGCTTATACATCCAGCGTCTGACTCCATCCTCCTTCAGTTGCCTTTTCTCTGCGTCATCCAACACAGCTTTGACATCCAGGAATTTGGTGGTCAGAGTTTCTACTTCTTTTCTAACTCCAACAACGAGCCTCACCTCCTGCTCAATCTCACAAGCAATGACTAAGGGTAGTTCTTCAAGGACTTTGGAAATAATTGCCTCAGCAGCCATGGTTACAGTATATGGAATTGAGTGATCAAAGAGAAGAAAAAGAAGAAATCAGATATCGAAAGGTGTTTGTGATATCAAAACGTGTCATGCTTGCTTGGACATTTATATTATACGTAGCAGATCAATGAATGTTTCTTTTGGTATCACTCCTACCCTAAGCAATACCTTGCTTCGATGCTGCTTTAACCATAAACCTTTCTCCAAGGAACGATAAATTCTCTTCCTCCATATGGGATATGGCATCGCTTTGGGCTGGTAACGAGCCGAGGTATCAACTAGAAACTCACCTCCAGAAAGACTTGTTAGAGTTCCTATATATACGTCATAAGGATAATGATTTATTTTTAAGACTTGTCAAGAGTACGTGTTCCACATGATATATTCTTTTTTTATTTTTAAGATAAAATCATTAAGTAATTAACTCTTTTTTAGATAATAATAATTTTTAAAACAAAATTTTATTAAAATCAAATAAATCAGAAAATAATTTAATATGAATACATAACTAATTTTTGTAAGCATTTTTATTGAAACTCAAAAAAAATTATCTAACAGATAATTTGTTTAAAAATGTTTAAAAAAAAAGATACAACATAAAAAAGAAGAAAAGAAAAATTTTAATGAATAATATTTTTATTTTTATAAAATTAATTAAAAAAATATTTAAAATTAATGAATATAATTATGAAATTATGTTTAAAAAATTATTTTTTTATTAAAACTATCTTTTTACTATTTTACTTATATCTTTCTTCAATCAGCATTAAATGAAATTTATTTCATACATATACTAACAATTTATTTTAATAATTTGTTTTGTAAACAAGTTGATTATTTTTCTAAAAAATTATTTTAATATTTTATGACTAAAATCTATTAAAAAAATATTAATTTATATACATAAGGCCTTTCTTCTTGAGCCAATAGACTTACACCCTACACGGTAAATTATATCATGGACTCATGTTCATATTGCAATATAAACATCAAACGTGTGAAATACTCTTTTTTTTTTTTAACGGTTTGACTTTTTCTTTTTAATGTAAAACGCTTTTGTCCTGAGGATGTTGTGTTTGACTATCTTTATGCTTCTTTGGAGCAGCTGAGCTTCTTTTTCTCTTGTTCATCCTCTGTGCGTTTAGATAATCTATTTGCTCCTCCAAGTAATTTACAACAAGTGGAGATGTATTTATCATTGCTTCTTTGTGATGTTGAAGCAATGATAAATACAAAAATGAATCCTGAGGGTGGTATGGAATGAGAATCTCGTTAATCTTCATTTGTTGCCATTATCTTAACTTCTGCTTTACTTGCTTCTTTACCGGGTTAAAACTACCATAGCTATAATCCAACCCAATTGAGAAAGAATTATTTGGTAAGCATGGAACTCAAATCCCATTATAGGCAAGGCAACATGTAGATAATATTGGCAAACATGATTCAGTTGAATGAGCCTTGGGAGTTATAAGGTATATTCCACGTCCAATGGAGAGATAAGAAAGGATGTGCTCATTCAAATATTATCTCAATACTAAGTCAAGGGATATGATTGGTGTTCAAGATTCCTAGGAGTAACAACTTCCTACATTCATGGTAGTTCAGTTGATAGAGAAAAGTACAATTATCTTTGATTTACTTTCTCTCTGGATTCATGGCTAGTTTTATGTAATCAATTGAGAAATATTAGCATAAATAGTGATTATATATTCAACTCTCTTGTATTTGAAAAAAGTGCAAGATATAAAAAATAAAAGAATTACATTCAGGTTTTTTTTATTTTTCTTCTCGGTATCGAAGCAGGGACAATCTCTGTTTTGTTCAATTCTCTTTATCCCATGACCTCTTTATCTCTAGATGTTGGTAACTTTGTTACCCTGAAACTCACCTCATCAAACTACCCATTATGGAGAGAACAAGTATTAGGCTTAGTAAAAAGCCAAGATTTGATTCATCATCTCAATGAAGAAACTTCCATTCCACCAAAATACACCTCACCAAATTCAGAAACCACGGACATAGGAAATACCTCATCAACATTAACAAAAGAATTTATTGCCTGGCAAAAATCTGATCGGCTTCTTAGAGGTTGGATAATTAGTACTCTCTCTAAAGAAGCCCTTGGACTAGTCATCGGGTTAGCCACCGCATCTACAGTTTAGGAAGCACTCAAAGAAGTATATGCCCAAGACTCTCAAGAGCGTGAGTTCACGCTTCAACAACAACTCACCTATCTATGCAAAGATGAAAACAAATCCATTGTAGACCATATATAGACCTTTAAATGTTTATGTGATAATCTTGCTACCATTGGCAAACCCATTCCTGATCAAGAAAAAAAATTTTGTCTACTCATAAGCCTCAGCCCACAGTATGAAACTTTCACCATAACAATGTTGAAACCTCCAAGACCAACCTATCCATAACTGATTTCTCAATTGCAAAATCTGGATCATCGCCAAAACTAGTTCTTAAATCAGTCTGAAGTCTCTCATCTCACTCTACACTTAGCCTTTTATGGGCAACAACAGAAACAAAACTGACCACTTATATCTAGAAATCAATCCAACACCTTCACTCCTACTGATCATGGATTTCAAGCATAACAATCTCGTGGTCAGCCTAAAGATTATTCAGGTACTGCTAATCCACAACAACGCAGACCACTACCACCTGGAGAACGAAGAATGACTGTCAAAGAAAGGGATTTATACAAGGATGCTATCTGTCAATTTTGTGATAAACATAGTCATATTGCCAAAATTTATTGGTGGTTGCCAAAGAAGATAGGTTAGAATCATGAACTACCACAAGCACTTGCCACACTTACACTAGATAACTCGATCATTGACACAGAATGGACTTCGGATACTGGCACATCAAATCACATTACTGGACATCAAGGTATATTAATAAATATTCATCGATATAATGGCATTGATTCCATCATTATTGGAGATGGATCTTCCTTACTAATAATAGGTATTGGAAATTCTTCTATCAAACAAAGACAACATGTGTCACCTTTTCATGATGTTCTTTTAGTGCCTAATCTTAAGAAGAATTTACTTTCTGTAAGTCAACTCACTTCTCAATTTCCTGTTAATTATGAATTTTTTTATGTTAATTTTTGTGTAAAGGCACGGAACACATGTCATCCACTCATAACAGGGACACATAAGGGTAATTTATATGTCTTGCCCAATTAGCCAAAAGTGCATTTTTCTCACAGATTAAAATCAGGCTCTACAAACATATGGCATCAACATTTAGTCCATCCATAATTTTCTATAATTCAGTTGTTGAAGAATAAAAGGTTAATTAAAGTTGTAGGCTCTTCCAAAATAGATCATTTGTATGATAGTTGTCAGTTAGGAAATTAAGTAAACTTCCATTTGGTTTATCTAAACATTCAAGCTCTAATGCTTTTGATAAGATACATTGTGATCTCTGGGGGTCCTTCTCCAGTTTTATCTATTGGCAAGTTTCATTTTTATGCATGTTTAGTAGATGATTTCACCATGTATACTTGGATCATTCCTTTACATAATAAATCTGATTTCTTTGCTGCTTTTTTAGCTTTTGAACAATATATTGAGCGCCAATTCAATAAGAAAATAAACTCTTTCATTCTGATGGTGGGGGAGAATTTGTTAATTCTCGACTATCATCTCATTTTCTTACTATAGGTATTGTTCATCATATTTCATGTCCTTATACTCCTGAACAAACAGGTATGGTTGAGCGTCGACACCGTATTATAAGAGAATTAGGTATGACCATGTTGTTTCATAGTCATGCACCTCTATATCTATGGGTAGAGGCTTTTTCTACTACTATTTTTCTACTCAATAGGTTACCAACATCCTCTCTTCACTTTGATACTCCATATTTTATGTCGCATGGGAGTCATCCAAATTATACATCTCTTCATGTGTTTGGTTCTAAATGTTTCCTATACATATAAGACACAAAACATACTAAGTTTGATCCAAAGATTGTTTTATGTGTCTTTATAGGACATAGTGAAAAACACAAAGGTTACAAGTGCTTCCATTCATCTAGTCGTAGATTTATTATCTCACATCATGTCGTATTTGATGAAACTGCCTTTCGATTTAAATCCTCTAACTTTCCTCTATCAGGTTCTCATGTGGAACATATTTTTTATTCTTGGTTGTCATCTCATAATTTTGCATCAGGTTCATCTACACCGAAGCCCCTCACTCTTCCTCCATCCCATATTCCACTACCAACCACTATGTCTACTCTTGACCATGAAGTCACTACGTAGCCTACTTCACCCACCAGTCCTGATCCACCTACATCTAAACCAAATCATGATGCTTTATCACCTAGTGACTTACTTCCAGCTCCGGGTGTGTCTACTACATCTAACGTTGTGTCTCTTGATGTTGTGCTTGCTCAACCTTCACAATTTACCCCTGCTTCTTATCCTATGGCTACTCGTTCTCAGGTTGGTATTATCAAGCCTAATCCTAAATATGCCTTAAATGTTGTCTCCTCTCCAACAGTACCTCGTGAACCCAAGACAGTCCAAATAGCATTATCCTATCTTAGATGGAAAAATGCCATGATTGATGAACTCATTACTCTTCATCAAAATCAAACCTGGAGACTAATTCCTCACACTCCTGATATGCATGTCATTAGCTCCCAATGGGTCTTTAAAACCAAACTTAAACCGGATGGTACCTTGGATCTACTCAAAGCTCATCTCATTGCAAAAGGCTATCATCAGATCAATGGACTTGATTACAAAAAGACTTTTTCTCCTGTCATTCGTCCAGGTACGATTCATCTAATTCTAATAGTTATACTTGTCAAGCATTGGCCTATTCGTCAATTGGATGTCAAAAATG
This sequence comes from Mallotus nudiflorus, assembly GCA_947683625.1. Lineage (NCBI taxonomy): Eukaryota > Viridiplantae > Streptophyta > Magnoliopsida > Malpighiales > Euphorbiaceae > Mallotus > Mallotus nudiflorus. Next base: position 948,704 of record CANTUR010000124.1, read on the forward strand.
CTTTCTTGCATGGTTATATTGTTAAAGATATATACATGACACAACCTTTAGGCATGGCAAATCCTCAGTTTCCAAACCATGTTTATAAATTGCAATATGCTTTATATGGCCTTAAATAGGCTCCCCGTGCTTGGTTTGATAGACTCAGTAATTTCCTTCTTTCTTGTGGATTTTTTTGTAGTCTTGTTCATCCCTCTCTTTTTATTTGTCACTTCGATCAAGGTGTTCTTGCTTTGCTTTTATACGTCGATGACATGCTTCTCATAAGGTCTTCCTTCGTACTTGTCACTTCTTTTATTCACACCTTAAGTCATAAATTTTTGATGAAGGATTTTGGCCCTGTCCATCATTTCCTTGGTGTTATGGTCTCACCTACATCTGACAGTCTTCATCTCTCTTAGTCACATTATGCACTCACTATTCTTGAGCGGGCTCACATGTTGGATTACAAACCTATGTCTACTTCATTGGATGTTAAACTTAAACCTCCTGAATTTGCTCCTCCTCTTGCGGATCCTAGCTATTATTGTGGCATTGTTGGAGCTCTTCAATACCTTACACTTACCTGACCTAATCTCTCTTATAGTGTGAATTATGTCTCCCAGTTCATGAATGCGCCTACAACTACTCACTTAAAGTTAGTTTATTGCATTCTTTGGTATCTCAAAGGCACGCTCTCTACTGGCTTACATCTTACCTCCAATACCTCACTTTCCTTATCTGCTTTTTCTGATGCCGACTAAGCAAGTTACCCCACTACCCGACGCTCAACTACTGGCTACTGTACTTTTCTTGGGTCTAATATCATCTTACATACACACCATCTCTTATTCTAGCACTGAAGCCGAGTATCGGGCTATGGCTCATACCGCTACTGAACTTACTTGGCTTTCTTATCTTCTCAGTGATCTTCACATTTCTGGTTCATCATCTCCAACTCTTTACTGTGACCACATTAGTGCTCTTTACTTGACTATTAATCTTATGCTCGAAGTAAACATATCAAATTGGATTATCATTTTGTACGTGAACGCGTGGCTCTTGGGCTTCTTATCACTAAACATATTCCTTCGACTCATCAAGCTATCGATCTCTTTACAAAATTTATTCCAAAGACCACCTTAGCTCGATTTCGTACGAAGCTGTGCCTCCAGCCCCGGCTCAATTTGCAGGAGGGTATTGGCAAACCTAATTTAGTTGAATGAGCCTTGGGAGTTATAAGGTATATTCCACGTCTAATGAAGAGATAAGGAAGGATGTGCTCATTCAAATATTATCTCAATATCAAGTCAAGGGATATAATTGGTGTTTAAGATTTTTAAGAGTAAAAACTTCTTACATTCATGGTAGTTTAGTTGATAGAGGAAACTACAATCATCTTTGATTTACTTTCTCTCTAGATTCGTGGCTAGTTTTATGTAATCAATTGAGAAATATTAGCATAAACAATGATTATATATTCAGCTCTTTTGTATTTGAAAAAAGTGCGAGATATAAAAAAATAAAAGAATTACATTCAGGTTTTTTTTTTCTTCTCATAAAAGAGTAGGCTTTGCTTGAAAAAGCAGAGCCTTTTAATTGGTTGGTTGAATTTTGAGAGGACAATTCTTTGTATTCAATTTTTAGAATTTCTTTTGTAAAGAAAAAAGAATATATATATATATATATATATATATAAAAGAAAATCAATAAACATATAGGTAAAGGTCGATGAATTTACAGATGAAAATCAATGAACTTGCAGGTTCAAAAGTTGATAAATCTACAGGTGAACCTTCATTTTCATTATTTAAGTAATGAACTTACATGTTTTATAATATGCAGGTGAAAGTTAACGAATTTACATTATTTAAATAACGAAGCCATATATTTTATCTTATGAACCTATATTATTTAAATAATGAATCTAAATTATTTAACTAAAATAAAAATATAAATAAAAGTTTATTTATTATAATTAAAAAATAAAAAATTAAATATTTTTTAATGAATAAAAATTAAATTGAACCACCGTAATTAATAAAATAAAACGAAAAAATGTATTAATAAAAAGAAAAAATGTTCAGAGCATGAAGTTGAAACTTGACTTCAGTTGTATTCATTTTAGGAACAAAAAACTGGTGGGATAAAACTATGGTGGGGAATCAATTTCAATTGTAGTTCGTTGCATTACATAGGGCTATAGAACAGTTGAAAGCCAATGGCAGAGTAGGCGCCAATTGAAAGCAAATAATTCGTGATTCTTTAATTTTTTTCACACGTGTTATAGACCCCTTGTCCATATTGCAATATGGACAGGAGTCCAAGGTATAACAATTACACCCTACATCTTATTTAACGAGTTGTTATATCATGAATCTTTATCCATATTGCAATATAAATAAAGAGCTATTACACGTGCGAAATAAAAAATGCATGCATTTTTTTTTTGTAAAATTTTTTTTTTTTGTGCATGTGAAGATCAATGAGTGTGCAGCGTGTTCATTTAACTTTACCTATATGTTTATTGATTTTCATCTGAAAATTTATTAACCTTCACCTACAATGATCTTCTATCAAAAGAAAAAGTGTGGTGATGATTTTAATTATGTGAAGGAGAAGAAACAAATGCAAAGAGAGTGCATTACAACAGGAGATAAACTTTGTGTAAAATTTTGTTTTAATTAATTAATTTCTCTTTATACTTAAAGTAATTAATAGGTTAAATGATCAAAATAATGAAGTTCATTACTTTTTACTTGTATGTTTATGATAATCAATGAATTTTTAGGTTAAAATCAATGAGTTTGCATGTTCATTGCTTATGTAGATCAATATCAATAAATTTTATAACATATTCACTGACCTTCACTTGTAGGTTTACATTCAATTTAATCTTTATTTAATAACACATGAACTTTCAATCAATAACACATAAATATTTTCATTACAATTAATGAATTTATATGTACAAACTAAACAAATACAACAAACTAATTTGTAATCAAAATTCAATTTAAAAATACAAAAAAAAAAAAAAGGAGGTGCAACCATTATTTCTTGATCTTGTTATTGTTTCTTGGCTTACTTTTTTACTTTCTTATTTCTTTATCTTGATTCTTTTCAAATTTGATTTGAATGAAAAAAGAGAGAGAGAGATCAGAAATAGTAGCAATGGTGAGAAAAAGAAGAATAAGGATAATAACAAAAAGATATGGTGAATGAGAATCAAAAATAAAAAATAGATAAATCTTCAAATTTAATTTGAATGAGATAAAAAAAAAGATATCGTGTGAGAAAAAAAAAGAATACGCAAAAAAGAAAAAAGCGTAAAAAAAAAAGCACTGAGCGTACAAAAAAGGAATACTAACTTAAATCACACATATGAGACACACATAATATCGGTCCATGATATAATTTGCACCATTTGACCAAATTATTTTCAAAGAATACGGTGAGTTGGTTTTTTATTTTCACGCTTACTTTTTTTTTTTTTTTTTTTCAAATTTACGTTGTTTTATGTTTTTTTAGTTTTTACATTATTTTGATAGTGTTAGTGTTAAAATGGGGGCCATGGTAAAGTACAATAATATTGTTTATATAATGAATGCTTGTTCTCAAGTATATATATATATATATTCCTTTTTTTTTATTTATTTTGTGGTTTTTTTTTAATTTTTATGGTTGTTTTTGTGGTTGTTCTCAGAACAACCATATTTATTCTGATGGTTGTTTTAGATTTTTTTCTAGATGGTTGTTATGAAACAACCATGATTGCTTTGATGGTTGTTTTACATTGTTCTTCTAGATGGTTGTTCTGATAGTTGTTACATCAGAACAACCATTGTTGCTCTCAGAACAACCCAACCCAAAATGATCATGGTTGTTTTAGATTGTTCTTCTAAATGGTTGTTCTAATAGTTGTTCAAGTTGTTCTAAGATTGTTACATCAAAACAAAAATAGGTTGTTCTCAAAACAACCATAGTTGTTGTGATGGTTGTTTTAGATTGTTCTTCTAGATGGTTATTCTAATGGTAGAAAGAAAAGAAGGAAGAAAAAGAAGAAAGAATGAAGGAAAAGTAGATTTGCACAAAGATGAAGGAGGAAGAGAAAGAAGAAAGAAGGAAAAAGAAGAAGCGAGAAGAAAGGAAGAAAAAATAGATATGCACAGAAAATCTACAAAAAAAAGAAAAAAAGAAAAAAGAGGAAAAAAAAAGATGGGGTAAGAACAAGAAGAAAAAAAATGGATGAAAGAAGTCGACAAAAAAAAAGCATTTTTCCAAAGCTTTTTTCATGTTTTTGTATTTTAAAAATATTTTTTTAGTCAACTATATTTTTTATATTTTTCTAATTTTGGTATATTTCTAGAAAAATGCCTAACTAAAATTCAAATCATAAATTTTATGAATAAATTTGAGTAAAAATTTACAAATTCACTCATAATTTTAATCTATTTGTACTTTAATAGCTCTACAACGAATATAATAATGAATTCCAACTCAATTTTTTTTTTGCAAATTATACAAAATACACAACTCATAAGGAGTCAAAAATAACATACACTTCCATAAAATCATAACAATTTTATAGACACCACTCAAAAATAGCGTACACTTTCATAAAAAACCATAACAATTTTATAAAGACACCACTTGCTCGTCTGTATTTTTCTTTTAAAAAGAAAAGCTCGCTTCATGCCATTAATGGTTCTGAACATTTAAAAGAAAAAAAAAGTGACCACTAACGTTCCCACCCATTAAAACTCATCCACTAAATCAATTATACTTGTTCTTTACAATCCAGAAGGGAACATAATCAAATACCACATGCACGTTTTAAGTAAAAAGAACCTCACCCTCAAGGCTTTTCTCATTCAGCACCCAATGAAGAGCCATGGGGTTCAAGGACCTTACGGCTATGACAATTGTAACTCCGTGTAAATGGGATCGTAGTACAAATCAGCTGATAACAAAGAAGTTGCAAAATCCTAGTAATTATACTGTTGGATACAAACATGCAGAAGTAATTTCTAGGAGAATAATATTCCCACCACACAATGAAATTAAAGACATGTATCAAACAAAAGCGCAAAGCGAGGCACCATATAGGTTCTACTAAGTATTCCACGGTTGTCATATAGATTACAGATGAACAATCCAACAAAAGAACATAGTTCCAGAGTTCAGTCTCTTTAAACTTTCACTGGATTACGGCTCATGCCTCAGACAAAAGACCAGTTTATAAACATAAAGCAGATGCAATGCGCATTTTCTTCTTCGTTTAACACCTTCCAGGCCACTGCTCTCTCATACGAGACTGGTCTACCCATGCTTGACAAACAGATACCGCCTTGAAGACAAGCAAAACCCTGGCAGAATGGAAAATAAAAAATCCATTAAGATCACGAGAATGATTCAATCATGGCTGATGCTTGCATTATTGAGCATAAAACTTGTAATTATATTGGAGTTCTTAATGTTTTATCTGCAGACCTGTTGCATTATCTGTGGAAATTCAGAGCAGAGAGTCTTTCGTCCATGATCATCAAATATCTTTTCCAAAGTTATGTCTTGCAAAGCAACCAAAGTTGTCTCTAACATGTCCAGACCTGCTTGGTTTGCAAAAGTGAAGACTGGCAGTGCCTGCATGTGCTATAGGTTTTTATTAGACCAGGTAGTGTAGACTTGGGAGAGAGCAGCATATAGTAGAATAAAAAAAGTGTGGAATTTAATAGTTTACACACCTTCAGAGAGCAGCACATGATAGCATCTGAGTGATGCCACAGCGTCTTAAGGACGGATTCACCTCCTTCACTGCCAGTTTTAAGTAGCTCCACGCCCAAGTAGCACCTGCAATGTAAGACAGGTGACATCTCTATTCAATGCAGCATTAAGCATTTGAAGCCCATAAAATTGCAAACTAGCTTATAGGGTTTTACATTGAAGCCACACACTCAAACATCAAACAAATAAAGGTCAAGGCCTCTTTTTTTTTTTTTTTTTTTTGCATAACTTCACTTCTTGACAAGAAAGCACCCCTTTCAAAGTGAAGGAAAACTAACTGAATTTTCAAAAAAAAAAAAAAAAGCCATTGAACCATCTTCTCGTGAGAAATTTGCATTGTAAAAGATCCACTATACAGGATATTTACGAATTTCATACTAAATATATTTATTTTTGAATTAAACAAGCAGCACCCAAGCCAGACAAATCAGCACCAAAAGAAATATTATGTCCGACTAACATAATAATACTTATGGGAGGTACAGCCAACACACCTATAGCTCTGGCAGATCCAACGAGCAAGTGTTTGTGCTTCAGGTGTGCCAAGTGGTGTCCGAAGGCCAGCATGTGAACCCAAATGAGAAGGAGAGAGTGCTAATGCAACTCTCTGAACTGATGATATAATGCTCCGAACATATTGCCGAGCCATTGATGCTACATGGTCTTGCATATGGCTCTCAAAAGCAAACTCAAATGCAATGGTCATCACAGATCTCATACATCCAGAATTAGAAGAATACTCAGTGGATGACTTGTTTCCAGCAGGTCCAATTTCAAGAGCAGATGCAAGATCCAAGGTGCGATTTGGACTGGATGCTTCCTGTATTGTTATAAGCATCAGCAAACAAATAGAAAGATATGGAGAGGAACATGGTCATAATATTCTTAGCTAACCTTCGCCGAATCAAGAGGAATGATGCGAAAGCCAGATGGCAGAAGTGGTGCATCATCAGCAAAGGATGCATCAATGGGAGCAAATATAAGTTCCGCACAAGTGCCAACAGCATTCTCATCCATTCCACTGCACAGCTATCCAAACAGTAGCAATGGGGACTTCAGATATACAACCAAGAAGAATGATGTACAAAAAACAAATAGGTGACTAACACACCAGGGAAAATACAATTATAAGGACACAGCAAATTCACACCAAAGCTAGATAATTTCACATTCATTATGCACAGAATAACCAGCTAATCAAACTACTCCAGGATACACAGCCATATTGCCACTTTCCAAAGTACCCATATTTGCCTCAACCATTTGAACCCTTCTTTACAATGCAACAGAGATAAAACATATTGTTCCTCTTTTCCTAGTATAACCTGGTTCACTAGAACTAGAGGTGTCAAACCTAGCCTCAACCCAAAGTAAAAATTTTGGCACAAGAAAATAATAGTTCATATAATTTGGCCAGGATGTCAAAAGCAAAAAGAATTCCGAGACAAGCACCACTACTACAAGAAACAGTGTAAAATACCAATACTTACTTGCAAAAGAAACATGTCCCTAGGCATTATTGGATCCTCAGGAGAATGGCCCACACCTTCCAATTTAATAACCTCCAAGAACTACCAAACACAGGATTTGTCAAATAAAGAAAATTAAAAAAATCGAAAAAATGGCAACCTTAGTTCCCTGATCTAATAACTACATAATGTTATCAGCTCGCTCACCTCCTCATGCTCAATAGTGTGAGCCAGTGGAAGTATCACTTGGCCTCCAAAACTACCAACTCGAGTCCCTGGCAAGGAACAAGGACCAACTTTAATAGCAGCAGCTGAGTACGCATCAATATTGTTGTCTGCCCATTCTGATCTGTGCTCCCGCAAAAACCTGAGTAGTATTGCCGGAGGAACATTCTGAAGAAGGGAAAGCACAAGGTATTAGAAAGACAAAGCAAAGATGTCATACCAGCATAAAATACTAGAGCAGTAATACTTGTTAGACTAATTCCCGGAAAGCACACTTTATATTAAGCCACTAAAGATTTCAAAAGTATAAACATCCATATATATCCCTAAACCAAGCATTGAATTTTGGCATCCTGACCTGTAAGAGCATTGATGCTTTGGCACATAAAACTGCATTGCTGACAGCTGAAAACCCATTAGTAAAGGAGAGATTTAAACCCATTAACTTCTCTGGAGATGAATTTACAAGGATAGTCACATCATCCATGCCATCATTTCCCATCATTGTCCATCCCTCGTCAGTAAACCCATTAAGAGCCTCATTAAAGCCCCTACCATAACCAAATAAGATTCTGAATATAGAAGGAAAAAATTATCAGAGGAATCGGATCGTGTAAAACAGCAGGAGATACTAACCTACTTAACCTCTGGCTCAATGCTCGCAGTGCTGCAGGTCGTCTGCCCCAGTTGGTTACATTAGACTGAGAAACCTCTTGAGCAATCTGCCTTAGTTGTCGCAGAGCCTGAATGATAATACAAGAGAAATAATTGAAATTGAAATATTAGATCATGTGATATTGATAATTTACAGTTACATCATTATGAAACATCTAGGACCCTCCAATTGTTTCAGATTTCAGAAAGCAGACAAGTCACATAAACAACATGCTGAAAATAGACTTATGGTAATATAATCTTACCGCCATTGTTGTCTTTTGAGCAAGTACTGTTGATGATTCATAGAGTGGACGTAGAACTTCAGGCACACTCCACGGCTAGTTTACAAAATGAATAACTTGAATCAATATTCATATTTTGATTAATCAGACACTCTAGATTTTGCAGCCAATAAAATGAAGTAAAAATAAAATGGAGATGACAGCCTACCTCTAAATCCATATGATCAACTATGTGTATAATTGAACCACCCCCTTCACAAGGTCTTATCAAGTATCCGCTTGGTAACATTTCAGCTCTAACAAAATGCTGTACTTGTGGCATGCTTGGGCCATTTTGAGTATTTTTAAGTGATCTCTCACATATCTGAATAATGCATCAAGAATAAAAAGGACATAGAACATCAGTTGTATAAATAGCAGAAATGATGAATATGAATTTGAAATTTTGGGCAACTTACCACAAGGCTTCCATCTTCTAAAACCGAAGTGTAGCGCAGCAACCAGAAGTCACGAGCAGGTGCCAATGTTGTTGGCGCATAGAGCTATCATAATTCAAAAGAGGCTTTTTAGTTTTAAACAATTACATGCAATAGAATCTCAATTAAGTATGAGTAATTTGAATAAATTAGCTTACCTGCATGTACAACAGCTCAACGGTTCCACCATTGGCAGTGGGTAGCACATTCAGCACATCCACAGCTCGGCAATCACGGAACCATGATGGCCGATCCTTGAGGATTTCTGCGACCTGGAAAGAACATGTTGTAGCAGATTGGTGTTATTAGCATAAAGCCTCAAATATCAGACTCATGGGTGAATGAAACAGCACTTACCCTTGTAGGTTCCAGACCCACCAGGCCGCAGGCTCGTGCTGCCACACCAGTGCAACCATGAGAAATAGCAATGATTCCAATGGAATCCGGACCAGGCTGCCAAAACAAAGTGATTTCACAATGAGAAAGTAAATAAGATAATCAACCAATTGTTGTGAAGGACAAAAAAAAGTTGTAAAGGACAGATTACAAAGTTAACAACAAGAAAAAAAAATGTAATTTAATTGTGCCTGCACAATAACAATTTGGTATTAAAAGGACAATCAACATTAAGTTATGGTGTTCAGGAGTCTCATATTATCAATCTTTGTGCTGCTAGTAGCATTAAGGATAACAAGTTCAGTTCAGTCTATGGCCATTTCATTAATTTCTCCTATGGATAGGATTTTACACAAATTTAAATGAAAAAAATATGAGTACAAAAGTTTGAAACTTATTGTGAAAGATAAGAATAGTTAATTAGCAAAATAGTTAGATTAAAAAAAGAAAGAAAAAGAAAAGCAAAAGTATGAAAAAGGTACCTTCATTCCAGGCATTTGGACCCACTCCACAGCAGTTCCAGTGGCCTTTGAAAGAAACTCTGTTAAAGTCTCTTCTGCAATGGACAAAAGTCTGGAAAAAATACAAAGCATGAATTTCAATATTCCTCACACACATACACACAGACCACAAAGTGGTCACAAAGCACGATAACTGAAAAGGACCCAACAACCGTATCCCCACTAACCCTGCAGGACTCGCATCCCTTGGCGGATGCTGAGGTGTCAAGTGGTGTTGACCGCTTGTCACCACTGATTCACAGCTTGTATCTTTGGTTGCAAGCGTTGTCTGCAAGAGAAAACAACCAATCTATGTCAATTTTATATACTTCAACAATAATTTAATATATAAAAGTAGATAAAGAAAAGAACGCATGTACATCCTATTGATTCCTGACACGAGTTACAAAATAGAGATGCATTATTTGATTCTTAAGGGGAATGAGTAAAATAAGCAAAATTTTTGCGAAGCTTTTTTTTTTTTTGAACTTTAATCAACAATTTCGCAATAACCCTATAGCCAATGCACCAATGAAGGCTTGAATTCTCACATTCTGGGTATGTTGCCGAAAGTAGCCATTTTCATACACCAGCTGTGACACTTGCTTCTGCAACCTGTCATTTTCCTCCATGAGAAGCTTGTTCATTGCAGTCAGCTTCCTATTCACCGCTTGAAGGCGTGATGCCTCTTTCCTCTGCTTCTCTCTACATCTGAGAGACAGAAACAAAGAACAAGACACATTAACATTGTAAGAGAATTTAGTGAGGCTATATGATTGCTTAAAATTATATAAATATGTCAAATAAATATGTATATATTAAGTTTATGTGCACAGTTTTAGAGTTGCTCTGAATTCTGAAACAATTTTAAAGCTATAAGAAAAATGAGATTCTTGAATGAGAAAATAAAAGAAAATGTTTATACCTTCTATTTTGGAACCAAACTTTTATCTGTTTTGGTTCAATGTTAGAGAGAATGGGGCATTCTCTAATGAACTGTTGGCGGCGAATGGAGCTGGGTTTAGGGCACTCATGATAGAACCTTTCAAGGGCTTCGACCTGCTCAGGTGTGTATCGGACATATTTACCATTGTCCAAGTTTGCTAGTTGCTTACCATCCTTGCAGGACATTGCCATCTTTTGAAATTCAATTTCACCCAAAATAAAAAGACCAAAGCTTTCACAAGTACCCAATAATAAATGCAACCCGAAAAACCTTAGGTTTCTTTACTTCTCTTCCTTAAATCTAACTTGAGCACTTATGCATATCCTTAGCCACAAATAGGCAAACCAGACCCAAGTAGCTTTCTTTCCTTTGTCACACTTGAACAACTTCAGAGCTTCAGAACCAGATAAGAAAAGAGCCTTCAATCCTAATCTTTAACCACAAATCTACACATATCAAAAGATATCAAAAAATCTAAAGCAAAACCCCAAGCAGCTTCTTTTTTTTCACACAGATTAGAAATCTTTCCTGAAACTTAATTACAGTGCCCGCAGTAAAAATCTAAAAAGCAAACCCACATAAGTAATCCTCCTTACAAATCACAATCTAACAAATACAATCCTTGAAGCACCTGAAAGGACTTTGAAGTGGGCACAATATAGAAAAAAAAAAATCCTTATCTCTAACTTGTGTATTTCTTTAATGCAAAAAGCCAGGATATAGATAAACGCACAAGCGACAGCGATATCCAGATTGGAGACATCGTTATCCTCGTTTTATCTTACTAATAGATAGGTCCCCAAAACACAACAAAAGCATAAAAATTTAAACCCCTTTAGAGATCAGAGCCCAACACCCACGAAAACAGTACCACTATTATAAGCACCCAAAAGAAAAAGATCAAATAAACAATACCCAGAAAGAGTTTCAGCCGATTGAATCAACAAAAAAGATTGAATCTTCAATCAATCAAGAGATCCAGAGAACAAGCCAAAACGACACCATATTGCTGATCCAAGCTCTGAAAACAATCGTTCCAAGCCGCTGAAACATTTTTTTCTTCTAAGGTCTACTCATACCAATAACAGTAAAAAGAAAAGGAAAGCAAAAGCGTTACTGTTTTTGAGAAAAGTTGGAGTCTTTTGTGCTACATGTGAAGAAAGATTAGCTAGAAATCCAAAAATTAAACACCCAAAATACGAAAAAGAAGAAAAAGGTAAAGTGAGCTTTGAAAATTTTTTAGAGATGAGCAAAAAGAGCAAGAGAAGAAGAAGAAGAGCAACAACTACAACAACAATAACATCAACAACCTTAAGGTAAAATGGGTTGAATCGGAGTAAAGTACTTTTGGTTTTAGCTTTTGTTGGTTATTTTGAGGTTTTTTTTTTGCTATGTTTTTGTGTGTAGTTTTTTTTTTTTTTTTTCATTGGCTCGTCGCTTTCGGCTACAGACACAGAACTATCTCTCTCTCTCTCTCTCTCCACTGTGTATGGAAATGGAAAAAGTTTTTTTTTATTTTTTCAAAATTGAGAAGCTTTTTGAAACGACGGAAATGCCCTTAGTTTTGAGTTTTTTATTTTTTATTTTGGATAAAATGTCATGTTGGGTGGTTAAATTTTTTACCATGAATGTGACTTTTTAGTTACTTACTATTGAATGTCAATGATTTTGATGTCAAAATTACCCCCAACAGCATGTTTTTATTAGTTAATACTTTATGATGCCTCTTTAATCCCTTCCCCCAAATGTTTGAATTATTTTTTCAATAATTAGATCGAATGTTAGAATGTGTATAAAAAATTTGACTTTTTATAGTGTTTTTTTAAATGAAATGAATGCATAAATATTTAGTGTATAAAGAATGTCAAATGGAGTTTATGAAACTTAATTTTTACATTTTAATTTGAATTGATGTATTAAAATGGGATAAGATGTATCTTTCTAAATAGGTAAGATTTTTCTATTATTAAGCAACTATTCCAAATTTTTTTATCTTAAAATAATTTATTTATAAGCAAATATAAATTGCTGTATATGATTTATTTTTAAAAAAATTAAAAATAGATAATTTTTGTTATATTTAATGTTTTTAGTATTTAATAGTCATGTGAAATTTAATTATTTTAATTTTTCAAGTCCTGTGAAGTCTGTAAAAAAATGTTAAAGTTATTTAAATTTAAAGCTTTATTCAAAAAAATTAAATTGTGTGACATTTAAACAAATAAATATTGATAAAAATAATATAAAGCATAGATTGATTATATGACTTCTTCATTTGATAAAATAAATACCTCATTTGTTTTTTTTTTTTTTTTTTTGTGAAAAATACAAAAACCAAAAGTGAGAGGGACGAAATGGTAAAAAAGAGAGTGGAAGCAAGGAGTGAAAATAGAAAAGTAGTAGTAGCAGCAGGCGCAAGTAAAAGGAGGAAATGAAAAAAGCGGGAACAGGGGAAGCTTATTAAAAATAAATAAATAAATAGCAAAGGCATGGCACTGCATTGGTGTGGTGAGAGAGAGAGGAGTTTGCGTGGGACAAAGAGGACACCATCATTAGTTTTTTTGCATGCGTCTCGATTTTATTTTTAAAGCTGAATCCCCCCAAAAAAATAAAATAAATTTATTAATTAATTAAATCAATTTTTTTATTAATTTTTTCTTATTGAAAATGAGCCAATAGAAAAATGCAACGTCATTATCGTGGGCAGACAGACAGAGAGTCCTCCCAAAAAAATAAATATAATTTTAATATATGTATTTTCTTTACATTAAAAAATACATTTTTAATTCTTTTAAGATAAACCGGGCATCAATGTCTTTCTCAAATTAAAGTTTTCCGTTTAAAAAAATAAAATTTCTAAGTTCAAAAGTTGAATAAAAAATAAGTTAAACTTTTATTTTGAAATTTTTTTACTTTTTAATTTGTATTTTCTTAAACTTTTTGATTTATACAACATCAAAATAAATATAAATTTAATTTCAAAAAATTATAAACACATAAAATAATAATTTAACCTTAAAATAATATAAATAGAATTAAAAATTAATATTATAAAATTTTTAAAATTTTGATTTTTAATTATATTTTTCCACTAAATATTATTTTAGTTTGTATAAATTTTTTTATATTTATATCAACATTAATTTATAAAATATTTCAATTTTATATAATATAAGAATTAGATAAATTTAAATATCAAACAAAATATAATAAAAATTGACGGCCACTAGAGGTTGATTATGTAAAATTTAGGGTGAAACTATGGGTTGGCCAAAAAAATATTGAGAAAATTCCATCTCCCAGTGCATGAATATTCGGCTTGATTTGCTCAATTTCATCTAAATTCTAATGTTGTTATGTTGACAAAAGCTCAATTTGCCTATTCAGCTTTGAAGCTAAGGCCAAATAATTCACACAATTTTCCTTTTTTTTTTTTTTTTTTTGGCTATTTTGGCACTTGATTTTATAATTTTGATTCAGTATAATGCTGGATACTAATGCATTACACACACTTAAGATATTAAAATATTAATATTATATAATTAAAATAAAATTATCAGGAAGTAATTTAAATAACATTATTAATTCATAAAAATTTAATATTTTAAAATTCATAAAAGGTCAACTTACTTGCTAACTTTACCTGTGATTTACACTTGCAAGACTTTATTTGAGAATTACAAACTTTGGGTTGATTTGGCCGGAAAGTTGAGATCATGTCAATATGATCCAAGTTCAATAGGCAAATTGAGCTTTCCTTTCTTCTTTTACCCTTAGAAAGTGCCAATGCAAGTTAAAGCTTCAGCCATGGCTGCCAAGACATGTCCAACCTCAACTGTAAATATATTATCAACTTTATATCACCGACACCAATAAAATCACTTGTCAAATATATATATATATATATATATATATATATATATATATATATATATATATATATATATAAGCAATAACAGTTGAAATTAATTAGTAGTGAATTATTTTCATTTAAATTATGATATATAAAATTGTATTAAATTAATTATTTGTAATTTTTTTTATCATTATTGTAATTTTATTTAAATTGAACCAAATTAAGCAAAATTCAGTAAGTTATGAATTACAATAGTTAAATTTAGGGATAAGTAAAAAAAATATCTTGTGGTTAAATGTATTTTCACTTAAAATGATTGTGATATTTTTCGCAACATTTAAAAATTTATTATTTAATTTTATTCCATTTTAGTATCTTATTCAGTAACATTATTAAAAATATATGATCTAATGTTAAAATAACATGAATTTTTAGTAAAAAAAATTATTTATTAAGTAATATAGCATTCAATTAACTAAAGTAAATTCACAGTTAATAAAAATAAGATGTATATTTATTTTATTAAGACTAAAAACAGATAATCTTTAAAATAAATTTATAATATTTTTATAAGTATTTAAATAGCTATATTAATAGTAAATCACATGTGAAATATTTTTTATATTAAATAATTTTATCATAGAAGATTGTTGATATCAATTCCCAGGATATTAGTTGATGATATTAGAAAATAAAATCATATCCTCTAAACGTCACAAAAAATACCACAAACATTTAATTAAAAATGTCTCTAATCACATGATTTTTTTTGTACTTATCCATTAAATTTAGGCTTAACTTATACTTTGTCCCCTTTTTTTTTTTTCTTTCTATAGATTGACACATTCCACTTTTATTTTTATATATTAATTCTTTATATTTATATTTTTTTACATATTTAATCATTCCGTTAAAAATTGATAGAAATGACGTTACAAATATAAATCAAAATATTTTATTTAGAAGGTGAATCTATAGAAATAAAAGTGCGGATATATACTCTCCATGTCCTCAACTTTTGGGGTCATCAACGTATTCACAATGGCAATTTGAGCTGTCGCTGGTTGTATATACGTCCTTAAATTTACACTATTATCATTACATGTATAAGCAATGATACGATGATATGTACAAAAATGTGGAGGTGAAATGAACTTGACATGACATGTGGAAATGGATATATATAGTAAAAAAAAGAATGGTGGGTGTATGATGTAATGTGTAAGGCAGGGACAGATAAGGTGTTAGCTGAACCTTGTCGTTTGATGTGTCTCTCTCAGTCTCACGTGTCCCTTCTTACATAAAGAAATACAATTGCCAAAGGCCAAATGTAGAAATTCAAACCAAATTTTGCTCTAATTTTATATTAATTTTTTTCTTTTTTTAAATTATATTATATTGAATTTTTAGTTAATGCAATAATTTTTATAATATTTTTAAAATACAATTAAATCTTATAAACTAATAAAAATTTATTTTAATGACAAACTAATAAATAAAATTAATAATACTTTAAAAAATATATTTTTTTTAAAGTTTTTAAATCTGTAAAATGTTTTATTTTTTTAATAGTAATATAAATTTTAAAAATAATAATTAATTTTATTTATTAATATAAATATAAAATTGATAATTGATCTAAAATTTAATTCTAACCGTTGAATAAATTTTTTTATTAAATTAATGCTTAATTAACAAATATGAATTCATTAATACTTAAATTATTTAATTTCTTAATTAATTAATAAAAAATTAATATTTTTTCTTAACATTTAAAAATTTACATGTTAATTAAAACAATCTCAAATTTTAGTTTATATTTTTTTCATAAATAAATATCAATTTAAACTATAATAAAACATATATATCATTGGATACTTATTTAGTTTCACACATTATACATGTTCAACACTTATGTAAAACGTACTAAACATATTGTGGGACACTTTAACTTTTTAAGTCTTTATAATTGGGTTTAGTTTAGCTATATTTTATTTGGGGATTAAATTTTTAATTTTTTTCTTTTCGGTTTCAAAATTTTTATTTTTGTTTCAAGTTAAAATATCTCAAATATATCTGATCAAATTTAATATATATGACAGTCTGAATAAATATTTTTTTAGTATATTAACCATATAAGCATCCGATTAAACGATATAATCATCTTGTGAGCTCCATAAAATAAATTTTACTATAATTTTATTTTATAGGACCCACAAGCAAAATTTATTTTATGAGATCATTAAGATAATTAAATTGTTTAATGAATGCTTACAAAGTAAAAACATTAAAAATATGTTTATTTTAACAGTCAAATATATTAAATTTGATCAAATATATTTGAAATACTTTAATTTCAAACAAAAATAGAATTTTTGTAATTGAAAAGAAAAAAATTAAAATTTTAATATCAAAGTAAAACATAGTTTAAAATTATGATATCAACGATGCAACAAACTCTTATATAATATTTTTTGTCAATTATTATAGAAAAAAATCACATTTTAAACTCTAAAATGTGTATTGTAAAAGTCATTTGAAAATTGAAAAACAGCAAATTTTTTCTATAACATTTCATATATTTATACCATTTAGAGCATCGCAGCAAGCAGCTAATGGGTGCCTGGCAGGCGTTCATATCTTCTTTTCTTTTTTTTTTTTTTTTATTTTGATAGTGTACTAATGATTAGTTGTTATTAGAGAAATAATCATGTTGGATACAAAAAGATATCACATTTACTGATCAACTAATGACATTTAGTTGTTTTCTTTAAAATCTAAAGATAGTAGGTTAAGAAAATAATTTCGTTGAATTGTGAAAAGAAATTTGGAAAATTTTGATCTCTGACGTTGTATGCATCAATAAAATTTAATGGGCTTCTTGAAAATATAAGAATGATATTTTAAGAAAATAATTTTGTTATACCGTAACACTATATTTAGAATGGGAGAAAAAAAAGGAAAGAAAATTATAAGAAAAATAATTTTTTTTTTTATTTTTTTTTCTTTTTATGTTTGAATTTGAAGGAAAATGATATTAAGAAAAAAAAAGTTATAGTATCTTTTTTATTAAAAAAATAAAATATTTAAAAAAACTAAATATATGATATATTTTTTAATATACTCATATATTAAAATAATGAATGAAGAGATAAATTATATAATAATAATAAAATTATAAAATAAAAATAAAAAATAAATTTTTTTTATTTTTTTCATATTTTCTCCCCAATTTAAAGAAATAATATAAAAAAAAAATAAAGCTAACTTTTTTTTCCTAAATTTTTCCTTTCATTTTAAATAAAATAAAATAATTTTCGTCTCTAGTTTTCTTCACCTTTTTTCCATCCTCCCTGTTATCCTCCAATTAGAAACACAGCGGAAAAGAAAAAAAGTATAGAAACTCCATATCTGTTACTCGGTATGGTAGAATGCCGCACCACCCCTCAGATGGGGCTTCATTTATATCATTAGCATTCCCAACTAAAACATTGTCAAAGACATAATAGCTGAGACAGATATGAAAACCTCAATCAAGCTTTTATAAACTAAAATTACAACTTCTTGGATTTGCAGTGGGATTTACTATTTACTGAAAGCAATATTGGTATTGACTTACTGGTAAATAATTATGATATTCTTTAAACAAAAAACTTCACTTTGGAGCTTCTTAACCCTCTCACTTCCCTCGTCAGTATTCTAGAGAGGATGATGATGATGATGCTCTTACAAGATGTTAGTAGGTGGGCTATCATTTCCGTCCATCTATACATGTTTTCAACTTCAGTTTCTATTTTGGGTTTTACTCTCTTTGCTTATTATTTTCATATAAATTACTATTTATTATTTTTACTATTACTACCATTATTATTAATTTTTCTCAAATTATGATCGAGTTAATACTTTTTTTTTTTTTGAAAATATCAATTTAATGATATTCATCCATTGAAATTAAGAATAGTTATTAAAGAATTGAGAGTAAGAATTTTTTGAATAATTTTTAAAATTATTTTATTCAATGAGAATATAAGTGTATAATGCACACATTTTTATAATCATCAAACCCAAGCTCTCATGGCATTATTCAGAAATTCAAGTTAAAATGTCCCAAACCTAATTTGTAATGATAACAAAATTATGATAATTATTTGAAAATTATTTTAATTTGATAATTGGATATAATGACCCATTTAATAATCAAATATTTAGGGATATCGACTAATTTAATAATTAAATGTGATGTTAATTTAAAAATATAGCATATTTTATATGTTTTAAGTTTTTTTTTTTTTTTCAAATCTCACATTGTTTATGGAATTTATGTGTATTTTGATATATAATTAGTGTGCCTTTTAAAAAATTATGATGATTTTGAGGAGTGTATTATGTTCTAATTGATTATGTATATTTTGTATAATAAAAAAGTTTAAAATGTTCTAATTTTTTTAAATATATAATATAAAATTTTATACACAAAAAAAAAGTAAATTTAAAAAAAAAATTGTGGTAATTTGGAATCTCATTGTCATTCTAATAATGGAATCTCCTCCCAAATTTCAAAGCATACAGAAAGAATAAATTAAGGGAAAAGAAAATTAGGGCAGTGAAGCTTTGAGCATAAGGTCAGTAGTAGTACAACACCGTCCTTTATCTGACGTTACAGTGGATGACATGCTGAGGATTAAAGCTCTGTTAAGAGAAATGATGATCAGAGTCGTCGGATCATCATTACTTGTGATCCCTTGTAGTCAATTTTCAAATCTAGGCCTACGAATCTCCTTACTATTAGGGGAGATGCAATCATATCCGCCGTCCGTTCATTTATCACTCTCAAATCTTTAGATCACTTCCCATTGCTACCTGCCCGCTTCATTAAATAAGAGCACTACTCTTTTTATTTTTCACAATTTTTTTTTGAAATTTTTAAAACTTAATAACAATAATAATAATACCATCCTAAATTAATTTTTATCTATATACAAATATGAATTTATTGTACGTGGGTCAATTGGTGATCAATCTCTTGCCTCTGTCCGTGAATCATTTTCAGTTCGAGTTTTTTAAATAGGAATAGTTGTCTTTTAGGGAAAGCTTGTTGGATTTAACCAGCAATCATTCCCTACTTTACTTCTATTTTTACTTTATAGTTTCGTTATTAATATGTATAGTGATAGATATTTAGTGTTATTGATATTTCATTGTGCTCTAAGAAGCTTTTTGTGTTGTTGGATAGCTAAACCTATTATCTCAACTCTTTGTATCTAATTATTGATCTTCGGGATTTAAATAATTGAAGTTCTCAGAGTAATCTTCAGAATAATGTTTGATTTGTTGTAGAGCTTCTGATTGCTGCTACTGATGCCACCACTGATACCTCTAAATGACAAAGTTTAAGTTTCTTTTAACAAATTACAGTTCTCTCCAAGTTGAGAAACAAATGGGTTTATCTTTTGTATTGAGTTGAGTTTATCTCTTATATCGGGTTTCTCCGTAACACTTTGAATATTTATCTTTCAAATGTAACAATTGTAATACTGGTTAGTTAATCTATGAAACTTTCTCTTGTTGTTAAAAAAAAGGAATTTATAAATATTTTTTACATTGACATAACATAATTAAAAATATTCTTTCATAAAATCAGACTGAATTAAATTCAATAAAGATTATAATCAATAAAAAGAAAAAATTTATTTTATAAGGGGAGTTTTCTTTTTATCATAATACAACAGGGTAATAAAATAGAAAACTCAAATCTAAATTTCCCTAAAATGTCTTAAGAGTTTTATCCATTAAGTTAGCGTGAATAAAGTCTAATAACTTGTTTCCGGAACTCTTGAGCTTAGACCCTTTGTAGTTGATCAACAAAGGGTAGGGTGAGAGGTGGGGAGAATCCCCATAAATACTATGATGCCTAAGTCAGAAAATAGAGAGAGAATCTAAAGAGAAAACGAGAGTAATTAGAATATGAGAGAATATAATGAATGAGAATGAGGGATATGGGTCTTATTTATAATGATACTTGAACCTAAAAAGGGTAGGATTCCTCATTGGATAGGAATTCTAGACCAAATAGGAGAGTATTTATTCTTCATTTGAAAGTCTTCTTGAGACAGAAACCTTTCCCTAAATGGATTTGGTTGTCTTCCCTTTTCGAATGAGCTGTATAGGAAACAAAGTTCTTTAATTAAATAGGAATATATGCATGTGGGATATCAAGAGTCCCCCCACGGGTCTATTTGGATATTTATGTTCGACGTAGCCAAGTCTATAAATGATAGAATATTTATTTTTTTGTATAAAGAGAGATACTTGCTTGAATCACTGCATTTGATATGGAGGGTGAGCTGAGGTGGCCAACCTCAACCACGAGAAAAAATAAAGCTCGGTACCGAGTATTGAAACGGTTGCAAAAGTGCCAGTTGGACTTGGGAGTGCACAAAATCTACGAAAAAATAATATGTAATGCATTACCTCATCAGTATGAAGACAACATGACGTCGTCATTGGAGTTTTGATGGTCGGTGCATTAAAAGCACGACCCGAGTGTTAAACCTCAATACTATAAAAGTGACCTGAGGGCGCCAGCTTCAATCACTAGACTTCGATGCTTGAGTCTTAGATACTCAATTCAAGGACGTGAGGCTTATATACTCAGAACCTCAATATTATAAAAGTAACCTGATGGTGCCAGCTTCAGTCACTGGACTTTACCTTGATGCATTATAAGCGCAGCCCAAGTACCGTATAGTCTGGGTGTCTTGCAAATATGGCTCGGATGCCAATCCTTAATATTATAAAAGTAACTTGAGGGAGCCAACTTCAGTTACTGGACTTAATGAGTGGGGCAGAGATTCTTGAAACCTCAATACTATCGAAGCGTCCTGAGTATGCCAACTTCAATTGCTGGCAAATGACATTAGATCTTACTATGCTAAGTGTAAAAGAACAGCTGGCAGTGGTGCACCCAAGACGGGTAACATTTATGTCGCCTTAACGCCTCGATTTTTAAAATTTGAATTGTGTAACTATCACGTCTATTAGTGTGTCAGAAGATGAGATGTTTCTGCTGCCATAATGATGACTGCTTAATTATTGGGTTTTCCTATTTCTCAAACTGCCCTTTAATAATATAAGGAGAACCAAAATGATTACGAGGATAGTTAATGGTTTGTTCCCGAGCCTTCTGTAGCTTTATAAGTATCCCTACTTTTTTGATGTGATGCATTTTTACTTTTTGCTATCTTGTTGGTATCTCCTTTGCTTTTTTGCTTCTGCCATCAAACTTTTCTTGTAGCGACTTCTTCATTCTGTAACCAAGTGATCCTTTTCTTCCTTCCTTCATTCCTTTTTTTTTCATTTATTAGATAGACTCATGGCATCAAGGGAACAAGTTAGCTTTGATCTATTTATTTCTAGGATAGATTAGGAGTTACTAGGGTGGTATCAGAGGCGATTTAGCATTCCCGCCGATTACTACCTACACACCATAGATAAGAAGTTTAGAGCCCATACCCCCATGTTGGATGTTAGTAGGTTAGTAGTGTATTTTAACCAACTGGAAGGGGGTTTGAAGTTCCCGTTGGATCTTTTTATAAAAAGTTTTCTAAATAAGTACAACATAGCGCCCAGTCAGCTTCACCCCAATAGTTACTATATTTTGACTGGGTTTATTCAGTTGATGCACGAGGAGGGTAGGGAGTTGGACTTAGATGTCTTACGGTATTTGTGTAGTTTGTTTAGGAAGAAGGGAGAGCTTATGTTCACCTTATCACCTGTCCCCAACCACAGCCTATGTTAAGCTTTCGAGTCTTTACAAGAAGTGAAGGTATAAATTTTTCATTATTGAGCACCATGAGGACTTTCTAGATGTCCAACGAATATGGTCTGATGAGTGCCATAGGGTGAAATGACCTTCGAAGTTAACCGACTATGATACGGAGATGGTCTTAAAACTTTATCTTGATGGCTTAGTTGAGGCTCGGTCAACTAAAGATGTATAAAAAAGATACTTGTAAAGAGTATACTCGAACCATGTTCAGTCTATTGGTATGTTTTGATTATCAAAAGGTATCTTTCTAACTTCTATTTTTATCTTTTTAATTGTAGATGGCTGACCTTTTTTTCCTTTACGGATGGAATTCGGCTTGTAGTTGACGAGCCAACGAGGCCAAAAGAAAAGCATATCTCCTCCCCCTCTCCCAATCCTAAAGTACCTATGGCCTTAAAAGTAGCGGCCAGTAATCCAAAGGGAAAGGCAGTGGTCAGGTCTTTACAGTCTGAAAGGGAAGGTCGGCGAAAGAGGCGATCGATTGACCAAGACTTGGAGGTTGAGGAGCTAGATGAGGAGATATATGTCCAGCGTCTAAGGCTCTTCGGGTGTCCAGACATAAGGGTGTGGATCTTGAATAAAGTGAAACCACCGAGTGTCTCGAACGCCCAAGTCCGAGATCAATATGTTGAGTCGCTGAGGTTGCCAATGGACATATAACACTAGAACAATGAGGGTCAGGAGGAGCTGTTCAGTTTCATGATCGGGCATTCGCTAGAAGTAAGTGATGAACACTTTTAAGGTGATCTTTTTTATTTTTTTTTGTATTTAAGGCAATGACACGAATTTCTCCCTTTACAAATGACCCAAGCTTTACTGTTGGCAAAGGACCAGCATTTTTATCTTAAGAGCCAGTATAATCTGAAAGAGATGGAGGTCAGAACAATAACAATTTATTTTGAGAAGAAATTAGATAATGCAAAGGCGGCACTAGAGCTTTGCTAGACCAAATATGCAGAAGCTAAATCTAATGTTAAGGCGAGCCAGAAAAAGGTGGTTGATCTAAAGCACATTCAGGATCAACTGACTAAGAGAATTGAAGAGCAGGACTCTTAGATCGTAGATTTAGAGAAAAAGCTAGTTGAGGTTGAAAGATCTCGGGAGAACGACAAGAGATCCTACCAGGGTATGGCAGAAGGATTTTTTAAGGCCTACAGGTATAAATGTAGGAGGATCCTACTCTCTTAAAATCTAGAGCTGGACTTGGTCATCTTAGATCGAATAACGCCAACCAACTTGGCTAAGATTGCCATTGAAAAGGATGCCCGGCACAAGGCCACTTCCTTTCATGCAAGGAATATTTCTAAATCAGCTGAAGGGTCCTTTTCTGTGCTTTTAACGTTTGCTAGTGCTGTCAATGTTGTTCCCCCTCCTGTCTCCAAGTCTGAACCGTCGAATGTACACTTAGTAGATTAAAGATGTTTTTTTTTGTAATTGACTTTTGTAATATGATTTTTTATTTTCAATGAATGAAAATACTTTTTTTATATCATTCTAAGTACATTTATTGGTATTATTTTCAAAGGTAGTCTGAGTTCCAAAATCGTTATAGTTCCTTGCCTTCTTTGTCTTTTATTTTGTATGCCCCTTTAGATTTGCACTCTGTAATCTGATAGGGGCCTTCCCAATTGGGACCCAGTTTGCTAGTGCCAGAGTTACCTTTGCCAATATCTGCCTTTTTGAGTACCTAGTCTCCTATTTTGAACTATCTTGGGTGACTACTCTAGAGGTGATATTATGCTATCTTTTGCCTATGTACTTCAACTACAGTGGACACCCATTCTCTTATTTCTTACAGTAGGTCTAAACATATTCGGGTGTCAATGTTGTTGATGTTTTGATCTAAGTTTCAACTAACCCTGTAACTTGGTAAACCAATTTCTATTGGTATTACTGCGTCTATGCCATAAGTAATCCTAAATGGTGTTTCTTTTATGGATGATTTGGAAGTAGTCCTATAAGCCTAAATCACATTGTTAAGTTCTTCGACCTAGTTTCCCTTCTTCTCATCGAGTTTCTTCTTTAACCTTTGCATGATATTTCTATTGGTGACCTCTATTTGCCTGTTCATCTGCGAGTAAGCTACCGAGGTGAAATGAAGCTTTATTCCGAGGTCAAAGCAGAACCGTCTGAACTTCTCATTATCAAATTGCTTATCGCTGTCTGTGATCAGGGTGTGCAATATGCCAAAAATGTAGATGGTTTCTCTCCGTAAAAAGTGTTGAATTCGAGCTTTTATGATGGTTGAAAATACTTCCACTTCGACCCACTTAGTGAAATGGTCTATGGCCACAATTAAGAATTTTTTTCTATGAAGTGGAGGTCGGGAAGGGACCTAAGATATTGATTCTGTTAGTGATATGCACTAAGTCAATCATTTATAATTTTGTATTGACTTTCTTATTTTATTAATAAAGAGGTATTTCATTATTATTTGATTTTATGATAATTATATGAATGGTTAATTCTTACTAAGGCCATCAAGTATGTGACTTGATAGTAAAACCCTTAGATTAAAATAAGAGTTCTATTCTAATTATCCCGAGCCATTTATTCATTATATAAATATCAAAGTATTAAGGCTAGTATGATGTTGACTGATGGTTATGTTATACTACTAATGAATATGAGATATTAAGTCAACTTATAGGTACATGATGAGAGATCATGTACTGGATTGATCTACTATGAGAATACTACATAGATTATTATCATAAGTATTTCTCATCACAGTAATTTTATTTTGTTCTTTTGACCTTGAA
This sequence comes from Mallotus nudiflorus, assembly GCA_947683625.1. Lineage (NCBI taxonomy): Eukaryota > Viridiplantae > Streptophyta > Magnoliopsida > Malpighiales > Euphorbiaceae > Mallotus > Mallotus nudiflorus. The sequence continues at coordinate 973,824 of CANTUR010000124.1, forward strand.
ATCATCATGGATTTCTACATAGCTATTTTATGTTTTGACACATTCTAACATTGTTTTTAACCAGACAATTAAATAGGATGTTGTTGGATATAAAATTAGTTATATGAGGAATATGAGTGATTCAGAAGGAATTTATCCCTCATTAATATAAGAAAGATATCTATGGGCCCCTTGATGAGATAGACTGAAGGAAAATGCATGGCCATGCTAAAATGAATTGATAAAGAGTTATCATTTTCAACTTACTTAGAATTAAGTCATAATATTGAACTATATAAGGATTACATTCTATGTCTTATGTTCAATTAAAATATCATGTGATAAAGGGACGATAAAATTCACTGTAATTAGGTTATGTCATATTATTGAATTCACATGACTTGGGTAGTTATAATATCTTGCTAGAGGCCGCTTATGACTTGTAGGCCTAAATAGAGATTTAGGCTCACTGTCAATGTTATATGAACCTGTAGGGTCACACACTTAGAACAAGCCCAAAACGATTATGGGTTTAATAAGTCCAAAATAAATTATGTGGAAATAAATAATTAAAGTATTTTATTTATTTATTTATTTGTTTATTTATTTAAGATAAATGTTATTTTAAATAAATAAATAAGATATTATTTATGATTTATTTTTAAAACAAAATCAGAATATAATAAATGGGAAATTACCAAAAGGTCATTGGTATGTGAAACCCTAATTTGGAGTTTATAAATATGTTATATTCTCTAAGGTTTAACTCACTTATTTTTCCTGCCTCTAAAAACGTTTTCTCTCTTCTTAGAAAATAAACACAAAATTTTTCTTTTGTTCTTGATTTGTGAGACAATAAAGAAAGTTGTTAACATACACTCGAATTCATTTTTTATGAAGGGTTGTTTGTGTGGATACCTATAGAGGACGTATCCTTTTATAGACGTCTAGATCCGAACAACCAAAGCAAAAAGCTCGAGGTAAAGTGTCATCGGTGTGAACCTCCTCTCATCCTTCCAAAAAAATCTTGCCTCTTCTGCATCTGGGTGAGATTTTTAAAACCCTAGATTTAATCAAGTAGTTGAATTACATGGATTTAGGTTTAAGAACGTGATAAATTTTTAATTTTTTCACTGTGTTTGTATCATGAATTCCAACAGATTCCCCATATGGTGAAAGGCCAAGGGCTACTGATCGGATGTAGGGGGTTGAAAAGCTTGTGATTGAGATGAGTGAACTGCCGTCACTTATGACATTCTTGGGTTAGCTTCTGGGCATCATTAGACATAGTGGGCCAATAGTATCCTTGAAGTAGTGCTTTCCTGATTAGTGTGTAGTAGGATTCATGCACTCCATAAATTCTTTCATGGATTTCCCTGATGTAATTCTCTTCCTCTGGGGATACACATTTAGACCATGGGTGTGAGAGAGATTTCTTATAGAGCTCCCTATGATGGATAGAGTAGTGAGCTGCCTTCATCTTTAGTTTTCGAGCCTTCAGTTTATCTTCTGGGAGTGTTCCATTTTCCAAGTATTGGACTATCAGTTGCATCCATTCTGAGACTTCCTATACTTCCATGATATCTAGGTCCTCGGTGCTGGGTCTTGTTAGTGCTTCGGTGAACTCCATCCCCTTAAATGCCTGATTGTCTTCAGCTGCTAATTTGGCTAAGAGGTTAGCCTTAGAGTTTTTGTGTCTAGGTATCTGGACTATCTCCCATTGTCCACCATCTTGTTCGATCTTCTTTAGGAGTCGTATAACTTTTCCTGCATATCTGGTGATGCTCGGATCCTTGATCTGGAATATCTCGTTGACCTAGTTTACTACTAGTTGAGAATTTGAGTGTATTATAAGGTGTTCGGCTTTGACTTCAATAACCAATTTTAATCCTATGATGAGTGCCTCATATTCTGTGGCATTGTTGGTTGCATTGTATTCTATTCGAACTAAATACCGGATGAAAGTTTTATTCAAACCCTTAAGGATAACCCCAACAAAGGATTCTTGAGTGAAGGATTCTCTGTCCATATAGAGCTTCCATTATAGTGTTTTGGTTATAGTGAGATCTTCCAATGTCATTTCTTAAATGAAATCTGCTAACACTTGAGCTTTCACCTGTTGCCAGGGCTCATAATTGATGTTGAATTCTCCAAGTAATACCGACCATTGAACCAATATGCCTGAAGTCTCAAGCTTTTGTAAAATTTTCTGTAAAGGGAAGCGGGATTTGACAATAATGGGATGAGCCTGAAAGTAGTGTCTAAGCTTCCACGATGCATGGACAATGGCCATGGCCAGCTTATCCAATGTTGGGTACCGAACCTTGGACCCTCAGAGTATTTTACTGACGTAGTATATCAGGTTTTACTGGCTCTCTTCTTCCCTTACTAGCACTGAAGCTATGCATTCTTGATCCACCGAGAGGTATAAGTACAATGTTTCTTCTGGGATCGGCCTGCTGAGTAGCGGTGGCGAGGATAGGAATTTTTTAACATTTTTAAAAGCCACCTAGTAGTCTTCAGTCCAAACAAATTTCCTGGAATTTTTTAAAGCTCGGAATAGCAACAAGCACCGTTTGGCCGAGCAGAGATGAAATGTCCTAAAGCCGTAATCCTGCCATTTAGCTTTTGTAACTTGTGGATAATCTTTGGAGCTTTCATATTGAGAATGGCCTCCATTTTTTCTGGGTTGGCCTCAATACCTTTATGGGATATCAAGAATCCTAGAAATTTTCCTACTTTAACTCCAAATACGCATTTTTCTAGATTTAGGTTAATCTTGGACTCACTCAGTAATTAGAGGACCTGATCCAGGTCCATTGGATGTTACTCTGCATGCTTGCTTTTGATAATAATGTCATCCACGTATACTTCCATATTTTTCCTAATTTGATCCCAAAGTACATGGTTCATCATCCTCTGATATGTTGCTCTGGCATTCTTTAGTCCGAAGGGCATCACCTTGTAGTAGTAAAGACCTTCGTGGGTGATGGAGGATGTCTACTCTTGATTTTCCCTCTTCATCAGTATCTGGTGATATCCTTATGCTGTGTCAACAAAATTATATAGATCGTGGCTGGCAGTGGAGTCTACTAGTTGGTCAATTGTAGGCAGTTGGTAGCTGTTGTCACGACCTAAAACAAAGGCCATGACCAGCGCTAGGGAACGAGAATTCTTTCGAATCCAAAACCCGAAGCAAGCCTTAAGGTAAATAAAAACATGCAATAATAATAATATAACTAAAATAACTCACAGCATAAATAAATCTTATAAATAAAATAAGCATAATCCACTAACTTGTTTAAATAAACAAACTCATCCTCATATATAAATAATCTTTTAATACATATCTCAGTTCAAATCTTTAAAATACATATCTCATATAAATATGATACATAAATCTCACAACCAACTACAACTACTGCAGTGTCTAGATTATAAAATAACATCAGGTAAGTAGATTACATAGTAAAGCCGGGGCAGAAGAAATCCAGCGTATGGGTCTGCTACTGAGGTCTGAAGACATAGACTCTCCTGAAAAATAGTTAATGGAGGGGAGTCAGACCTCATTGAGTGAATTTTTATAATACATATACATGTATAGCTAAATGAAAAATGCACACATTCAATAGTATATATAATAAATATATATACAGGCAAAATCACACAAATGCAGCAAAATCATTTTATATAAATATTAAGAAATACATCCATATATGAAGGATCAAATAGAAACCTAGAAAATCGCAACCTCAAACAGTGTTAGACAACACTCTAGCCATACAGGCTCACTTATTCCAAATAATTTCACTTGTTCTATTTGGACAGTAGACTGGCCCTGAGACACATGGTCAACTGAGCTCCAGCAGTCTGACTGTCAGTGTGATTGGCCCCGAGACCCTTAGTCAACCGAGCTTCAACAATTACACTTTTAAGTCACATCATACATCAAATCAAATCAATCCGATCAATATCCACAAATAGGTTAGTAATATAGCCTAAATGCTATCGTCGTACCGGTACATACTCAATCATAGTACTGCCTACTAGGTAGCACGTTCTATTGATATCTTTCTTTATTATATAAAACATACATTTATAAAACAAATGATGCATGATATTAAATAAAATAGCAACATAAACCATATATATATTAGCAATATACCAAAAGTAAACTAGGTATATTTCAAGTATATATATATTAAATAAATTCAATTTAATTATAAAATAAACTATAAATAAACTATAGATATACCTAAAAACAATTTAAGTATAATTTATTAATAAAACATGCATATAGTTTAAAATATATCAATAATATACCAAAAATAAACCTAAGTAATAATTAAACCATTTATGCATAATTTACAAAATAAATCATACATTTCTAAAACATGCAATCCTAATACAAGTATATATAGAATAACAACTCATTGTTATTGCGCTTCACGAGACGAGTCCGAGAGGCCTGGTCCACTAGGCCTCGATCTCAGTGCAACTAAATAAATAAATGACAACATGAATCAGAATAAGTCTATCGACATTCTAAAGACTCAATCTAAGAATAGTGGACACAAAATCAGAATAAGAATTCGACCGGACATCACATTTTATGAGAATTCTATCAAAAATTCGGCAGAACCTCCCCTATAAAATGGACATCTCTCTACTCAAAGAATAGAGTCAGTCCTGCAAAGAAACACACTTTGAATAGAAACAGGCCCACAACCCCTCGGTCGGACTCCCAAACTACAATTCTACCGATCGAGGTTCACAATTCATGAAATAATTACATAACACATGAAAAACACCAAAAATGCCCTTAAATACTCAAAATATAGCAATTTAGACATTTAAACGCTAAAAATAATTATTTTTCCGATAAATGTATAAAAACTCTAATTTTAATAAAATATTATTAAAAATCGGTAATTCTCAATAAATTCATAAATATTGACCAAAATACATTTTATAAATCCAAATTACATAATTAACCCTAAAACATATTAAAAATCGATAAAAACTCATTTATTTAAAAAAATAGTATATTATATATAATTTGAAAATAATTTACGAAAAATAGTTTTAATTAGTTAAAAATATTAAATAATTTGTAGAAATCATTTTTATACCTCAAATAACTAGTAAAACCAATTTAATTATATTTTTAGCCAATTTAGTACCAAATTACCAAAATACCCTTAGTTATATAAATTCACTATAATTAATAAAAAATTCACCAAAAATAATATAACTACTCAAAAATTAATTTCTCAACATATAATTCAATAATATCAATAAATATACTCAATTAACCAATTAATTTCAATAAAACACATAATTAACCTAATTTTTCAAAAATTACATAAACTAAATAAATTTAAAATAATTATATAAAAATCACAAAAATGACAAATAAATTTCTAAAATTCATTTTAACAACTATAAATACCATAAAAAACAATTTCATAATTTAATTAATTAATTTTTAAAAATTGTAAAATATTAATAAAATAATAAAAAATTCACAAAAATCAAAATAATTCCCAAAAATTCTATAAAAATTCAAAGAGCTAGATTAAGTTACTAGGATCAATTTTTGTGAAGGAATATTTCATGAATCAACCAAATCAAAGCTTAAAAAAATTCAAAAACCCTAAATGGCCGAAATTAAAAATTCAAAACCTAGGGAAATCTAGACCATTTCAAGTGAAAAAAAGCCTAGAAATGCACTAACCGGAGCTCAAGGAAGAGATAGAGACCGATGGGGCTCGAAATGGTGGCCGAAAAGTCATCGATCGGAGTTGGGACCAACTTTCGGCAACTAGAAGGAAATCCGGTCAAACCACGAAGGAGAAGGAAGCTTGGGACGTCGAGGAATGGCTGGAATGGAAAGTGGCATGCCGAGAGGCATACCGATGGGAAGAAAATGGCGTTGCAGGTGATGGAAATGATGAAGGGGCGATCAGGAAGGAGAAGAAGGTGATAATGGCAAAGTTGTAATTATTGTAAACTTTATATTAGTTATGTAAATTATATGTATATATGTATATATATATATCTTATCTTTATATTATTTTAATATATAATATAATACACACAATAAATATGCACCACACACATTTTAATAATATATATACACGTATATATATATACACACATTTAATTATTATTAAAACTATATAATATAATTTAATTTAATTAAAATAAACCCTAATTTAATTTTAAATGCACATATTCGTAAATTTTTTATTCGACACTTTAAAATTATACATGGACTCATGCAAATTCATAAAATCGCTTAAAATAATTAATATTTAATTATTTACGTCTTAATTTTCCCGAAAATAAAATTCTCGAGAAAATTTTACGTAAAGGACTTAAAATAATTAAAAATGACTTAATAAATAATAAGCTAATTAAATAATCAAATATATATATATAAATTATTAACATTGCATATCCCGATGCAATTTAAAATTATTTAAAAACTAGGGATATTACAACTGTCTTTGGGGCATGCCCGGTTAAGGTTAGTATAGCCCACACACATCATATATTTACCATTTGATTTCTTGACTAGTACCACATTGGCTACCCATTCTAGGTGGATCACTTCTTTGATAAACCCGACTTCTAATAACTTTATTGTTTCCTCAACAATTATCTTCTGCCTCTCATATGCAAAAGTTATTTTCTTCTGGATCACCTGGCTTTGCCCCTGGTTTGATGTTTAAGATATGAAAAACAATCTGGGGATCTACCCCAGTTATTTTAGATACCTGAGAAGCAAAATCTTTTAAGTGCCTAGTGAGGACTTCACTTATTATGTGCTTGGTATCATAGTCGAGCTCATTGCCGATCTTCACCGTTTTCCCATGAGCAAGTTATAATGTCTTAGTATTATTGATTGGTTGTGGTCCAGCACCTTACTTCTCTACTTCCTAAGCTTCTAGGTAGAAGGCTTCTATCTGAGATTATATTGCCATATGGTAGCACTATTTGGCTATGTGCTGATCTTCGTGGATCGTGAGAGTTCCGCCCTTGATTGGAATCTTCATAGTCAGATGTCAGATGCTTGTGACTGCATATGTTTTGTAAAATGCTGGTCGTCCTATGATGTCGTTGTATGCCAGTGGGAGATTCACCACATTGAACAGAGCTTTAACGACTTTTATCTTTTCATCGTCCCGATTTTCAAATTTTAGATTTAACTCTATAATTCCTATCAGCTGTATGGTTCCTCCATGAAAGTTTGTAATGGGATTTTAGATGGCTTTCAGGTTGGTGACAAAGCCTCACATTGCTTTGTAAGCATTCCAAGATAATGCATTGATGGCGCTTCCATTATTAACTAATAACCTCTTCACCAGATAATTGTTAATGTATGCATTTACCATAAAGGCGTCATAGTGGGGATGGTGAACATAAAACCCGTCTTCTGAATCAAATATGATCTCTCTTTTCCTGAAGGCTGACCCTTCTCCATAGCTTCTTTTAGGTTTCTTCTCAGTGTTTTCTCCTCCAATAATCATGTTAATGATGCCGATCGGCTCATTCCGAGCCTTCTTTACTTCTAACCTGTCTCGCCCTTGGGCATTTGGATTCCTAATTCCTCTAGATGCATCAGTGGAATTATTGAATTTTCCATTCTGCATCAATCTTTCTATGGCATTCTTCAGTTCTTTATAAGCCTTGGTGTCGTGCTTGTATTCTCGGTGATACCAGTAATAGTGTCCCCTATCCTGTGCGGCTCTCCAACTTGGGCTTATTCTTTTGGTTGGGGTAATTCCTATGCCATTCTTTCTAACCCATATGAGGATTCTAGATGTTGAAGTATTTAGAGGTGTGTATTTGTTTGTTTCCTTCTCAAATCTTTCTATCGGGTTTCTAAAATTTATTTTTGGAAAGCTTGCTCGTCTAGATCTTGATCTTTCCTCTTTAGTTGGTGGTTTTTCTTCTTCCCTTCACATCCTTTTATCTTCATCCATCTTATCATTTTAACCGTCATAGCCATTACTTCTGCAAAAGTGCTAAGTTCCTTCATCATTATCTTGTCTTTGAGCTTTCCGAGTCTAGTGCCATTTTTCAAAGCTTCTATAACAACTTCATCTACAAGGTTTCCGATTTACATGGCTACCTTGTTAAATCAATTGAGGTAGCTTCATAGGGACTTATCAGCCTCCTACCGGCACATCTGAAGATCGTTGATGTTTTTGGCAAGGGGAATGTTGGTGACGAACCTGGTATGAAACTTCTTTGCTAGATCCTCAAAAGAGGTGACAGAGTTCTCTAGGAGCCGATGTAACCATTTTTGGGCATTCTTTGTGAGTGTGCTTGGGAAGACCTTACACAAGATTATGTCGTTCATGTTCTGGAGCAATATTCTTATTCTAAACGAGGATATGTGGTTAACAGGATATCCAGTCCCATTATATTGATCTAGTTGTGGGATTCTGAACTTGGTTGGGATCTCTGTTTGGATTATCCTTTTTATGAATGGTGTTCTACCTTCCATAATACATTCATCTTTTTTCTTCGGTCTCGTGTAGGCTTTGTGTATAACTTCTTCAACCTTTTAGGTTAATTTCAAGTCGTTAAGAGCCGGAATGGTTGAGCTAGATTCCCTTTCTAGAACTTTGCATTTCCCCTTATTCACCTCAGATATCTCCGGAGGTGTTGTGTTGTTGTCCATGTGAGCTGGCCTAGGGTTGCCGCTTTGAACTAAGGTGTTCAATTGTTGTTGTTTTAGGGCTATCTATGCTTAGATGTTTTGTATCATTGCTTCCTTGTTGGTTGGGGTAAGGTTGAGTGTTTGGGTTATAGTGTTTAGGTTAGGCGTAGTTACAGCTAGTATGTCTGTTAGGCTTGGAAAAGGTACGAAAGGTATCGGTCGGTGATGGTGTTGCAATGGGGCATAATATGGAAGGTCAGTGCCCAAAGCCAGCCACTCCTGGGTATTTCCAAGAGGAAAGTGCATGCCTTCGGATGAAAGTCTGGCATACTAGAAAGTTGCTGGAGGTATTGCTGTTGGGAGAGGTGTTGACAGATTGATTGGAGGAATGGGTACCGAGAGGTTGATGTAAGTTTTAGGAGTCGAGATTGGCGGTGGGTTGAAAGCCATGGTGTTGATGTCTTAACTTAGCAGATGTACGAATGACTTTTCCCAAGACTTTTCACAGACGGTGCCATTTGATAACTTGTTTCCAGAACTCTTGAGCTTGTACTCTTGCAGGTGATCAACAAAAGGTAGGGTGAGAGGTAGGGAGGATCCCCACAAACACTCCGATGCCTAAGTCAGAAAACAAAGAGAGAATCTAGAGAGAAAATGAGAGCAACTAAAATATGAGAGAATATAATGAATGAGAATGAATGATATGAGGTCCTATTTATAATGATACTTGAACATGAAAGGGGTATGATTCTTCCTTGGATAGGAATCCTAAACCAAATAGGAAAGTATTCATTATTTATTTGAGAGTCTTGTTGAGACAAGAACTTTTTCCTATATGAATTTAACTACCTTCTCTTTTCGAGTGACCTGTATAAAAAATAAAATTTTTTAATTATACAGAAATATACGTATAAAAATATATGCATGTGGGATATCAATGTACTTAGTAATGATAATTATTTTTATTTTTATTTTTTTAAACTTTGGTAAGAATTTGATTCTTAATCTTTAAATATTTCAGAGGAAATTACGACCCTAAACTACTTAAATTTTGAGAATTATTATTATTTTTTAAAATCTTTTGAACTGATGGCAAATAGGCTATTAAACATAATGAGTTAACATTACATTTTACATATTAGGATTTAGAAGCAGCATTGCATTATTTGCTTGGGCCATGTTTATCACGTGAGGAGCACGTGGTACATGGTTTTGGGGGATGGGACAATGACAAGCATGAACTGACAAAGAAACTGGTAGGGTCCACAAGAGATGACTTACAAAACGGAGTCTTGCAGACCTGGATGCTGATACAGAGACGGATGTGATGATGGGATGCCACCCATTTTTAGTCGGCGGCATAAAAAAAAAGCACCATAAATAAAATAAATGGCCTTTATTTATTTTTCTCCTTTCTTTTTGTTTTTTAAAAGGCAAAACACATCTTAATTTCCCCTCGCTCTCAAATTTTTTTTCACATTGCAATCTTTTACTAAATTTTCACATCCTCTTATTTTTAATTTTAGATATGTTAAGGCTTTATTGCAAAATTGATAGTTAAAAATATTCAAATTGATCTTTATAATTTTAAAAATTATCTATTTTTTTATATAGTTAAAATGTCAATTATCTATTTATAATAGATTTATAATAGTGAATATATATAGTTATAAAAATTATGATATACTTTAATTATATATTAAATATTTATATAATTAATAAAAATAGGGTAAAAATTAATACATAATAGATTTTTTAATCAATAAAAATACATGAGTTATTTAATAAATAAAATACTAGTGAAAAATTACAATATTTACCAATAACAATAAATAAAATATTATTGCATACAACCTTCTCATTAACTATTAATGTTTAATAAATCAATAATTCTATTAATTAAATTTTTTAATTAAATATAACATTAATTTATAGATCATTTTATTTTAAAACTATTATTATTTTACTTTATTTTTATCATTATAAGATGAAAGTATATATTATTAAAAAAAAATGAAAACATATTTTATAATTTAACAGTTACTACGAAATGTACTTTACTTCCTAAATAAAAGTAATTGTATGAGATATTTTAATTTACTATATTATTATTTTTAAAGTTATGAATAGTATTTCATTTATTATATATATACATTTTAATTATATAAAAAATATAAAATTTTTAATAAGTTTAATTAAATTATTTTTAGTAATTATATGAAATTAATTGTTAATAATAAAAATCATAAGAGTTAAATAGAAAATTTTTAAAATTATGGGAACTAATTTAAATTTTTTTAATTGTTAATTTTTCAATAAGGGCTTAATGTGTCAAAAATTGAGAGTGAAGGAGATAAAAAAAAATGCAATGTACTAAAAACTTAGTAAAAAAGTATATTCGAAAAGAGAAAACAATGAAAAGCATAAAATTCTGTCAAAACCTTGAGCTCACTTATTTCAAACAAGCCCAGTTCTGTTTTTCTGAAAGATTAGTGTCAAGAGCTCAAACTAAACAAAGGGTCCAAGAACAAAAATACGTAAGGCTAGATTGAAATATATTTGAACATCCATCACAGAAAGCTACAATCAAACCCAGCACATCTTTTCAATGAAAATAACACCTACTCCAACATTTGCTTCAAAAATTAGACCCAATTTTTTTGAACAACCATTTTTTGAAGGTTAGAAGGGAGTGAGGATTCGACCCTCCAATCTCTATAAAGTATCAGAGCCTTGGTGACTGAATAACAAACCATCTATCCAAGGTGGGCTTCGCAATTAGACCCAATTTGATAGAAATGTTATACATCATGAAACATAGTTATTCATGAACATTTCACATTTAAATTTACGATACATATTTCAAATATTTTATATTTAATTAATAAAAATAAAATATATGCTTATATTTCACAAATCTAATCAATTTTTTTTCTGGTTACTGTAAAATTGTAAGAGAGATGAGTGCTATCAAGTTGATATTAAGGAATTATCTCTCAAAAGTCATAAAATAAAAAAATTAATTTCAATTAACGTATAAATTAGTTTGCCCATAAAATTTATTATTTTAATTAATATATGATAGTTTAAGTGGTGTGTAATTTAAATTTTTATAAAATTTTAAAATTAAATTTTATATATAAGAAAATAGATATTAAAATAGTTCAGCTCAAATTTTATGTGAATAATATGCACAGCAACATGAAATGCAAAAGAAATTGCAACAAGTTACGATTTTATTTTGACTGTTATGCCGCAGGATTTTTTTCTAGCTCTTTATTGGATAGTATGCAAGCTCATGAATGGGGCAATGCAGTTATGATCAGCAATATGCAGGGAATACAACACAGATAAACCAGTCCAGGTCATTAATGATTAGTGTATGCCTTTTTTTTTTTTTTTGGCCAAATATCTATTTCAGAAATGCATAATTTATGTCTATTAGTTTGTGCATGAGTTTATAGTGTGGTCTTGTGCATTTTTTTTTTTTTTTGAGTTCGAAAAAGGTGTATTTTTGCTCATCAATCGCCCAAATTTTGTTCTTATAATTCTTTTGTTTGAATTGACCAAAATATAGAGGGACTAGATAATAATAATTATTATGGAGTGTGATAATATTATTATTCATGCAATGTCCCGTAATATCTGACATTTCCATAAAAATTATTAAGAATTGAATTACTTGCATAAAAAAGTAAAGTAAGGAATAAAACTGTTTGCGAGTGCTTAACCTGTTAGTTAAATCTTCTACTGCATACATGATGGGATTTTGAATTTGAAATCCTACATACTCGTTGATATTTCCTCTCCCCGTTGAATGTAAGGAATAGAACTAGGACGTCTACTGGGGGAAGAAATGAAAATGATTCACTCACTTTATTAGGTGGAATTCGACAAAGGTATTCAAAGTCTTCAATCATATGTCACAATCTGTATTCAATCAACTTTAATTAGCTTACCGTGGTAAAAATGTTTATTTGTATATATTAAAGACATGACACTCAAGTATTTCTTTGTTAAACACCAATTAAAGGATACAAAGTTTCTGTCTTAGGAATAGAATTTTTTTTGCGAATTTCTCAATATTATTAACATTATCGATAACAATATTAATATAGTGGCTTATATTACATTTATTTATTTCAAATCATACTATATAAAATAATAAAGTATAACAAATTTTATATTATATATATTTTTTTGGTTGAAACAACCTTATTTAGAATTTATTAAATTTTTACTAATTTGGTTCAACTTGATTACGACTAAAAGATAAAAAAAGTCTCTCAACAACTAATTTAATGTGATTGTGACATATGATTGAAGAATTTTAGAACTGCAAACCCTAGATGAGGCCACCGAAGACGTCCTCCGATAACCTCTTATGTTCTCAAGCATCACGATGACTATGTTGGCCACTCTGAGTTGTTTTATGCCAAGGGTTTTTTCCAAAACTGTCCATCTAAGACTGCGACTATTCCTGATGCAGTTGTTCCACAGCGTAAAATTTTTGCTTCCGTAGTGGCTTCAAAATTTTTGCTGCCCCCATCATCCCCTTCCATTCCTAAACATAGAGCATTTCATGTAATTAAAATCAACTCTGATGTTTACAAAAAATGTGTGGCCCTTTGTCAACACTCTTTAATTGCTCGAATTGTTTTAAGTAAAGGGGAGTCACCATGGATCCTTTCCAAGCTAAAAGATAAATTAACATCCATATGGAACCTCAATTTTGACTGGCGACTTATCTCTTTGGGCAAAGGTCACTATCAGGTTCTATTGCATTCTATAGCAGTTAAGGATTCAGTATGAAATTGCGGATCACTTTTCCTTAAACATGGAATCCTTCGGTTGTAGTAGTGGACTATAGGATTCAACCCATTCAAAGAAAAATCAACAACAACTTAGTTGTGGGTCAGGTTTTATAAGCTGCCCTGGGAATTTTGGGACCCTCAGATATTGAGTGATATCGGTCAGAATATTAGCACAACTCTCTGAATTGACAAAACCATTATTGAAGGTGATTTTGGCCGCTTTGTCCGTGTTCTAGTTGATGTTTATCTCGCCAATTCTCTTATGTATCTTCTTATGTTGGATTACAATGGCACTTTGTTGGACATCGATGTCGTTTATGAAAACCTCCCAAAATTTTGTCGATCATACAACTTGATTGCACATGGGTCAGCTTCTTGCCGCCTGGTTAAACCACAAGATTCACATTTAATTACTAAACCCTATTAGAAGAGAGATATTTCTAGAGGGCAATCATGAGTCCAAAGATTATAACCAGTGTTCCTATTTAAAATGCTTTTGACCAGCTTTGTGATGCTGTTCTCGTCGAAGAAAAATCTAGACTTCCAGCTCCCGACGCTGATGTTTTGTAGCATAATGTTGATGATGATGCTCATTGTTCACGTAATACCCAACATGCTGAGATTGAAGCAACTCAAAGTAAGCAAAACTCAGCTGCTGTTCCTTTCATAGATAATGTAAAGGATAATGTTCAGGGCTCAGATGCACAAGACGATGTTGATATTTTATTAAGTTCTAATAATGATCCAATGTTATATGATAATCAGGTTGTAACACAAGATAAGATGCAGGCAGTCACTAAACAGTCATGGGCAAACCTCGCTAATAAAAAAGGTCTTTTGGCAGGTAGCTTCAAATAAGAAAAAAAGAAAGAAAAATCTTCTACAACACTTGTTCTCATAGGTAATAGACCTAAATAAGGTCTATTTCCTATACTTCTTAATGAATATTTTATATTGGAAGTGTAGAGGGTTGGGAAATTCTTATAACCAACGTGCTCTTTTCAATTTTTGTCATGCCCATAAGCCCTATTTTGTTTGCATAGCTGAGCCAATGGTAGCTTTTAATTCTATTCAGAATGGATTTTGACATGCTTTAAACTTGTCTTTTGTTGCTGCTAATCTCACAGAATTTCCAAGTATGTGGTTACTTGTTTCCAGTGATATAGGTGCAAGGAGTGTTAATGTTTATTCCAGCTGTTCTTAGTATATAACTATCAAATATCAAGTGAACATGCAATCGTAATTTCTCACTTGTGTATATACTCATGTCTTGTGTTCTGTGAGAAGGTTTCTTTCAGCTGAGTTGGAATATCTTTTCTTCATTGATTTATTTTAATTAGTTCATGATTAGTGATTTTAATGCTTGTTTTGGAGCACATGAAAAATTAGGTCGAGCTCCTAATGCTCGTTCTTGTCAAGATTTTCTCTCTGCTATAGCTAATTGCTCTATGACTTGCTTGAATGCTGAAGGTCCTTTATACACTTAGACTAATAATAAGCGTGGGATTTATTGGGTTGATATTCATCTTGATCGTGCTTTATGCTCAAGTGCTTCTTTTCAGAATTATAATTCTATAAAGTGTCACGCTCTTGCGCGCCATTGTTCAGGTCATAATCCTATTTTACTTTTTTATCGTCAACTCTCTACCCTACCACGACCTTTTCATTTTATGTCAATATGGACTTCTCATGACAGTTTTTGACTTCAATTGTTATTTTTGATGTTCTCTTTCATTATTAGGTAATATGATGTTTTAAATGATGACAAAATTAAGACTTCTACCTTTTTGTTTTTTATGGATTTAGAATAAAAATACTCTTGGTAATGTTGATTCCCTTATCTCTCAAGCTCAACCAAATTTACTTTTTATATAAAATAAGATCGAGTTGCATGGGTTTTTTGATGACTTGCATAGTCATGAACTTGCTGACCATAAATGTCTTTTATTTCACTTATCTCAACAAAAGTCTCTTTTGAAAGATAAAAGCTGTATTCGTTGGTTACATGATGGTGATCGAAATACTAAGTTTTATCATGGTCTTCTTGCTTGTCGTAGGGCACAAAATATTAGCAATTCTATGTTGATTGAGGGTACTTTAAAGGATAATGTGGATGTTATTAATAATTATGTTATTGATTATTTTACCAATTTATTTACTTATTTATCATAGTCAATAATTATGTTAGTGATTTATCAAGTATTAAGGAGATTATTCCTTTGCTAGTTTCAGATGCTGATAACCTTATGTTGACTATGATGCCTTCCAATAAGGTCATTTGCTTTGTTATTTTTTATATGGACCAAAATAGTGCATCTAGCCATTATGGTTTTATAGGTCATTTTTTTCAGATTTTATTGGAACATTGTTAATTTTTATCTTTGTAATGTTGTCTGCAGTTTTTTGGCTTTGGTAATTTATTGAATGACCTTAATTTTAGTCTTATGGTTCTTATTCTTAAAGTTATTGGTGCCAATTCTGTTGATAAGTTTTGTCTAAAAATCTTAAGTAATTTTCTTTTTAAGATTATTACTAGGATTTTAGCAAATCGCCTTGGTTCAATAGCTTCTCGTATTATCTCAGAAAATCAATTTGGTTTTCTAAAAGGCAGGAATATTAAGGATTGTATTATTGTTGCCTCTGAATGTTTTAATAGTATGAACCATAATTGTTAGGGTGGTAATATGACTATGAAAATTGATATTAAGAAGGTTTTTGACTCAATGGAGTAAGATTTTATTCATGGAGTTCTTCATAGCTTTAGTTTCTCTAATAAATTTTGTGACTAGGTTTGGACTATCTTTGAGTTAACTAGACTCTTGATTCTCTGATTAATGCTAGTCCAAAGGGTTATTTTGCTATTTCCCATAGAGTTCGTTAGGGTGATCCCCTTTTGCCTTTACTTTTTTATTTAGTAGAGGAGTACTTGAGCCAAAAGCTTTCTATTCTTATCAACTCAAGTATTTTTTCTCCTATGGTTGGTGGTTCTAAAATGATGTGTCCTTCTCACTTGCTATATGCTGATCATATTTTATTTTTTGGCAAAGCTACTCGCTCAAATATTAACTTGATTACTAGTGTTTTTAATGAATATGGCTTTTTATTTAGGTAAAAAGGTTAACTGGGAAAAGTTTGAAATGTTTTTAAGTAATGGTATATCTCTTTCTTGTGCCATTACTTTGTGCTCTAGAGTATGTATGTGAGTTGGTTCTTTCCCTTTCATTTATCTTGGTGCCCCTAAGTCTAGATGGTTAAAATCTTATGCTGATCGAATTATTGCTAAATTGAAGGCTTGGAAAGGTAATTCTCTTTCCATGTTTGGTAGGCTTGCATTGATTAAGTCTTCAATTTATGGCTCTTTTTTGCACTGCTTCATGATTTACAAATGACCTAACTCTTTTCTTAAACTTATGGAGAAAGCTATCAAGATTTTTCTTTGGATTGGCTCAATCCACTGTAAAAAATTGGTTACAGTTAATTAAGATAAGTATTGTTCTCCTTTTGATTAAGACATCATTACCTTGAAGCGTCTTTTTTGCTTCAATAAAGCTCCCCTTAGGCATCTTGCTTGGAAGCTTAGCTCTAGTACTTCTTTTCTCTATTCTTTTCTTCGTATGAGATTTCTTAAGAATGGATCTCTAAGAGCTTCTTATATTAGTTTTTCTATTTGGCCATCCATTAGAGATGTCTGTCATGATTTTCGAGCTTTCTCTTAATGGCTCCCTTCAATCCATTCCAAGCTCAATTTTTAGACTTCCAATTTTATTGGATTTTTAATTATAGATAGAATTGGCATTCTTTCTTCAGTTAGAAAATACATTTCGGCTTCTATTGATGATTTTTATTAGGATGGGGTTTGGCATGTTGCAGATGATTTCTCTTTTACTTTTTCGATGTTATTATTGCTTTTAATGATGCTATTTTTTCGACTTCTTAAAATGATTTATTTGTTTGGAGAGTTCCTCCTACATATGTCTTCTCTTGCAAATTAGCTTATGATTTTTTCAGAGTTTCTAGTCCTAACGTTACTTGGGGTCGTGAGTTATAGATGCATTTTCTTCCACCAACTCACTCTTTATTATATTGGAGAGCAATTCTGTAGCGCTTGCCTTCTTATGAGAATTTGAAAAGGAAAGGAATGTCAATTGTTTCTCAGTGTCGTCTTTGTCAAAATGCCTATGAGACAACTGACCATGTCCTTATGTATTGCCTTTATGATGTGGCAATTTGGATAACTTTGCAGGATCTATTCCAAGTTCGGTTTCCAATCTCTGGTACATCGCTTGAGCTATATAAAACTGCTTCTTCTATTACATTTTCTAGTTAGTTAACTTGTCTATGGCAGGTGGGAATAGCTTTATCTTTCTGGCTTCTATGGCAAGTCCAAAACTAAGCTACATTTTGCAGTCATTTTATGCCTATCACAGTTACCGTCTGCAATCTGTGCAAATTTATTAAGGAGTCTAAGTTTTTTCAGACTAGTTATATGCATAATTCCCAATCAGACATGATGATTCTGAGGCATTTTTATATTGTCGGTATCCCTAAACCTTCTTTCATTCCTCATGCGGTTTGTTGGATTTCTCCTTTTTATGGCTAGTTCAAGGTTAATGTTGATCGTGCAGCTAGAGGGTGCCTTGGTATGGTAGGTGTGGTTGGCTCCTTTGTTGTTCCTTTAGGAACTAGATTTACTTTTGAAGCAAAGTTATTGGCTATCATGGCTGCTATGCATTTTGCTATTAGGTTCAATTTTAATCCATTATGGATTAAAAGTGACTTGGTTTATATCATTCATATGCTTTAGTGTAGAAGCATTTTTGTTCATTGACATTTATGCAAGGATTGTCATCAATTTCTAATTTCCCTTTCGTTCGTTCATGTCTATATTAGTCATGTTTATCGTGAAAGGAATATGGTTGCTAATAAGCTCTCCAACATTGTTGTTTCTTTGCTAAATGAAGAATGGTGGCCATTTTTCGCAATTGAATATTATGATTTGATTAAGAATGATGCTATAGGTTGTCATACTTAAAGGTTTTGTTGTGTTTTTTGTTTTTCTATTTTTGCTTTGTATTGTCATTTCAGGTTGAACTCCTTTTTATATTATTTCTTTTATTAATAAATTTCTTAATTTTGGTGTTTGATGTGAGTGCTATAGAGGTGCCAACTTAATTGGGATGTTTTGGTGCATCATCTGATGTAAAAATTAGGTAGCTTTATAAAAAAAAGAGAAAAAATTTAATGCGATTGTATATACTACAATCTAAATTTAAAATATCATTTAAATGAAAACACTTTCTTACTGCTAATTCCAACAATAATTGCTAATTTATATTATATTTTTCATTACAAGTTATGACTCTTTATAAGACTGTTTAGGTCCTTATATTAATAAAACAACATGAGTAATAGAAAATTTTATATAATTTATTATATATTATAATGTAAATGTAAAATATCATTTCAATAAAAATATTTTCTTACCGCTAATTCCAACAACAATTACTAATTTATATTATATTTTTCATTACAAATTATGACTCCCGATAGGACTGTGTAGATCCGTATGTCAATAAAACAATATGAGTAATAGAAAATTTTAAATGATTTAGGACATAGAAAGTTTTTTTTCCAAGTCGGTTGAAATAATTGGTTCATCCTGATTTCTTCTCAAGCTCACAAAACCTTAAGCATACTAGATCATTGCCCCACACCAATAATGATTGTACCAATAATTTTACAAATAATTAAACACTAAAAAAACCCTAAGTATCCATGCACCCATTGGTTGTTCTAGTACACATTTGTACAACTTTTTTTTTTTTTTTCATGCCTTCCACCACCACTCCTCCTCCCCCTTTATATACCCCCCACCTCCTCCTTTCTTCTTCTCATACCCCAAACAAGTCTCTACTTCTCTACCCATCTCTAGCTCTCACCGTCAAAGCTACAGCAACAACAAAAAAAGTCTCTTTTTCTCTGTAAATGCAGAAACATCACAAAGAAATATTATCTCTTTTTCTGTATACAAAAGCACAAAAAATGGAGCAAAATAACCTGCCACTCATAGCAAAAAGATTATGGGAAACAGTACGTGTTATCTTCTTCATGCTCAGAAAGGGCATATCGACCAAAAGAAAGCTTCTTGTCGACCTTAACATGATGCTTAAACGTGGCAACAAGATTGCAACTAAAGCTATTGGCAACCTCATGTTCCACCACCACCACCACTCAAATGGCAATTTCTCATTTACAGCTCCACCACATGAGTACGAGTTCAGCTGCAGCAACACCCCCGTGTACGCACTCCCTTTTCACATCAACAAGCGTCGCCACCACCACCACAGCAACACCCACCACCAGTACAATAATTTCTTTTCTTGTGCATTTAATGCCCCCCCAACTCTTGATGATGATGCTACCACCATGAACGCATTGAAGCTCGCTTTGGAGATGCTACATAATAATACTAGCAATGAGACTATGATAGAGGCACCGTCGCCTATGTTGCCCGGGTTTGGTCGGAGTCCGATGGTGAGGCAGTTGAGAATAACTGACTCGCCGTTCCCGTTGAGAGATGATGATGATAATGGTATTGTGGACAAGAAAGCTGAAGAGTTTATAGCGAAGTTTTATAAGGAACTAAGGCAGCAGTAAAAGAAATGGCAACATGGATCGTCGCTAAATAGAGCTTTGTTGTATAATTAAGGGCTTGTTTGGTTGCGCAGTATAAATTTGTTAGTTGATGTTGTAGAAAAAAAAAAAATAAGAGAAGTTTCATTAAATTGCCCATTAAGGATTTTCAGTTTTTGTTATGTTGTTGAAGGAAGAAGAAGAAGAAGAAGAAGAAGGTTATTAGTAATTATCTGTAGCAAAACTTGAGGTGTATATTACAAGGAATTAAAAGTTCAACCTTCTGCTATGTTCATATTCCTCTTTTATGTTTATGTTTTTCTTCTACTTAAAGATCCAAAATAAGCAAAATTTTTATCAAATTTCATGTTCATCTTCAAAAAAAATCATAGCATAAGATTCTTAAGATATTCATTATGTATAATTTTTTTCTTTTCAATTGACTATTTTTAATTAAACTCGAAATTTTGCAATTTTTTAATCGATTTGAATAACAAGAAATTAAAATTAAATTATTATTTAGCACAAATTTCAATGCATTAACCTAACTGTTCATCGATTTTTTTTAACCCACTGTTTATCGATTTGAAATCAAAAGAAAAAATTCAAGGCATAATATTTTTAAGATATTCATTATGTATAATTTTTTTATTCAATTGAATATGTCATAAATTTAAACTCAAAATTTCAGAGAGTTAGACGATTTCAATACCAAGAAATCAAAATTAAGTTATTATTTGCCAGGTTTTTTAATTGCTAAATCTGATTAAAATGGGCTTTCTATTATATATATATATATATATTAGTTAATAAGAAGGTCATATAATTTAAATTTAAATGGATTATCTAATAGAAGATAATTTTCTTTTTTAAATTGATAATAACATGAATCAAATTTTTCATCTTAATATGTTATTAGAGAAAAATTATCACTTGATTAATACAAGTTTATATTATATATTTTGATTAAACTTTATTGTAACACATGGTGTATCATGGAAATCTTAAAAAGGTAAAGAGAGAGCTATTTTTTTCTTTTTATATATACATGAATTACATCTGATTAATAGTTGGAATTAAGCAGCTTTTTTTACTGTCTTTGCTTTGGACATCAACTCCACTTACATGTCCTCATGCGATTCCACTAAGTTATAAAGCAACACTACTGGAAAAACTGGACCCTCTGCTAATTAAAATACAATAGACTTTTTCAAACTTTTCTCTTTTCTTTTCCTCTTTATTATCATTTTTTCTTTCTTTACTTTGAAATTTTGTAAGAAACTTCTCTTTACTTAGGTCTTCAATTGGTTCCTTTAGGGATTGATTGAAGTAGTTCTCATGCATCACACCTTCAGAATACTAGTATATGTATGTGCAGTGATTAATGGGTCTGATTAGGCTCTAGTGCCAAGTTGTTTGGTATTTGAGTCTTGCCTCATGGCACATGATATCAATAATTATGGGACTCCTACAGATTTCATTTTCTTTGAACAAGTTTTGAATTATAATCAGGTGGTTAAGGAAACTTAATTGCATATCTTTTTACCAATTTGAATTCATTTTTAAAATCTAATAAAAAAATATTTTTATGTGTTCAGAATTGATTTGAATGCTTTAAAAGTTAAAACTACACATGTTCTGATGAATACATAAATAAAATTAAATTTATGCAACATAAAATTATTTGATTGTGTTAAAGCTTAATTTACTTAGCTAGTAAGTGAATAGTTAAATGGACATTATTTTCTAATAATATTTTGAAGTGTAGGGTTTCAATTTTCGATTTATGAAATTTATTTTAATTTGATTAATTTAAAAGGGAAAAATTAAATGTATTACATATTTTATTAATATTTTAGACATATAATTTCCCTATTAATTAAAAAAAACTCCAATTCACTCCATTTATATACCATTTCAACTCTTTATATATGTCAAATATGGAATTTATTTGCTTAGTTTAAAAAAAATGGAATTTATTTAGATTTCCAACAAAAATAAACGTTTGTAAAGAGTATTATGGATTTTTTTTCTTTTTGTCTGAGAAATTCATTTTGAGCCAAAATTATGCTTGAATTAAATTCTCAAAAAAAAAAAATAATAATAATAATAATAAGTTTGGTCCATTTTCACCAAATTTAACATTTTAAAATATTGCATGATTAATGTGACTACTATTAATGAAAAAGTTCTATAATGATGACAGTAGAGGAAGAAATAATAATTATTTTTTCCTTAAAATGGACGACTTAAAATTGTCAATGGTGAATGTGGCTTGACATACATAATCATTACTTTGATTTGCTACACATGTAAAAGCTTACATACAGTAGCTTTTAATACTGCAGTAATTATCAGATATTTTTCTTGTACGTAAGAAAATGTTTAGAAATTAGCATGTGCTCCAAAACCATATTCGACAAAACAATAAACCAAACACAAGTTCATCTTTAATGATTAATTAACTGATTTGTAAAAATTGGTTAAACTAGAAAGATTAGTAGCAATTAATTAACTGTCTTGCTCTAAGGAATGTCTTGCCTATCTATATATAGCTACTTAATTAATTATAATTAGTTATTAAATTAATATAGAATCCAAGAATTACTTGTGGATTTTAAGCTAGCTGACTTAGTAATGGCAAAATGAACAATAGCAACAATAATTCTGGGATGGAAAAGAGGAGAGACAATGGTTTGAATCAGTAGAATCCGCCATTGTTTCAGCAATAGAAAAGACTAGAAAATCCGACATGGGTTTTTATCGAAAGCGAAAGCATCCGATTAATTTTTGTAAAAAAATAAAAATAATATAACGTGAAAATGACTTGAAATAGCATTTACAATTACAAATCCCCATCAAACATATATTAACAAAAATTTAGAAGCATATATAATTATAAAATAATCATAGTGAAAATGAGCTGGATTGTTATTTCTTGTGGGCAAGATCTTGCATGGTTTATTAGAAAGATGGGCAAAATTAAGATCTAAATATACAACAAATTAAGAGATGTTTTTTTTTTTTTTTTTTTTTTTTTTTTTTTTTTTTTTTTTTTTTAACTTTACGTAATGTGAATGGAGGCTAAAAGGAGCCATAAAGCCAAAAGTTTAGGTAACATGTTAGGTGAAGGTGTCAAAAATTTTTTTTTTTTTTAAAAAAAAAGGGGAAGGAATTGGCATACAGATGTCAACTTTTGAACTAATTACCGTTGCAATTAATTTTGCTTTACACATGATTCATCTGGAATTCAATCAATTTCATAATGCATAAGCACAGTTTGATATATAATTATTGATGTTGTTTTCTTATCTATGTGAATGCAACCCTTCTAAGATTTGTCTAATCTACAATAATTTCATTAATGAAATCATCTTCATTATATTAATTCATTAATGTTAAACATGAAATTTAAACAGCTGATCATTTTGGCTGTAAAGATGAGTCTGCTATGCTTCTATTGAGCAATGTTACCCGTGTTGCCAAATTTTTTGTATATTATTTGATGCATAGGATAAAAATATTCATAGCTATACCCAAAATGGGAGGCAGCTTTCTTTTTTTTAATAAAGAGCTTCCATCATTGATAGATAAAATTTTTATTAAATTTTTTTATCAATATTTAGAGTATATGAATATATTTTTTTGAGTGTTTTATAATTAATTAATAAAAATGTGACATACGCGATATAATATATAAGTTCAATAATTACTAAATAAAATAATTTTTTTAATATTTACAATTTTTTTGTTGATGAATAAATTTGAATTTTAAATTCCTCTCGCTTATTTTATATTTAATATCCCCAGTATTGGATAGTTATAGGAGGTCCAATTATTTTAGAGTTTGAGTTGAAAGAAACCCATAGAAAAGGTAAAACTCTCATAGCAATTATTTTTTATATATATAAAATTCGAAACTGAGACTTTATTTAAAATAATCTAATCTTCTTACTATTTGGATCAACAAATGTTGATTTTTATTATTTAGCACAATAAAAATAAACTACACTACTCTAGATCATTGTCATGTATTTATACTTTATCAAATTTTCAGCAATAAACAATATTTTTTTTTAATTTTATTCTTTTATAAGAAAAAAAAAAGAAAAATTTTAAACTTAAGGTGCTATTCTTAATGACATTATATATATTCGCCTTTGAGCTAAACTTGCGGGTGTTATATATATATAACACAGTTCTTCTCAATTTGTTTGATAATTCATGTCATTTTACTTTTGGAAGTAGTTTTGACAAGTCAAAATGATAACACATAAGTCTAAAGAAGCAAAAGCTTTACAAACAAAAAGTTACCAATTTAATTATAACTCATGGGGATTCAACTTTTTGAAGGTTTTGACAACTGGAAATGTATATATATATATATATATTTCATTTTAAATTATGGGTTCTCCAATACTTAACCAGGGCAGGAGTGGTGGATCCAAAATGATTATTAATTTTTACCAATTCTTGGTGTTCTACTTCATGATGGTCCCATTTTTGTGTTCTACGTTCAACAATGTCAACTGTGTTTTTGGGCTCTTCTTGTACTTTATTAACACAAAATAAATAAAAATAAATAAAAATTGAGATATTTAACACCATTAAGGAACTGAAGTCTAAAGATCTTGGCATGTGGTAATGCAATTATTGATTGCAAACTTATTGGAGATGTGACAGCTTCCATATAAAATTTCAAGCCCCCCTATTATTTAAACACATACATATAATTTGAGAAAAAAATATCAAAATAATAATCCTTTTTGAGATAGAGAATAGCCCAATTTCTTTTTTTTTTTTTTTTTGCATTTAAATCAATCAATTTCAAATTGTATTTGTAGAGTTGTATTCTTGATCCAAAAATAATTTTACAAATTGAAAAATATAAGTGCATATATTTTATGTACTATTGTCCCAAAAAAATAATAATAAGAGTACAAGAATTATCATTGATCAATCTATGAAACACAAATAATACCACAACATTATTGTAAAAAATCATTAATATATATATATATATATATATATATATATATATATATATATATATATATATATCTTTGTCATCTTCCACATGCATTATGTGGCTAAATTTGGTTTGAGGGTTCACAACATTTTTTTTGCAGAAAGAGTCTGAAAATGAAAAGGAAAGACATGTCCAATTCAATGTCCTTAATTTGTACGTACTTGAAAGCAAAACAAGGTACTCGTTGCTTTTGTTAGATGGCTCCTAAGAATTGCTTTGGTTGAAACATGTGGGAAGGTTATGGCAAAAGGAGGGAGGGAGGGCTTTAAGTTAAAGAACAATTCAATTTCTTTCATGCAAAGCTTTCTCCATTTTCTTCATTATTTTAAAAAAGATATTCTAATAATTCATAGGATGCGTTTCAATATTAAACTACTATCTAATAACACACATAAAATTCAGGTGCGTCTGGGTATAAACATACTGAATATGTATATTTGTTGTGCTGATGATCATTGTTATTTTTAAATAAATATATATTTTTGATGATTATATATATTTTTATTGAAATTACTTTAAAAAATTGATCAAAGAGAATATGATTAGAATAATTAATAAGAAAGTAGTTAAATGATAATCATTTTTAAAGAAGGTCTAAATTTTATAGTCGGTTTGTAAAATTTATTTTCACTTTATTTAAAAAGAAAGACTATCATTATTATGTAATTCATTAATATTTAGATAATATAACTTTTTATCAATAAAAAAAAGTGGTCAAGACACCAAATGGTAATTTTTTCTTTAATAAAGATTTTGGAAAATGAAATTATGTGGATGATTTTATTTGCATGTAACATTAAATATAGAATATTGCATTTATGTAACATATTGGTTAAGATCATTATTTTAATTGGATTTTAAAGAAAAGCAAGGTCTGTGAAAACGATTTCAAGAAAAAGAGAGTAGTGGGTGAAGGCTGCATTTACTAATTGCTCAATAATTGAACTTTCCTCACTTGTGCACTAATAGCCTCTCAATACTCCAAGAACATACTTCCTATGATCTTCTGGGTATTGGATACTTTTTTGAATATTCTAGAGTTATACACTGTAGTTGTTGAACCATGCAACCATCTGATTTGAGACATCTGGAATTGCATGTTACATTTTTTTTTTAAAGAAAATGAAGTAATGGAAGACAAGTTCCATCAAGAAAAAAAAAATCCACAAATATAGAAATGACATCTAATTTTAAGGTTAAAATCGATCGTCATGTCAAATTTGGGTGTTTTGCTTTTCCGGTATCTCTAAATCAATAAAAGTTTATAAAAAAGAGATAACAGTCTTTAATTATCTTTATATTTATTAAAAATTTAATGGGATAGGGGTTTGTAACTTTAGAAATAATAATTATTGCTAATATAAATAGATGTTTAAATTAAAATATTATATTTACTGAATTTTATATTTAAAAGTTTTATATTTTGATATAAAAAATAATAAATTATCGTCAATATTAATAAATAGAGATCAACTAGTAAACTATTAGTAACTCTTTTCATTTAATTGAATTGTATTTATATACAGTAATGTTAAATTAATTGTATAAAAAATATTTACAATTTTTATAATTTTACTTCTTTATAACTTTTGCAAATAATATATATATATATATATAAAAGAGGATGCATGCTATTTTTTTTAATTTCAACATATATATGTAATAGAGAATTCATATTATCCAATTCATTATCTAAATAAGAACATTAGATATATGCAATTAACTTTTAAATGTTACAAATGTGACTTAATTTGATTGAGGGTAACATGGCTTTTTTTTTTTTTCATTTGTGGTTGCTAAGTAATGCAATTTGGAAAGGAAAGGGAGAACAAAACTGAATTAGAAAAAGTGTAATGACTTTGGTTTTGATTTGATAATTTGGTTGAAGAGCAAATTGCACGTTAAAGGTAGAACTAAAGTTGCGTGCTTTTTAACTTTAAAGGCCACTAAAAATGAGTTGGTGTTGGTGTTTACCTGTCGAAAGCCAAAAGCTAAACACCTGTAAGTCTTAAATCTCGTGCTCATCCAAACCAATCTTTAAATATATAATTAATTAAGTATAATTAGTTAATTAATTAATTAGATGCCTTCTTTTGGTCACTAGGAACTTTTGTTGGGGACAGAGGTGACAATTCTCTCAAATCAGTTTCTGAATTATTATTTTATTGTTATTGTTTAATTTGGAGCAATGAAGCAAACTTAAGCTTATAATTTTGGGCATAGTAAGATGTTCTTGGCATGCATTTTTTTTTAGAAAATGTTTAATTTGTTGCATAATAAATTTTGCCTAACTTCTTATTTGTTCAATTCTATTAAAAAATTTATTTGATTTTTTAATAAATTTTATAAAATTTTTTATTTAAACTAAACACACTCACTTAAATTTGTAAATAAATTTTATAAAGTTAATTTTAAAAATTTTGATTATTTTTCTTTTCAAATAAACCAGAATATCTAAACTTCATACGTTTATTTTTTTTATCATCTTATTTTAAGTACTAAAATAGGATAATACTAACTAGTGTTTGAATTTAATTATAAGATTAAATCACTTCATGAATATGCATTCAAAATTTTACCAATTTTATGATCTCCTCGTAATTAACTAAAAACTAAATAAAAAACTTAGAGGTAAAGCCTTTTAGTTTATTCTTCTGATACATTAATTTCTCCTTAAGCTGGAGTATATACGGAATTAAAAAATAGAATTAATTTCTGCCAGTGAAGTAGAGGTCTAACAATCACCTCTCTCCAATAATATTATGACATATAGAGTTTAAATTATGTTATCTTTGATTTGTAAAATTAATTTTCACTTAATTTAAAAAAAAGAAAGTTATCCCATATTATGTAGTCTATTAATATTTAAATCTTATAATCTTTCTATCAATAAAAAAATTGAACTAACTTCTTTTTTGTTAATTGGATTTCAGTGAGATTAAATTAAGAAAAAAATAAAAAAAAACCTCAAAAAAACTTTAAAATATATAAGGAATTCTCAAGTATATTCATGTCCACATTCTGCCAAAAATACATAGATAATTAGCTGCTAGTGATAAAGTATATTCATGTCTATTATTATTAGATAATATCCTTTTTCAATTGGATAAGAAAGTGCATTTGTTTTTGTGTTAATTTTTTGTACATTTTTTTGGGGTGGTGTTTATGCTCCTAATTGCATATTACTAAGGATTCATATATTCTGTGCGCCACTATATATAATGCCAATAATTATTGGACAAAGATTTCCTTAAGTTAAACAATTATAATCATATAGAAAATATATATCCATATAATGATTTTTTTTTATATTTACATATGAATAAAAATTTAAATTTAAAATATTATCTAAAATTGAGATATATATTTATCGTCAATTATGTCTCTGAACGTATATAATACATTGACTTAGTACACTAAAGGGTAATAAATAAAAAAGTAAAATCCGAACTAAGTTTATAATAATGCTCAATTGTATAATTTGAAGCCATATACATATGATGCTACCAAGAAAAAAAAAAAACAAAGTATTATGCAATTCGTTAAAAGAATAATTTATCTTCCCACCTAATTATTTTTGGAGGAGATACTTGCAAAATTGGAATTAAGAAATTCCTTTCTTTTTGCTTAATTAATCATCACCAACACATTCATGGCACAAAAAATCAGAAGTACTATATATGTGTACATATATAGCATATATATCCTAAAGCAACAATAAAGTGAGTGCATTATTCTTGGCCACTTAAGAGTACAGTTGTTGTTTAACTGTAATAAAGCTAGAACAAATACAAGTCTTTTAGATTTTGTGCTTATCCAAATACACTACTATACATCAATGAGTGCTACTTTCCCATACACCAAAGGAATCCTGTTGAGTTAGAGTTTAGCTTTGCATCCTCTAACTTAGCTTCAGAATCCAACCTAAATAAACTTGAAATAAAAATATTGATTAGTTTTGTGACCTCATAAAATATGTTCATAACATATTGCTTTGCCGCACAAATAATATGTTGAATGATTATAGATAATTAATTGGTCCTCCACTATATGCTTAATCCTTAATTAAAAAGAGGGGCTCCACAATGATTTAATAAATAGCATAAAATATTATTGAGATACCATTTTTGCATGCATGTGCACACACATATATTTATTTATTTTCAGCATTCAATAATTATATAAATTTTAACTATATTAAAATTGAACTGAATGAACTCATAGTACCTATGATAATTTTTTAAGTATTTATGTAGCACCTTGAATCTTTACTATTTATATACCCCGAACTTTTGTTTAGCATATTGATGAAATTATATCATGATTAAACAAACTCAACAAATTATTTAAACACACAAAAGATCATAACAAGTTCATTCATATAACACATATAAGCTATATTTACAATTAAGAACAAAATATCTCTTTATCAATGTGTATGTCGATGATGTAAGGGGAGAGAGAGTAAGGGTTCAGCTGGGGACCTTTACTCCATTCTTTATTTACAATGCATAATGCTTCCAAAATGGTCACACCTCAAGCTTCATTATCTGAGAAAAATATTTGCAATTTGGTGAGTCGTGACTCAGTGTATATAAATATCAATTAAATTTTATAGGCACCAAAAGCAAATAGATAATATCAAAATACAATACAAGTATGATTCATTCAAATGCAAGTGCTAATGAGTTATTTATTGATTATGTTGTAGCTTGGCAAGATAAATTGATGTGTGTAATATTTACATATTTTTAAGTTGAATTTTAATGACTTTTGAATTAATAAAAAATGTTAAATGGGTATATTTTAAGTTAATTAGGAAATATTTTTATTTTAGAGTTTTATTTAGAATTTTATTATTTGGTTTAATTCTAGTCAAATTAGGAGATAGTTAAGTATTAATTAATGTTTCCCTTTTGTAGGAAAGATTAAAAAGGAATTCTAAAAAACATCAAGGATTTGTACGACAAGGCCATGACATTGGCGTGTTGCAAGCCATGTCCACTTTTGGAGTTGAAGGAACAATGGACACGGGCACGCTTTAGCTATGCATATTTCTGTATAAGTTGGAGAAGCTAAGCACAGCCTTGACACGACTATGTACACTAACTAGAAGTTTGATTCGAGGACAAGCATGGCCATGCTGAAGCCGTGCTAAAGAGCTTCATCATGACATAAGAAGAGGCACGACTGTGTCGAATTAAAAGAGATTTTTCCTAAGAGAAAAAAAAGAAGGAATTCAAGGATTAAGAGGTCTTCTATCAATTTTTCCTATAAAAAGGATGTTAAAAAGTGTTTTGGGGATGGATTCTACATTGGGAGGAAACATCAAAAGCCATAAACAAGAGCTTAAGAAGGAAAATAAGGGTTTAAAGATTGAAGCGATGCTTAAACGAGTTTTATCTATTCTTCTTCTTCACTTTCTTGTTATTTATTTTATTGTTTGTAAAACTATATTTGGCTAAACTCTTTTTAGGGTTTAGGCTATGAATAGTTATTCTATGATGTGATTGAACATAAGTTTTATTAATTTGACTTTTAGTTAATTTTATGAGTTGCTCCTCATGTCTTATATTCAATTAAGGGCCCAATTGATTGCATGTTTATGGGTAGATTCACCAACGAGAGTTAAGAGAATTTATTAGCTTTAGACTCATAGGACTTAGTGTCACGACCTAAAACAGGGGCCATGGCCGGCGCTAGGGAACGGGAATTCTTTCGAATCCGGAACCCGTAGCCTAAAAATAAAATAAACATGCGATAATAATAACAATATATAATGCAACGGAAATAAAAATCATAAATATCCAAAATAATATCCATCTCCCATAAATAAATCTTTTAATACAAATCCAGTTTAAGTATAATACAATATCTCACATAAATAAAATACATAAAATCCCACAATTAATTTACAACTACTGCAGTGTCTAGATTATAAAAAAGATAAGACTCAAGTAAGCAGTTTACACAAAGAAGCCGGGGCGGAAGAAATCCGGCGTACATGTCTGCTACTAAGGTCTGAAGATGATGACTCTCATGAAAAATAGTCAACGGAGGGGAGTCAGACCTCACTGAGTAAATTACTAGAATATATATACATGCACACTAAATGACAATGCATACAATTAATAGTATACACATCATATGTATATATACAGACAATACACATAAATGCAGTAAAATCATTTTATATATTTTTATTAAAAATCACAGTTTATAAAGGATCAAATAGAACCCTATGATATCGAAACCTCAAACAGTGTTAGACAACACTCTAGCCGCATAGGCTCACTTAATCCAAATATATCCACTTAATCCATTTAGACAGTAGACTGGCCCCGAGACACTAAGTCAACCGAGCTCCAGCAGTCTGACTGCCAGTGTGATTGGCCTCGAGACACTTGGTCAACCAAGCTCCAACAATCACACCTCCAAACCATATCTCACACATCAAATAATCATATTCAATCAATATCCACAATTAGTTAATAGTATAGCCTATTTGCTATAAGCGTACCGGTACGTACTCGGTCCTAGTGCTGCCCACTAGGTAGCACGTTCTATTGATATCCTTCATTAATAATTATAAAACATCCATTCACAAATAAATGATGCATGAATTTAAATAAAATAACAATATAAACCATATATATACCGGAAATATACCAAAAGTAAACCAGGTATATTTTGAGTATATATATGTCAAATGAATCCAATCAAATTATAAATTAAGCTAGAAATATATTTAAAAATATTTTAAATATAATTTATTAACAAAACATGCATATAATTTAATATATACCAAAAATAAACCAAAAATATACTTAAATACAAATCACATTATTTATGCATTTTAATCAAAATAAAACATATATTTCTAAAATCATGCATCCTAAGCATATATATATATAATAGCAACTCACACTAGTGCGCTCCACGAGATGGGTCCGACGGGCCTGGTCCACTAGGCCTCGGTCTCGGTGCAACTAAGCAAACAATAACGACAGAAATCAGAATAAACCTAACAGAAAATCCTAGAACTCGATCTAGAATATTAAACACAGAAACAGAATTAGGGATTGACCGGACATCACATTTTACGAGAATTCTACCAAAAATTCGGCAGAACCTCCCCTGTAAAACGGACATCTCTCTACTCAAAGAGTAGAGCCGACCCTGCAAAGAAACACACTTCGAAAAACAGGCTCAACCACTCATCCACAACCCCTCGATCGGACTCCAAACTACAGTCTACCGACCGGGGTTCACAATCACAGAATAATTTCAGAAATACCAAAAATTTCCTTATAACATAGAAATTCATTTTATAAATAGAAATTACATAATTAACCTTAAAACACTGTAAAAACCGATAAAAACTCATTTTATTAGAAAAACCGTATATTATATATATAATTGAAAATAATTCACGAAAAATAGTTTTAATTAGTTAAAAATACTAAATAATTTGTAGAAATCATTTTTATACCTTAAATAACTATTAAAACCAATTAAATTACATTTTTAGCCAATTTTGGGTAAAATTACCAAAATACCCCTATATATATAAATATACTAAAATTACTTCAAAAATTCACCAAAAATTATAAAATTATCCAAAATTAATTTTCTCAACATATTTATCAATAATATCAATAATTAAACTCAATTAACCAATTAATTTCAATTAAAAACACAATTAACCCTAATTTCCCAAAATTACATAAACTTAAATAATTCAAAATAAATACATAGAAATTCATAAAAATTCCAAATAAATTCCTATAATTCATTTCAACACCTATAATTATCGTAAAACACAATTTCATAATTTATTTAATTAATTTTCGAAAATTAGAAAATAATATTAAAATATTCAAAAATACCCAAAAATCAAAATAATTCCCAAAAATTCCAAAAAAATTTATACATGTAGATTAATCTAAGGGGAACAAAATTTGTGAAGGGAATTTTCATGAAGCAAACAATTCAAAGTTCAAAAAAATCAAAAACCCTAATATGGCCGAAATTGAAAATTCGAAACCTAAGCAAATCAAGACCATTTCAGCTCAAACCAAAGCTAGAATCACACTCACCGGAGCTCAAGGAGAAGAAAGAGACTGGCGGTGTCGAAAATGGTGGCCGGAAACGTCATGATCGATGGTGGTTCGACTTTCGGCTTCTCCTGCCAAAAATGGCTTCCAGGCGCTGGAATCAGCTGCTACAGGCGGTGAAAGAGGCTGGGGAAGGTGGTGGCATGCCGGAAGGCACACCAATGGCAAGGGAATGGCATGACAGATGGCGGACGGCGATGGGGAAGGTGATCGGGGAAGAAGGAGAAATCGGGGGCAAAAACGTAATTTTTCAAAATTTTTGTTTTTTTAACTTATAATATGTATATATATATACTTTATACTATATATTAAAATAATATTAAATTACACACATTAAATATACACCACACACATATAATTTAATATTTTAATAATTTATACTAAATAAAAATAATTAAATAACAATAAAACTAATAAATAATTAATAAAATATTAGGATAATATTAAACCCTAATTAAATAAATAATTACATGTATACACGGTGTTTAATATTTTAAAATATGTATGAGTTCATGCAAGTTCAAAAATATGTTTAAAATAATTAATAATAAATTATTTACGTGAAAATTTTCCCGAAAATAAAAGTCTCGGGAAAATTTTACGTAAAACACTGTAAATAATACACAATAATTAAAATAGGTTTTAAATACATATCAACTCTTAAAATATCATAATATATATATACAAAAATTATTAACACTGCATATCCCGGTACAGTATAAAAATGTTTAAAAATACGGGATATTACACTTAGACCAGGAGAGTAGGTGAGCTCTTTGGGGATAAAATAATTGTTAAGAAGCTTAATGAATTACGATTAATTTTTTTATCATGAGAGTTGGTTAAATCTTAATCTTGACATGTTTAATTAAATTCGAGAGAGTCTTTAGGTATTTTAAAACAATTACCCTTAACTGAAATCAAAGTGTTTAATAATTAAGTGTTCATGATCTTATTAAAATAGTGAAACTAAACCTAAGCTCTATGTTTTTATCATTTGATTTTCTCTTAGTTTTAATTATTTAGATTTATATTTTGATTTTCTAAATTACTTTATTGATTTGCTAGCTAAGATCATAAGTAAAGATATTAGTGCTCAATATACAATCCTTATGGGAATGATAACTTTTGTACTACAATTCACGATCTATACGCTTGCGGGTTTTGAACATAATAAATTTTTGACGCCATTGCTGAGGGTTGGCAATATTGATATTACTTTAATTTTTACTTTTCTTAGACTAACATTTTATTTTATTTGTAATATTGATAAGTAATTTGTCATGGATAATGGTAGATTTTCTTATCAATTTTTGAGTTCAAATGCATATGATCCTATATATAATGTAGAACATATATCATTTAATTAATTTTCATCTTCTTTTCAAGTTTGTAATTGGTGTGCAGAAAATCACAATGGGGCATATTGCCCATATTATTCATATTCACTTCCACAACCACGTTACAACCTATATTAGAGCACTTGTGTGGATCATATTTGGAGTTATCAATAAGAAGAGGCCAAGAGTGTTAAAGAACAATTATTGGTGATTAAGATGGAGCAATCCATGTTTGAAATGACTGCATATACAAAAGCTTTGGTTGCACTAATAATAGTTCTAAAGAATAAACAATTGCAAATAAATCTAATTGTAGAAATTCAAAAAGCAAGCTTCCAAAAATTTCAAATGTGTGAACCAATTAATTGTTTAAAGCAACTAGCATAAGAAGAAAGTGTATAGGATGAAGAGAACACTTTAAGTCAAGATGATAAAGTCACTTTTGAGTTATGCCATAATGAGCAAGAAGAGATGATCACTAAGAAAATTGAAGAAGTCTCCCAGAATAAGAATCAGTTTGTAGACATCAAGGATGATGAGGTACAAAGTTACTCAACTCAATTTTAAGATAAGTTGGATGAGAAAATTATAGCATAACTTGAAGCTACATGGGATGAAGATGAATATGAGCCATTTATAGATAACAATGCATATGTTTCATGTCCTATTATGGTCATATATGAGGAATCCATGAAATGTGTTGGATTGTCTAAGAACCCATATGAGAAGTCTTACATTCTTTAAATAATTCTAGAACCAAAGATTTGGCATGTGGAGTGCGCACTTTATTACTTGACCAAAAGGGAGCCTACGAAAAGAAAGAAAAGGAAGATGCTTTTAAGAACATTCCTTATGTTCGGTTGCACCCATAATACTACATATTCAAGGGGTCAAACTAATGGAAAAAAATTAGCACTTGTTAGGAGGCAACCCAACGCGTTTTGATTTATTTTTTTGTTTACATTTATTTTTAGTTTGATTTTTTTCTTTTATTTTTCTTGGTTTTTATTATTTTATTTTTTAAGTCATCCAACATTTGGAGCGCGCATAAAAGAAAGATAAAAGCTAACTAGGGAAGTTCTCATTTTCTTTTTCTAATTTTAATATTTTTGTCATTGAGGACAATATCATAGATAAGTGTGGGGGAGGATGCCAAATGTTAGGATTATGTTTTTATATGTGTGTTTTATTTATTTTTGCATGCGTATTAGTTAAATTAAGAAAATAAATGAAAAATGGCAAGATTTATTAACTTTCAACTTGATTTCACCACATTTATGGTAAAGCTTTTCTTTAAATTTTTTTATTTTGGTTTTGTGCAAAATTAATGCTCAATTGCAATTAGAGGGGGATACTAGATAAGTATGCATTCTTGATTCAATTATTAAATTATTCAGTGGTTTATTAATTAAGATAGTTGTACATGGTCATTATGTATGAAAAATTTAGTTTTTATAACCTAAGCATAAATTTAGAGATTGAATTTGAACATGATTTTAGGAGAGAATGTATTTTGTTTTGTAATTCAGGAAAAAAAATCTCTCTTTTCTTTCGTAAGAGCAATACTTAAATAAAAATTTTTATGGTTTGATAATGCTCTAATTAGAGTAAGAGTATTCAAAGAACCCACTTGGCGATATCCACACTTAGTAATACGAGAACAATAGGAGATGACTAAAAGTGGGAAGATTTGATTAAAGAGAATAAAAAAATAGTGAGATAAAGTGTAAAATGCACTTATCAAAACCAAGAGAAGAAGAAAAGATATTGTAAAATAGAGCGTAAAACACATTCACAACAAAAAAAGTTAATGTTTTTCGTAAGGGATTATAAGTTTAAATACTCTTCTTCTAAAGTTATGTTTATTGAATTTTAAAGAGTTATTTGTTTGGATTGTGATTAGTATATTGTTCATATATGATATATTTTTATCTGGTTGTCTTCTTTAGTAAACATTTTTCAATCTCGATGTTGTCGACTTGTATATCTTAGAAATTGTAACTCTTTGGTTCTAATTGAACTGGTTTTTAAATTATAAATTTAATTTTTGCTTGAGGACAAGTAAAGCTTTAGTATGGGAAAATTTGAAGTGTGTAATATTTATATATTTCTAAGTTGAATTTTAATGAATTTTGCATTAATAAATAATGTTAAATGGGAGATTTTAAGTTAATTAGGAAATATTTTTATTTTAGAGTCTTATTTAGGATTTTATTATTATTTTTTTAATTCTAGTCAAATTAGGAGTTTATATTTAAGTATTAATTAGTGTTTCCCTTTTTGCAGTAAAGATTAAAAAGGAATTCCAAAAAAAAAATCAAAGATTTGTACGACATGGCCATGACATGGGCGTGTTGCAAGCTATGTCTACTTTTGAAGCTTAAGGAACAATGGACAAGGGCATGCTTTAGCTGTGCATCTTTCTGTATAAGTTGGAGAAGTTGAGCACGACCTTGACATGGTCGTGTGCTAGGCCGTGCACACCAACTGGAAGTTTAATTCGAGGACAAGCACGACCATGTTGAAGCTGTGCCGAAGAGCTTCACCATGACATAAGAAGAGGCACGGCCGTACTAAATTAAAAGAGATTTTTTCTAAGTGAAAAAGGAAGAGAAATTCAAGGGCTAAGAGGTCTTTTATTAAGTTTTCCTATAAAAGGGATGTTAAAAAGTGTTTTGGGGGTAGATTCTACATTGGGAGGAAACATCAAAAGTCACAAACAAGAGTTTAAGAAGGAAAACAAGGGTTTAAAATTTGAAGTGGCGCTTAAACGAGTTTTATTTATTATTCTTTTTCACTCTCTTGTTATTTATTTTATTATTTATAAAACTATGTTTGGCTAAACTCTTTTTAGTGTTTAGGCTAAGAGTAGTTATTTTATGATGTGATTGAACACAAGTTTTATTAGTTTGATTTTTGATTAATTTTATGAGTTGATATTTATATCTTGTATTCAATTAAGAGCCCAATTGATTGCATGTTTATGGGTAGATTCACCAATAAGAGTTAGGATAATTTATTAGCTCTAAACTCATAGGACTTAAATCACTCGACCACAAGAGTAGGTGAGCTCTTCAGGGATAAAATAATTGTTAAAAAGCTTAATGAGTTATTATTAATTTCTTAATCATGAGAGTAGGTTAAATCTTAATCTTGACATGCCTAATTGAATTTGAGAGAGTCTTTAGATACTTTAAAACAATTACCCTTAACTGAAATCAGAGTGTTTAATAATTAAATGTTTATGATTTGATTAGAATAGTGAAACTAAACCTAAGCTCTATGTTTTTATCATTTGATTTTGTCTTAGTTTTAATTGTTTAGATTTATATTTTGATTTTCTAAATTACTTTATTGATTTGCTAGCTAAGATCATAAGCAGAGACATTAGTACTTAATATACAATTCTCATGGGAACGATATCTTTTGTACTACAATTCACGATCCATGCACTTGCGGATTTTGAACAAAACATAAATATTGCTCCCAGGATTCATGTGAAACAATTACCGTTTGATTTTGCTGGTGAGCTTAAAACATATAATTTTTATTATTATTTGCGTTTATCATGTGATTTGTAAATATTTGTCAAGCTGGTCACAACATCCTTTTATATCCTTATGCAAGTGCTCAAGTGTAAGTTTGCATAACAAATAATCATTGAAATCATAGCATTTGCATTTAACTTATCAACATTTGGGTATAGAAATAACCAATCAATAAATAAACTATGCACATTTGAGTAATCAAAAGCAATTCACCTTAAATCTCATAGAATACACATTGTCAATCAAGCTATAACTTATCCATCGCATTTTCACATCTATCTCAAACACACAATTTGACCCAAAAATTTAATTGATGCTTATACTCACCTTTTAGATGTCAAATACTCTAAGGATGACTCATATCACCTTTTCGAGCTTCACCACTACTATGAGATCCTAAAATATGACATATATTTGATCAAGAATATGCCTATAATGAGCACTCATGCTTAATATGCAATTAGGATATCTTCTATATATGTAAGCCTAATATTTATGCATTTTCTTCCTTGTTGGATAGCTTGATCTTACAAGACTTAAGAGTGAATAACTTTCATTACATAACTCCAAATTACTTTATTCTTTCTTAAAAATAAACTAGACATAATGGCTATAACATATCAAAAAATCAGCACAATATATACTCTTCACAATAAGTGGTGAAATTTTGAATTTAGACTTATGTTCTACACAAAACGGCTTGTGTAGGTCTCATTCGGTTTAGAATTTCTCAAGTTATATAAGTTAAATTGAAAAAAAAATTTTAAGAACTTTTTTAACACATAGAGGAATAACTTTCATGTTTTATACTTCATCTAATTCAGTCTCCAAAGTCCTTATATTATTTGGAAAATACCAGACTGCCTGTAGATATAGCAAGCAGAACCATCCCCACTCTAAGGATGATTTCTCATTAGACACACATTATTTCATTAAACTACATTACAATATTTTAGATAATATATAAAGGAATAAAACTCATGTTTAACAATTTGCCTAATTCAGCTCCTAAGAATCTCATATTTATTAGGCAAAAGTAAGTTACTTGAAGAAGACACAATTTGAAAAAGTCTCATTCAATGAAGAATTTATCATCACTATAATAACCCTTATTTTTTAAAAAAATTATTTTAACATAAATTGAGATATGTAGTGTTAATAAATTTAGAAGTTATATTTATTTATTTTATTATTTATGATTAATAATTGTTATTTTATGATAAAATATATTTTCTAAGTAAATATTTTTTTTGAAACCTATTATTTTAAACATTTAATTTACATTATTGATTTTTAATTTTTCGGATAGTATTATTTTAATAATATTAATTTTAGTGCATTATTATTTCTATTATTATTTTTATTAATTTACATTATTTGTATTATTATTAAATTATTTAATAATATTGTGTATATTATTATTAGTGTGTGTGTGTGTCTATATATATATATGTGTATGTATATATAGGAATGCAATGTGTGGTGGAGATTTATTTAAGATAAAGTATTATTATAATATAAAGTTTTAATATTATATATATATATATATATAAAACAAAAGAACGAAAACATAATCATCTTCCTTACCTTCCCCGCACATCCCGATCGCCAACATTCACTATGCCTCTTCTCCTAGCTCACCAGACCACCACCATCTTCTTCCCTTTTCTTCTCCATCGTCTCTGTTATTGTCTATACGTCGGAGCGTCGCCAGAGAAGATAGAAGTAGCAGGAAGCTTCTTGCCGGCGTTCTTCCATTTCCAGTCATCGAATCGAGTCATTCCAGTGCCGTTGAACTCCTGGAGCTTCAAGGAGGCCGAATCCAAGCTCCTTTCAAGCTTGAAATTGATCGTTTGTGAGTTTTCTTAGATTTTTTGTTTTGAGCTTTTAGGATTTTTTTATTTTTTTTAGGTTAATTTTTGGTTGATTCTTGAAAACTGCCTTTACAAACTTTGATTCTAGTAGCTCAAGCTTGATGAATATATTTTTGATTTAATTTTTTGAATTTATTTGAATTTTGGTGAATTTTTATTATTTTATTATTATTTACTGAATTTTTTTAAATTAATTATTTTAATTATAAATTTGTTTAATTTGGTGTTATTATAAGTTGTTATTAATTTTAGTGTTGAGAAAATAATTTTTGAGAATATTATGTAATTTTTAATAATATTTTTATATTATGTAAATATAGAAATATTAGGTTAAATGTGTTTTTTTGTTGAAATTATTGGC
The DNA here is from genome assembly GCA_947683625.1 of Mallotus nudiflorus. Classification (NCBI taxonomy): domain Eukaryota; kingdom Viridiplantae; phylum Streptophyta; class Magnoliopsida; order Malpighiales; family Euphorbiaceae; genus Mallotus; species Mallotus nudiflorus. Next base: position 1,014,193 of record CANTUR010000124.1, read on the forward strand.
TAATTATGTGTTTTAGATAATATTAAAATAAAATATGTTGATAGAATAAATTTAATGATTTTATATAATTTTTGAGGAAATTATTTAACATTATGGGATTTTTGAAAATATAGGGTAATTGTGAATTTTTGTTAAAATTATAGTTAAATAGTATGTTTTAAATGGTTTTAGAATTATTTAAGGTAAAAAAATGATTTTTATAAATTATTTACTATTTTTAACTAATTAATACTAATTTTTGAAAATTATTTTCAAATAATATATTATTTACTAAATTGATAATTAAATGGATTTTTAATAACTTTTTTAATATATATTAAGGCTAGTTATGCTATTTGAAAATATAAAAGTGAATTTTTACTATTTTATATTGAATTATTAAGACATTTGATTTTTAATAATATTATGTTATTATTTGGGATTTTTATTTAATTATTGTGAAAATAATTATATTGAATGTTTTAATGTTTAAATATCTTATATTTTGATATTTTGAGGACATATATGGAATTTATTGATTTTTAATACATTTATTATATTATTTGGTTTTTGGTGGAATTGTGAACTTCGGTTGGAAAATTGTGCAGTTTGAAGTCTCAATCGAAGGTGTTGTGTATTCTGTGTTTAGAAGTGCATTTTCTTACTGGATTGGCTCTACTTTTTAGTAGAGGGATGTCCGTTTTACAGAGGAAGCTCTGCCGAATTTTTGGTAGAATTTTCGTAAATCGTGACGTCGCGTCGATCATGAGTTTTCGATTTTGTCTGAGTTTCATATTCCTAAATTGAGTCTCTTTAGAAGTGTAAGGTATATTTATTCTGATTTTGTTATTATTATTTTATTTTCTAATTGTGTCGAGACTGAGGCCTAGTGGACTGGGCCCGTCGAACTAGTCTCGAGGAGCGCAAATTTATGAGTTGTTATTTTATATATACATCGCATTTAGGATGCATGTTTTAGAATATATATGTTTTAATATGTATTTGTTCATAAATTTTTTTATTAAATGTATAGTATATGTTAGGTATATTTTTAGTATATTTTTGATATATTTCTAAATAAATGCTTGTTTTACTTTTGATATATACTTAGCATGTTTTTAGTATATTATTAGTTTATATTTGACATATTTATGGTTGATTTTGAATTCATTTAACATATATATACTTGAAATATACTTAGTTTATTTTAGGTATATTTTTGGTATATATATGGTTTATTTTATTGTTATGAATGTTATTCTGCATTATTTATTTTTCCGTATGAATTTTTAATTTTAATTGAAGGATATCGATAGAATGTGCTATCTAGTGGACAACACTAGGACCGTGTACATACTAGTACGATAGATTTAGGGTTGAGTGAGAATCACTTGAGGTAAATAATTTGATTTGATTGATTGATTGAGATTTGATGTAATTGAATAGTGTGGTTGTTGGAGCTCAGTCGACCTAGTGTCTTGGGGCCAATCACACTGATAGTGAGACTGCTGGAGCTCGGTTGACTTAGTGTCTCAGGGCCAGTCTACTGTCCATAATAGAATAAGTGAAAATTAAGTGAGCCTGTATGGTTAGAGAGTTATTGTTGATCGAGGTTGCGATTAAATAGGGTTCTATTTGATTCTTCAATAAAACATACGTTTTTCAGTATTTATTATATAAAGTGTTTTCAATATCTGTGTGAAATGCTTATATATATATATATATTTATTATATATGGATGATTGATTGCATATGACATTAGGAGATGCATATATATATAATATAACAATTCACTCAATGAGGTTTAACTCCCCTTAGTTATGATTTTTCAAGAAATTCTCCTTCCTCAAACCTCAGTAGTAGGCCTATCCTTCAGATTTCTTCAGCCCCGACTATTTTGTGTAAATTACTTAATTTTATTGTACTCTAGAAAACTGAAGTAGTGAGTCGTATTTTGTATTTGTAGATTGCTGGTTGTAATTTCAGAGACTTTTCTCTAAATATTATATTATATATTTTATTTTATGATATGACAGAAGTTTATTATTATTATTTTGGTTTAAGATTTTATTTATGGTGCATATTTTATTTAATTATTGCATGCTTTTATTTTTTTAAGGCTTGCTACGAGTTCCGGATTCGAAAGAATTCTCGTTCCCAAGCGCCGGTCATGACTCCCAGTTTGGGTCGTGACAATTGCACACACAAAATCTCATGAAACAATTTTATAGACATGTAAACAAAATATAAATCTACAAGTTTCATATTTTGTATTTCTCCTAATTCTTCTTCTATGGCTATGAAAATAAGGATGCATTATTTAGCTCTTTAATATAATTCACAAACTATAAAATCATTTTCACATCATCACCACATAATTTCAAACAGAATTTAAACAAAAAATAATTAACTTATAAATTAGACAACTAAAATCACCAAAATTTCAAGTTTTACCAAACTAGCGGCTGAAATCACCAAAATTTCAAGTTTAAGAGCTTGAGAGAGAGAGAAAGAGAAAGAAATTAAATTTTTGATGGCAAGAGAACTATGACTTATAGTTGAGAAAGAATAAATCTATCAAGTTTTACTACAAAACAAGTCCCATAAATATTAATCAAGTAAAAGTTCAAATCAATCCTCCTTCTATGCAAAAACTCAATTTAGTCCCAAAAGTTACTCATGTAAACAAGCCAATTAGATTCAATTATTTACATATTTATTTATTAACTAAATTTTCAATTTTATAATACCCAAATACATTCTATTTACATATACTCAAATATATTATTGTAATGCACTTTGACAAATAGAAAACAAATGAAGGAGTGTAAAATTTACATAGTAAAATAGAATGATTTGAAATATATATATTCAAGTGAATTATATAAATGCATACAAATTTAAATAAAATGCTTATAATTAGGGATAAGGACGTTACAATTTATTTTTTATATATAAAATTTAAAATTAAAATCTTGCACAAGAAAATTTAAATTAATATATTGTAACATATAGTTTTTTATTTGTTATAGCAATATGATCTTATCCATTTTGACTAGCAGGACATTTTCTCAAACACTGATTTACCTCCATGTTAAGGATGTTTAGCAAATGGGAAGCAAGACACTTAATATGCTAACTTCAAGATTATGCAATGTGTAACCAAAATCAATGAAACATTTGAGTGTTACAAAAGTTGTTCCACTAAAATAATGATTAATTATCCTTCTTTTTCTCTTATGTGTATTTATCAGTTGATTTCAAAATCAATTATTTGCTTTTACATGCTTAGCATCTCCATCCACTTGTGCGAACCTAAGAGAATACAAGTGTAAATTGTAAAGTATAAACAGTAATTGATTAGATATATATGATGCATGTTATTGAGTTTCTTGGTGTTGTGCATGTGGAAAGTGTATATAGCTATTAAGCTATATGTATGTTGCTAGTTCGTTAAAATTAACAAGATTTATCTTTCCTTTTTTTTTCATGTATTCATCACCATAAAGAGAAAAAAAAAAGTCAGTCAGACATAACTTGGTTAGTATACTCTTATCAAATTTCACATTACGTTTAATGTAAAAAATAAAAAAAGTCTTCGAGTTTTTCATCCACTAATATTTGGTGCAATTTAAAAAAGAGATTAGTTTTATATATTGTGTAATCCATAAACTTCGCGTTATCAAGTTTATGTTTTTTTTTAAAAAAAAAAAAAGACAAAAATAAATTTCCCATCCTTGGACCATTAAGCAAGCTCTTATATTCTGTGGGCAGCCCATTAATCAAGCTTCCCATACAGTGGGAGCAGACTCGAGAGAAGCCTTGCAAGTTGCAAGCAATAGAAAGCTAGGGTTTAAGCCTATTAGAGACTTGAACTATCACTAGAAAAGGATAAGCAATGAGTTGTCGCTTTCTTCTTGATACTCGTACCAAAAAAAACTACCATTCATTTTGCTTGCTAAAAAAGGTGACTAATGTTAAAATGTGATTAATTCTAAAACTAATTGGGGAAGCTTGCAACAAGCAAAAAGGCTGACAGTATGCACTAATTAGGTCACATATGCAATAGGGAGATTGTGGGCTAAAATTGGCATATGACAATCAACAATTGGGTTTAATGTGGACTGCAAAAAGCTTTAGGCCCCAGAAAAGTTTTGCACATAACAATCATTAATTGGGTTTAACGTAGCCTGCAAAAATATGTCAGCAAAAATATGTCATCAATTGGGTTTAATGTGGGCTACAAAAAATGTCAAAGATGGGAGTGAAAAATGTTCAAAATAATCATCAATTGGGTTTTATTTGGGCTCCAAAAATATGTCAGAAAGTCTGTGTTTTCCATCTTGACATACGAGTGAAAAATGTTCCAAAGATTAAAAACATTCGCCCACCGTGGGGCTCGAACCCACGACCACAAGGTTAAGAGCCTTGCGCTCTACCGACTGAGCTAGACGGGCACTTGCTGATGCTAAACCTCATGTTATTATTTATTGGTTACAAGCTGTTCCAAGGCTGTACACTATTCATAAAAATTTTAAATAAGTCATTTATTAAATAAATTATAATATATTTAATAAAATTATAATTTTATTTTAATAATATATTCTTTGCATATATTATACATAAAAATTTATATATCTAATATTAAATTATTAATACATTAAAATTATAAGTTAGCTTGTGAATGTTTTTGAATTTATTTTGTAAATTGTATCAGGTGAATTTTACATATAAATATAAATATAATTTATTTATTAAATAAATTTTAATATACAAATTCAAATTTTTTATTCAATCGAGTATGGAATAACTTACCTTATTTACAGCCGTACTTTCATCCGTTGATTTAAGTGTTTCTCACCCTTCATGTATTGCCTAAAAATGCTGGTTGTTCATAATTGAATTTTATTTTATTTTTTCCTACTTAACTTATCAAATGGTTTTACATGTGTAATTGATATTTTTGTTCAAATCAGACGAAAAATTAGAATTTTGAAGAAAATAAAAAAAGTAAATATTTAATAATAAAAAATACGTTTAGACCTTCTATATTTGGTTCAATGTTTAAATAGAACCTCAAAATTTTTTAACTTAAAAACAAACCTATGTTACTAAAATAAATTATTGAAAATTTTCTAATTCGTTTAAAACAAATAATATGTTATGATCCATGTTTTTTTATTTATTAATTTAAAAGGGAAATTATTAAGTTTTAATTATTATTTTATTTAAATTAGTGTTGAATGGAATATTTTAATACATTTTGATAATTATTTATGTATGTGTGGGTATAAATATTTGGTTGAGATTTAATATTTTGTATTTTTAAATTATTTAAATATTTTTTATGTACCTTTTGTACTTTATACAATTTTTTTTAAAAGGTTAAAGACGATGTTTTTTTCTTTTTTCCTTCTCTTCTCTCTTTCCTCTTCTTTTTCTTTTCCTTCGTCTTCTTCTTTCTTCTTCCCTTCTTCCTTTCTCCACCCGGCACCACCACTAACCACCGCCACTATCACTGAGCAGGTCAGTTGCCACACCACCACCTCCACCCAAACGATGCCCCCAGCACCTTCAACCACCGATGACATCTCCTTCCTTTTCTTCCTCTTCTTCTCTTCTCTTAGGTGCCGATTTGAAGAGGGTGTCACCGACAACGATTCAGGCCACCTTTGAGGATGTTGTCGATCTTGTTTGAATCCTGACATCTTGGGCTTCGATTCCCCTCATCCAATTTTTCCGGACAACACCAGAAAGTACCTCATAATTGATTTTAGTTTAATTTTAGGTAATTGATTTTAGTTTAATTTTAGGTTAATTTGTGCTTGAATTCAGTTGAATCAGACTTAGTTGCTATAGGATGAAATGAAATTAAGGTTGAGATCTTGCTAATTATGATTTTTAATTATTTTTAAAAATTTTTGAAATTATACAGGTGTTCGGTTACTGTTATGAGCTTGAAATTTTTTTTATATTTTTAATAAATTCTATTAATTATGTAACGTAAATTTTATGATGAAAGTTTTGTGAGATTCTTTATATAATTTGAAATATGAATTTTTGAAGGTTATGTATAAATATGTGTTTTTGAGAAATTGTTGGAAATTAATAATTAATTAAATTCTTGTTGATTATTCTGTTTTAGACTATTTTTTTTATTAATAAAAGCATGAAAAATATTTTTTATAATTATTTTCCAATTTTTAGTTAATAAGTAGTAATTTTGGGAAAATATATGAAAAACAAAGTTTATTTATTATTTTCCAAACTTAAATGGGCATTTTATTATTTTTATAATATAATTGAGTGATTTTGATAATTATTTGCAATTTATGCTAATTTAATTGTAAAATAGAATTTTATTCCATTAACGGAATTTATTAGCAAAATATTATTTATAAACTAGAATTTTATTATTTATTTGGGAAATAATTTCTTTAATATTTTTATGATATATTTTGGTAATTTGAGAAAATTATATTATTTTTATATATTTTGTGATGTTGGTTCTTGGTTGGATGTGAAATGTAGTTCAGGGGCTCAACCTGAGATGTTGAGCCTTGAAATATTTTGAAATGTGTTTTTGTGCAGGATTGACTCTACTTTTAGTATAGAGATGTTTATTTTACAAAAGAGACTTTGTTGGATTTTCGATAGATTTCTTATAAAATGTGACATCGGGTCTATGTTAAGTTTTGAGTATTTTTCGAATCTAGTTTTTAGATCGAGTTTTCTCTAGAAATATAGAATATATATAAGATTAGAATTTTTATCCTAATTAATTTATTATTATTTTTCTATAGTCGTACCAAGACTGAGACCTACAGGATAGGACCTGTCGAGTCATTATAGAGGAGTGCATTCCATCTGTGAGTAATTATTATATATATGCGTTGTATGTATAAAATATTGTTAACATCCATATTTCGAATAAATATGAATTTTATTATGCTATATTGCATTAAATGTTATGTATTATTGTTATTGCAAATATATATATTTTCATATATATAAATGTGAATATTAATTGTTATTAATGGATGCTGCCATGTTTTAATATGAATTTCATTATTTTATTTATGAAATGATATTTTTTAGGATAGCCATAGAACGTATCACCTAGTGGGTTACACTATAACTGTTGCGCAATAGTACGCTAGATGCTAGGTTATGATATATTGATTAATTTGAGTTATGATAAAGATTTAATTATTAAGATTGTGAATAAAGAGTGGTGTGGTTGCGGGAGTTTGGTTAACTAAGTGTCTTGGGGCCAATCATATCGATAATGAGACTGTGGGAGCTCGGTTGACTCAGTATCTCGGGGCCAGTCAATTATCAAATTTCAGAAGGAAAATATTTTTGGATTTAAGTGAGCCTGTTGGCTAGTGAGGTTCAGTAATTGAGGTTGTGAAAAATTTTAGGGTTCTGCTCAATTCCTCCACCCAAAATCTTTCTGCATTTATTTGTTTATCGTAAAATGTGATTTCAAGCATATGTATGAAATACATGTATAAATAAATAAATAAATATAAATATATAAATATTATTATCCTGATACTTGAATGTTTGTGTCCTTAGGTTGCATGCATATATATAATAATGATTCACTTAGTGAGGTCTAACCCCCTTAATTATTTTTTAGGATCATTTTCATCATAACTCTCATAGTAGTTCTCTTCGCCGGACCCTTTCCTTACTAGTTGATTTATATAAATTTTAAGCTATCATTCCGTGTATTTATTAAACGCTGCAGTAGTAGTATTTACTTATGGTAGTAAGTTATGTTAATGTTGCTAGTAACTGTTTATTTGAAATTTTGTATGAAATATTTTATTATGATATGATATGGAGATTTCTTTATATTTTAAAAAGTTTTAATTTTAAGCCATATTTATGGTTATATTTGTTTTGGATTTTATGTTTAAGGCTTGCTATGGCTTTCAGATTCGTGAAAATTCCCGTTCCTTAGCACCGGTTATGACTTCCGAGTTTGAGTCGTGACTAAGTTGGTATCAGAGCCTAGGTTTAGTATAGTTGGACCTAGGTTGCTAAAGTTTGAGTTTTCTTTAAAACTACTATAATGATTAGGTTCGATTATATCTTTGAAAGTCTTTATTGCTTTAGAATTCTGCGTAACCATTAGGATGTCTATTTTTGTTTGAATTGTGTTTGTTTATGTTCATTTTAGAATGAGGAGGAGAGCACGAGTCGCTCTATCGGTCGTTGAGGTCGAGGATAAGGAGTCCTACCATAATGAGATTCTACCCTTTGAGTTGCGGTTAGGCATAGGGGTAGAGGTAGACCTAAAGGAGCGGCAAGTCGTCGTAAACAGAGAGAGCTACAGGATGAGGAACCTATAGGCTAGGATTTTGAGGAAATTGCTTTTGCACCAGGAGTTCAACAATTATACCCTAGGCTATACCACCTATGCAGCCTCTTTATTAGCTAGGAGTTCAAGGTATGTCAGACTTAAAGGCAACTTTGTTCTATGCCAGAGTCAGTAGGATTTCCTTTGATAGGACTTCAAACGCATGCTTAATTTTCTTCAAATGATTGAGTTGAGGACTCAGAATGCATACACTGAGTATCAGAGGATTTTAATTATTGAGCTGTCAATTAAGGGGCTAGCGTTTGACTAGTTTGTTCAGGTGATTCAGCCCTATATGATTATATTGATGGGTTCAGTTCAGAGAGAGGTTCATGAGATGATTTTGCCCAGAGCCGATATGGATGAGTTACATACTTCGATTGATGAATATTTTCAGAGGCGACAGGTCGGTAAAAGAGTACACTAAAGAGTTTCTTCGGTAGCAGTATTTACTTGTGGTAGTAAGTTATGTTGATTTTATTAGTAGCTGTGTATCTGAATATTTGTATGTACATATTTTATTATTATATGATATGGAGATTCCTTTATGTTTTAAAAAGTATTAATTTTGAGGCATGTTTATGGTTATATTTGTTGTGGATTTTGTGTTTAAGGCTTGCTATGGGTTCCGAATTTGTGAAAATTCATGTTCCCTAGCGCTGGTCATGACTCCCGAGTTTAGATCGTGACATAATAATATATCATGTCATGAGCTCAATACATAGTGAGTTTGCCAGTTTGTATTAAGGTTAAAAAAAAGATAATTGTTACTCTTATAATGCATTAATCTCCTTTACTATTATTTGATAACTTCAAAATATGCACCCTTAACTATTAACTCGCTTAACAATTAAGCTTATTTTAATGCATTTTTATTAATTTAGGTTGGGGTATATTAAAGGTCAGTAAAAAAAAAAAAGCTCCTTTTTTTTAAAAGTAAGAACTTTTTATTTTTTCAATTATTTTATCATATATCTTGTAAATTGTTTCATTTTTATTTTTTTATATTAATAAATTATAAATAAAATTTATAAAATATACATATAAATCAATTTAAAATCTTTTAAAGATAATTTCATTATTTTAATATTCAATTTTTATTTCATATAAAAAGTTAATTATTTATTTTTATTATTTATATAAATGGTTTTTAAAATGATTTCACATTAACAACTTATTCATTATCTTTATTTATTAAATAGTATTAATAATTTAATTATTACACCTATAATTATTTCTTTTGTAATAGTTATATATATATAAACAAACAATTTATTTGACTCATGATATATAATAAATGAACAATTAAGCATTATTATTATTAAATAAAAGTTTTAAAAATAATAATAGTTATTTATTTATATAACAATTTAACATTTATATGCTATTACTTCAATATTTCTTATAATTAATTTTTCTCAATTCTAAAACTGATTTCATATAAAAGAATATTATAGTTATAATTAATCATAAGATAATAAAAAATCATTAGTTATTTTTTAATAAAAATTTAAAAATAATAAAAGTTATATTTTCTTTATATAATAATTTAAATATTACAACCCTATTGAACTTATAATCTATTACAATTTTAGTAACTTTTTTATTTGAGTTATGACGCTTTGTTTCTTCATTATTTTAAATATTAATAGTTTTATTTATACAAAAAAATAAATATTATAAATATTAATTAATTTAATCTTAACTTTTTTTGTTTAATTTTATAAAAGTATATGAAAATGATAATTATACTATTTTCTTATAGAAAATACACTTTCAAACAAATTATATGCTCTACTTTTTATTTATAAAAATATCTACTTTTAAAAAAATTATATATTTTTTCTATTTTCATAAAATTTCTTAATTTTGATTTTAATTATTTAATTTTTAATTTAATAAATTAAGACTCATAACATTATATTATCTATTTTGATTTATATTAGATAAAATATAGGGCAAAGGGTCATTTTTGCCCCTAAGGTTTTTACCGAGACTTAAATAAGCCCTTTATCGATTTTTAGGATCAAATAAACTAGGGTTTTATTATTATTTTTTTAATCTATTTTGGCCCCTTTTTGCTAACTTGGCCAGATGGCATTAACCGCAGCGATGACATGGCCGTTATGTTATGTCTCCCCTGTCATTAAAGTCATCTCCCACTATCTTTCAAGACGTCGAGGACCATTAATTTCATTAATGGTGAACCTAGGTTACAAAAAGCAGTTGAACCCTACTCCTCCCACCCCTCCCACCCTAATCTTCTTCCTCCGTTTCTGATTCTATTGAGCTTTCAACTTCTGATTACTTCAATAATGACCAATTCTTCCAATTCTATGTAAAACCTCAATTCGTTAATCTCATAACTCATAAATCCACTGACAACACCCAACTTTTTGAACCCAAGGTAAGTAAAATTCTATGTCCATGGCGAAGTTAATGCGAGGTCGCCCATCGCCTCCTTCTGGTTCCGGCTTGATTTCATCCTCTCGCTCTTGGTCTAGGTCACGCTCATATTTTTACTCCTGCTTAGATTCGTAGTCCAACTCGCACTCTCAATCTTTATCCTCTAAGTCTCGTTCACGATCTCACTCTAGATCATTCTCTTATTCATCTCCTTCTCAAAGCCTTAGCTCTAGCAGCCGTAGTCCTCCTCTTTAGAGAAAGAGGTAATGCCTTTTAATTTTTTAGAAATGGAAAACTTACTTTATGTGAGCATTAAAAGTACATGGTCGATCATATTCTCTTTTCCTATTTTCTTCCCTACCTTTGAGTAATTTTCATCCTTTAGTCATGGTTCCTAAGACCACCACTCTGTTTGTTTGAGAATTAGCATTATTGCCGCTGTTATTGTCAAATAAAGACAATGATAAATCAATAATTAACAGAGAGTGATGAGGAGGCATCCGTTTCCATTGGTGGGTTGACAAGAAAAATCAATAGCTATTATTACAGTAACTCAATCCACACCCCAATCCATTCAACATTTTTCATTTGTCACTACTTCATCGACATCGACATGGCTTCTCTAGTTCCTTTTCTTTGTTAGGCTGGGCTTTATGAAATTAAAAATATTTTGGTATGCTTTTAAAAAATGCATATGGTGCTTTTTGGTATGTTTTTTCTAGTGATGGGAATTGGTATGCTTTTAAAAAATTCAAATGGCAATATGGTTCGAGGAAGATGGTTTTGTTATTCAACTACTTTCTGAAAGAGTCCTAGAGGGGGGGTGAATAGGACTATCGAACAAAAATGGGAAATTAAAGGAATTATTTGTAAGAAGTGAGTAAGAGTAGAGAAGGAAGAATGATGAACACAAATATTTAAGGAGTTTGAATTCACAAATAATCCTACATCTCCACCTAACTTATCCCCAAGTTAGGATTTTTTAATCACCCACAATCTTATTAACAAAATTGAGAATACACAAGAGTTTTATGGCTTACTCTTATAACCTTACAATCTTAAGTTTTCAAGGCTCACTCAAAAACCAAATTCGCAAGTGTTTTAATGGCTAAACACTTAAACCAATTCCTTTAGAATAGAATCTCACTTCTCATTTTCTAAACCTAGAAAATAGAAGAATAAGAATGTCTATTCTAATCACTCACTAACTCTAACAAGAGTTATACACAAAGAATTTTTCAAAAGAAATTTTTAGAGCTCAATTGAATGTTTAAGAAAATGATGAATGATACACAAGTTTTCTTAACCTTTCAATTGAATTCTAAGTTGTGTTTATATAGAAACACACTCAAAAAATGTAGTTTTTGGATGTATCAATCATTTCTCCAATGTTTAGAATTGATTTTGAATCAATTCTTGGACTTTTGGCAGCTCAAGGGCTGCTCACGAGTGCCTCATGAGTGAACAGTGCTCGTGAGGGGTGAAATTATAGTTGTTGCATTCAAAAATTCCCGTTGGAATGTTGTTAGGGGTCTGCTCATGAGCAGGTCATGAGCAAACAGCTTGTGAGGGGTGCTGCCAATTTTTGGCAAAAACGTGCTCCAAAGGCTCCATTGAAGGACAGCTCGTGACCATTTCAAAAGATGCTCATGAACAAAATTGAAGACTATCAATTCAGCCAAAACATTCTTTATAAAAGTTGTAGATAATTATCTTATATTTATATAAAACTTTGAATCATCTCAATTGAGAATCTGTAGCTCAAGATATTGCTGAAATACCAAGAGCTATGCAAGCTGCTTATGCTAACTTCGACTGAACATTTTCATATCCAAATGAACTTGGATTTTTATAAGAAAGAACAATTTGGAAAGCTTAGGATGTCTACTTCAAAAGTGAAGAAGCTTATTTTCTTATTTAAGAGCTCTAAATATGTCAAAAGTCTTCTTTAATCTCAGAGGTTCAATTAGCCTAAAAAGTCACTATTCACTCAAAAGTGTATATGCTTTGTATATGTTTGGTATATAATTCCCTACACACTTAATTGAAATTATTAGTATAAATTTTTTTTGTCAAAGTCCAAAATTAGGAGTTTGATCATGCAAATGGTCAACACTTTCTTAGTTTTTGAAGCTGAGTGTTTAGATATTAACTTGTGTAATGTTCAATTTGAAAATGACTCGCTTTAAGTGATTAGTGTTATCAAAGATGCTAAAGAAGACTTCTCAAAATGCATTACTAAATTAAGCTTTTTAACTTAACAGAACACTTGACTTTTTCATACACAACTTTGTTTTAACTTCTTTAAAACCATACTTAAACATCGTATAAAAAAGGCACAAAAATTGAAAGCATTTAAACACACTAGTGCAATTGGAAATCTTGATGAGGTTTAATGAATGAATGGTTATTTTGCCTTTGGTTTTTTTGATTGTAGAAGATTAGCTTTAGAACTCTTTACTTAACTAAACTGTCTATTAATTTGAGTTCCTTGTGCATCTATCCATTTTGAATATTGTCTTTACCTTTGTTTATCAGGTTGCTTTTATGTTATGACAGAATTGAAATGGATGGAAAAGCTTATGCTATGTTTTGTTGTTCAAAATTGTTACTGGTATTATCAAAAACAGGAAGTGATGGATAACAAAAGAAGAAAATAGAGAAAAGAGAACGGAATTACCACTACAATTTTAAAATAGAAGTAGACCTAATTAAAATAGAAAAAAATATATTTTAAACTAAATTATCACTAAAATTTTAATTAATTTAATTTTGTTCGAGATAAATATAGATTAACATAATTAAAATAGGAAACAAACTTTTAATTAAATTAGAATTAAATGTTAATTAATTTTATTTTTATTAGAGATAAAATAGAAGTTAACCTAATTAGAATAGGAAATATACTTTTAATTAAATTAGAATTATATTTTAATTGAATTAATTTTTATTTGAGATAAAATGGAAGTTAACCAAATTATAATAGAAAATATACTTTCAATTAATTTAGAATTTTTATTAGAGATAAGATAGAAACTAACCTAATTATACATACTTTCAATTAAATTAGAATTATATTTTAGTTAATTTAATTTTTATTAGAGATAAACTAGAAGTTGACCTAATTAAAATAGGAAATAGCCTTTCTATCAACTTAAAATTACATTTTAATTAATTTAATTTTACTTTTATCAGTAAATGACTAAATTATCCAATTTTTATATAGTAATGAGTGCAGACTTTTTCGTAATTTTGTCTGTTCCCCCCCTTCATACATTTATATATATATATATGATAACTCCGAATTGATATTTCTTGCTTGTGAACCTTCATCGATGAGTAGAATGGGTAAATGGGTGGGGGTTTTCCCCATAAACACTCTGAAGATTAAGTCAGTATTCTTATAGAGAAAAATATAATAAAGAGAATAAGTATAATAGAGTAGAGAAAAAAAGGTGATTGCTTATATGATGAGGTGATGAAATATTGAAATGATGTCTTAATTACGTTGAATGATGGGAATGAGGAAATGAGTGAATATGAGAATAAATGACATAAAATGTCATGAGATGTATTTATGTCACGACCTAAATCGGGGAGTTATGATCAGTGCTAGGAAATGAGAATTCTTTCAAATTCGGAACCCGTAGCAAGCCTTAAAATAAAAACACATGCAAATAAAATACAAAAATATGCCGGAATTAAAAATTTAATTAATATAAAAGCAACTCTTTATATCATATGATAATAAAAATATCTTTATACAATATTCAGGTACAAGGTTTCTAATAATACAACACACTACTACTACAATAACACTACTACTGTAGTGATTACTATAATATAATAAGACAATAATTCAGTATTTACATAAATCAGCCAGAGAGGAAAGAATCTGATGAATAGTACTACGAGGAAGGTCTGAAGTAGTAAATCCTGAAAAAAATATTGAGGGGGGTCAGATCTCATTGAGTGAATTATTATAATATATATACATGTAACCTAAAGTCATATACAATCAAGCATCAGCATAGTATAGTGTGTATATATATATATATATATATATATATATATATATATATATATATATATATATATATATGCATTTTATATAGATGTTAAAATCCACTTTTATATAATAATAGATGTAGAAAAGTTTATTTTGATTGAAGGATCAGAGCAGAACCCTAAAAATATTACGCAACCTTAATCATTAAATCTCACTGGCCAATAGGCTCACTTAATTCCAAAATATTTCCCTTTTATATATATATATATATATATATATATATATATATATATATATATATATATATATATATATATATATATATATGTTAAAATCCACTTTTATATAATAATAGATGTAGAAAAGTTTATTTTGATTGAAGGAAAGGAGCAGAACCCTAAAAATATTGCGCAACCTCAATCATTAAATCTCACTGGCCAATAGGCTCACTTAATTCCAAAATATTTCCCTTTTGTTCCATTTTTGGACAGTAGATTGACCACGAGACACTATGTCAACTGAGCTCCTGCAGTCTCACTTTCGGTGTGATTGGCCTCGAGACACTAGGTTAACTGAGCTCCCGCAATCACACCACTCACTCATAGCAAACCTCGATAATCAATTAATCAAGTCTTACATAAATAATTTCATAATATCAAATTCTAAATCTAATGCACTGATACATACACAGTCATAGTGTAACCCACTATGTAGCACGTTCTACTGCTATCCTTCAAATAAATCGTATAGTTATTAAAAATAATAACATGCATAATTTAAACATAATGGCATCCATTTTAAAAAAAATATACTGAACATATACCAAACATATATATCACATATATACCAAATTTATACCAAAGATATATCAAATATATGTTGAGTATATACCAAAAATATACCCAAATATACCAAACATATATATCACATAAATACCAAATATATACAAAAAATATACCAACATATACATTATCATTTAATAAAATAATTCATATCTAAATACATTATAAAAATATAGATGCTCATAATTATGTGTTCTACATGTAATGCTTATATAAAATAATAACTCACAGTTGTGCGCTCCTTTAAACAGAGTAGACTGACTTGGTCCGATAGGCCTCGATCTCGACACAACTATAGAAAATGAATAAATAATAATAATATTACAATCAAAATCCTAATTTCATACTTCTAGGAATACTAAGGATGACTTGATTTAAGACACGACTCGACCAAAAAAATTAAAAACTCAGGATCGACCTGATATTACGTTTTATGAGAATTATATCAAAAATTTAACAGAATCTCCTCTGTACAAGGGACATCTCTCTACTAAAAATAGAGTCGATCTTGCAAGTAAACACACTTCAATATCCACAAATGCACAACTTCTTGGGTTGGGCCTTCGAACTGCACAATTCGCCCAACCAAGAACTAAAATGCACAAAAACTAATAATTTAATAATAAATACCTTAAAGCTAATTATTTTCAAATTAGTTAATAAATTTCAATTAAATTATATT
This sequence comes from Mallotus nudiflorus, assembly GCA_947683625.1. NCBI lineage: Eukaryota > Viridiplantae > Streptophyta > Magnoliopsida > Malpighiales > Euphorbiaceae > Mallotus > Mallotus nudiflorus. The sequence goes on from CANTUR010000124.1 coordinate 1,030,482, forward strand.
ATATTAATAAAAATCCATTTTTAATTATTCAAAATTAAATAGTAAAATTCACAAATAAATATTTAACTAGTTCAAATATGTAATAAAAATAGTTAAAAATTCATTTAATCACAAAAACAATAAATAAAATTATTATTTGAATATATTTCCGAAAATTATTATTAATTAGTTAAAAACTGTAAATAATTCGTAAAAATTATTCTAATACTATTTATTATTCTAAAATTATTCAAAACATACTAACAAACAATAATTTCAATTAAAACACCATATTTACTAATTTATATTAATTTTTTCAAAAATTAATTTTTTACATAAACTTTCAAAAATTTATAATAAATAATCACAGCTGCTTCTCTATTTCACATCGGAAATGGGAAGGAAAAACAGGTGGACGACGACGGGAAAGGAGAAGGAAGACAGAGGTGGTGATGGCGAAGCTCAGTGGTGGTTGGCAGAGGCTTAGGGTGGTGCAGGGTATTGCACAGGAGGAAGAAGAAGAACAAAAAAAAAAAGGAAAAGAAAAGGAAAACGAAAAGAGGGGAGAGAGAAACAGAAAAAAATATATGTCTTGATTTTTTTTTTATATTAATGGGAAAATGACAAAAATTCCTATCACATATATCAAAAATAAAAATTTCGATCACATATATCAATAATAATAATAATAATAATAATAATAATATTATTATTATTATTAAAAATTAAGTCATTACTTTTAAATTAAGTCTACCACTTATATTAAAATATTTAAAATAAAATAATTTAATACTATTTACAAATAATAACAATAATAATATTAATAGATAAATAAATAATCATATACAAAACTAAAATTAAATTACACACAATAATTATAATATATAAAAAATTTCAAATATTTATTAACACTAAATTTAATAATTTAAAATATCGAGTTATAACAATCTTCCCCCTTTATAAAAGTTCATTCTCGAATTTTCAAATAAAATAACAGACATTAAGAATTCATCGAGGGAAAAGGTAAGGGTATGCCACCCGTATCTCAGCCTCAGTCTCCCTCGTGTGCTCCTCTATGCTGTTGCTCCTCCATAATACCTTGACTATCGGAATCTGTTTTGAACGCAACCGACGAAGTTGATAATCCACTATCGCGATTGGCTCTTCCTCGTATGTCAGGTCTTCGTTCACTTCCACACTCTCAGATTGCAACACGTGCGAAGGGTCCAAAATATACTTCCTCAACATCGAGATATGGAACACTGGATGTACTTGAGACAAATTCGGAGGCAAAGCCAACCGGTATGCAACTATGCCCACTCTTTCCAGAATCTTAAACGGTATAATATATCTTGGTGCTAATTTTTCCTTCTTGTTAAACCTCATCACACCCTTCATTGGAGACACTTTTAGAAACACATAGTCTCTAACCTAAAACTCCACATCCCTGCGTTTTGGATCTATATAGTTCTTCTATTTGCTAGCTGTGGTTTCTAATCTCCTTTTGACCATAGCATCTTGAATAATCTTAAGTCCAGTTAATGCTCTCTCTCCAATCTCATCCCAACACAAAGGAGATCTAAACTTTCTTCTGTATAAAGCTTCATACGGTGTCATCTCAATATTGCTATGGTAGCTGTTATTATATACAAACTCCACTAACAGTAAATGATCATCCTAACTACCTCCAAGATCTAATACATACATCCTCAATATATCCTTAAGTGTCTGGATCATCCTCTTAGATTGACCATCTGTCTGAGGGTGAAAAGCAGTATTGCAATCAGGCCTGGTATCTATTGCTTCCTGCAACTTCTGCCAAAATCATAAGGTAAACACTGAACCTCTATTAGATACAATGGAAATAGGCACTCTATGAAGGCATACAATATATTTAACATACAACTTAGCTAATTTAGCTACAGAATAAATGGCTTATTTGGCAAGAAGTGAGATAATTTGGTTAACCTATCCACAATCACCCAGATGGAATTATATCCATCCTTTGAATGAGGTAACCCTACCACAAAATCCATAGCAATTCTCTCCCATTTCCACTCAGGAATAGGAAGAGGCTGAAGCTTCCCAGAAGGCTTTTGATACTTAGCTTTCACCTGTTGACAAGTCAAACACTTAGAAACATAATCAGCTACATCCTTTTTCAATCCATCCTACCAGTACAAATCTCAGATGTTGTGGTACATCTTAGTAACACCTGGATGTATACTGTAAGCTGTAGAAAGTGCTTCTTTAAGGATCTTCTCTCTTAAATTATCCACATTAGGCACATATAATCTACCACTGATCCATAAAACACCTTCATCATCCAATGTAAAATCAGTGAACTTTCCCGCATGAACATTCTCCTTAAGCTCTGCTAGAGTAGGATCTTAACCCTAAGCTACCTTAATCCTATCTCTCAACACTGATATGACTCTGAACTGAGCTAGTAGTCCACCTGATCTGTTAATCTTCATCATCAAACCTTGATCCACTAACTAGTGCAACTCTTGGATCAAATGTCTCCTTTCCACATTAATGTGAGCAAGACTACTTGAGGACTTCCTACTCAAAGCATCTGCTGCCACATTAGCCTTGCCTGGATGATAAAGAATATCATAGTCATAATCCTTCAGAAGTTCTAACCATCTCCTTTGCCTCAAATTCAAATCTCTTTGCTGGAAAATGTACTTCAGGCTTTTATGATTTGTGAAAATCTCACAAGTCACCTCGTACAAATAATGTTTCCAAATCTTAAGAGCAAAGATCACTGTCACCAACACAAGAGTAAGGCTTGTAGTAGGCATCCCAAAGAATTTAAAAACCAGTCTGGTAATATTCGTTGTAATTAAAAAGTATTGATCTCTCATCAGGTCCTCTGCATATCGACCCAATCTGAAGAACTCTCTAGTGTACTCCTCTACTAATCTGTTACCTTTAGTAATGCTCATCAGCCGAAGTCTGTAGCTCATCCGCATAGGCTCTAGACAGAAATGTTTCATAAAACTCTCTTGAAATTAAGCCCAGGTGAGTGTCATTATGTGTGGCTGGATGATATAAACGAACCAATCCAGGGTTGGTCCCTCGACAGACAGCTCGACTATCATGATCCTTTAATACTCGATGTGAGCAATCTCATCAATGCTGTCTTAATGGCATGCATAAAGTCTAGAGGGTCTGTAGTCCCATCAAATGCTATTTTATCGACTCTGGCATAAAATAATGCTGCCTCAGGGTTAAACATGCTGTAGACAGCGGGGTTTAGCGCGCGTCCAAGATTTTAGCAATCGTGTCACTGTTTGAGCTCAGGGCTTTAGAGAACACACTAACCACTATCACAAAGACATGGCGTGGAGATGAGGAGTCACTACCTAGGGTAATAATTGGGAAAAATAAAAAAGGTGGTACTCGATTCCCTAAAAGAAAGCTAGCACCACAACCAGGAGATTTTAGATACGGAATACCAACTTCTTTCAGTCTTGTGTTCATTTAGAATTACTTTATGAATTATTATCTTATTTTCTATTTACATGCAATTTCATATAAACGCAAAATAATAAACTCCAAGGCAAACTAGTCATGAAATATACAAGTAAGTAATGCATTCAATAAATCACATAATCCCTAAATTAGTCTAATCTATATGGATTTTAAATAAATGGGCTAAAGTCCACATATTTTAATATATAAGTGAACCTAAAGACCTAATTCCTTTTGATTTTTAATTAAATAAACCTAAGTCTACTAATTTTAATAAAAGTGGGCTTAATTCTACAAATTATGGAATATTTAAATTAATGGACCTAATTCTACATGTTTTAATTAAATAATGATATTAAATCTACAAATTATGAAAGAAGGCTAAAATTAGGTGGGCCTTTGTCTAATTAACTAAATGGGTCTAAGGATATTTCTAATATAAAATTTAATTAATTATGGACCTAAAAATATATTTTAATTAATTAAACCTCATTAATTATTAAGTGATATGGGCTAAAAGAATTACCTAACCTTAAATAAATAGATTAAGACCTAAAGTGGGCTTAAGGCCCAAAACACACAAAAATAATGAACAAAACCCAAAAACAAATAAAAATACAAGAAAATAATTAAATAAGATCAAACAAATAATTAAATTAATCCTTACTAAAACCCTAATTTTATTAACATGAAACCTAAATTAATCTACTTCCTCCATTGATTTTAAATAATTACCTAATTAGAAACCTAAATTTACTAACCAATTTAATCAAAAAAATCATGCAACCACATATATAGTTTTATTACTCCCACTATTGGGGCTATTACATTAATTCATAAAATAATTAATAAAATAAAAATAAAACAATAAATAAAAATAGAGATAAAAATAAAATAAAACCTTAGAAACTAAGTCTCTATAAGGCTTTATCCATAGTCTTCTATGGACTTCTCATGAAATTCATTCCTCCCCCATGATCATCATGCGTTTTCCCCCATAATCACCACAAAAATAAGATAAAACAATGATTAATGAATAAATTATGATAATAACTTTAAAAAATAATAATAAAAATAATAATTTAAAATAATCAAATAAATAAATAAATAAAGAATAGAAGAAGATGATATGCTTATGGATGATTTAGGGTGCTCCTTAGATTGATAGTTCACCGTTTTTGACAAATCTTCGAATCTTTCTCCTTAAAAATGCTTCACGAGTCATGAATTGATTGTTGAATCAAAGGAATTTTAGTAAAAAATTCAAAAGAAAATCATGATTTTTCTTCTTGTTCTCCCGTCTCTTCTCCTTCCTTTTTTCTTTTCTTTTCTATGCCCCTTTTCTGCTTTTCTCTTTTTTTTTTCCTCTGCTTTTCTCCTCCCTTCTACTACTTCCCTTCCTTTCTTTTTATAGTAGAACCACGAAGTCTAACCCTAAGCCGAATGTGATTCTAATTCCTAAAGTGTATTTAGGAATTTTAAACCAGATAGAATTGAGTTAATTAGGAAGTTTAAACTAATTAAAACATTGAATTGGAAATAAACAGAAATAGGAAAAAATGGAAGAATTCAATTCCGACCGAGATTGTGTAATTTCGATCAGAATTATATAATCCCGATATGAATTATTGTAATTCTGATCGGAATTATACAATCCCGATCTGAATTGTTGTAATTTCGATCGGAATTACATAATTCCGATTGGAATTATGGAATTCCGACACACCTTTTTTTTTGGATTGAAATCCTACATTTTTTATCGAATTTCTCAAATTTTAGACTGAAAATCAGGAAATTTGATCAAAATTCTGGATTTTTGATCGGAAATCTAGACTTTTGATTTTATTTTTTTAATTTTTTACAATTTTTTTTAAAGTGATGTAAAATATCAGAAATTTAGGAAAGAAAATGATCCTGTTGTTTCTGCATTGTTCAGAAACCCCTGAAATTCTCAAGTTGTTTTCACTTGGTGCGAGAGTTGTTCCATGACTTATCTAAAGAGGTAGCACAACATGTTTGGGCATCCGGCCTGCAACGCTTTATTGCTGCTTTACCGAATGTTCGAGGTAGGTCAGATTACTATTCCCCTTTTGCACTTATCGAGAGATGGATGGACACTACTCACACCTTCCACACACGAGTGGGTGAGTTGACCATTTCCCTGATGAGTTTTTCTGCCATTATTGGGATTGCATTCAGAGGTACCCTGGTTCCTTTTGATGTCTATTACTACACTCTTTCGGAGGATGCTAGGAGTTGTTACGTTCGTGACCTACTCGGGTTTATTCTGGCATGGAAGAATAGGAAGAACGTGCTTCTTTCTTTAGGGTTTCAGGAGACTACCTACCATTACACCTTGCCAGATTCTCCAGAAGGTGAGATGTTTCTTAATGATTCTGCTTGGCACTATCCTCTTTTGTGATACTGGTTATGAGGTTCGCATTGCTCTTCTTGGCCCTCTTCAAGATCTTTCTAGGGTCTCTACTTTGGATTAGGGGTTTGCAGCACTTGCTTACCTCTATTATAGATTGGATACTATTTATAGAGGCGCTGTGACGATGTGCGGCTTCTAGCATGTCTTGCATGTATGCTTTTTATCCTTTTTTAACTTTTTTTTACTTACTTTCACCTTCCCTTCTTTATTTCCTTCATTTTCCCCTTTTTCAGATTTGGGGTATTGAGACTAGCGTGATTCAAGATTTTAGTGCCATTAGCTACGACGGGAGTCTTCCCCTGATGCAAAGATGGGGTTCTTCTCGTCTTGATAGCATTAAACATGATTTGCACACTTATCGGGATCAGTTGAACTCCTTAGAGTGGGACCTGGTAAGAAAATTTTAACTTTTAGTATTTCATCAATCGCATAAGTTTAACAAATTTAAATTTAAATGAATGAGTTTGCAGGTTAGATCAGATTGGTTAGCTAGCACTGAAGACATTCAACGATATGAGTTTTTGACTATAGCTATAAGACTTGAGACTATGAGAGTTTTGCTTCCTAGTTATGGTTACCAGATGTGGTATCTTGGTGAGCGTGTTTATCACTGGCATATGGGACTTTCCAGGAGACGTGTCTCTTCTTCTATTCCTCCCTTGATGTTACGGAGTAGTAGCACGACTGGCCCTGAGCTTAGAGCTGCTCTTGAGGGGTATACTGCTTTGATGATGCTTGAGCGTTCTCATCATTATCGAGAGTATATTCGATAGAACCTCTTAGAGTAGGTTCCTACAGACCTATCTGAGGTATGCTCTTTCTCACTACTTTACTTCAATTGTCTCATCATTATTGACATTTGATTCTCTGTATAGCGAGACAATTATCCCTGATGCTGCTATGGAGGAGACTGAGGATGGTATTGAGGAGACTAAGCAGGAGGTCGAGCCTATTCCTCATAGCGAGACTGCTCATGGTGAGGCTCCCTTGGGTATTATTCTGGGTGATGTTCCCCTATTTGATAGGTCGATGTATTATTAGGCTCCCATGGTACAAACTCCTGTTGAGCGACACATGTATTTTGATACAGCTCAGATTCCTAGCTTCTCACCCCCTGATGCTTCACATGTAAGTTTGACTTGCTCTCTAGCCAACCCTGTACAAACCTGCACTTGTTGTTGAGTTAGTAAAATTTATTTTACAGGTCCCTAGGACACAGGCGGAGTATTTTTATAGAATCGCCTCTTCTTAAAGATTATTTACTATACAGATTACAGACACTTAGAGGGTTACTATTCATAAAAAATATGCAAATGTATGCATTCTATGCATAATATACATGGTTCTAACTATTTTTTGATGCAATAGAATTATGCCGGGGATCTAGAGCATGAGAATGAGAGGCTTTGACGATAGCTTGCTAGCCTTAGTTTTGATGGACACGATGTTGGGACTTTTATGCTCCTAGATTAGAGTGACGATCCAGCTAAAGAGCGGAGCCCCTGGCCGGACATTGGAACTCAGGAGGACTGATTTTCTTTAGGAATTGTATTAGTGTGACTGTAATTTGAGATATTTCAGAACTGTATTCTTTTATGCACCATGGACTTTTATTTTGGACCAAATTGTAATTTCCTTTTTTTTTTTGCTGGCCAGTGTCCTAGATTTTTTATCGGAATTATGGATTTTCGATTGAAAATCTACAATTCCGATCGGAAGTCTCGGCTCTGATTTTGCTTGTTTTCCTTCTCCGACGCGAATTTGGTAAAAAAATAATCCTAATCCTTTCTGTATTTGATTTGCGGCCTATATAAGAACAAGGACGATAAGACAAATATACTGCATTCATTCCATTCTTTGCCCCTAATCATGATACAAGCCACACTTATTTTGGTGAAGGAACCTCTCAAATCCCTTAATGGAGATAATTGGAATAAAATTCTGCCTTTTCATGCCAAACCCTTGAAGTCCTTTCAACATCTGAAGATAGACAATAATTTCTTACATGCTGCTGCTACTTTCTGGGATGCCAAGGATCACGTATTTAGATTTAACGGACAAGAGCTGTGTCCTTTGATAGAGGAGTTTGCTGCTATTTTAGGATGTTCACTAAGTTCGACTGCTACCATCGCTCTCCCAGATCTTGAGATTGAACTCGCAAGCAGATTAATAGCATTCTTTGATATGCCCCTAGATATTATCTACATGCACACGCATAATGTTGAAACCATCAGTCTTCCCTCTCTGATTTCCTCCTATGGAACTAGAGACAAAACCAATGCTGTTTGGATCAAGACTATCACTTTCTGTCTATATGCTCAGTTTCTATTGGTATCTTCTTATAGAGATGCTGATGTAAGAATTATCAGTATCTTAGAATAAGTAAAAGCTGGAGCTAATCCCGTGCCTATCATACTTATTGAAACTATCATTGGATTAGATAATTTCAAAGTTCAAAACCGACTCTCAGGCAGTTTACTTCTCCTTCAGGTATGTAACCCCTTTTCTTTTTTTTTTTTAAAGATTTGGTTATAGCAGAAATTGAGTCTGCTTGATGCTCCTCCTAATGCTTTGATTTATTAACCTCATCATCTACAATCTCATCCTCTGAACATAAAGGATAAGCATACTACAGATCAATGGGTTGATTGGATGAAAGGCATCGCTGATACTGAGATTACTTGGATTTGTCCTTGGTGGAGATTAAAATTCATGACCATTAACTTATTTGACAACTGTGTCTCTATTCAACCTTTCTTTCTCCTTTACGCCTCTGCCATCAATATAGTCGCCCTCAATTCATTATTGCTATTATAACCAACTTGAAAGGTTTCCTCTTGAGACAAGATTTCTTAGACAAGGTGAAGAACTTGTGGCCTCGTAGAGCTTTGGAACGCAATATGTGCCTGGATGCTACATGACTACTGATGACAACTACAAGACTTGGGTTACTATACAATCTACAGAATCACCAAAACTTATTAAATACAAAAGGACTCAAATATTATTAGATGAGTCAAGAAAGAAACAAAAACACAAGTAGTGGTCTCATAAGTCTAGTTTCTTATGTTTTATTTTTCCTTCAAGTCTTTGTGTCTTGTAATAAAGATAGAATACACAATATTTAACAAAAATATCTTTTCAATTCATTTCATTATCCAGGGTAAAAATGAGTACATTTATTACATCACATGACACAACCCCTGTTATCAGCTAGTCCTTTCAGATTTTCTAATTGAACATTTTTCCTCTCATTTTCATTTCCCTAACTTTTACCTGATCAGCCCTTTATGGGTTTTTTGAACAGTAGGAATGTCCTAACTTTTTCCTAACCAGCCTTTTCAGGTTTTCTAGTTAGTGGACTTTTTTTTTTCAAAGGTAGTATTTCTTAAGGCGATCCAAGTTAATTGGCTCAGTGAACTCATTCCTTTCTAGATCTGATATCTTTGTGGCTCCCCTGGGCAATATTTTCTTGACTAAGTACGGTCCTTCCCAATTCGGTATGAATTTTCCTCTTGGGTCAAACAGCATTGCCCTTGCGTGCTTTAATACCATATCTCCTGCTTTTATCTTTCCTGGCTTAACCTTTTTGTTAAACGCTCTCGCTATTCTTCTCTGATAAATCTGAGTGTGGAATAAAGCATCCATCCTTTTCTCATCTAGTGATATAAGGTAATCAAACCTCTTTTGCATCCATTCACTCTCGAGGGTTTTTGGTTCCATAACCACCCTCAAGGATTTAATTTCTATCTCTATGGGTAGAACTGCTTCACAACCACATACTAACGAGAATGGAGTTTATCCCGTAGCCGTACGTGTTGTAGTTCTGTATCCCCACAAAGTAAAAAGGAGGTATTCGGACCAATGTCTTCACCATCTTAGAGAGAATCTTCTTTATATTCTTATTAGCCGCTTCTACTGCTCCATTAGCCCGAGGTCGATAAGGTGAGGACTTATGATGCTCAATCTTGTATCTTTGTAATAACTCAGTGGTTTTTGCCTGAAACTGAACTCCATTGTCTATCACAACATGATGTGGGACTCTATACCTACAGATGAGGTTCTTTTCAATGAACTTTGCCATCTGTTAGCTTTTAAGGTGCCAAAGGATTCTGCTTCTATCCATCTTGAAAAGTAATCGATTGTGACTACTATATATTTATGCCCGTTTGAAGTAGTTGGTTTTACTTCCCTTATTATATCTATTCCCTAGGCTGTAAAGGGCCATGGAGATGTTAAACTGTTTAGAACTGTAGAGGGAAGGTGATTGAGGTTCCTATGTACTTGACATTTATGGCATTCTCTCACTATTCGGATGCAGTCCTTTTCAATACTCCCCCAATAGTACCCTTGCCGAGTAATCTTCTTTGCCAGAATTATCCCATTCATATGTGATCCATAAACTCCTGCATGAATCTCTCTCATTGCTTGCTCTACTTCATCTTTCTTGAGACATCTCAGCTGTATTCCATTTGGCATCCTTCTATATAATATCCCTTCATGACTTGCATAATGACATGCAAGAACATGAAGAGCATATCTATCTTTGGAAGTTACTTCATCTGGGTATCTTTTTTCCTCGATAAATCTCTGTATGTCATAAAACCATGGCTTTTCCTTTGGCTCTATCTAAATATTCATAATATGTTCTTTGCCATAACACGGAACTTGCATTTTCATTATCACCAAAGGTTTCATCATCAATCCCATTGATTTATCCCATATTGAAGAAAGTGTTGCCAAAGCATCCACCATTTGATTCTTATCTCTTAGTAAATGCATAAGAAGACATTTGGTGAAATTCTTTATTAGCTTTCTCAAATAATGGATGTAAGGTTTCAGTATTTCTTCCTTTACTTCCCACTCTTCATTAGCGTGGCTGATAACCAACATGGAATCTTCGTAAACCAATAGGTCTTTCACTCCGACTACCAATGTTGCTTCCATACCATAGATACATGCCTCGTACTCAGCCATATTATTGGTAACCTTGAAGTCTAACTTCTGGGCCATTGGGATGGTTTCTCCTTCTGGTGTGACAAGAATTACTCCTAGCCCTGCTCCTCTATTATTCACTGCTCCATCGAAATAAATTTTCCATTCTCAGTGTTCTATTACTACTAGGTTCTCATCTGGAAACTCTAGATTCCACTGCTCATTTCCTTCGAATGCATTCTGGGCTAGAAACTCTACTACAGCTCTGCCTTTGATGACCTTTGTAGTGACATATTCTATATCGAACTCAGTTAAAAGTACCAACCATCTAGACATCTTTCCAGTCAAAGCTAGTGTTTGGAACAAGTATTTTAAAGGATCTATCCTTGAAACGGCTTGTACTTTATAGGACTGGAAGTAATGCCTTAACTTCTTTATAGCCCAGATCATTATTAAACATGTCTTTTCTACAAGATCGTACCTTTCTTCATATGGTAGGAACTTTTTACTGAGGTAATATATAGCATGCTCCACCCCTTCAGGCCCTTCTTGTGCTAACATTGCTCCTATCACCTTTTCTTCTAAAGCCAAATATAAGATTAAAGGCTTACCTTATTTTGGTGGCCTCAACATAGGTGGGTTAATAAGGTATTCCTTAATCTTATCAAAGGCTTTCTAGCATTCTTCATTCCACTCCATTGGTTGATTCTTCCTCAAGAGCTTGAAAATCGAGTCACAGACCATAGTAAGTCTTACAATGAACCTACTAATGTACTGTAGTTTTCCGATGAACCCTCATACTTCCTTCTCTGTTTTTGGTGTTGGCATCTCTTAAATGGCTTTGATCTTGTCTGGATCGACTTCTATTCCTCTATTACTGATTATGTGCCCTAATAACTTTCCTGAAGTTACCCCAAAGATGCATTTCTTCATATTAAGCCTTAGGTTATATTTTTCTATTCTTCCTAAGAACTTATCCAAAGCTTCAAAGTCTCCTTCTCTTGTTTCAGACTTAACCATCATGTCATCAACATAAACTTCCACTTCCTTATGCATCATATCATGAAATAAGGCAATGGTTGCTCTTTGATAAGTTGCTCCTACATTCTTTAATATGAAGGGCATCACCTTGTAGCAGTACGTTCCCTATTTCGTGATGAAAGCAGTCTTGATCCTGTCCATCACTGCCATCATTATCTAATTATAACCTAAGAACCCATCCATAAACGAATACATCACACTAGATGCTACACTATCCACAATCACATCAATATGGGGTAAAGGAAAATCATCCTTTGGAAATGCCTTATTCAGGTCCCTGAAGTCCACACACATTCGAACTTTTCCATCTTTCTTGGGAACTGGTACTATATTTGCCAACCATTGAGGGTATTCCACAACTTCTAGAAAACCAGCCTGGATTTGCTTAGCGACTTCTTCCCTTATCTTTTCTATCCACTCGGGCCTTAACCTACGAAGTTTATGCTTAACAGGTTTAGCTTTAGGATATGTTGGAATGTGATGCTCTGCAATTCCTCTATCTAACCCTGGCATATCCTCATAGGACCAAGCAAATACTACCTTTCTTTTTATTAATATTCTCTCAAATTTTTCCCTCTCTTCAGGAGTTAAGTCATGTGATATAGAAATGTGTTTTGTTTATTCATTTTTGCCCATGTTTAATGAATCTAATTGAATAGAATTAATGTGAAACATGCATGAATGATCATTATTAAAATGCACAAGACCATAAGAATTGACATCATACAAGTAAGCCAAACCAGAATTTATATCATTGACCATAAAGGAAACAAAGTTTTTTTCCTTAAACAAACCGGACATTATTACATTAGTTTCTTCATAAAAAACATCAGTAAAACTATTATTAATGATATTAGCTAATTCCTGTGATGGTTCTTTGTTGGGTGGCAGAAGCAGTTCTTCGATGTCTTCAGTTTTCATCTTTTTAGCAATTGTCTTCATTACCTTATCCTTGTTGTCTTGCACTAACTTTTCAACTATCTATTCTTTAAAAATTTCAAATCCAGGAACATCCACACCAACTACTTGGACAGGTGTAGATGCTCAATTTCGGGATGACATGTTATGGATGTAGCAAAGGACTCCAATGATGAAAATGTCTTCGATGCTTAATCTTTAAAAAATTCTAAGGGCTCTTAAAGAAAGAATTTAATATTTTTAGGGACTAAATTGTAAAATTCTTTTTAGGACCTAATTACAAAATTTAAGTTTTTCGAGGGCCTTTTTTATAATTAAATGGTTGATACTTTTAACGGAGTTCGATATAGAATACGTCACTACAAAGGTCATCAAAGGCAGAGCTGTAGCAGATTTTCTAGCCCAGAATGTAGTTAAAGGAAATGAGCAGTGGAATTTAGAGTTTCTAGATGAGAACCTAGCATTAATAGAACACTGAGAATGGAAACTTTATTTCGATGGAGTAGTGAATAATAGAGGAGCAGGGTTAGAAGTAATTATTGTCACACCAGAAGGAAAAACCATCCCAATGGCCTAGAAATTAGACTTCAGGGTTACCAACAATATGGCTGAATATGAGGCATGTATCTATGGTATGGAAGCAGCATTGGCAGTCGGAGCAAAAGATCTATTGGTTTACGGAGATCCCATGTTAGTCATCAGCCAAGCTAATGAAGAGTGGGAAGTAAAGGAAGAAAGACTGAAACCTTACATCCATTATTTGAGAAAATTGATAAAGAATTTCACCAAATGTCTTTTTATGCATCTACCAAGAGATGAGAATCAGATGGGGATGCTTTGGCAACACTTTCTTCAATGTGGGATAAACCGACGGGATTGATGATGAAACCTTTGGTGATAATGAAAATGCAAGTTCTGTGTTATGGCAAAGAACATGTCATGAATATTCAGATAGGGCCAGAGGAAAAGCCATGGTTTTATGACATCCAGAGATTTATCGAGGAAAGAAGATACCTAGATGAAGCAACTTCCAAAGATAGATATGCTCTTCGTGTTCTTGCACGTCATTATGTGAGTCATAATGGGATATTATACAAAAGAATGCCAAATGGAATACAGCAGAGATGTCTCAAGAGGGATGAAGCAGAGCAGGTAATGAGAGAAATTCATGCAGGAGTCTATGGATCATATATGAATGGGATAATTCTAGCAAAGAAGATTACTCGACAGGGATATTATTGAGGGAGCATGGAAAAGGACTGCATCCAAATAGTAAAAGAATGTCATCAATGTTAAATACATAGGAACCTCAATCACCTTCCCTCTACAGTTCTAAACGGTTTAACATCTCCGTGGCCCTTCGCAGCCTGGGGAATAGATATAATAGGGGAAGTAAAACCAACAGCTTCAAATGGGCATAAATATATAGTGGTTGTAATTGATTACTTTTCAAGATGGGTAGAAGCAGAGTCCTTTAGCACCTTAAAAGTTCATTGAGAAGAACCTCATGTGTAGGTTTGGGGTCCCACATCATGTTGTGATAGACAATGGAGTTCAGTTTCAGGTAGAAACTGCTGAGTTGCTACAAAGATACAAGATTGAGCATCATAAGTCCTCACCTTATCAACCTCAGGCTAATGGAGCAGTAGAAGCAGTTAATAACAATATAAAGAAGATTCTCTCTAAGATGGTGAAGACACATAAGGACTAGTCTGAACACCTTCCTTTTGCTTTGTGGGGATACAGAACTACAACACGTACAACTACGGGACAAACTTTATTTTCGTTAGTATATGGTTGTGAAGCAGTTCTACCGATAGAGACAGAAATTAAATCCTTAAGGGTGGTTATGGAAGCAAAGATCCCCGAGAGTGAATGGATGCAAAAGAGGTTTGATTACCTTGTATCACTAGATGAGAAAAGGATGGATGCTTTATTCCACACTCAGATTTATCAGAGGAGAATAAAAAGAGCATTCAACAAAAAAGTTAAGCTGGGAAAGATAAAAGTTGGAGATATGGTATTAAAGCACGCAAGGGCAATGGTGTTTGACTTGAGAGGAAAATTCAGACCGAATTGGGAAGGGCCATATTTAGTCAAAACAATTCTGCTTAGGGGAGTCGCAAAGATATTAGATCTAGAAGGGAATAAGTTCGCTGAGCCAGTTAACCTGGATCGCCTCAAGAAATACTACCTTTGAAAAAAAAAAGTCCGCTAACTAAAATACCTAAAAAGGTTGGTTAAGTAAAAGTTAGGACATTCCCGCTGTTCAGAAAACCTGTAAAGGGCTGATAAGGAAAAAGATAGGGAAATGAAAATGAGAGGAAAAATGTTCAGTTAGAAAATCTAAAAGGAATAGCTGATAACAGGAGTTGTGTCATGTGATGTAATAAATGTACTCATTTTTGCCTTGGATAATGAAATAAATTAAAAAGACATTTTTATTGAATATTGCGCATTCTATCTTTATTACAAGACACAAAGACTTGAAGAAAAAATAAAACATAAGAAACCAGACTTATCAGACCATTAGTTATGTTTTTGTTTCTTTCTTGACTCATCTAATAATATTTGAGTCCTTTTGTGCTTGATAAGTTTTGGTGATTTTGTAGATTGCATAGTAACCCAAGTCTTATAGTTGTCATCAGTAGTCATGTCAGCATCCAGGCATAAATTGCATTCCAAAGCTCTACGAGGCCACAAGTTCTTTACCTTGTCTAAGAAGTCTTGCCTTAGGAGGAAACCTTCAAAGTCATTTACAATAGCAACAATGAATTAAGGGCGACCATACTGATGGTAGAGGCATAAAGGAGAAGAAAGGTCGAAGAGTATAATCCGGGAATAGGGACACAGTTGTCATACAAGTTGATGGTCATAAATTTTAATCTCCACCAAGGACAGATCCAAGTAATCTCAGTATCAGCAATGCCTTTCATCCAATCAACCCATTGATCTCTAGTATGCTTATTCTTTATCTTTAAAGGATGGGATTGTAGATGATGATGTTAATAAGTTAAAACATTGGGAGGGGCATCAAGCAGACTCAATTTCTCTTGTAGCCAAATCTAAAAAAAAGGCTAAGTTGAAAACCTGAAAGGGTGGCTAAGCTAAAAAAAAAGGGTTACATACCTGAAGGAGAAGTAGACTGCTTGAGAGTCGATTTTGAACTTTAAAATTATCTAACCCAATGATAGTTTCAGCAAGTATGACAGGCACAAGATTAGCTCCAGTTTCTACTCATTCCAAGATGCTAATAATTTTTACATTAGCATCTCCATGAAAAGATACTAGCAGAAATTGAGCATATAGGCAGAATGCGACAATTTTAATCCAAAAGCAATACTGGTTTTGTCTTTAGTTTCATGAGAGAAAATCAAAAAAGGAAGATTGATGGTTTTAGCATTATGTGCGTGCATGTAGATAATATCTGGGGGCATATCAAAGAATGCTATTAATCTGTTGGGGAACTCTATTTCAAGGTCTGGGAGAGTAATGGTAGCAGTTGAACTTAGTAAACATCCCATAATAGCAGCAAACTCCTCTGTTAGGGGACACAGCTCTTGCTCGTTAAATCTAAATACGTGATCCTTGGCATCCCAGAAAGTGGCAGCGGTATGTAAGAAATTATTATCTATCTTCAGATGTTGAAAAGACTTTAATGGTCTGACATGAAAGGGCAGAAGTTGATTCTAATCATCTCCATTAAGGGTTTTAAGAAGTTTCCTCACCAAAATAAGCGTGGCTTGTGTCATGATAAAGGCAAATGAAGGCAGTATATGGGTCTTATGGTTTTTGGTTCTTATATAGGCCGTAAATCCAATACAGAAAGGATTAGGATTACTGTTGAACTAAATTCGTATCGGAAAAGGAAAAGGACTAGAGCGTAACTGAGATTTTCAATCGGAAATCCCTAATTCCGATTGGGAATCTATAATTTCAATCGAAATTCTAAACTTTCAATCAGAAATCTAGAACACCGACCGAAAAAAAAGTGGGGAAATTACAATTTGGTCCAAAATAAAGGTTTATGGTGTATAAAAGAAGACAGTCCTGAAATATCTCAAAGTACAGTTACAACAGTCACACTAATATAATTCCTAAAGAAAGTCAGTCCTCCTTAGCTCCAATGTCCGACCAAGGGCTCCACTCTCTAGTTGGATTGTCCCTCTGATCTAGGGGCATAGAAGTCTCGACATCGTGTCCATCGAAACTAAGACTAGCAAGCTGTCGTTGAAGCCTCTCATTCTCACGCTCTAAATCCCCGACATAATTCTGTTGCATCAAAAAATAGTTAGAACCATGTATATCATGTATAGCATGCATACATTTGCATATTTATTGTGAATACTAACCCTTCAAGTGTCTGTAATTTGTATAGTAAACAATCTCTGGGAAGAGGCGATTCTATACAAATACTCTACCTGTGTCCTAGGGACCTGTAAAATAAATTTTACTAACTCAGCAACAAGTGCAGGTTTGTGCAGGGTTGGCTATAAAGCAAATTGAACTTACATGAGAAGCATCAGGAGGTGAAAAGCTAGGAATCTGAGCTGTATCAAAATACATGTGTCGCTTAACAGGAGTCTGTACCATGGGAGCCCAATAATACATTGACCTATCAAATAGGGGCACATCACCCAGAACAATACCCGAGGGAGCCTCACCATGAGCAGTCTCACTAGGTGGAATAGGCTCGACCTCCTGCTTAGTCTCATTAGTACCATCCTCAGTCTCCTCCATCGCAGCATCAGGGACTCCTTCAAACTATATAAAGAATCAAATGTCAATAGTGATGAGAGAATTGGAGTAAAGTAGTGAGAAAAGCATACCTTAGATGGATCCATAGGAACCTGCTTTAAAAGGTTCTCTCGAATATACTCTCGATAATGACGAGAACTCTCAAGCATCGTCGAAGCATCATATCCCTCAAGAGCAGCTCTAAGCTTCGGGCCAATCATGCTGCTACTCCGTAACATCGAAAGAGGAATAGAAGAAGGGACACGTCTCCTAGAAGGTCCCATATGCCAGTGATAAACACGCTCACCAAGATACCACATCTGGCAGCCATAACCAGGAAGCAGAACTCTCATAGTCTTAAGTCTCATAGCTGCAATCATAAACTCATATCGCTGAATGTCCTCAGCACCAACCAACCAATCTAATCTAACCTACAAACTCATTCATTTTCATGTAAATTTGTTAAACTTCTGCAATCATTGAAATACTAAAAGTCAAAATTTTCTTACCAGGTCCCACTCTAAGGAGTTCAGCTGATCCTGATAAGTCTGTAAATCATGTTTAATGCTGGCAAGATGAGAAGACCCCATCTATGCATCAGGGGAAGATTCATGTCAGAACTTATAGCACTGAAACCTTGAATTACTCTAGTCTCAATACCCTAAATTTGAAAAAGGGAAGATGAAGGAGATAAAAAGGGGAAGGTGGAAGTAAGTGAAAAGTTAAAAAGGGATAAGGAGCATACATGCAAGACATGCCAGAAGCCACACATCATTATAGTACCTCTACACATAGTATCCAATTTATAGTAGAGATAAGCAAGTGCTGTAGACCCCTAATCCAAAGTAGAGACCCTAAAAAGATCCTGAAAAGGGCCAAGAAGAGCGATGCTAACCTCATGACCAGTCTCACAAAAGAGGGTAGTGTCGAGCAGAATCAATAAGAAACATCTTGCCTTCTAGAGAATCTGGCAAGGTGTAGTGGTAGGTAGTCTCCTAAAACCCTGCACAAGGGAAGAAAGAAGCACGTTCTTCCTATTCTTCCATGCTGGAATGAATCCGAGTAGGTTACAGACGTAATGACTCCTAGCATCCTCTGAAAGAGTGCAGTAATGGATATCAAAAGAAATCAGGGAACCCCTGAATGCAATCTCGGTAATGGCATAAAAGCTCATTAGGGAAATAGTCAGCTCGCCCACTAGTGTGTGGAAGGTGTGAGTAGTTTCCATCCATCTCTCGATAAGTACAAAAAGGGAATAGTGATTTAACTTACCCCGGGCAGTCGGTAAAGCAACAACAAAACGTCGAAAGCCAGATACCCAGACATGTTGTGCTACCTCTCCAGACAAGTCATGGAACAACTCTCGCGCCAAGTAAAAATAGCTCAAAAATTTCAAGGGTTTCTAAAAAAATGCAGAAACAACAGAATCATTTTCTTTCGTAAATTTCTAATCTTTTTTCTCATTCTTTTAAAAAAAATAATAAATAAATAAATAAATCAAAATTCTAGATTTCCAATTGAAAATCTAGAAATCCAATCGGATTTCTTAATTTCCAGTCAGAAATTGAAGAATTCCGATCGAAAATTTAGGATTTTAATCCAGAAATTCAGACTTTTGATGAAAATCCCAGTGAAATTTAACGCATTTTGATTTTAATTTGTCAATTTTCCATGATTCACATTAACTTTAAATTGCATGCATATAAACATTAATTTTATATACTAAAATAAATATGGTTATTGCATAATTAAAAACAGGGATAAGAAATTTGCCTTATTTCCAGCTTTAGAACATCTATGGAGGTGCAATTGGGTCAATGGAAATATCTCCTCATCTTCATGAAGTCCCAAATCATTTTGGGGAAAATGTGGATGTAAAGTGATGGGATTTGACTACCTGGAGCTGCTCTCGCGTAGTCTACGTTATGGGTGGGCAATAGGATCAGACGGATCCAAAATCAGATGTCGAATGAAAGTTTAATTGAAAAGAGAAAATTTGAAAATCAAGAGAAAATGAAAGGAAAAAGAGAAGAAGAATAGGAAAAGAGAGTATAGATTGGGAAAAGAAGGAATGAAATATATAAAGGGGAAAATATCCTATTTGGTCCTTCAACTTTCATTTACATTTAGGTCCATTGGGTTCTTTGCAATTTAGTCCTAAATTGAAAAGCTTTATAGTTTAGCAATTTAGGAGATGGTTAAAACTATCAATGTATCCTCATTCAATTATATGACTGAGTATAATTGGCATCATACAACCGAGTATGATGTTTCTTATAAAAAATAGACTATACGACTGAGTGTATTCGACATTGTACGACCGAGTGCAATGTATCCTCAATCGATTATACGACTGAGTATAATCAGCATCATACGACTGAGTATGATCTTTCTTATAAAAAACAGACTATACGATCGAGTGTAGTTAGCATTGTACGACCGAGTACAATGTATTCTCAATCGATTATATGATCGAGTATAATCAGCATCATACGACCGAATATAATCAGCATCATATGACCGAGTGTGATGTTTCTTATGAAAAAAAAAAGACTATATGATCGAGTGTAGTCAGCATTGTACAACCGAGTGCAATGTATTCCTCAACCGAGTATAATCAGCATCATACGATCGAGTGTGATGTTTCTTATTAAAAACAGACTATACGACCGAGTGTAATCGACATTATACAACCGAGTGCAATGTATTCACCAATTGATTATACGACCGAGTATAATTAGTATCATACGATCGAGTGTGATGTTTCTTATTAAAAACAGACTATACGATCGAGTGTAATTGGCATTGTATGACCGAGTGCAATGTATTCACCTATTGATTATACGACCGAGTATAATCAGCATTATACGACCAAGTGTGATGTTTCTTATAAAAAACAGACTATACGACCGAGTGTAGTCGGCATTGTACGATCGAGTGCAATGTATTCCTAAATCGATTATACAACCAAGTATAATCGGGCATCATACAATCGAGTATGATATTTCTTATAAAAAATAAACTATACGACCGAGTGTAGTTGGCATTGTACGACCGAGTGCAATGTATTCCTAAATCAATTATACGACCGAGTATAATCGGGCATCATACGATCGAGTATGATATTTCTTATCAAAAATAAACTATACGACCGAGTGTAGTCGACATTGTACAACCGAGTGCAATCGACATTGTACGACCGAGTGCAATGTATCCTAAATTGATTATACGACCGAGTGAAATGTATCCTAAATTGATTATACGACCGAGTATAATCAATATCATACGACCGAGTATGATATGTCATTTAAAATGCTGTACATTTGAGTATAACAAATTCACCAGCAGAAGCCTCATAGAGTACAAGTAAGTATCCTAACTTTCAATTTAGAAATTGGGTGCTATTCTACTTTACCGCAATTTGTCAAGCAAACAGCGATAAAGGGGGGCAACTATAGACACCCAAGTTCGGGATGACATGTTATGGATACAGCAAAGGACTCTAATGATGAAAATGTCTTCGATGCTTAATCTTTAAAAAATTCTAAGGGCTCTTAAAGGAAGAATTTAATGTTTTCAAGGACTAAATTATAAATTTCTTTTTAGGACCTAATGTAAAATTTAAATTTTTTAGGGGCCTTTTTATAAAAAAAAATTTTGCGCGTCAAAATTCTATAATTCATACCAAAATTATGTAATTTCGATCGGAATTACATAATTTTGATCGGAATTACAATAATTCCAATCGGGATTGTACAATTCCAATCGGAATTGCACAATCCCAGTCAGAATTGAACTCTTCCGTTTTCCTATTTCTAATTATTCCAATTTTAGGTGATTTAAATTTCCTAATTAATTCAATCCTAAATTGGTTTAAACTTCCTAATTAATTTAATCCTATTTGGTTCAAAATTCCTAAATACACTTTAGGAATGAGAATCACATTAGGATTAGGGTTAGGCTTCCTAGTTTCACTATAAAAGGGGAGAAGGAGGAGGGAAAAAAGAAGAGAAGAGGAGAGGAGAAAAGAAAGAAAAAGGGAGAAGAAAGAGAGGAGTGTAGAAAAGAAAGAGAGGAGAGAAAGAAAATTGTGATTTTATTTTTTTTAATAAAAATTACTTTTGATTCATCAAATAATTCAAAACTCATGAAGGATTTTTTGAAGAAAAGATTCAAAGACTTATCAAGAACGGTGAATCACAAATCTGAGGAGCACCCTAAATCATCCATAAGCAAATTATATTCTTCTATTCTTCTTTTGTTTATTTATTTATTATTCTATTTATTTTATCATAATTATTCATTAATTATTATTGTATTTTATGTTTTATGATGATTATGGAGGAAAACGCATGGTGATCATATGAGGGAGATGAATTTCATTGAAAATCCTCAGAAGACTATGGATAAAGCTCATAGAAACTTAGTTTCTAGGGTTTTATTTTTTATTTTTATTTTTATTTTTTTATTAATTATTTTATGAACTAATGTAATAGCCCCAATAGTGGGAATAGTAATAAAATTTTGTATGCGGTTGCATGATTTTTTTATTAAATTGGTTAGTAAAATTAGGTTTCAATTTGGTAATCATTTAAAATCAATGGAGGAAGTATATTAATTTAGGTTGCATGTTAATAAAAATTAGGATTTTAGTAAAGATTAATTTAGTTATTTATTTGATCTTATTTAATTTTTTTTATGATTTTGTATTTATTTTTGAGATTATTTATTAGTTTTGTGTGTTTTGGGCCTTAAGCCCATTTTAGATTTTGATTTATTTATTTTGGCCCATATCACTTAATAATTAATTAGGTTTAATTAATTAAAACATATTTTTTAGGTCCATAATTAATTAGATTTTAGGTTAGAAATACCTTTAGGCCCATTTGGTTAATTAAACATAGGTCCACTTAATTTAATTTAATTAATTTAGACTTAGCTCATTTAATTTAAGCCCTTTTTCATAATTTATAGATTTAAGATCATTATTTAATTAAAACATGTAGAATTAAGCTCATTAATTTGAATACTTTAAAACATGTAGAATTAGGCCTATTTTTAGAATTAAAATTAGTAGACTTAGGTTCATTTAATTAAAATAAAAAGGAATTAAGTCTTTAGGTTCACTTATAATCTAAAACATATAGACTTTAGCACATTTATTTAAAATCCATGTAGATTAGACTAACTTAGGGATTATGTGATTTATTGAATGCATTATTCACTTGTATATTTCATGATTAGTTTGCCTTGCAGTTTATTGTTTTGGGTTTATATGAAATTGCATGTAAATAGAGGATAAGATAGTAATTCATAAAGTAATTCTAAATGAATACAAGACTGAAAGAAGTTGGTATTCCATATCTAGAATCTCCTGGTTGTGTTTCTAACTTTCTTATATGGAATTGAGTACCACCTTTTTCGATTTGTCCCAGTTATTACCCTGGGTGGCGACTCCTCATCTCCACGTTATGTCTTTGTGATAATGGTTAGTGTGTTCTCTAGAGCCATGAGCTCAAATAGTGATGCAATTGCTAAAATCTTGGACTCACGCTAAACCCCGCCGTCTACAATAGGCTCATTTTCACCCTGGTAGAACTTCTCCTTTCCTTGCTTGATAAAGTTACCTTTCAGGGGTCCCGCATGATAAAGTTGCCCTGGTCGGTAATTCATCTTCTTGATCATGTTCATAACCCTTGGATCCATTGCAACTCCCTCTGAAATTATAGCCACCTGGTAACCTGGGGGAGTGACTACCTGTTTCTGACTATCAATAATTGCAGACACCATTTTGCCCATACTAGCATCTAGAGTCACCACTTCCCCATCAAGTAGGAATTTCACCTTTTGATGCACGGTCGAAGGCACTCCTCCCAAGACATGACACCAAGGTTTACCTAGAAGAAAGGCATAGGTGATAGGAATATCTAGCATAGTGAATTCCACCATTGCCTCTATAGGTCCAGTCTTCACAGAAGCTACAAAGGTTCCTTCTACACTCTTTGTGTTGTCATCATAAGCCCTTATTACAAGGTCTAATTTTGCCAAATCCTCCACCTTCATGCCTAAATTGGGTAGGATCTATAGTGGACAAACATTAATTGTAGACCCGTCATCCACCATCACATAATTAGTCCTCTTCCCTCTTACTTCAGTTGGGATGAATAGTGCTTTATTATGGTTCCTTCCTTCCACAGGTAAATCATCATCTGAGAAAGTAATGACCCCGTGCTTTTTCTCAGTAACCTTGGCCACCATTACTTCAGGAGTGCTGCAGTTTCAATATTCATCCTAGTCAAGGGCTTAACCAGGGCTCTTCTGTGGCTACTTGAATGCATCAAGAGCTCCCAAATGCTTACATTAGCCTTGGCTTTCTTGAGCTGTTCGAGAATCAAGTCATCGCCTTGTTCATTTGAGTCTTCTCCTTCAACAGCTTCTTCCCTCTCTATGGCTTTCTCTGCTGGCTTATAACCTTTCCCGCTTTTGGTAACATGGTTGACTTCGGGATTATCTACCTATACATCATACCCTTTAGTGCCTTCCTTATCCGAACTATACCAAATATTAATCATCCCTATAGTCCGATCTTTCCTCCCTTCTTTCCATACCTCGACCATGCATTTTTCCTTCTTGACCAGTAATTTTTCATCATCAAACTCCTCATCCCATCCTGCAGGTTTGATTGTATCAATAGCTATGTCAAAAAAAGGTGGTTTTGAGTAAAACACCTTATAATCGAACTTGCTTGAGGGTTATCCTAGTAAGTCTTCTGCCACTTCCACACTTTTGGGAGTATTAAGAGATTTCTCAGTAGTTTTAAGGCTTAGATCCTCAAAAGAGTTTAGCACTTCTTCTTTGCTTACTCCTGAGTTGATCATCGTGGTGGTTGGGGGTGGTACGTTTCGGTAATTGGGGAAAGGATTATTTTTGGTATTTGGGTTTGGGCTTAATTTTTCAGGGTTTATGATCTTTCTAGAGTCTATGAGATTTTGGATTTCGTGTTTAAGACGCATGCAAGAGTCAGTAGAGTGACTAACGACTTGATAAAATTTGCAATAACTGTTTTGATCAAAACCAGGGAGGTTTGGGTTTGGTGGTCTAGAAGGCGTTAAGGGTCTAAGGAGGCCTTTTTAAATGAGATGGTCTAGGACTTTGGATAAGGGTTGGTTAAAATTTGAGAATCTCCTAGGTTATTGGATGGCATGAACTCCTATAACTCGGCTAGTATTTCCATGCTGCCTGCCCCCTGTTGGATAATTTCTCACTCCAGTGTTCCTAGTGGTCTTCTTTTTCTCATTTTCGATCTCTTCCGCCTGTAACCCATCATCATAAAGGTCCACGAATGTCTTGGGGTTCATCATTTGCAACCTCTCCACTAGGTTAGGTGACACATTTCGGACTATCATTCTAACCTGGTCCTTCTCTACCAATTTGTTTTTCATCATTCCTGCCTTATTCATGAACTTAGTCAGAAAATCTGAAAATGATTCATTGGGCTTTTTCGTGGTTAGTTCCATATCTCTTATAGACACCTCAAGCCTAGTATTATAGTCGTATTGCTTTAGAAAAATAGTGCACAACTCCCTCCAATCTACTCGGATAGACTTCTCTAACCCATGATACCAGTTAACGGCCATACCTTCCAAGGACAGCATAAACAACTTAGTAACCATGACCAAAGGAGCCTTAGTGGTACTCATAGTAGTTGTGTATTGACTGAGATGAATCCTCAGGTCCCTAGTACCATTCAACTTCTGTAGCTGTGGCATTTTGAATTTTTCAGGTAGCCTGTCTTCCTCAAATTGCATCACATTATCAAAGTCAAATGGGTACCCTAAGCCTTGTCCCCTTATTAACTCTTCCATCTTAGACATCTTCTGAGTTAATGCCTTCATCTGTCTGGATTCTAGCTCCTGAACTTGCTCAAGTGATTCCTTTATCACTTTTTTAACTATGTAACTCTCAACATCCTCGAGTTTCATTTCTCTAACGTTGTCATTATTAACAGGTAATGGACCCATAGCAGGTGGGTTGGCCACAGGTGGTGGCATTAATCCCCCTAGAGCTTGTCTTAACTCATCTTGCATCATTGCTCTCATATCATCCATCAGTGCTCCTTTGACATCTTCTAGGGTCCAGTTTCTTCCCTCTTGTTGTTCCATTCTTTCAGTTCATTCAGGTTGCGTAGCTTCCAAATAGAGAGGATTAATGGGGCTCTTTTTCAGTCTGCTAAGGATCTCTTTTGCGATCAATTGGGGGCTTGAATCAGTTCTCACCAGTCTGACACCTTTTTTACTCCAAACACAGGAAGACCCAGATGAATCTATGATGGCTTCAAGACAAATTGTTAGTATGATACATGAGATGCATGTATGCATGATGCATATGCTATGCAACAACTAGCAAGTAACAAGTTAGGTATACATACATCCTTCCAACCTTATTCCTCCCGCACACGTATTCAATGGCGAGTCTCTTTTCCTAGGATTTTTGGGTCTTGGTCTTAATATCAACAAGGGATATCAGGGTCCAACGCACATGCCAAATCTCTCAAAGCAATAGAAGCACAGAAATAGCATTTCTAGGTGTAAAAGATTAGCCCAATCTTTATTAACCTAAACGGGTTTCAAAAGTATGGGCTTGGGCATTTACAGATAGAAATACCTCATGGCAACATTCACAAGCAATATGGGTAAATCCAAGGGGAAATAACTAAGCCATTATATGTGGTTAAGGTCCGGTAAAAAGGTCAAGGTTCCCTTAGCAAAATGCTCTCTATTATGGACTTTGAGTTACAAGACAAGGTCAAAGGGGCCCATCATCCTTTGCAAACTTGAGAGAAAACTACCCCCCTTGAGGACTTAGGTTACAGGCTCTGGTCAGATGAGCCCGGTAATCTCTCTTGGACCGAGTTCAGGCTAAGAGTGATGGTTAGCCGATCTACAACCCCATGAAGCTAGTGGAATCATGAAATCATAAACCAACGCCATCGATAAATAGGGAAATGTAGAATGAATGCAAGAACAAAATAATAATTAATAAAATAATTGTAAAGAACATAAGTAGAATCAGTATCTCTTATCCCCAGTGGAGTCGTTACTGTAGACGATGGGGTTTAGCGTGCGTCTAAGATTTTAGCAACTGCGACACTGTTTGACCTTAGGGCTCTAGAGAACATACTAACCATTATCATAAAGACATGGCATGGAGATGAGGAGTTGCCACCCAGGGTAATAGTTGGGACAAATCAAAAAGGTGTTACTCGATTCTTTAAAAGAAAGCTAGCACCACAACCAGGAGATTCTGGTTATGGAATACCAACTTCTTTTAGTCTTGTGTTCATTTAGAATTACTTTATGAATTATTATTTTATTCTCTATTTACATACAATTTCATATAAACCCAAAACAATAAACTCTAAGGCAAACTAGTCATGAAATATACAAGTAAATAATGCATTCAATAAATTACATAATCCCTAAGTTAGTCTAATCTACATGGATTTTAAATAAATGAGTTAAATCTACATGTTTTAAATTATAAGTGAACCTAAGGACCTAATTCCTTTTGATTTTAATTAAATGAACCTAAGTCTACTAATTTTAATTCTAAATATGAGCCTAAATCTACAAATTATGGAATATTTAAATTAATGGGCCTAATTCTACATGTTTTAATTAAATAGCGATCTTAAATCTACAAATTATGTAAGAAGGCTTTAATTAAGTGAGCTAAGTCTAAATTAATTAAATTAAATTAGGTGGACCTATGTCTAATTAACTAAATGAGCCTAATGATATTTCTAATATAAAATCTAATTAATTATGGACCTAAAAATATATTTTAATTAATTAAACCTAATTAATTATTAAATGAAATGAGCTAAAAGAATAAATCAAGACCTAAAGTGGGCTTAAGGCCCAACACACATAAAAATAATAAATAAAACCCAAAAAATAACTAAAAACATAAAAGAAACAATTAAATAAGATCAAACAAATAATTATTGATTCTTACTAAAACCCTAATTTTTATTAATATGCAACCTAAATTAATCTACTTCCTCCATTGATTTTAAATGATTACCAAATTGAAACCTAATTTTACTAACCGATTCAATCAAAATATACATACAACCACATACATAATTTCATTACTCCCACTATCGGGGCTATTACATTAGTTCCTAAAAAAATTAATAAAATAACAATAAAGAATAAAATAAAAATAAAACCCTGTGAACAAAGCCCCATAGAGACTTAGTTTCTGGCCCCGAGACACTAAGTCAACTGAGCTCTCGCAATTTCACTATTGGAGTGATTGGCCCCGAGACACTAGGTCAACTTGTCACGACCCAAAACAAGGACCATGACCGGTGCTAGGGAACGGAAATTCTTTCAAATCAGGAACCCGTACAAATATAATACAACAATCTCACAATCGACCATAACTACTGCAGTGTCTAGATTATAAAATAAAACTTAAGTGAACAGTTTACATAATAAAGCCGGGGTGAAAGATCTCCTGAAAAAAAAAGTCAACAGAGGGGAGTCAGACCTCACTGAGTGAATTACTATAATATATATACATGCATACTAAATGATAATGCACACGGTCAATAGTATATATATAATAAGCATATATAAAAGCAAATACACACAGATGCAATAAAATCATTTTATATATATTTACTGAAAACCACTGGTTATGAAGGATCAAATAGAACCCTAGAAAATCGCAACCTCAAAATAGTGTTAGACAACACTCTAGCCATACAGGCTCACTTATTCCAAATATATTCACTTGATCCATTTGGACAGTAGATTGACCCCAAGACATTAAGTCAACTGAGCTCCAGTAGTCTGACTATCAGTGTGATTAGCCCCGAGACACTTAGTCAACCGAGCTCCAGCAACCACACTCCCAAATCATATCTCACACATCAAATAATCAAATCCAATCAATATCCACAAATGGTTAGTAATATAACCTAAATGCTATAAGCGTACCAGTACGTACTCGGTCCTAGTGCTGCCCACTAGATAGCACGTTCTATCGATATCCTCCATTGAAATATAAAACATACATTCATAAAAATAAATGATGCATGAATTTAAATATAATAGCAACAATAACCATGTATATACTAGAAATATACCAAAAGTAAACCAGGTATATTCTGAGTATATACACGTCAAATAAATCCAATTAAATTACAAAATAAACTAGAAATATACTTAAAAACATTTTAAACATAATTCATTAATAAAACATGCATATAGTTTAAAATATACCAAAAACAAACCAAAAGTAAACTAAAATAAACTCAAGTACTAATTAATACCATTATGCATTTTTAGTCAAAATAAAACATAGATTTCTAAAATCATGCACCATAGAGCATATATATATATATATATATATATATAATAGTAACTCACTATTATTGTGCTCTTCGAGATGGGTCCGATGGACCTGGTCCACTAGGCCTCGGTCTCAGCGCAACTAAACAAACAAAAATGATAGGAATCAGAACAAATCTAACAGAAGTTCTAAAAACTCGATCTAGAATGCTAGAGACAGAAGTCAAATGGGAATTCGACCGGACATCACGTCAAATACATTTTATCAGTAGAAATTACGTAATTAACCCTAAAACATAGTAAAAATCGTATATTATATATATAATTGAATATAATTAACGAAAAATAGTTTTAATTAGTTAAAAATACTAAATAATTTGTAGAAATCATTTTTATACCCTAAATAACAATTAAAATCGATTTAATTATATTTTTAACCAATTTAATGTAAAATTACCAAAATACCCCTATATATATAAATATACTAAAATTAATTCAAAAATTCACCAAAAATAATATAATTACTCAAAATTAATTTTCTCAACATATATTTTAATAATATCAATAAATATACTCAGTTAACCAATTAATTTCAATTAGACACATAATTAACCTAATTTCCAAAATTACATAAACTAATTAAATTCAAAATAAATACATAAAAACTCACAAAATTCCAAATAAATTTCTATAATTAACTTCAACACCTATATTTACCATAAAACAAAATTTCATAATTTAATTAATTAATTTTTGAAAATTAGAAAATATTAATAAAATAATCAAAAATACCCAAAAATTAAAATAAATTCCAAAAATTCCACAAAAATTCACATAGGTATATTAAGCTAAGGGGAGCAACTTTTGTTAAGGAATTTTTTATGAATCACAAAGAAAGGCTTAAAAAATTTGAAAATTCAATGTGGTCAAAATTAAAAAATCGAGAAACAGAAAAATTGAGGGAGTTAGAGCTCAAACCGAAGCTTGAGGAGCTCAAGGACACTGGAATCGCGAAGGATAATGGCCAGAGGAGGAAGAACGATGAAAAGCTTGAATTTTGGCCAAAAATGGTGGAAATGGACTTGGCCGGCGTCGAGGAAGATGACAGGGACGGCGGAGCTGCTGGAGAAGACGGCGGCACACTAAGAGGCACTTTGAATGGCGATGAACGGAAGTTACAGACAGTGAGGGCAAGGGTTGATGGAGAAGGGTCGGGAAAGGGGAAGAAGAAAATAGGGAAATTGTGTTTTTGTACATATATATATAATAACTTTAATACTTTATAACATAAAATATTAATATAATACTTAGAAAAATCACACACCACATATATAAAAATCAACTTAATATTATATACATATACATATATATATATATATAACACACATTAACTTAATACAACTATATAATATATACTTACATAATTAAAACAATTACTAAACCCTAAAATTATTAAATGTATGAATGTATATGCATGTATATATATATATTTTAATATGACAATTAAAATAATGAATGGATTCATGCAAATTCATAAATTTATTTAAAATAATTAATATTAAATAATTTATGTGTCAATTTCCCCAAAAATAGAATTTTTGGGAAAATTTTACGTAAAGTACTTAAAATAATATAAACAATTAAAATTAGTTTTAATTAAATAATAAACTCGTAAAATATCAAAGATGTATATACAAAATTATTAACACTGCATATCCCGATACAGTATAAAAATATTTAAAAACTCGAGATATTATAGTCTCCCCCCCTTACAAGAATTCATCCCCGAATTCAAGAAAAGAATAACTACAAGATCAAGAAGGAAAGAGATACGGGTAAGAAGCTCATATCTCAGCTTTAATCTCCCATATATGCTCCTCAACTCTGTTGCTATGCCATAGAACCTTGACCATCGGAATCTGTTTCGATCACAACTGTCGAACTTGATAGTCAATGATCACCACAGGTTCTTCCATAAACGTCAAATCTTCGCTCACTTCTACACTGTTGGGCTGCAACACGTGTGAAGGCTCTGAGATATACTTCCTCAGCATCGAGATATGGAATACCGGATGCACCTGTGACATAATCGGGGGCAAAGCCAACCGATATGCAACAGTGCCAACTCTCTCCAAAATCTCAAACGGTCCAATATATCTCGGTGCTAACTTACCCTTCCTGCCAAATCTCATAACACCCTTCATCGGAGATACCTTTAGAAAAACAAAATCTCCAACCTGAAATTCCACATCTCTACACCTAGGATCCACATAGCTCTTCTGCCTACTAACTGCGGTCTCTAATCTGTGCTTAATCACGGTAACTTTCTCTACAGCATCATGAACCATCTCAGGTCCAGTCAAAGCTCTGTTACCAATCTCATCCCCACTCAGAGGGGATCTACACTTCCTTCCATACAACACCTCATACGGTGCCATGCCAATACTGCTATGGTAGCTGTTATTATATACAAACTCTACGAGTGGCAAATGATCATCCCAGCTACCTCCCAAATCCAGGACACACATCCTCAATATATCTTACAGTGTCTGGATCGTCCTCTCAGACTGACCATCTATCTGAGGATGAAAAGCAGTACTGAAGTCCAACCTAGTGCCCATCACTTCCTGTAACTTTTGCCAAAAATGAGAGGTAAACACCGAACCTTTGTCTGACACAATGGACACAGGTACTCCATGAAGACACACAATATGCTTCACGTATAGCTTTGTCAATTTAGCTACCGAATATATGGCTTTCACAGGCAAGAAATGTGCAAACTTCATCAACCTGTCTACAATCACCCAGATGGAATCGTATCCATCCTTAGAACGAGGCAAACCAACCATAAAATCCATAGCTATCCTTTCCCACTTCCACTCAGGAATAGGAAGAGGCTGAAGCTTCCCAGAAGGCTTATGATGTTCAGCTTTCACTTGCTGACATGTCAGGCACTTAGCAACATAATCAGCAACATCCTTCTTTAATCTGTCCCACCAGTATAAATCTCTGATATTATGGTACATCTTAGTGACACCCGGATGTACGCTATAAGCTGTAGAATGTGCTTCCTCTAGGATCTCTTCTCTCAAATCATCCACATCAGGAACACACAATCTACCACTGATCCACAACACACCGTCATCATCGAGTGTGAAATCAGTGAACTTCCCTACTCGAACATTCTCTGCAAGCTCTTCTAGAATAGGATCTCGGCTCTGAGCTGCTTTAATCCTATCCCTCAGTACAGATCGCACCTTCAACCGAGCTAGCAGTCCACCTGACCTACTGATCTTCATCATCAGACCTTGATCCATCAACAGATGTAACTCCTGGATCAACGGTCTCCTCTCAACACTGATGTGAGCAAGACTGCCTGAGGACTTTCTACTCAAGGCATCTGCTACCACATTAGCCTTGCCCGGATGATATAATATCTCACAATCATAATCCTTTAACAATTCCAACCATCTCCTCTACCTCAGATTCAGATCTCTCTGCTGGAAAATGTACTTAAAGCTCTTATGATCAGTACAAATCTCACAAGTCACTCTGTACAGATAATGTCTCCAAATCTTTAGAGCAAAGATCACTACATCCATTTCAAGGTCATGTGTAGGATAGTTCTGCTCATGCTTCTTTAACTGCCTTGAAGCATAGGCTATCACCCTACCATTCTACATCAACACACAACCAAGGCCAACTCTAGAGGCATCATAATAAATTGTGAACTTATCCACACTATTAGGCAAAGCTAACACTGGGGCTGTGGTCAATTTCTCCTTCAATAACTAGAAACTATTCTCATAAGCTTTTGACTACTCGAATCTTACATTCTTCTGAGTCAAGTGAGTCATAGGGGCTGCAATTCTAGAAAAATCTTGTACAAACCGCCTATAATACCTGACTAAACCCAAAAAACTCTGAATCTTAGTAACAGAAGTTGGTCTAGGCCACTCAGACACTACTTCAATCTTCTGTGTATCAACCTGGATACCTTCTTTAGACACCACATGTCCAAGAAAAGAAACATTCTCCATCCAGAAATCACACTTTGAGAATTTAGCATAAAGCTGATGATCTCTTAGTGTCTGTAGTACAATCCTCAAGTGATATACATGCTCCTCCATACTCCTTGAATAAACTAGTATATCATCAATGAAGACTACCATAAACTGATCCATATACGGTCTGAATACCCAGTTCATCAGGTCCATAAAAGCTGCTGGTGCATTAGTCAAACCAAAAGACATCACCAGAAACTCATAATGGTCATATCGAGTACAGAATGCTGTTTTAGGAACATCGGCTTCACTGATCCACAATTGATGATAACCCGACCTCATATCGATCTTGGAAAAGAACTGTGCACCCTATAGCTGATCAAATAAGTCATTTATCCTCAGGAGAGGATACTTTTTCTTCACTGTCACCTTATTCAGCTCTCTGTAGTCAATGCACAGTCTCAGGGTACCATCCTTCTTCTTCACAAACAGGACTGGTGCACCCCAAGGAGAAACACTGGGTATGATAAAACCCTTATCCAACAACTCTTATAACTGCTCCTTCAACTCTTTCAACTCTGCAGGAGCCATTCTGTAGGGTGGCATAAATATAGGAGTAGTACCTGGAACCACATCTATACAGAACTCAATCTCTCTGTGAGGTGGTAAACCTGGTAACTCCTCAGGAAAAACATCAGGAAACTCACAGGCAACAGGAACATCTGTGAGTGACAACTTCTCCACTGAAGTATTCCTGACTAATGCCAAATATCCCTAAAATCCTTTCCTCAGCAACTTCCTAGCCGTAATAGCAGAAATAAGATTCTGAGGTGCTGAACTCCTATCACCCATAAACTTAAAATCTTCTTCATCATGAATTCTGAAAGTCACCTCTTTATTCCGATAATCTACTATGGCATAGTGCTGAGATAACCAATCCATACCCAAAATAACATCAAATTCCATCACATCCAACAAAATTAAATCAGCAGATAATTCTCTATCTCCCACGAGAACTGGACAACCAGAAAGAATAATATCGGTGTCCAAGGAATCACTCAGAGGAGTGGCAACAGACAAAGGAAAAGCCATCCTCAAAGCTTGCCAACAAGACTTGGAAGCAAAAATAGGAGAAACAAATGAATGTGTGGCACCCGGATTAAACAAAACTCATGCATCCAGGTAATAGACAGAAACAATACCTGCCATGACTGTATTAGATGCCTGAGCATCCTGCTGAGTAAAATGGAAAACTCTGGCCTGTCCTCGACCTCCCTGCTGACTGGTAGAAGCCTGGCCAACACCTCTGGCACTTCCTTTAGTACCTCTACCACAACCCTGCTATGGAACAATCTGAGTGGAACTCTGATGCTGGTCTGGAGGCAACTGAAATGGTACGGGTGCAGCAGTAGCAATCGACTGCTGTGGAAATCGTGGAATCTGTGACTGCTAATACCTAGAGTAAGGATATGATCTGGCATAATGTCCTGTCTGCTCGCATCTGAAACATGTTAGTGGTGTCAGGTAACACGGTCCCTGATGGACTCTACCGCAAGTCTGGCAAACACTGGCAGCTGATCCAGAACTACGACCACTGCTGTTGCTTGAAGCACCTGACCCAAATTTGAATGGTCTACACTGACCTCCACGGCCATGTCTACTGCTCCGATGCACTCGCTGCTACTGCCTCTAACTCTGCTGAGTCAGACTTCTCTGTTGACTACTCGAACCAACATGAAAACTAGAGTACGGAGTAGTCTGCAATCCACTCAACTGAACTCCCAACTGGTAGTAATCAGACATCGCTCCTTGCCTAACTAGCCTCAGCTCAATCTCCTTGGCCAACTCAATCACAGACTCCAAAGTAAGGCCTGCTGTAGGCATACCAGCAAATGCAAAACCCAATCCGATGACGTAGGTAGTGACTGCGAAATACTGATCTCACATCAGATCCTCTGCATATCTACCCAGCTAGAGAAACTCTCAGGTGTACTCCTCTACATATCGTTCACCACGAGAAATGCTGGTCAGTCAAAGACGATAACTCATACGGAGAGGCTTTGGGCAGAATCTCCTCATAAATCGCTCTCTGAACTGAGCCCAGGTCATTGTCATCATATAGGGCTGGATCATCTGAATAAACTAGTCCAGGGCTGGTCCCTCGATAGACAACTCGATGATCATAATCTACTGGTACTCGGTGTGAGTAGTCCAAGTCCGAGTCTCGATCTCATGCAGAAAATCTAATGGATCGGAAGTCCCATCAAAGGCAATCCTGCAGACTCTGGCATAGAACAGAGCTACCTCAGGGTCAGACATACCCTGCTGATAGGCAGGCTGAACAGGCGGAATGACTTGAGGCACAGGAACATCAAACTCAGGCTCAACAGGCTCCTCATCCTGTAACTCTCGCTGCCTACGGTAACCTACCGCTCCTCGAGGTCTACCTCTGCCACCACCTCTGCGTCTAACTAGCTACTCAGGAGGTAAAACCTCATCCTAAAAAGACTCATCATCCTTGGCCTCAACGACTGGTGGAGCGACATGCGCTCGCCTCCTCATTCTGAAAAGACAACAGAATGATTCAGACAAAACAGACGGTGAAAGAATAACGTAAAAAACTAAAGCAAGGAATACTTATCAAGACGTACTCGAGCCTAATTCATTGCAGTAGTTACCAAAAGAAAACACAACTTGAAAACTAGGGCCATGACTCACACAACTAAGCCCTAACATAGAACCACGCTCTGATTCCAACTTTGTCACGACCCAAAACAGGGGCCATGATCAGCGCTAGGGAATGGGAATTCTTTCGAATCCGGAACCCGTAGCAAGCCTTAAAATAAAATAAAACATGTAATACTAATAATAACAACATAATTAAATAAAATATTATGCAGCGGAATAAAATCACAAATATCAAAATAATATTTCCACCAAATGCAATTAAATCAATATCCTCATCTCATATATAAATAACTTTTTAATACAAATCCAGTTCAAATATTTAAAGTACATATCTCATACAAATATAATACAATAATCTCACAATCGACCATAACTACTGCAGTGTCTAGATTATAAAATAAAACTCAAGTGAGCAGTTTACATAATAAAGCTAGGGTGGAAGAAATCCGGCGTACAGGTTTGCTACTGAGGTCTGAAGACGATGACTCTCCTAAAAAAAAAAGTCAACGGAGGGGAGTCAGACCTCACTGAGTGAATTACTATAACATATATACATGCATACTAAATGATAATGCACACAGTCAATAGTATATATATAATAAGCATATATAAAAGCAAATACACACAGATGTAATAAAATCATTTTATATATATTTACTGAAAACCACTGGTTATGAAGGATCAAATAGAACCCTAGAAAATCGCAACCTCAAAACAGTGTTAGACAACACTTTAGCCATACAGGCTCACTTATTCCAAATATATTCACTTGATCCATTTGGACAGTAGACTGGCCCCGAGACACTAAGTCAACCGAGCTCCAACAGTCTGACTGTCAGTGTGATTGGCCCCGAGACACTTAGTCAACCGAGCTCTAGCAACCACACTCCCAAATCATATCTCACACATCAAATAATCAAATCCAATCAATATCCATAAATGATTAGTAATATAGCATAAATGCTATAAGCGTATCGGTACGTACTCGGTCCTAGTGCTGCCCACTAAGTAGCACGTTCTATCGATATCCTCCATTGAAATATAAAACATACATTCATAAAAATAAATGATGCATGAATTTAAATATAATAGCAACAATAACCATATATATACTAGAAATATACCAAAGTAAACCAAGTATATTTTGAGTATATATACGTCAAATAAATCCAATTAAATTACAAAATAAACTAGAAATATACTTAAAAACATTTTAAACATAATTCATTAATAAAACATGCATATAGTTTAAAATATACCAAAAATAAACCAAAAGTAAACTAAAATAAACTCAAGTACTAATTAATACCATTATGCATTTTTAGTCAAAATGAAACATAGATTTCTAAAATCATGCACCCTATAGCATATATATATAAAATAGTAACTCACTATTATTGTGCTCCTCGAGATGGGTCCGATGGGCCTGGTCCACTAGGCCTCAGTCTCGGCGCAACTAAACAAACAAAAATGACAGGAATCAGAATAAATCTAACAAAAGTTCTAAAGACTCGATCTAGAATGCTAGAGACAGAATTAAAATAGGAA
The DNA here is from genome assembly GCA_947683625.1 of Mallotus nudiflorus. Taxonomy (NCBI): domain Eukaryota; kingdom Viridiplantae; phylum Streptophyta; class Magnoliopsida; order Malpighiales; family Euphorbiaceae; genus Mallotus; species Mallotus nudiflorus. Next base: position 1,067,609 of record CANTUR010000124.1, read on the forward strand.
TTCGACCGGACATCACATTTTACGAGAATTCTACCAAAAATCCGACAGAACCTCCCCTATAAAATGGACATCTCTCTACTCAAAGAGTAGAGCCGGTCTTGCAAAGAAACGCACTTCAAGAATAAACATAGAATTACAACCACAATCCCTCGGTCGGACTCCAAACTATGAATCACCGATCGAGGTCCACAATTCACAAAAAATACAGAATTATCGAAAATACCCTTGTATAATAAAAATACATTTTATCATTAGAAATTATGTAATTAACCCTAAAACATAGTAAAAACCGATAAAAACTCATTTTATTAGAAAAAAATCGTATATTATATATATAATTGAAAATAATTTATGAAAAATAGTTTTAATTAGTTAAAAATACTAAATAATTTGTAGAAATCATTTTTATACCCTAAATAACAATTAAAATTGATTTAATTACATTTTTAACCAATTTAATGTAAAATTACCAAAATACCCCTATATATATAAATATACTAAAATTAATTCAAAAATTCAAAAAAAATAATATAATTACTTAAAATTAATTTTCTCAACATATATTTTAATAATATCAATAAATATACTCAATTAACCAATTAATTTCAATTAAACACATAATTAACCTAATTTTCCAAATTACATAAACTAATTAAATTCAAAATAAATACATAAAAACTCACAAAATTCCAAATAAATTTCTATAATTCATTTCAACACCTATATTTACCATAAAACAAAATTTCATAATTTAATTAATTAATTTTTGAAAATTGGAAAATATTAATAAAATAATCAAAAATACCCAAAAATCAAAATAAATTCCAAAAATTTCACAAAAATCCACATAGGTAGATTAAGCTAATGGGAGCAACTTTTGTTAAGGAATTTTTTTATGAATCACAAAGAAAGGCTTAAAAAAATTCAAAAATTCAATATGGCCGAAATTGAAAAATCGAGAAACAGAAAAATTGAGGGAGTTAGAGCTCAAACCGAAGCTTGAATCAAGATCACTGAAGCTTGAGGAGCTCAAGGACACCAGAATCGTGAAGAATAATGGCCGGAGGAGGAAGAACGGTGAAAAGCTTGAATTTCGGCCAAAAATGGTGGAAATGGACTTGGCCAGCGTCGGGGAAGATGACAGGGACGGCGGAGCTGCTGGAGAAGACGGTGGCACACCAAGAGGCACTCTAAATGACAGCAAATGGAAGTTACAGACGGTGAGGGTGAGGGTTGATGGAGAAGGGTTGGGAAAGGGGAAGAAGAAAATAGGGAAATTGTGTTTTTGTATATATATATATATATATATATATATATATATATATAATAACTTTAATAATTTATAACACAAAATATTAATATAATACTTAGAAAAATCACACACCACATATATAAAAATTAATTTAATATTATATACATATACATATATATATATAACACACATTAACTTAATACAACTATATAATATATACTTACATAATTAAAACAATTACTAAACCCTAAAATTATTAAATGTATGAATGTATATGCATGTATATATATATATATATATATTAATATGACAATTAAAATAATGCATGGATTCATGCAAATTCTTAAATTTATTTAAAATAATTAATATTAAATAATTTACGTGTCAATTTCCCCGAAAATAGAATTCTCAGGAAAATTTTACGTAAAGTACTTAAAATAATATAAACAATTAAAATTAGTTTTAATTAAATAACAAACTCATAAAATATCAAAGATGTATATACAAAATTATTAACACTGCATATCCCGATGCAGTATAAAAATATTTAAAAACTTGGGATATTACACAACCAAGCTCCCGCAATTACACCACTCAGTCACAATAAACCTCGATAATCAATTAATTAAGTCTTACATCAATAATTTCATAATATGAAATCCTAAATGTAACACACTGGTACATGCACAGTTTTAGTGCAGCCCACTAGGTAACACGTTTTACTGCTATCTTTCAAATAAATCGTATAATTAATAAAAATAATAACATGCATAATTTAAACATAATGACATCCTTTTTAAAAGGAATATATAAAAAATATACTGAACATATACCAAAATATACCAAATATATATATCACATATATACCAAATGTATACAAAAGATATATCAAATATATGTTGAGCATATACCAAAAATATACCAAAATATACCAAACATATATATCATATATATACCAAATATATACAAAAAAAATACCAACATATACATAATCATTTTATAAATTAATTTATATATAAATACATTATAAAAATATGGATGCTCATAATTATGTGTTCTACATGCAATGCATATAAAAAATAATAACTCACAATTGTGCGCTCCTTTAAATAGAGTAGAATGGCCTTGTCTGATAGGTCTCGGTCTCGACTCAAATATAGAAAATGAATAAATAATGATAATATTATAATCAAAATCCTAATTTCATACTTCTAGGAATACTAAGGACGACTCGATCTAAGACACGACTTGACCAAAAAAATTAAAAACTCAGGATCGACCCGATGTCACATTTTATGAGAATTCTACCAAAATGAACATCTCTCTACTAAAAGTAAAGCCGATCCTGCAAGCAAATACACTTCAATATCTATAAATGCACAACTTCTCGAGTTAGACCCCCGAATTGCACAATTCATCCAATCGAGAACCAAAATGCACAAAAGCAAATAATTTAATAATAAATATTAAAAATCATTAAAATCCATAAAAATCAAAAAAATACCACAATTCAAGTTATTTAAATAATAAATACCTTAGAGCTAATTATTTTCAAATTAGTTAATAAATATCAATTAAATTATATAATATTAATAAAAATCCATTTTTCAATTATTCAAAATTAAATAGTAAAATTCACAAATAAATATTTAAATAGTTCAAATATGTAATAAAAATAGTTAAAAATTCGTTTAATAACAAAAACAATAAATAAAATTATTATTTGAATATATTTCCGAAAATTATTATTAATTAGTTAAAAATAGTAAATAATTCGTAAAAATTATTCTAATACTATTTATTATTCCAAAATTATTCAAAACATACTAATTAACAATAATTTCAATTAAAACACCAAATTTACTAATTTATATTAATTGTTCCAAAAATTAATTTATTACATAAACATTCAAAAATTTGAAATAAATAATCATATCACAATTTCCATATACTTTCTTCTCTAACTATAATCCAAATAATTTAAAAAATTTATTAAAAATATAAAAAATTTTCAACGAGAGTCGCTGGAACAATGACTCTTGGAAAAACCAAAACACCAAAATCCAAAAAAATTCAGAAAAATTTTTAAAAAAAATTTTGAGTAGCTCTAGCTTCACACAACAACATTTCTAAAGGAACTACTCATGAAACATAGAAAATTAAGCTCAAAAATATCAAAAGCGAAAGTTGACCTAAACTAAAACTTGAAGATAAAATGATTATCGGATGTTCTAAGCTTAAACTGAGTTGAGAAAGAGCTTGCCTGGACCAAGAGGAGTTGAAAAAGCCTGGGTTCACGAGCTGAAACCACCGAGATCATCATCGGTGACACTATTGCAACAACTGCTGCTTCTCTATTTCACGCCAGAAATGGGAAGGAAAAGTAGGTGGATAACAGTGAGAAAGGAAAAGGAAGAAGGAGGTGGTGATGGCGAAGCTCGGTGGTGGCTAGCGGAGGCTTGGGGTGGTACAAGGTATTGCGCAAGAAGAAGAAGAAGAAAAAAAAAAGAAAAGGAAAAAGAAAAAAGGGGAGAGAGAAACTAAAAAAAATTTATGCCCTGATTTTTTTTTTTTTATATTAATAGGAAAAAGACAAAAATTTCCATCATATATATCCAAAAATAATAATAATAATAATGTTAAAAATTAAGTCATTACTTTTAAATTAAGTCCACCACTTATATTAAAATATTTAAAGTAAATAATTTAATACTATTTACAAATAATAACAATAATATTATTAATAGATAAATAAATAATCATATACAACACTAAAATTAAATTACACACAATAATTATAATATATAAAAATTTAGAATATTTATTAATACTGTATATCCCAAAATAAATTTAATAATTTAAAATATCGGGTTATAACAATTTATAAGAGAAGGTATTATTCAAACCTTTTAGGAATATGATTCCTTAGTTTTGTAGAATTGTCTTATTTAGGAGAGAAGTAGACTTCCTTTGTAGAGTAATTTTTATAATTAGAATAAACTTCCTTATTAAGTTTTCTTTTTATTCAAGTAATACTCCTCTTTGGAGAAAATATAACCCTTATTAGAATAGGATATTGATATAAGGTATCAAGAGTCCCCCTTGAAAGTTTGTTCAGATATTTATGTCCAAGATTTCTGAATTTCCAAGAATCACATCAAGATGACTGATGTATTGAGATAAAAACCTTTGCTTGAAATCTCATGTGATGTTGAAAGATAACCGATGTGGCCAACCTCAGTTATTGAACATTGAGATGCTTAGTATACCAAGTCTTAGAAACACAATATTAGAATATTATAATTATAAAGTGCCAGTTGGACTTAGATACGCAAAACCCGCAATAAAAAAATGCTCGATGTTATAGAAATGACCCAAGGGATTAACTCGCCAATATATAAACAATCTGATGGAACCAACTATCTCTGGAGTTTTGATGCTTGGTGTATTAAAAGCGTGGCTTGAGTACCGAACCTCGGTACTATCAAAGTGACATGAGGGTGCCAGCTTCAATTAATAGATTTAGATTCTTGGTGTATTAGAAGCATGGCCTAAGTGTTGTATAATTTTGGTGCATTAAAAGCATGACCCAAGTGCTCTATAATCTCGGTGCATTAAAAGCATGACACAAGTGTCGTATAATCTCAGTGCATTAAAAGAGTGACTTGAGTGTCGTATAATGTTGCTTGACAGTGTGTCAGATGTCATTTGACAATTTCTGCATGTTGATGCTGAGTAAGATGATCAAAATGTCTGATTGCTTAGATTGGTGCTTAAAGTAGCATCTTTAGTAAATATATTTTCCTTATCTATAATGATAGATAAAAGAACAATAGTTTTGGAATCATTTAATTAATCTTCATTTAATGGTTAGTCCTCATATAATAAATATATCAATGTAGTTGATGTATATTTTGCATGAATAATAATCATATATTCATGGACTAGCATTTATGTGTACATGTGTAAGCATGCTTGTGTGTCAAGTTGTATTTATTAATATAAGAATAAGATGTGAAAATAAATAATTAAAAAATAAATGATTGAGAAAGAAAACTTATCTCTTGTTATGCTCTTATCCCTCATTTGAAGTAATGATTATTTATGTTCATTATTTTGCTTTGCCTGAATGACTTTGAAGATGCCACCATGAATTTTTCTTATGTATCATTAAATATCCGAGCTTCAATTTAGTAAGTGTACTGTCCAAGTTTATGGCTAATTCTTTGGAATATTTTTGTGTATATCCAGCTTCATGAAAATATATTGTCCAAATATACTGCTCCGAGACTAATAGCTAGATCAAGGTCCTAAGGCCATGATTTTTTATTATTCACAGTTCTGAGTATTGATGTTGAGGTGCTCAAAGTAGCATATATACTTATATTGCTTAACTGTAATAACAACTAATAAAATTGGGATTGTTTGATCTCCTTTAGCAATTAATAGTCAGAGCTTGATGAAGATATACTAACATGATTAGCATATGTTTTTCAAGTTTCTATGTATAGAACCATAATATGGTGCTGTAGACAGCGAGGTTTAGTGCGCGTCCAAGATTTTAGCAACTGCGACACTATTTGAGCTCAGAGCTCTAAAGAACACACTAACCATTCTCACAAAGATATGGCATGGAGATGAGAAGTGGCCACCCAGGGTAATAACTGGGACAAATAAAAAAAGTGGTGCTCGATTCCCTAAAAGAAAGCTAGCACCACAATCAGGAGATTCTGGATATGGAATACCAACTTCTTTTAGTCTTGTGTTCATTTAGAATTACTTTATGAATTATTATCTTATTCTCTATTTACATGCAATTTCATATAAACCCAAAATAATCAACTCCAAGGCAAACTAGTCATGAAATATATAAGTAAATAATGCATTCAATAAATCACATAATCCTTAAGTTAGTCTAATCTATATGGATTTTAAATAAATGAGTTAAATCTACATGTTTTAAATTATAAATGAACCTAAAGACCTAATTCCTTTTGATTTTAATTAAATGAACCTACATCTACTGATTTTAATTCTAAATATGAGCCTAATTCTACATGTTATGAAGGTATTTAAATTAAATGGGCTAAGTCTAAATTAATTAAATTAAATTAGGTGAGCCTATGTCTAATTAACTAAATGGGCCTAAGGATATTTCTAACCTAAATCTAATTAATTATGGGCCTAAAAATATATTTTAATTAATTAAACCTAATTAATTATTAAGTGAGATGGGCTAAAAGAATTACCAAACTTAAATAAATAAATCAAAGCCTAAAATGGGGTTTAAGCCCAAAAATAAATAAAAACATTAAAAAAATAATTAAATAAGATCAACCAAATAACTAAATTAATCTTTGCTTAAATCCTAATTTTATTAATAAACGACCTAAATTAATCTATTTTCTCCATTAATTTTAAATAATTACCTAATTAAAACCTAGTTTTACTAACCAATTTAATCAAAATAAACATGCAACCACACACATAATTTCATTACTCCCACTATTGGAGGTATTATATTAATTCATAAAACAATTAATAAAAAAAATAAAAGCAATAAATAAAAAAAATAATCCTAGAAACTAAGTCTCTATGAGACTTTATTCATAGTTTTCCACGGATTTCTCATGAATTCATCCCTCTCACATGATCACCATGCGTTTTCCTCCATAATCACTATAAGAAAAATAAAATAAAATTATAATTAATGAATAAATTATGATAATAACTCGAAAGAATAAACATAAGTAATAATATAAATAAATAAAGAATAAGAAGAAGATGATGATGATTATGAATGACTTGGGGTACTCTTTAGATTTATAATTTACCATTCTTAATAAGTCTTCGAATCTTCTTCTTTAAAAATTCTTCAAGGACCTTGAATTAATTGATGAATCAAAAGGATTTTTTGTAGAAAATAACTCAAAAAAAAGAAAAAAAGAATTAAAAACCCCTCTTTAAAACACGTTCCTCTTTTTTCTTTCTTCTCCCGTCTCCCTTTTTTTTTCCTCCTTTTTAGCCTCTTTATATAGTGGAAAAAGAACTAGAAAACCTAGTCCAATCCTAACGTGATTCTAATTCCTAAAAATATAAAAATAATACTTAAAATTATATTTAGGGATTTTAGATCAATTAGGATTGAGTTAAAAGCCAATTAAGAGTTTTAAACGAATTAGGATTGAATTTAAAAAATAAAAAAATAGACAGAAGAATTCAATTCTGATTGGGATTGTGCAATTCCAAAGGAAGAATTTAAGTTTTGCAATTAGGTCCTAAAAAAATATTGCGATTTAGTCCTTAAAAACACTAAATCCCTCCATTGAAAGATGCATTTAAACCCTTAGAATTTTAAAAATTAAGTTTTAGAGACCTATTTATGATATTTTCATCATTAAAGTCCTTTGTTGCATCCATAATACATCATCCCGAAATTGGGTGTCTATAGTTGCCCCCCTTTGTCATTGTTTGCTTGACAAATTGCGGCAAAGTAAAACAGTACCCAATTTCTAAATTGAAAGTTAGGATACTTACCTGCACTCCTTGAAGCTTCTGTTTGTGAATTTTCTATACTTGGACGTACAACATTTCAAATGACATATTATACTTGGTCGTATGATATTGATTATAGTCAGTCGTATAACCTTGAGTGAATGAAACACATTGTAATTAGTCGTACAATGTTGACTACACTTGGATGTATAGCATTGAATTGAAAAATTACATTATACTCGGTCATATGATGCCAATTATACTCGGTTGTATAATCGATTGGAAAAGAAAAACATCATTGTAGACGGCGGGGTTTAGCGCGTATCCAAGATTTTAGTAACCACGATACTGTTTAGGCTTAGGGCTTTAGAGAACACACTAACCACTGTCACAAAGACATGGCATGGAGATGAGGAGTCGCCACCTAGGGTAATAACTGGGACAAATCGAAAAGGTGGTACTCAATTCTCTAAAAGAAAGCTAGCACCACAACCAGGAGATTCTGGATACGGAATATTAACTTCTCTTAGTCTCATGTTCTTTTAGAAAAATTTTATAAATGATTATTTTATCCTCTAATTACATGCAATTTTTTAAACCCTAATTAACATCCATCAATCCAAAAAGGCAACAAGTCAATAAAATTATAGGTAAAAATGAAGGCAATGTCCCTATGTCTAAACTATGTTAATTTTATTTTATAAGTTAGCTAAATCTATATTTTATTTACAAGTGAGAAATGGACTATAGGTGGGCCTACATTTTTATTAATTAGTGAGCCTAGATCTGTTTATTTTGATTTGTCTAAGGAATGGGCCTAAGTCTATTCAATTTTAAAGGAAAATCAAATTAGTAGGCCTAAGTCTAACTTGGTTTTATTTTAAGTGAAACGTGGGCCTTGGTCTATTTATTTTAAAAGAAATGCAATTAAGTGGGTTGAGCTAAGTTTAGACAAGTTTTAATTAACTAAGTGGGCCTAAAATCTAATTAATTTAATGGGCCTAAATTGATTTTAATTATTAAAAAATCTAAATCATTTTTTAAGCCTATTTATTAAGTGGGTTAAACCTAAACGTGGGCCTGGGGCCCAAAAGAATAAAAACATAAAAAAAAAACAAGCCCAAAACAAATAAAACACAAAAAATGGATCAAACAAATATTGCAATGATTTTCTAAAAAACCCTAAATTAATTACATGCAAACCCTAATTTAAGCTACTGCCACCATTGATTTTAATTGATTTTTTACTCAATTGAATCTAATTACTAATTAATTTTAAAATACAGAAAATTAAATTTTCACTATTCTCACTACTAAGGCTATTATAAACTACGTACACAATTAAAATTAAATGATTATACACCCAGAAATTAAAATAACTACACAGAACACCAAAAATGAAAAAAATAATAAAAAAAATCCTAAATCCCATTGGAAAACAACATAGGTTCCTTCATGGCATTGCATGGACTTTCTGCTCAATTCAAATATAGGCAGTATCCTCCTCAATCCACATGCACATATCAAAACAAAAAAAGACAAGTAATCAGATTAGTAGTGAAATCAAATAATCAAAACAATAACTAAAAATAAAAGAAAAATCATAAACTAAAAATAATAGAAAAAAGTAAAAAATAAAATAGAAAATAACACTGAAGATTTAGATGCTGTGCAAATGCCCTTTTTGAGCCCCTCAAATTGGATTATCATCGTTGAAATTAAAATATTGTTAATTCTGGACTATTGTTTTTGGAAACTTTAGTATCCAAAAGTAGGGTTTTTTGTGCTTACAGTCTCTCTATTTTTTTTCTTGCTATGTCTCTGTGTGCCTCTCAAAAAAATCCTCTAGAAAAGAAGTTGATTGAGGGTCAAATTATAATACCCTAGTCTCTAGGACTTAGTATAGAGCAAGTAGGGTGTCGATCCACAGGGAATTCGGAGTAAATATTATATTAATCGAATAGGTACTAAAATGGAGAGGCAAATAAAATCACAATAATAATCAAGCAAATGAATTACAATCAAAATAACTACTCTAATACTAAAACTACAATTACTATAAGTTCTTATCAAATCATATGGAAGAATTACAATGACAATCAATAAGGATATGTAATTTAATTATTCTTGACTTAATGACTGGAAATTAGTGCGTATAATCTTTAAAAGCAAGTCTCGTTGTCAGATTAAAGTAAAGTTCCTAAAAGCAACTCTTGTTGTCAATTAGAAGTGTTCCCTCCTACAGTCTACAAGCTCTCTCAATTTATTACAGAGATAAGAAAAAAACCATAAATGACATTATACCAAACAAATTCTAAAGAGCAACTCTCGTTGTCAGATTAGGATATTCCCGCCTAGAGTCTACAAGTCCTCTCGGTTCATTGTAGAGATAGACAAGGAAACACAAGTAAAACTACTGAATATCCCTTAAGATGAATTCCTTGTCTCCAAGTAAATTCATTACTTAAGTGAATCTAATCAAAGTTCCACCGAATTATTCCAACTCTCGTTGTAAATAAACCGATTTACAAGTTACATATGGTGAACAAGCATACATAACACAATTCTGTACTAATTGAATTCAAATCAAATAAGCAAGCATGAATATGTAATCCTTATTCAATCAACATTGTAATTCCTTTAAATACTTAGCCACTCTGCATGTTTAATTAAATCAAGAGACAATAAAAAATAATATAAAAGAGAAGAGATAATATCTCAGGTTTTTAAATATTTTTATATTATTTCGGGATATGCGGTGTTAATAATTTTTTTAAATATAATATTGATATTTCACGAGCTTTTATTTAATTAAAATTGAATTTTTAATTGTTTATTATTATTTTAAGTTCTTTACGTAAAATTTTCCCGGAACTTGTATTTTCGGGGAAATTTTCACGTAAATAATTTACCATTAATTATTTTAAATAGATTTACGGACTTGCATGAACTCATATATATTTTTAAAGTACTAAATAATGTATATATGTGTATTTATTTATTTAATTACGGTTTAATTAATATTACCGTAATTTTTTTTAATGTGTTTATTTGTTTTAATATTATTTAATTATTTTTAGGGTATTAAATTATTAAAATATTAAATTATATGTGCGTGGTGTATATTTAATGTGTGTAATTTAATATTATTTTAATATATAGTATAAAGTATATATATATACATATATACATTTAATATTAACAAAATTTTAAAGTTTAACTTATTTACCAAATTGCCACCCAAGCATCTCCTTTATCCCCGACCGTTCCCCATCACCGTCCGCCACTGCTACAGTCGATTTCTTGCCGTTGGTGTGCCGTCCGGCGTGCCACCTCCTTCCTCAGCCTTCCTCGCCGCCTGTTGCAGTCGTTTCCGGCGTCTAGAAGCCATTTTTGGCCGGAGAAGCCGAAAGTTGGAGCAACGTCATTCACGACGTTTTCGGCCACCGTTTTTGACACCGCCTGTCTCTTTCTTCTCCTTGAGCTCCAGTGAGTGTGATTCCAAGCTTTGTTTCACTTAAAATGGTCTTGATTTGCTTAGGTTTCGATTTTTTGAATTCAGCCATTTTAGGGTTCTTGAATTTTTGAACTTCAATTTGATTGATTCATGAAAAATTCCTTTACAAATGTTGTTCCCCTTAGCTTAATCTACATGTGTGAATTTTTGTGGAATTTTTGGAGATTATTTTGATTTTTGGGTATTTTTGAATATTTTAATATTATTTTCTAATTTTCGGAAATTAATTAATTAAATTATGAATTGTGTTTTATGATAAATATAGGTGTTGAAATGAATTATAGAAATTTATTTGGAATTTTTATGAATTTCTATGTATTTATTTTGAATTATTTAAGTTTATGTAATTTTGGAAAATTAGGTTAATTGTGTTTTTAATTGAAATTAATTAGTGAATTGAGTTTAATTATTGATATTATTGATAAATATTTTGAGAAAATTAATTTTGGATAACTATACTGTTTTTGGTGAATTTTTGGAGTAATTTTAGTATATTTATATATATAGGGGTATTTTGGTAATTTTACCCTAAATTGACTAAAAATGTAATTTAATTGGTTTTAATAGTTATTTAAGGTATAAAAATGATTTCTACAAATTATTTAGTATTTTTAATTAATTAAAACTATTTTTCGTGAATTATTTTCAATTATATATATAATATACGATTTTACTAATAAAATGAGTTTTATCGGTTTTTACTGTGTTTTAAGGTTAATTATGTAATTTCTACTTATAAAATGAATTTCTATGATATAAGGGTATTTTTGGTATTTTTATATTTGTCTATGAATTGTGGACCCTGGTCGGTAGACTGTAGTTTGGAGTCTGACCGAGGGGTTGTGGATGAGTTGTTGTGCCTGTTTTTCGAAGTGTGTTTCTTTGCAGGGCCGGCTCTACTCTTTGAGTAGAGAGATGTCCGTTTTACAGGGGAGGTTCTGCCGAATTTTTGGTAGAATTCTCATAAAACGTGATGTTCGGTCAAACCTTAATTCTGTTTCTGTGTCTAATATTCTAGATCGAGTTTCTAGGATTTTCTGTTAGGTTTATCCTGATGTCTGTTATTTTTGTTTGTTTAGTTGCATCGAGACCGAGGCCTAGTGGACCAGGCCCGTCGGACCTATCTCGTGGAGCGCACTAAGTGTGAGTTGTTATTTTATATATATATGCTTAGGGTGCATGATTTTAGAAATATATGTTTTATTTTAATTAAATATGCATAAATAATTTGATTAGTATTTAAGTTTATTTTTAGTTTACTTTTGGTATATATTAAATTATATGCATGTTTTATTAATAAATTATATTTAAAAATGTTTTTAAATATATTTCTAGCTTAATTTGTAATTTGATTAGATTTATTTGACGTATATATACTTGAAATATACCTGATTTACTTTTGGTATATTTCCAGTACATATATGGTTTATATTGTTATTTTATTTAAATTCATGCATCATTTATTTGTGAATGAATGTTTTATATTTATTAATGAAGGATATCAATAGAACGTGCTATCTAGTGGGCAGCACTAGGACCGAGTACGTACCGGTACACTTATAGCATTTAGGCCATAGTACTAACCTATTTGTGGATATTGACTGGATATATTATTTGATGTGTGGGATATGGTTTAGAGGTGTGATTGCTGGAGCTCGGTTGACCTAGTGTCTCGGGGCCAATCACACTGGCAGTCAGACTGCTGGAGCTCAGTTGACTTAGTGTCTCGAGGCCAGTCTACTGTCCAAATGAATCAAGTGATCATATATTGAAATAAGTGAGCCTGTATGGCCAGAGTGTTGTCTAACACTGTTTTGAGGTCGCGATATTCTAGGGTTCTATTTGATCCCTCATGAACTGTGATTTTCAATAAAAATATATAAAATGAATTTATTGCATCTGTGTGTATTTGCTTGTATATATATATACATATTATCTATACTTTGATTGTGTGCATTAACATTTAGTATGCATGTATATATATTATAGTAATTCACTCGATGAGGTCTAACTCCCCTCCGTTGATATATTTTCAAGAGAGTCATCGTCTTCAGACCTCAGTAGCAGGCCTGTACGCCAGATTTCTTCCACCCCGGCTTCTTTATGTAAACTGCTCACTTGAGTTTTATTTTATCTAGACACTGCAGTAGTCATTAAATTGTTAAAGAGATGTTGTATTATATTTGAACTGGATTTGTATTAAAGGTTTATATAAATGAGATGAGGATTTAAATTAAATTCAATTGGTGCAAATGTTATTATTATATTTATGATTTTCATTTCTGCTGCATTATATATTGTTATTACTACTATTGCATGTTTATTTTATTTTTAGGCTTGCTACGGGTTCCGGATTCAAAAGAATTCTCATTCCCTAGCGCCGGTCATGGCCCCTGTTTTGGGTTATGACAAGTTTATACAACCCTTTTAATTTATCTTCTAGCCAAAAATGATCTCTCTTGCAGGAATGATATGCTTCCTTCTTCTTGAATAATAGATAGGATAATAGAAAAGAAGAATGAACTCTCAAAAATAAGAAACTTAATAGTAACTTTATAAGATAATATATAAATCTATCTAAAATATCTATAACTATATCTCTCCTGAATTCTATCCTTGAATTCTCTATATGTGTACAAGGCACTAATGACCTATATATAGGCCTTAAAAGTGGTTACAAGAGGTTACAAAATAGAAAGGTGCCCTTTGACATGAAGGGTTACAACCCTATGCAGAATACATAACTTTTAGGGCATTTTTTCCATCTAAATGACTCTATCTCTGGAAAGTCCCTTCATTAAAGTTCTATATCTTCAAGTCATATTTCCAAAACAACTTGAATCACCTCATTTGGATGTCTGTAGAGAAATTTATGATCAAAATACGAAAACTGCTTAATCCAAAATCTTCTAGGCCCTTCAGTCTCTGTGCCAAGTCGTTCCAAGGTGCTGACTCGTTACGAAAGCTTTCTATAACAAGTTGTCTCATGTGTAATGACTCGTGACAGTCTTGAATCCTTAAGAAATGAGTCTTTTTACCTTCCAACTTGTTTTAACCAAATCCAAGCCTTTTCCAATGATCATTAGACCTAAAAACACATCAAAACATACAAACAAATCTAAAATGCATTTGGAAGATAGAAATCATATAATAAGAACATAAAAACACAATATCTCAATAAAAAATAAACAACATAATTACTAAAATACTCCTAAATAAGCATGCATATTTGTGCTATATCAGAAGTCCCCCCACACGCATCCAGACTCCACTTTTTAAAGTAGAATCTGCACGTACTGGTTTCCTTCAAAGGAGGAACAAACTCATCTCTTAAAAAATAACCTGATAAGAATTTTGATTTTTAAAGTATTTTTAATGCGTTGAAATTTTCATCAGATAATAATAAAGATAAAATTGAATTTTCAACCAATCAAAACGCTGAAAAATTGATAAAAATACGTGAAAAAAATCAACTTTTACTAGTTGGAATTGTGTAATGTCAATCGATATTACACTAATGCCGATCAGCATTAAAGTCTAGAAAATCGAAAACCAAGTTTAATTTTTGAATGAATTTTATCATAGGGGCTTACTTCGCAGTTGTGCATGATTGCATCCCGAAATTGGGTGCTTACAATCATACTCGGTCATATGATGCCGATTATACTCAGTCATATAATCAATTGAGGATACATTGCACTCGATCGTATAATGCCGACTACACTTAGTTGTATAGTCTGTTTTGAAAAGGAACATCACACTCAGTCATGTGATACTGATTATACTCGGTTGTATAATTGATTAAAGATACATTGCACTCAATCGTACAATGTCAACTACACTCAATCGTATAGTCTTATTTGAAAAGAGGCATCACACTCGGTCGTATGATGTTGATTATACTCGGTAGTATAATTGATTGAAGATAGATTGCACTTAGTCGTACAATGCCTACTACACTCGGTCATATAGTCTGATTTGAAAAGAGGCATCACACTCGATCGTATGATGCTGATTATACTCGGTCATATAATCAATTGAAGATACATTGTACTCGGTCGTACAATGCTAACTACACTCAGTCATATAGTCTGATTTGAAAAGAGGCATCACACTCAATCGTATAATGTTGATTATACTTGATTGTATAATTGATTGAAGATACATTGCACTCGATCGAACAATGTCGACTACACTCGGTCATATAGTCTGATTTAAAAAGAGGCATCACACTCAGTCATATGATGCTAATTATACTCGGTCATATAATCTTAAGGATACATTGCACTCGGTCGTACAATGCCGACTACACTCGGTTGTATAGTCTGAATTATTTTATATAATTATACTGTAATCAATAATTGCTCATAAATTTGGTTGTTTGAGTTAAATTCTTTGAATTCTTTATGCTGATTAACTTTAAATTTTGCTATATTGACTAATTAGAATTTCTTTACTGACTGATTTTAATTTTGCTCTGTTAACCATCTCTATAAGTTAGGTCAACTTTCTTCTAGATTTACAATTCCTACAAACTAATTAAAGTTAGTTTCAATCACGACGAATGCATAAAAGTACATTATAGTGTTGAAAATTTTATGAGAAAATTCATCACTTTTCACGAGATAGCGTGCTCTCAATGAATCTCACTATTTTTTACTTTCATGATTGTCATTTATTTGCCATTTACAAAGGTCAAAGGCATCATTAACCATCTTATGTTAAGAGCATATCTTTTATCAAGTGAAGAGCTTACTTCCACACCTAATTTTAAGGAGAATTTGCTAAAAAAAACTCATGAAAAATGAGCATAAAAAGATCAAATTCTGAGTATCAAGATAGCCTTTGAGTTATTTTTATGCTTTCCTTCCTTATCCGAGTATTCCCCTGACTTTCTCATATTACTCAGCATGGATACCGTTGGAAAGGTCCTTGAATACTCATACTCATATAGAGCATTGGAGTAAATAGAGCAAATTTTAGCATGGTCCTCTTTTAGTATTCACTTACCTTTCTTGTATTACTCAGCATGGATACCACCAGAGGTTTTATGTCAATACTCTTACTCATTTATGAGCATTAGAGTAAATTATGCTTGCTCTTTTTTCTAGTCTCCTTTTAGTATTCCCCCGCCTTTCTCATATTACTCATCATGGATACCGTCAAGGAATTTTGTACTCATACTCATTTTCTGAGCATTGGAGTAGATTATATGCACATTTATTATTCAAAAGACTAAAAAGACACTTTGAAATTCAAGCAATTTATGCTTTATGTCCACAGATTCGGTTTTGCATTTTCTTCCCCTCATTTAGGTGTAAAGCAAGCATTAGATTGATTAGAGTTTATAAACTCTTAGCAAAAAACTGTTAACTACTTATCTGAATTCTATGAGGCTAATAAAAGAAAGACACTATGATTAAAAGTCATGAGATAGGCTTTGTGCACATGATGTCGTGAAGTGGATGAATTTACTTTCAATTTGTGAATTTTATGATTGAGATGGTTCTTTATTATAAAATCTAAGGAATAGAGTTCTGTTACTTCCCTTTTTAATATCTTGATGAGTGTTTTCCATGCAAGATGATACTTCTGATGAATGATTAGCATTTGCAACCTTTCCTATTCTCATTGATGTATCAGTTCCTTTCACCTTCTTCATTCTCTTTTGTTTTTCCCTGCACAAAATACCATAATTTAGTATGGTCTATTTGCTAGTAAAACATTTATCAGAATGCAATGTTATTCTTTTGCATTCTTCCCTTTCATGGTAGTGATGATGTCTGCGATCACAGGGTCGTGATGCTCCACCATCTAAGTTGTGGCTTTATCCCATTGATGTTATGGTAGAGGGCTTCATTTCTCTTCCCAACATTTCTTATAAAAGAAAAGATTTAGGAGTTAGAGGTTTTTTTTTTCATAATTAAAGAAATTTTCAGAGTGCATTCGTCTCAAGTTTTAAGTGCATTATTCCCTTTCATATTAAATATGAGGAGCTTGTGCATCCTATCTAGCCTCTTGAAGTTTTTAGGATAATGCTTCTTGGTAGTGTCACTCCTCTTATTTTCATTCTTTCAGATGTTTCACATGTGGATACTTTGAAGAGTATTTCCCTATTTGGAACAGAGCCATGTTGTTGATTTTAGAGTGTAAGAATGAGGTGTCCCATCAATAGCCTATTAGTTTGAGCATTGAATGATTCGTTGTTGGTACTTATGATGTTGAAGCTTCTAATATGATTCATCAGACTAATTACTAGGCTAACAAGTAGGGTCCATGGCTTTACAATAGAGCTTGTGATTGACTGATGCACTGTTAAACTGTTCTTTTGTTACTGTTAATGATTGAGGTATTAGCTCTTACACTTCAGCATCCATCTTCGCTCTTTGAATGCCGACACCATTTACCCCCTGAGTTGTATTTTGCCCCCAGTTCCATTCTGGATTCATTTATGCTATTCTAGCAGTCTTTTTTCATTTTTATGTGCAAGAGACCCAATTCGTTCACTGCTATTATTGATCCTTTGAATTATTAACCCTATTAGTTGTAATCTCATGCATTGGAGATGTAGAGGAATGTGCAAACTGACCGAAGCGAGTTCTTAATGATGAAATCAGCTAGACTTGCACTTTGAAGAACTCTTGAGCAGAATATAAAGCTTGATATTAATGCAATGATTGATGATAGTTATAGGACAAGACTTGCAATGCAAGTTATTAAGCCATTTGAATTCCCCAGGTGTAAGGGGACCCTAGGCTTATAAGGAAAATTACAAAGGAAACATAACTAAAATAGTGATCTCATAGCTCTGATTTTAGCCTTCATTATGTAATGTCTTTTCATTCAGATACTTATGCAATATGATAAAGACGATTATATGATATTTGACAAAAATCTCCAATTTAATTTTACTCATTCATTAGGGCAAAAATGAGAGCATTCATTACATCACATGACATAACTCTTATAATCAATTAATCTTGAATTTTTCTCTCTAATTTTTCACCTTACTGTTCTTTTTCTCTCTCTTTATTTTTCTTCTCTCTTTATCATTCTTCTTATTTTTCCTCAGATTTTGCTCTCTTTAGAAGTTATGTCATGTGATATAGGACTATTCTTTAAGTTTACATTTGTGCCCATACTGAATGTATCTAATTGAATTAAATTTTTGTCAAACATACAAATGCGATCAATATCACAATGTGTAGTACCATCAGGATGCATATTACATAAGTGAGCATAATTAGAATTTATATCATCGATCACTAAAATAAAACAAGTTCTAAAGAAACTAAAATTTTATTTAAAGAAGACAATAAGAAATTTTATTTCCTATTCTAAATACTAGGGATGCTGAGTCTTATAGTGATTGTCCTTGAGGTGGTTGACATAAAAATTATTCTTGATCTGTTTGCCAATTGTCTCTATGAATTCACCTTTCTGTACCTCTACTATGCATGTTTCTTCCTTGTCTTGCAGTTTCTCATCATCAAACTCATTACCCCATCTTGTAGGCACAATCGACTCGAAGGGTATGTCAAAAGAAGGTGGTTTAGTGTAAAACACCTTATAGTCAAACTTGCTTGAGGGCTGACCCAACAAATCTTTAACTCTTTTCACATCTTTGGGGGCATTAGGAGATTTCTCATTGATTTTAAGGTTTAGATCCTCAAAGGAGTTTAGCACTTCTTTCTCACTTACTCCTGAGTTAATTATCATATTTATTGGAGATGGCATGTTTCAGTAGTTTAGGAAAGGATTGCTTCTGGTGCTTGGGTTTTTAGGATTTGTGATTTTTTAAGAGTCTATGAGGTTTTGGATTTCATATTTGAGGTGGATGCAGTTATTTGTGGAGTGGTTGTGGTTTTGATGGAATTTGCAATGCTTGTTTGGGTTATAGCCTGGGGTGTTTGGGTTTGGATTAGATAAAGGTTGAAGTAAGCCCTTTTGCATTAGGCACTTTAAGACTTTTAACAAAGATTGGTTAAAATTGGAGAATCTCCTGGATTTTTGAATAGCATGCACTCTTATAACCTGACTATTATTTCCTTGCTGTATGCCCTCGGTTGGTTAATTTCTCACTCCAGTGTTCCTAGTGGCCTTCTTTTTCTCACTTTCGATCTCTTTATCTTGCAACCCATTATCGTAAAGGTCTACAAGTGTCTTAGGATTCATCATCTGTGACCTCTCAACCAAGTTAGGCGACACCTTTTAAACTATCATCCTAACTTGATCCTTTTTAACTGGCTTATTTTTCATTAACCCTACCTTATTCATGAATCTAGCCAAACAATCTGAAAATGATTTATTAGGCTTCTGCTTGGATTTTGGCTCTTGAACTTGCTTAAGTGATTCCTTTTTCACTTTTTCAATCATATAACTCTCAACATCATCCAGCTTTATTTCCCCAGTATTGTCATTGTTAACAGATAGTGGACCCATAGAAAGTGGGTTAACCGTAATAAGTGGTATGGCAGTGGCAAGTGGATTGGCCGCAACTAGTGGTGCAGTAGTAGTAGGTGGTGGCATCAATCTCGCTAGAGCTTGTCTTAACTCGTCTTGCATCATTGCTCTTATATCATTCATTAGTGCTCCTTTGACATCTTCTAGGGTCCAGTTGCCTCCCTCTTGTTATTTCATTCTTTTGGTTTATTTAGGTTGCGTAGCTTCTAAATAGAGCAGATTAATAGGGCTCTTTTCCAATCTACTAAGGATCTCTTTTACGATTGAGGGCTTGAATCAGTTCTCACCAGTCTGCCACCTTTTTTACTCCAAACACAGGAAGACCTGGAAAAATCTATAATGGCTGAAAGACAAATTGTTAGTATGATGCATGTATGCATGATGCACGTGCTATGCAACAAGTAATAAGTAACAAACCAAGTTAAGTGTACAGACATCCTTTCAACCTTATTTCTCCCACACACGTGTTCAATGGCCATTTTCTTTTCGTAGGATTTTTAGTCTTGGCCTTAATATCAACAAGGGATATCAAGAACTGACGCACATGCCAAGTCTCTCAAAGTAGTAAAAGCATAGAAACAACATTTTTAGGTATAAAAGATTAGCCCAATCTTTATTAACCTAAACGGGATTATAAAGTATAGGCTTTGGCCTTTATAAATAGAAATACCTTATGGCAACATTCACAAGCAATTTAGGTAAATCCTAGGGGAAATAACTAAGCCATTATATGTGGTTAAAGTCTAGTAAAAATTTAAGGTTCCCTTAGCAAGATGCTCTCTATTATGGACTGTGAGTTACAAGCTAAAGTCAAAGGGGCCCAACATCCTTTACCAACTCGAGAAAAGACTACCCCCCCTTAAGGACTTTGGTTACAGTCTCTGGTCAGATGAGCTCGGCAATCTCTCTTGGACCAAGTTAAGGCTAAGAGTGATGGTTAGCCAATCTATAATTCCATGAAGCTAGTGGAATCATGGAATCATAAATCAACGCCATCAGTTAATGGGGACATGCAGGATGAATGCAAGAATAAAATAATAATTAATAAAATAATTCTAAAGAATACAAGTAGAATCAGTATCTCTTATCCCTAGTGGAGTCGCCACTATAGACGACGGGGTTTAGTGCCCGTCCAAGATTTTAGCAACCGCAACACTATTTGAGCTTAGGGCTTTAAAGAACACACTAACCACTATTACAAAGACATGGCGTGGAGATGAGAAGTCGCCACCCAGGGTAATAACTAGGACAAATCGAAAAGGTAGTACTCGATTCCCTAAAAGAAAGCTAATACCACAACCAGGAGATTCTGGATACGGAATACCAACTTCTTTCAGTCTTGTGTTCATTTAGAATTACTTTATGAATTATTATCTTATTCTCTATTTAAATGCAATTTCATCTAAACCCAAAACAATCAACTCCAAGACAAACTAGTCATGAAATATACAAGTAAATAATGCATTCAATAAATCACATAATCCCTAAGTTAGTCTAATCTACAAGGATTTTAAATAAATGAGTTAAATCTACATGTTTTAAATTATAAGTGAACCTAAAGACCTAATTCCTTTTGATTTTAATTAAATAAACCTATGTCTACTCATTTTAATTCTAAATATGAGACTGATTCTACATGTTATGAAGGTATTTAAATTAAATGGGCTAAGTCTAAATTAATTAAATTAAATTAGGCGAGCCTATGTTTAATTAACTAAATGGGCCTAAGGATATTTCTAACCTACAATCTAATTAATTATGGGCCTAAAAATATATTTTAATTAATTAAACCTAATTAATTATTAAGTGAGATGGGCTAAAAGAATTACCAAACTTAAATAAATAAATCAAAGCCTAAAATGGGCTTAAGACCCCAAAAGCATATAATAAATAAGCCCAAAAACAAATAAAAACATAAAAAAATAATTAAATAAGATCAAACAAATAACTAAATTAATCATTGCTTAAATCCTAATTTTATTAATATGCGACCTAAATTAATCTATTTCCTCCACTGATTTTAAATAATTACCTAATTAAAACCTAGTTTTACTAACCAATTTAATCAAAATAAACATGCAACCACACACATAATTTCACTACTCCCACTATTGGGGCTATTACATTAATTCTTAAAACAATAAATAAAATAAAATAACCCTAGAAACTAAGTCTCTACGAGGCTTTATTCATAGTTTTTCATGAACTTCTCATGAATTCATCCCTCTCACATGATCACCATGCGTTTTCCTCCATAATCACCATAAGAAAAATAAAATAAAATTATAATTAATGAATAAATTATGATAATAACTCGAAAGAATAAACATAATTAATAATATAAATAAATCAATAAATAAAGAATAAGAAGAAGATGATGATGATGATGATTATGAATGATTTGGGGTACTCCTCAGATTTATAATTCATCATTTTTTATAAGTTTTCGAATCTTCTTCTTCAAAAATTCTTCAAGGACCTTGAATTAATTGATGAATTAAAAAGAATTTGTATAGAAAATAACTTAAAAAAAGAAAAAAAGAATTAAAAAACCCTCTTCAAAACACGTTCCTCTTTTTTCTTTCTTCTCCCGTCTCCCTTCGTTTTTTTTCCTCCTCTTTATCCTCTTTATATAGTGGAAAAGAACTAGAAAACCTAACCTAATCATAACGTGATTCTAATTCCTAAAAATATAAAATTAATACTTAAAATTATATTTAAGAATTTTAAATCAATTAGGATTGAATTAAAAGCCAATTAAGAGTTTTAAACGAATTAGGATTGAATTTAAAAAATAAAAAAATAGATGGAAGAATTCAATTCCGATTGGGATTATGCAATTCCAAAAGACCCTTGGAAGAATTTAAGTTTTGTAATTAGATCCTAAAAAAACATTGCAATTTAGTAATTGAAAACACTAAATCCTCCCTTAAAAGATGCATTTACACCCTTAGAATTTTAAAGCTTAAGTTTCGAAAACCTATTCATGATATTTTCATCATTGAAGTCCTTTGTCGCATCCATAACACATAATCCCAAAATTGGGTGTCTACAGGTGCATATTTATTTTTATAAGTGTGCATATATATAGATATATGGATAAGTTCACACAATGAGCCATAATTACTCCAATTAAAGAAATGTTAAAAAGAAACTTATCTCGGTGGTGATAGTGCTATAGCATGCATCTCTAAGTAGAGGTATGAATGTCCCTTTGCCATGAAAATAAATCATTTAAAAAGTAATTAAGAAAGGAAACTTATCTCTAGATGTGCTTTGTCCTATTCCTCGATCAATAAATATTTATATTTGTAATTACTCTATAAAAAATCGAGGGCTCCAAGTTGAAGCTAATAGTTCGGTTCGAGTAACTCCAATATGTCATTGAAGTGAGGTAATGACTGCCTATTGAAATTGATAGAAGATTGAATATGGTTGAGGCATATTTTTTTTTTCGTTGAACATCAAACCTCAAAGTGACCCTATCTAACTCCCATGCAAGGAATAACGCCTTTTTTAACTTTTAGGCCTTGATCTTAGTTTTTCGATCATCACACTTATGGCTTCTTGTATTGTATACATAAGCAACGCTAAGTTTATAGTTCTCTTTTGTATCCTAATTCGATTACCATAAAAAACTTGTTACCCCTTTACTTTGTTTTCGATTACTACTGCCCTTCTCATCCATCTATCAAGTAGCTTTATAATTTTACCATGCGTGCAAATAATCTTTTTCATTTTAGGATCAGGTTTACTTAATCAAGCATGGCCCCACGATCCTAATAACACCATGTCCACTTTAACTTATCTGATTTGGTTTAACACCAAGCTTTTCTTGATTATGGCAGTGGTATCTGTGGTTTTCTTGGTTTTAGGTGCAATCAGTTTGCATCCGCTAATTCCATCTTTATTTTTTTTTAGGATGTGGATTTATGGAAGAACTACCAATCCATTCACGGCCATTTTCCATCTACTTTCACTGGTTTATTGTTATGCTTATCCACTTTATGTTGCTATAGAATTTTAGTTTAGGCAGAGTGAGACCGAAATTGCTTTTAATGATATTAATGTTGTTACTTACTGTTGCTTTTAAGGATGATATCCAAAGAAAAAATAATATGTACATCATATTGCTTGAAGGAGCTCAAAGATTTTGCCACCCAGATGCTTTGCGATCATGCTTTTATGCCACTTGCAGCTGCCAATGGCTTGAGAATAGCCATTGTCATCCCATTTGCAAATACGAGATGCCTACTAAGACATGATTTCTCATTCTTTTGATGTCCAAATTTGATATATAGTTACAATTTATCAATTAAAATGGTAGAAGTTTTACAGCTGTTGCTTGACACATCTCTATCAATTCTTGGCAATCTCAGATTTCTTATTACCAAAATCATCTCTTCTTCGATTTACACCAACTTTGGAAGTTTTTTTTTAGTTAAGTTTCTCGAGCCTGACATTCTTTGAATCATATTTGAGCCACTAGAGTGACATTTTTAATACTTAGCTCCTTCATTTTTTTTTGTTTTGCACAGTTTTTGTTAACAAGGAACTCAGGCTCTTACTAAAAGCTTTGCTTGTTTCGAATAAAAATAGAGTCAAGGTCAAACTCAAATGTCTATTCCCTATCTTGAATATATAAATATTTTTCTTTATTACTCTATCACCAACTTTTTGTTTCTTTTCTTGGTGCTAACCACAAATGTAACTTCTATGCATTGATAACACTAGGTCACAGAAATTTAATGGCCACTTTTCTGAGGTCTTCGAGAATTGATAGCTAAGAAGGCCATGTTGTTCAAAGCGGGATCAACTATATGATCATCAACTGACGAGTGTAATTTCATAATGCCTGTAAATAACCAAAATTATCCTTTAATGATTTTTATGAGGTAGGCTTAAAACAACATGGAATTTTTTTTATGGACATGGTTTAGGGAAAAGGCAAGCTTTATTGAATATTTGAGTTGTCGAGTTAGATTCTAAGCAATGATAATTTGAAATCTTAATTCGATTGTGCCTATCTCTTAATTTTCTTATTTTGAAACAAATAAGAAAAAGCTAGGTTCCCCACAGACGGTGTGATACAAACCTTACCTATAATAGAGATAGAATGTGCATCCAACTTTGAAAATTAGTCCAAGGATCATCAAGGATAGATTATGTTAATGGAGCTAAACCCCTTGCTTATTAAATTGAAGTATGATACTTAGCTATTAAAAGATGATCAATCATACAACTCTAAGTCTTACTTAACAATTGTAATGAAAGGTAGATGTGAAATAATTCAAGTAAACTTGCAATGTTTTAAAAGAATAAAGTTTAAGGAAAAACCTCACTTTTTAATATCTCAATCACTCCCAATTCATTTTACATAGGGTTAGCCCTTATATAGGCATGTAAAAAACCTAATCCTTAAAGGAAAAAGTTTTCTTCCTTATTCCCAAAGATGTCTATATAGGAAAATCCTTAATTAAAGAGGTTTCCTTCAAAATAGGACAACTAATGAGAACTCATCTTTGAAAAGTTAAAATTGACAACTCATAACAACTCATCTTTGAAAAGTCAAAATTGACAACTCATTTTTTAAAAGTTAAAATTGATAACTTATCTTTAAAAAGTCAAAATTGACAACTAATAACAACTCATTATAAGTAAGCAAAATGACAACTCAAGATAACTAAACATTGAAGCATGTCATGTCACATGTCATATAGGATGTTAACCATTGACCTTGACTTATTGACTTATTGACTTTAACTTATTGACTTTGACTTGGAATATCCTTGAATCTTCTCACATCTTCTTGAATCTTTCCTATTAACTCTAAAATAGAAAAATAACTCAAAACTCATCTATGTTAAGCTAATTAATTTTGAAATTTGAAATTAAACTAAGTAGCTCAAATTCTTTATCATTTGGCTCCATACTTACACTTTTAATCCCTTTTAGAGTTCCTATTATTCCCTCCCTCTTAAAGATGATTTGCCCTCAAATCATAACCATCTTCTACAGTTGATAAATTCATGAATCCTCTAAGGTCAAATACAAACACCTTTGTTGAAAACTTCTCCTTTGAAGTAATGTTCCACACAAGTAGCTTTAACATAACTTGAACTTGATTGAACAACTGGAATGTAGAACTCTTATCCACGAACTTGTAAGGATTGTATTCTTGTTACTTCCTTTTAAACTTGAAACATGAATATCTCAAGTTCTTCTTGCTACAAGTGAAGACTCCATAAATTTCTTTGAGAGAAATAAAATTTTGCAACACTTTCTTATACTTCATGCTAGGAATGAAATATTCAAAGGTATTACTGACATTGTAATGCATGCCAACATCATCAAATGGATCTTTATATGGCTCAAAAGTCTGCAAAATAAATTTCAAGTCACTAAGAAAAGAAACATTAAAATTATTAGTACAATCATGATGAATAATCATCTCCTTATCCTTCATGACACTCCCAATCTCTAGCCTTTTTTGTGCAAAAACTTTTAGTTTTTCCTCTCCATCATGCATATACTCTTCATGATCACAAGGTGCACTCTTACCACCTCCTTGAATTGTTAATTCATGCACAAGTTCACTAGATTTCTCAAACCCTTGTAAAAACTCCTTATTTGCTTCAATGACTTCAATATTTCATCATTTTTGTATTCACACACAATCATTATCTCCCCACAAAGACCTACTTCCTTTTCATACTCCAAAGCAAGTTCAATTACAACCTTCAAGATAGAAGATTTTAATTGTACTTCTTTCTTCAATCTCTTAGCAATCTCACACTTAATTCCACTGATGAATTTTGTAACTTTTTGCCTTTAGAATTCACTTACATCACTTGCAATTACAAACAACTTAAACTTTTTAACATAATCATTAACACATAATTCATTACCTTATTTAAGCCTTTGTAATTTAAGATGAAATTTATCCCTCACTTCATGAGGAATAAAATGTCTAGTTATTAACCTCATCATTATCTCCCAATTTTTAATCTCATTAAGCCCATTCATTCTCCACAATGCCATCAAATCTTCCCACCATATAACAACATGACCCAAAAATTTATGAGAAGTAAGTTTACACTTTTGGAAATCACTTAATTCAAGAGAATCAAATATCTCCTCCATTTGTTGCACCCATTCCAAATAAACATAAGGATCATCCCCACTAAGAAAATAAAGCATATCCAAAATGACCACACTCAAAGATAATTTAGAAAAAAAATAAAAAAGAAATTCTCACAAAGCACTCCCTTATGTGTTTACACTCAAGGATATGAATACTCTCGTGTTTAACTCAATTTTTTTTTAATTTATGAAGAATTGAGAAGAAGAAGAAGAGATTATGCATAAAAATTAAAAGGATACAAAACCAGACCTTGAAGTTTGGCTTTGATTCCAAACTGATACAAACCTTACCTATAGTAAAGATAGAACGTCCATCCAACTTTGAATATTAGCCTAAAGATCTTTAAGGATAGTTTGTGTTGATGGAGCTAAACGCCTTGCTTATTAAATTGAAGCAAGATACTTAGCTATTAAAAGATGATCAATCATACAATTCTAAGTCTAACCTAGCAATTGTAATGAAAGTAGATGTGAAATAATTCAAGTAAACTTGCAAAGTTTTAAAAGAACAAAGTTTAAAGAAAAATCTCACTTTTAAATATTTTAATCACTTCCAATTCATTTTACATAGGGTTAGCCCTTATATAGGCATATAAACAACCTAATCTTTGAAGGAAAAGGTTTTCTTCCTTATTTCCAAAGATGTCTATATAGGAAAATCAGTAATTGAGGAGATTTCCTTCAAAATAGGACAATTAATAACAACTAATCTTTGAAAAGTCAAAATTCACAACTAATGACAACTCATTATAACTAAGCAAAATGACAACTTATACCAACTAAGTATTGAAGCATGCCATATCATATGTCATGTAGAATGTTGACCATTGACCTTAACTTGTTAACTCTTTGATTTTGACTTGGTGATTTTGATTTGGAATATCCTTAAATCTTCTCATATCTTCAAAAATCTTCCTTATTGACTCTAAAATAGAAAAATAACTCAAAATTCATCCATATCAAGCTACTTAATTTTAAAATATGAAATTAAACTAATTAGTTTGAATTATTCATCATTTGGCTCCATATTTGCACTTTTAATCCCTTTTAGGGTTCCTATTATGACGACACTTGATAACTCCGAATTAATATTTCTTGTTTATATAACCTGCATCGACAAGTAGAACGGATAAAAGAGTGGGATTTTCCCTATAAATACTTCGAAACTTAAGTTAGTATTCATATAGAGAAAAATATAATAATACGAATAAATAGAGTAAAATAGATAATAAAAGGTGATTGCTTGCATAATGAAGTGATGAAATAGTGGAATGATGTCTTGATGACGTTGAATAATAAGAATGAAGAGATGATTGAATACAAAAATGAATGATATAAAATGTTATGAGATATATTTATAGGATAATGTATTATTCAAACCTTATATTATATTCTCAATATATCTATTGGAGAAGGCATCAATGAAGAGATGAGAGAATATAAAAATGAATTATATAAAATATTATGAGATATATTTATAAAAAAATGTATTATTCAAATCTCATATTACACTCTTAATATATTTATAAGAGAAAATATCTAAATATTACACTATTTATTTAACCTCAATCCAAAAAAACGAATAAAATTAAATCCTAACTCTCTTGTATCACGAAGAAATGGGATTACTTGTTAAAAAATATATATTTATTGAAAACCTCACATACGACGGCCGCAATTTTTCTTCTTCCAAAACAATCAAATCTCGCCGTACATTCCCTCCCCAACAACGTCCCAAATACCGCCACGTAATCATCTCCCTCATTTGTCCTTTTTCTTTTTGTTTAAAAAGTAAAAAAAATTCACTAATAATCTTCCTCTTCTCCGCGTCAAGTTCCTTTTACAGTCTTCGTTTCTTCAAGCCGTTCCAAAACCCCCCAAAAAAACCCTAATTAATTGCCATCATCTTCTTCCCTAAATTATTGTTGCATTTCGCACTCACTGATCTCACACGCAATTACTTTATACGGCGCCGTTTTAATCTATCCCTTTCTTGAATTGTACGTTTGTTTGGGGTTTCGATTGTTGCGGTTCAATTAGGTTTAGTTTTGAAAATTCTTGTTTTGATCGATTGAGGTTTGAGTTCTTATGAATCATTTGTGAAAAATCTTCTGTGATGAGAGTAATAGTAACAATAATCAAAGAATGAAAGATGCCGGTACTGCGTAGCGGAGTGCGCAGAGGCCGGGGAGCGAGAGGAGCAGCAGCAGCAGAAAGAGCTGGAGGAGGAGTACGGCAAGAGGTAGAAGACCAAGGGATCGCAACAAGAACAAGAAGAAGACGCGCAGCAGCTGCTGCCGCCGCTGCAGTTACAGGCGCAGGGGCTGCGCCGCCTAAAAACAATAGTAAAGATAATAAGGAGAAGGTGCAGGAGGGGCAGCAGCAGGTAGTTGATGAAAACTTAGAAGCTGTTGCTGAAGGTAAGGACTTAGAAGAGGAGGTAAAAAAGGAAGAAGTAGGAGAGAAAGTGATGGATGACTTTGATAATGATAATGAGAGCTATGGCGAAGAAAGCAGAGATGGTAATAGAGCCAATGCTGCTGAAGATGAGGGCAGCACCGATCCTCTTCCGGAGAAGGTTTTTTTTTTTCTTTTAATTTTTAATTTTGCCTTAGTTTTTAACTACTTCTATTACTACTGTTTATGTATATATGTGTGTGTGTATTTGTATCTATCTGCATTGGTACATTCTAGTTTTAATTGTTGTGTGCTTTTTTATGTTTTATTATGCTTGTCAATTATGCATCTTTCTTGTACACTGTTATTGTCTGCTTTTCTATTGGTGATTTTTTATGATCTTCTGCTTTTAAAAAGAATTTGACTTTAGGTTTACTTTTTGAATTTAACAAGATGGGCTGCATTTCTGGACTAGATGGCTTATGCTTAGGATAAAAAAAATCTGTTGGTGCTAGATTTCGCTGCATAAAGTTAGGATTTTTTTTGTGGTGAAACTAAGTAATTAATTGATCAAAGCTTGTATTCATCATGTTTATGCATACTCATTGACTTTCTTGTTAATTTGATTGAAGTTTTGGTTGCATCTGTGATGAATTGTTGATCTAATCAGGAAGCATATTAGTAAAAAGTGGGAAAGAAAGTTCATAAATGTGTTGCTATTGTCTATATAATATGTCTTATTAGCACTTGTGTTTAATTGTTAAAGCCTTTTAAGGTGAATGGCCTCCAAAATAATAGGGAAAGCATTGTAAGCCATCCCTATCCTTTGAAATAGAATGCAACAGACTAGTGTCAAGAACTTGTGTACGACTTGCTGGTTTAACTACCGTTTGTTTTGGGAATTTGAACAATTCACAAGCGTACTGGTTTTATTGATTGTTTGTTGAAATTTCCATATGGAAATTCAGGTGGTTAATCTGGGTCTGGTAATAAATCACGTAAGTAATAAGATATATGTATGGAAGTAGCCATCAAATAGTAAACAAAAGCAAGCTATCTTGAAATAAAACAAAAGAAATTAAGAAAAATTTAAGTTAAAAGTTAGAATCATCTGTTTTGATGTTTTTGTTCCAATTAGAGTTTATTAATTTGTATTTTTCTTGAATGAACATACTGCAAGTCCCCAGTTTGTTCTATTGTGTCTGTGCAGTTAATGTTTTGCAAACCTGTTCTTACATGCCATCCTCTTCTCCACCGCTACTTGTAGTTAGCGATTATTTAGTTGTTCCCCTTAATAGATTATCCTCTGCATGTTTTTTTTTTGTAATTTTCTTTCTATAAGCACCGCATTGGCAATGTCTGTTGTTCTTTACTAATAAATTTCAATCCCTTGATTATGATGCTACCATGCTGCAGGTCCAGGTTGGTGGTTCCCCGTTGTATAAGTTGGAGAAAAAGTTAGGGAAGGGTGGCTTTGGACAAGTGTATGTTGGTCGGCGAGTTTCTCCTTCTAATACAAATGATAGAACTGGCCCTGGAGCTGTAGAGGTATTGCAATTATTACTAGCTGCTTGGATTATTGAATTTGATTTTTGCTCATTAATTTTCTACCGTGTATGTATTAATTGGCTACAACCTTTGCATTTTAGGTGGCCTTAAAATTTGAGCATAGAAGTAGTAAAGGATGTAATTATGGACCGCCATATGAGTGGCAAGTTTACAGGTGATTGTCGTGCTTTTCCATTTTTTTTACATATTGGTAATATTTCTAAATCAATTTTGATGATCATCATTCTTTCAGCTTTCTTGGGGGCAGCCATGGTATACCACGAGTACACTACAAGGGTCGGCAAGGTGACTATTATGTCATGGTATGCAATTCTTGGTTTTGTTTATGGCTCACTTGGGACTCTATTTTTAATAATCTAGCACTCATGTAATAGTTCTTGATGGAAATCTTTCATGACTTAGGTTATGGATATGCTGGGGCCAAGCCTGTGGGATGTCTGGAATAGTAGATCTCAGTCGTGAGTTCAATTTCTTTTATTTCTTCTTCTTGCTATATATATTTCTATCCTTTTGTGCATCTGGGGTGCTTATATTGAGGCATTGTTATAAATTACAGAATGTCTGTTGAAATGGTTGTCTGTATTGCTATTGAAGCAATATCAATATTGGACAGGATGCACTCCAGAGGGTAAGCTTTTTTTTTTTTTCCTCTTTTTTTTTCCTGTTATTATATGTCCATTTCTTAGTGTAGTTTTGTAAAGATGGACTGGATTGGGTTGGTTTGCTTTGCAAGTGGATTGATGAGATAAGCATCTTTAGCTGTTTGCTATGTGAAAATTAGTTGATATTTTATTGTCTTTTCTCAATTGTTAAGTAACTATATCTCAAATGGCACAAAAATTCTTTGCAGTTATGTCCATGGAGATGTGAAGCCGGAAAATTTCCTACTTGGATCTCCAGGAACTCCTGATGAGAAAAAGTTGTTTCTTGTTGATCTTGGATTAGGTAAATGGTATTTCAGCTTATCTTTCATTTCTTCTTAAGTTGTAGATGTGCAGATGTGCACTCGACTGTAATCACCCTTGACCGGCTAATTGAAATCCTTTTGGGGGATCAGCTACCAGATGGCGAGATACTTCAACTGGCCTGCATGTTGATTATGACCAAAGACCCGATGTTTTTAGGTACTGTTTTTTATTATATTATTTCTGATTTTGAAATAGTCTATATATTATTGTGTTGCCATCATTATATTCTTTGTCTATATCCACTGCTCATTTAGTGATGATTATTTACTGCAACAGAGGAACAGTTCGTTATGCTAGTGTACATGCCCATCTAGGGAGAACAGCCAGTAGGAGAGATGATCTGGAATCTCTTGCCTACACCCTAATTTTCCTTCTAAAGGGCCGTTTACCATGGCAGGGGTACCAGGTTAGTTCTCTTTTGCATTTTTTTGGTGACTTGTACCTAGAGTTACATGTATATGTACGTGTGTGCATGTGCATAATGTGTATATATATATATTTTAACATAATGGTGTTTATAGGGAGAGAACAAAGGGTTTCTTGTTTGTAAGAAAAAGATGGCAACGTCCCCAGAGACCCTCTGTTGCTTTTGTCCTCAGCCTTTCAGACGGTTCGTTGAATATGTGGTGAATTTAAAGTTTGATGAAGAACCTAATTATTCTAAATGTGTCTCCCTTATCGATGGGGTTCTTAGCCTAACTGCAGATATCAGGCCACTTAACACAGAGGGTGCTCAAAAGGTACATGCGGTTGTTCCTTTCTTTTGTGGTTCAGATTGCTTTATGAGTTGGAGTTTGTTTGTTGATCCATTGCATTTATGTCTTTTGAAGCTTATCGGTCATAAGAGAGGCCGATTGACTATAGAAGAAGAGGAAGATGAACAACCAAAGAAGAAGGTTCGTATGGGCATGCCAGCAACACAATGGATTAGTGTGTACAATGCTCGTCGACCTATGAAGCAAAGGTATAAACATATTCATCAAGTCATGAGTTATATCCTGTTGAGGCATTTTTAGTGCTGTCTTATTGATACAATCAGGCATTTTTTTGGTTTGCCTAGCATTGTGATTTATCTCTCTATTTCTATGAAAATAATAACTGCATATCATGAAGATTGTTTTGTTCCTTTTTCTCTCAACCTAATCTCTTTGTTGTGATCATATACTTGTAATACTTTTGAGAGTAAAAACCATGTGTTGTGTGCTTGGCAGGTATCACTATAATGTGGCTGATGCAAGGCTTGCCCAGCACATTGAAAAAGGAAATGAGGATGGCTTGTATATTAGCTGTGTGGCTTCATCTCAAAATCTCTGGGCCCTGATTATGGATGCTGGTACTGGTTACACTGCACAAGTCTATGAACTATCACCCTATTTTCTTCACAAGGTACATGCTTAAATTTTTTATTTGTTGAATGCAATCGTCTGCTTCAATCATGCTGAAATTGTTATGTGCTGGTTCTTATTGTTGTGACTTCTAAGTGTGCATCATAATTATCTAACTGAATTTTGTTTGGCTTCTCTGTAGGAATGGATAATGGAGCAGTGGGAAAAGAATTATTATATCAGTGCAGTAGCTGGAGCTGCTAATGGAGGCTCGTTAGTTGTAATGTCTAAGGGTCAGTCAGATATCTTTGGTTTTTTTGAGAAAGGTACCTGGTTTTGTTTGACCAACTTGTATATGTTTTTTGAGTACAGGTACTTCATATATGCAACAGTCATATAAGGTTAGCGATTCATTTCCTTTTAAATGGATTAACAAGAAATGGAAAGAGGGATTCCATGTTACTGCAATGGCCACCTCGGGGAGTCGATGGGGAGTTGTTATGTCTCGCGGTGCAGGGTTTGCACGCCAGGTCATCCCTTCCTAATATCTTGTGTTTTCTTGGGTAGAGAAGACACTGACAACTGACTTTTTTTGTGGCATTATATCAGGTTATTGAACTTGATTTCCTTTATCCAAGTGAAGGCATTCATCGTCGCTGGGATAATGGATATCGTATCACAGCAACTGCAGCGACCCCGGATCAGGCTGCTCTGGTTCTTAGCATTCCACTGAGGAAACTAACAGATGAAACACAGGAGACACTTCGAACTTCTGCTTTTCCTAGTACCCATGTCAAGGTGGGAATATCTAGTACCTAATATGTCTGTCTTTTGTTGTTTGATTATTTTTAGCGTACTTGTGTCTTATGTCAGATGGTTCTTGCAGGAGAAATGGGCAAAAAATCTATATATTGCATCAATTTGTTATGGTCGAACAGTCTCATGAGCGACCTCTCTCCTTCGCTGTGTGAGCCAAGAAGAGAAAAGCCTGGGTTTCCTGAAGTGGGTATTATCTAGGTTAGAGAAATTTTGATGAGTAAATAGGTTCTTACCAATTGTAGTCAGTGTAGAAGCTATCAGCTGTGCCTGTCATTTTATAAATGTCTCCCGTCCATTGTCTGACCAGGGCAACGTTTTGTACAGTCTTTGAATAATTACTTTTTTTAAGTAAGGCATCATGTAGAAATCATATGAATATGATCCTCGTAGTGTGATTGGCGCTGATGGTTTTTTTTCCTTACACATTCTGTA
The DNA here is from genome assembly GCA_947683625.1 of Mallotus nudiflorus. Lineage (NCBI taxonomy): Eukaryota > Viridiplantae > Streptophyta > Magnoliopsida > Malpighiales > Euphorbiaceae > Mallotus > Mallotus nudiflorus. The sequence goes on from CANTUR010000124.1 coordinate 1,101,989, forward strand.
AATTCCGATTGATTACCATTGGACGGATAGTTACCCTGGCCGCTACAGTCAACGTTATTTTTCTTGTATATGATGATTTCATATCGTAGCTTAATTATTGTCCAAATTACCATTTCAATTTAATTAAAGGTTCAGTAATGTTTGTAGATGCTGATTTTTGGAGATTCCATTTTGATTCGTTGCATGCTCTTATCAGTCTCTGGCTATGGAGGCATTGGTATCATAATGAGAATGGAAATTGATGTTTGTAGATTACGGTTTTGGTTGCACGTTCAAATGTTGGCGATTACGGCACTATGTGAATTCAAGAATTACTAGAAAATATATAGTGAGTTTGAGGCTTAAAATGGAGATTGAGTCGTTATCCGGATGAAAATTAAGATACACTGTATAACAATCGAATTTCACGGAGATATTGGATTCTAAAATTGGGTATGGATTTTTAAAATGTCCATTCAGTTTTGTATTTTATTACCTTTGATTATTAATTTATTCTCTTATTAACATGCAAGTCATGATTGGTTTTCAATTTTAAATTTTATTCCGAGTTTGCACATTAGTCTCATTTCAGGCTTATATCCCCAACATTCAATCACAGATAAATAAATAAAATAAATAAAAATAATTTGTAATCATTCATTTCAAATAAAAAGGGGAAGGGATTAAGAATTACAATTTTTTGGTGTAAATAAATATAAAAATACTAAAAATAAACCATATATAAATAAAAAATAAACTAATTAATTATACAAATTAATACTCAAAAAAATAAATAAAGCAAACATTTAGTAATTAAAAATCACCAAATAATTCTTGTAACATATATATGTTAATTCCATAATAACAACAATAATATTTATAAATCAACAACACAGTGTGCACAAAAATAAATGATAATAAACTCATAAAATAGTCCACTAAATATCACAAAAAGGGAAATAACATGGGAACAATATCAATCAACATAGGAATCATGCATAATTTCAAGAAATATAACAAATTAAACATGAAAATCATGTCAAACATGCAAAATACAAACGGAAAATCAAGGCATAAAAAGGGAAAGTTCTGTCAAAGAGGCATTGCCTCTTCAAAGAGGCGCCGCCTCCTGACTAAGAGGTGATGCCTCCATCGCCTCTTTGGGAAGGGGCGGCGTCTCTATGAAGAGATGTCGCCTCTTCAATAGAGATAGGAACACTCTACAGTTCTTACATCCTAAGAAACATGATGATCATGCAAATAAATAAGGAATAAACACAAATATACCAATATTAACAATCAATATTCAATATCTCATGCAACCATACTCTTCAATAAGCTTAAAATAAGTAATATAACAAAAAAAAACCACAAAATAACAACAAATCAAAGCTTTTAATGAAGATAAAAACTCAAAGCTTAAAAAATTAGAGAGACTCACTTACTTGGATGTGCTTGATACTCCTAACTAAGCCCTTAGAGCTTGGTTGATGGAGGAATGGCCTTGAATGCAAGGAAGGTTCCCTCTTCTTCTCAAGAATCAAGTCCTTTAAGCTTCAAAGTCCCTTCCTTCTTTTTCTTCCTCCTTTTTTTCCTTTCTTTTTTCTTTTCTTTTCTCTCTTCCTCCCTGTTTTTTCCGGACATTTTTCCCATAACTAGCCCCCCTCCCCTCCACTTTTTGCCCCCACATTCCCTTTTAAAGCCTCTCTTATTTTCTCCTTTTTCAAATTCTCAAAAACCCATTCTCACCCTCTCCCATTGTCTTTTTTCATTCCCTAGGCTCTTTCTTGCATTTTTTTGTTTTCTTTTACGTCCAAAAATGACCAAATTTCAACAGGTAGACTTCTAACTACTATCATTAATGACATTTAATGTTGCAGAGAGTGAGTGTGATGAGTTGTCGTCTCTTTGATGAGACGTTGCCTTATCGATGCCTGGGGTGAAAAGGTGACGCCTCTTCGTTGAGATGATCGCCTTTGCACCTGGGTCAAGTCAATGCCCGTGGGTCAAAAGGCAATGGGCTTGGGCTTTGGTTTAATGTTTGGGCTTGGACATGGTTTTTTGTGGGTTTGGCTTAGTATTTGAGATTTCAAAGTCGATTTTAGAGAGGTCTCGTACTCTCCTTGCATTCAAAACTCGAATTTTCTCATTATCGGACTTTCGTTACGGGACGATCAAACTGATAGTGTCCACAATATTCAAATCCCATAAATCCTAACCCAAGCCTATTTTTGATGAAAATGAAAGCTAGAGTTCTAGAAAACAGTTGTAATTTGGCGCTTTCATGCTTGAGAAACAAAAGCACTTTAGGGGTAGGGGTGTAAATGAGCTGAGCTGCTTTCGGCTTATTAAAAGCTTGTTTGAGCTCATTTAATAAATGAAATCAATTTAAATTATATAAAACTCGACTCGTAAGTTGATTCCTAATTTTAATTTTTTTATTTTAGATATATAATATATTTAATTTGTATTGTAGAAAATATTTTTTAAAATATATTATTAGAATAAAATCATAATTTTTATTAAATATATTATAATTTATTTAATAAATCATTTATTTTTAATTTTTTAATATATAATTTTAATTTATAATTTATTTTTTTTTAAATTTCTTTAGACTCATTTACCCTTGCAAACACTAAATGAAATAACGAATTTGACTAAAGCTCAGCTTAGTCATAAATGAACCAAGCTTGAACTAATCAAAGGTCAATTCAACTTGATTTGATTACAATTAAATAACTATCCCTTATTTCTGATTAATGAATGCCTTCTTTACTTTTCCCAAAAACAAAAAAAACACCTTTTGTATCAACTAAATACTTTTTAGGAAATTTTGATGTCAAAACAACTCACCGTCTATTTTTATATAATTTGATATTGATATAATACGAATAATCAACATAATATTATTTAACAAATAATTTTTATTCTAACCATGTAGTAAATATATTAAAATTTCGTTTAAAATATATAGAATTATAATTTATCTCAAAACTACTCTATTTTAGCCGGATGTTAAATTATTAAAATATATTATATTTTATTAAAAATTTATGTAAAGAAAAATTAATAACACCAATTGATTTGGCACCTAAGTGTTGAAAGAGCAAAAAAAACACAAATACACTTCTTTGATACAAAAAAATTCCTGTGGTAGTTTTTTGAATTGTGCCCAAAAATAAATCTCATGTCAGCAAAAATTCAAATCATTAATATTAATATCATTGAAATATAAGAACATTAAAAAAAATAAGGGAAAGACCCCTTCTAGAACCAAAGGAAAAAAAAAAAAAAAGCAGCTTATTCCAACAATTTCTCACCCCAGCTTTTTCCTCGTAATTCAATTCCAAATGAGCTACAATGGGTGAACAAGATTTAAACTCAGGTCTCTACAGGACCGTCCCCCTTGCAGACATACTTATGCTCTTCCCGAATGTTCAACAGCTCAACAAATCTATTATGTTGGTCTGCAACACAACCTCTCCAACTGAGCAGCTTCCTGTTATTGTACATCATACCATAATCAGTCCACATTTTAGTTTGTTCAAGTGGGTATCTGCCTGTATCTTCAAGATTGCAAAGGCTAAAAAGGACACTGATTTTTTAGCAGAGCCAATACATACAGTGATTGAGAGCTTGCACATACTATATTTACCTCAGTGTTGTCGTAGACATAGCGAACCACAAAGATGCATTTGCAGTTCATTTCATCATGTTGTCGCCTTTGGATTCCCACTACATGTGCATCACAGTAGACTGCTTGCTCTTGGCGTTCCTGTAAACCAGACATAAGTACCAAAGGCCAAGGCTAATTGAAAAAAGAAATTCTTCAGAATCAAGGAAGCACACAACTCTTTTCAACTCTATTACTTGCTAGTACAATTGCATCATTCTGCTTGCAGGTATAACACACCGTTAAGGATTGACCATTAGTAAGTAGGTGATTCACTACAAAGTTATGAAAGGACCAGAGTAATACTGGCCAACCCAACAACCCATCCATACATCTATAGAAATACTTACAATGGACCATGGATATGTGCCATAAGCCTCTGCTAGAAGCAGTTTGATTCTATCCTTCTTTGTGCTATCCAAAGTAAGAGTTAAATGATACCATCCATGTATAAAAATATGAACTGTCCGCAGAATAGATTTTATCAAGTATTAACAGTATTTTAAGGTCCAAAATTACTCTTTCTGTCCAACTCCTATGTCAGTGATTACTTATTAGTTACCTGGAAGTCAGTGATTACTTCCTAGTTACCTGGCTTTTAGGAGTTTTATCTTGAAAGAGATAATAATAATGGAAATGTACCCTAAAGCACAGTACAAGATCTCCAACTTTCACTCGGTGACATTCTGAAGGTACTAAAGGAATAGATCGTTCTCGTACTGCACTTTTCACATTCACCCACTCGTCATCTGTATTACGAAACCCAGAAAATCTTACACGTGCTTCCTGCATTGCAGAAACAGAACCATAACCTCCATCAGGTTGGACACTAAGAAATGTCTACACAAGGAACAAAAAATTGAACATAAAAAAAAAAAAAGAAATATAACTCGCAGAACCCTGGTGAGCTGAATCACATGAAATTCACCTACTATTTAGAAAACGTGGTATGATTGAAGAATATGTCAGTATTACAGAATACTCTTACAAGTTCACCAGTACAAAGAACTCTGTAGTTGAGGAAAGCAGCAACATCATACCTGGAAGGCAAATTTTGTTATAAATGGTGGTTTAACATGGAAATATAAGCATGAATTTATAAAATGTCACAGTCAACTTTTGGCAACTATAGTTTTTCAGATCTTGGCCTTTAGATACATATGCTTGCTATACTTTTGGTTATTCACTTGTTCATTTTATTGGAAAAGGGTGCAGTATATCAGAGTAAACTTCTACATGTCTGAAGAGAAATAAAGGGTTCAAGGCAAAGTCTGAAGAAATGGGAAGTTAACAAATTTGATTATGCTCATAACGATATATCCAAAAAGAATTCTAGCTTAGAAAGACAAAGAAATGAATTGCTTTTTTTGGTCCCTTCCTCTTTACCAACCCATGGTAGGAAAGTAAATAAAGAAGTTGGGGGCAAATCCAATTATTTAACATGGAGCAATTTAGATATTCATAGTTCATATGGAAGCCATGGAGAGTTAAAGAGGTAAGAACACCATATTGCGGTGTACATGAAATTCGACAATCCAAACCTTGATAAATATTACATAGCTTTTTTTTTTTTTTCGAGATAAACTTTTATAGCTTCATTACCAATCTGCCTAAATATTACATAGCTTTAACATATAGGCAGATTGGTAATGAAGCTATAAAAGTTTTACATTTTTTATTAGCAGATGTGTACTCACCAGGCATTGTCTCTTGATGATCGAGCTTCAAATATCAACTCCGAAAGATCAGTGACCTTACCTGAAAAGTGTTGATAACAACTGCAATTATAAACAGACAGAAATTTCCAATTTTATAACTATCCTAAGACACTTCTATTGATGATGCAGGTGAAATCATAGCAGGAAAACCATAACTGAAAATTTGTGGTGTGGCATGACATGAGCACAACTTGCATAGTGATAAAACCTATGAGTTCAACCAACATTTGAAACATGTTGCAATAGGCATAACCACTATAGATGTTTACATGGCCAGCTCAAAGCTGAAACACTATATTGATCCATGTTCCAGGAACAAAAAAGGCAAAAACCTACTAGTACATCTAAAATCAAAATTGACAAAAGTGGATATCCAGAAGAAGGACATGGAAGATAAATTGTTGAAAATAAATTTTTGAAAATGAGACGCAGAATACTTAAAGTTATCTAACAGAAGAAAAGCATAATACAGCTGGAACAGATTAAGGCAAGTGCAAAAGGGGAAAGTAAGTTATGCCACCAGTAGATAAACTGGTGGATTGAAAATTATTTGCAGTACAGAGGTTTTGATTAGTGGCACACAGTTTCAAAATGGGATGTCAGCCTCCTGTTATGCTATTTGGCAATATGTTACAGTGATTTGGGAACAACTCAAGTTACCCTACATTTCCTAATTCCATTCCTTCCTTTCAGCTTTCCAAATTTGAAGGAACTTGTTAATAAAGAGTCTTTAGCGAATGCACTTTAAATTTACCTGAATTATTCTTAAAATTCATGGAAGTGGTCACCTTTTCATACCAACAAGGCTTGATTCAGTTCAATATAGTTAGACTGTTTCTGCTACTGATATGATTTGTGGTACTGCCATTTAGAACCCTGTGCAGTACCAAAAAGAATGCATTACATAAGCATTTCTTTTGTCCTTTGTGAGAAGAAGCTCATGCCTACTAGTACTAATAAGTGTATATGAAATGTATTCATGAGAATTCACCCTAGATCATCTGAACAGAAAGTAACTAATTACTCCACCCACATGTTGGTATGTAAGAAACTGATAAGGTTGTAATATATCACAATATTTTGAACCATAATCCCATCTTGATCCAAAAATTTCAGGTCATAAGAACCTGAATCCTAGATACCTATCTCAAGCCAACATATTGTCCTGTACTACTGCCTAAGCAGGACCAAATCCTGATGAGTATTTGAGAGTACTAAGAAATAAAAGTTATTTGTTCAATTTCATGATGTGTTTTGAGCGTACAAGTCTATCATGTTTAGCAGTGGAGGATAAGATGACAGTGTTTAGTTCTTTGCAATGTCTTCACACAACTATTTTGAAGATGCCACTACAAGAAGTTAATAATATATCTAAAACATCTTAATTATTGTTCCCTTCTTATTCTAGTAAAAAGAAAAACCTATAGATTTTTGAGAACTTTCAGGTGCGTTGCTTTGAATATTAGTGTTTGAAAGATCAACAAATAATTTCAGAGCCACAGGTGAAGGAGCGCTTCTCGGTTGGGATTCCTTTTGTCTATCCACAAACCAACTTTGCACCTAGAACACAAGAAGACCAACCTAGATATAAGTAATTAAGAGCTCAACCAATAAAACAAATATTGCTCATAAGGGAAAAGAAAAAGAAAAACCTGTTTCCATGTTATTGCTGGCTTTCCAGCACGATTTGCTGCGAAACTGAAACATATAAAGCATAGTCTTATTTAAGAGAAATATATAAACACTTTAATTTGGAGATGATATTAAATTCAACTAAAATGAACCCAACCTAAAACTGGATGCAAGCTTCTCACAGAACTCTTGATTGAATGATTCTTCTCCTAATTCCTTGTAAATATTTTCCATTTCCACCATCTTCCGAAAAATGCATTGTAGCAAGTCAGATAATAATTAAAAAAAAAAAAAGGAAAACACTAAATTAAAATAATAATAAAAATAAATAATCATACAAAATAGAATTTTTACTTAGAGAAGCTTCAAGAAAACTAATAGGAGTTAACTAATGGCATAAATTCAATCGCTGTCAGTTTTGAAAAGCTATCCATTGTAGCCGCAGCTCACACACTAACATAAAATAGTAGTCCCCATGAAATGGTTTTGGTGAAAAAACCATTAATAATCAAATTAATATGATATAGAAGAGAAACCCATTAAAGAAAACAATGCTATTAACTAACTGAAACACAGAGACACGTAAAAACACCGAATTTAAGCAAAAAGCTTGGAGCTTTTCTCAGTGAAGTAGAAATGATGGACCCAGATAAAATAAATCAATAACCAGTTCAACAGAACACTGAGAAATAGAAGGGTCGAGTTTTGCAGTACCTCTGCAAGTGTGAATTCGGTGGGAGAATCCATAACCAGTGATGCTTTGATCAGTTGCTGGAGAAAATAGTGTGCCTTTTTTTCTTTTTTTCCTTCCGTAAATAAGTGGGGTTCAGTGTCCTAGTGCGGTTGCATTTAAAAGTTAATAAATTATTACATGTAAAAAAATTAAGGGCCGCAATGTTACAAAAAAGCCCCTTCTTCCGATTGAGTGCACCCCAATCTTTAAGGTAACATAAATGTAATATCAACTCTCAATTTATTAATTGAAATTTATGTTATCGATATTAACAAATTCTTTAAGAAAATGTAGCTTCAATAATAATAATAATAATTATTATTATTATTATGATAAAAAATTATTAAAATTATTCATGTTATGTAATTCTCTTTAAAACTTTGATATATGAAATATAAAATTAATAACAATTATTAAAAATGGATATCAACCATAAAATTTTAAATTAAAAATGGATTCCATTACTCTAAATAATTAACTTCTTGAATTCTTAATTATAAATTGATTTTTAGCAAAATTTTTGAATAATTTTTTATCTCTTGATTGTAATCCTGTCTTTTTGGTATAATGTTGCTGATCAAGTTGATGACAATAGAGATAAAACCTCCTTATTGCCATCAATGTTCATGTCTTGTGTGAGTGTGGGTTTATTTTTTTACTTTCAGAATGAACAAGTAATTATCTTGTTGAAAAATGTTGAAATTGCAAAAAGAAGTATGAATATGCATATTAGTATATATTATCTCCTTGGTAAACAAATTTTTATAATGTCTTCTCTACGAGTAATTTAATTTGTAAAAAGTATAGATATTTTATTACGAAAAGCAGAATTTTCACTTATTTTTCTTCTTCATTGTGATATTGGAAATTAACTATTTAATGTAATGTAATTGTTTAAAAAAAATCTTTATAATAAACATGAAATCAAACTTTATTATAAACATAAACCAAAAACTGATATAGAAGAGTCAAAACTATTGCAACTACAAATTGCTGGCCAAGGGAAATAATCTTTCCCTTTTCTGATTGGATAGGGGAGGTTGCAGTGATGGTCCTGTTTGTAGGAGAGTAGAGAAAAGCCATCGAAATATGACTCTCTTGCTCACTTTTGAATATTGCCCTTCCTAAAACATGCTTGTAGTGGCCACCACTCCGAGCCTGAAAAATAAATAATAATAATGATAATAATAAATATAAAAATAGAGAAATATTATTATTATTTTTCGCTGATGGGCGGTTAGAATGTCTCTAAGTAGAAATAAATAAATATATATTTATATCTGATCCATATGAATTATTATACTAGGTGAAATTTAATAAATTTATTAAAAAATTTATATATAGCACTTAAAAAATTAAATCTCTAAGATGTGGAAGAAATATTTTGAGATTGAGACCTCTCACATGGTAAACACAGCAATAAAAAACTATTATTAGAAAATAGGCTACAAAAAAAAAAGCCGAATTGATAAAAATGTCAATTTTTACTGACTGATGGATAAAAAATTAAAGTTAAAATTTCATCACTGTTTTATTTGAAAATATATATATAAAAACATCAATAAAGTAAATTTAATTAGTAAAATAGGGGAAAAAAAAGATATTAGTTATAGTTGGTATAATTTTCTCCATTATTCTTTTCACTTTATCTCATGTCATGACATGATTAGATCAGATCCCAATAGGTGTAATTGGGTAACATAAAGAAAACATTATGACAGACCAAGGTACTTAATTAAGTTTTAAAGGTTAATTTTGTTCTTTGTGTTGAGTTTTTAACGCACTTGTTATTATGATTATTACTTTTAACAGCTGTAAAGAAGGCATGTCATTATGTATCATTGCTAAGAATCTATAAAGGCAAAAATTGATGTATCCATATCTAATTTTTAATTTTTTATGGACCATCATCAAAAAATTTGATAATTTTTTAAAACTGCAAATGAACTAATTTGTTTTTTTTAAACAGTATAACTGGTCAGTATTTCATATAATATATGTGAATTCTATAAATTTTATTAAGGTAATAATTTAAATTTAAGGGTTAATTATAGTAATTTTACGAGATTGAACCTGAATCTAAAACCTAACATAAACTGAATCATCTAAGTCTCATTAGCACTAATTTGGCTAGTGTAATTTCTCATATAAGCCACTTTCATTTACTCCAATTTGGGTTTTTAATCAAATTAACATACACATTTTATTATGATTAGGCTTTTATTTTTTAAGTTGGTGCAGCAGGTCCCTAAGGATGAAGGGACGAGAAATTTTACCTGTGCTTGATCTCCAACTGTGACAATTATTGCATCTTTATCAGGGCAGAAAGAGACCCAACCTTTCTTGGAATAAACATGAAACTCTGAAGAGCCATCACATGTGTGCAAGCACAAGGCATGAGAGTGATCAGTTCCTCTTATCAGCATCCTTATCACATCATATCCTAAGGAGCTACCCCATTGATCACCTACAACCTTACGCTTATGTTTGAACAGATAACAGACCGAGCCACCAGCTTCTTGCCCCAGCATCATTTCACTTCCATACACTCCCTTCTGAGGACAATTCTCCTCAACAACTAGTAAAATTTTCTGTGCCACATTTTCCATTTCTGATACAAGATTTTCCATTCTATCGCTGCAAATTACAATTTTATCGCTGTTAATTTGCATTTTTAGAACTATCTTCACGAAGAAAAATATAAATGCAATTTGGCTGATATACAATGGTTGATTTTTTTCACATTTTCACAATTTTGTTTCTAACATTTAAATTTCGATATCCGATATCTATATAAACTCTAATTATTCTGAAGTTCAATTAAATGGACAATGTAAGAGAGTAAAACTCTATCTAAAAAAATAAGAATTTACTTGAAAAATCTAAAATTTTTGATGCTTAGATCATGAGATATTAGTTTAGAAGTTCAATTATTGAAATCAAAAAAGAAATAAATATATCTAGAATCGTAACAAAGAAGATCAGTTAACTAGAAAAATGTTTTCTATTACGAGAAAATAAATCTAACCAATAATTCCACTTTCAAATTTAAAAGACATTGCTGTACCTATGAAATGGCAAAAATTAGGTGCAATGTTGCTAACCAATTATACCATTAGAAGCATAATTCATATACAATATAAAATTTGATTGTAGATATTAAAGAGAAGGCAGTAATTACCTGAAATTCAAATATCCTGATGGCCATATTCCCTCCATATCTGACTTCAAGTTCTTATCTCTACACCACACGAACTCTTCACTGAATTCGCTCTCCTCTTCCTCCCCATGAACCTCTTCAAACCCATAAAGCTTCTCCGGCGACCTCGTAACAGCCGCCCTTTTCTCCAGCGGCAGGCTAAAAATTCCGGCAGCCATTGCTAGGACCAATCTCATAGAATCACTTGGAATTCCATAATTTACGAGCTGGAAGCACCCGATTCTTGAGAGGGAATCCAAAATCTTGGGAACTGAATCACCATCAGCAGCAGAATTCAACGACTGAAAATCGATCCTCGGAGGTGTTTCAAGAATCTTTTGTCTAGGGAAAATCTTGTCAGGCAAAACTAAATCAGGAACACGTAGTGAGTGCTCAAGAAATTCAGTAAGCACGTCATCATTAGCCACAAAAGATCTCCGGCCAGAGGCAATTGGAGAAGGCGGCGGGGCACGGAAATCAATGGGATGATTATTTTCAGGCATGGTTGGTTCAGGTGAAAATGCCATCAATTGTATGATATATAGAAGATACACACTATTAAAAGTTGTTGGTTTCTTGATATATTCTTAGTTAGTATATAAAATTACGAGTTTCCTTTATTCTGTATGATCTTTCGCTGTACATTATTAAAGAAAAGGAAAAAAGAAAAGAAGAAAAAAGTGTTAAGCAGCAGCAGCAGCAATGATGGCATGTCAAGGACGTTTGTGGACACATGAAGAATCATCACTAAGCAAGGTTTTTTACTTTTTTTTTTTGGGGTATTTTTTTTTCCTTATTGCTACAACTTTACAACTTTCAGTCACTCTTATTGTGTTTACTCTTTTATGGGAGTGACCCAAAATATTGTTCTATTGGCTGACATACTGAGTACTTTTGTCTCACCACCTACCTGATCTGCTGGAAGTTTGGAACAGTGCTAGCTAGTGATACCTACTTCTACATGAGCCAGGCTCAGCACCAAGATACTTATATAGCTACTTGCCAAGCAAATTCAAATAGTGGAGATAAGTTTCATATGCATGCAACATTAAAAGTAGTTAAGAATTGGAGTTGCATATTGAAAAATTCAAGAAACGGTGAAGGCAAAATGTGGATTTGGCGATAGTTTATATAATTAAATTTTATTTGTTATTACTAGAGATTGAAATATTGAGAAGTCGAGTGACAAAAAAACTCATTTTAAAGCATTACAAGGTCTTTGAGTCTCTAATCCCTCCTTCAAATTTAAAAAAAAAAAAAAAAAAAGCTCCATACTTTTTCTCCAAGCATGTATATGTACTCAGAGCAACTCCAACAATAAATACCAAAATATAGTTTTGCACCAAATTGTAAACCAAATTGCAGGTTTTTTCCAAACATTATTTTTAACTTCAAAAAAAAATATCTCTATATCTCATATTGTAATATTTATATATTTATCAAATTACATCCATATTAATATTCTTTTTCACAAATTTATCTGATTATAATACATTTTATTATTTATATAAAAATTAATAAAAAAATTAATTATTTTTTTAATTATACGTCATGTTTACTATTTATATATTAACTAAAACTAAAATTATATATAAGAATAAAAATTAAATATTACATTCAAATATCAATAATAAAAAAAGTACAATTTCAACAATATTTGTGTATATTCATGCTCCTGAGTTAGTATATTTTTTTCATAAATGCTCAATTAATGCATTACGAAGTGTAATATATATATCTTTATCCTTAATTTGTTTATATTGAGCAATGAATATTCTAATTTCTTGGTGTTGTACTCCAAACATATTAGCTATTAACTATAGTTATTAATGTTAAATTATTTAAGTTTATTAAATAATTTTTAGTGTGTATATATATATATTACAAATATATATATATTTATATTAAGGTATCTTTTAAATTAATTTAAGAAAAATATTGTAAATAAAATAATTTAGGACTAAATTGTATAAATATATATATATACACACAAAAGGTTGGACTAAATTGAATAGTTTAAAAGTTGTGGATGAATTAAAAAAAAAACACACAAAATGCGTTTAGGTGAACAGTGCAATTAAAATATGAGTTTGCACTGTTCACCACACCCATTTTGGTGGGTAAAATGAGTATTGACTGGAGCCAAAATACTCATTTTCCACACCATTTACTCATTTTCCCCACCAAAATGGTGTGTGATTGGAGATGGCCTCATGAATTCACCTTGTTGTTGCATGTTCTTCGGATGAAAATGATGAGCTATTCAGAATTTTATGGGATGGGATCCCACCGCTCTTACTCCAAAATCAACAGAATAATATCCTCAAGATACAATCAGATGATTTGGATTTTCTTCCATATATATATATATATATATATATATATATATATATATATATGAGTTAAATTTTATTATATTAGGAGAGAAATCTATATTGATATAAAATGTTATATCAATTTAAAGTGCATCAACAAATGGTCAAAGTTTTAATATTGATATTATGTGATTTTGGATTCAAAATCTCACATTTCTTATTGATGTTTCTTTCTTCCCCATTGTATATATATGGCAAAAAAATTAATATATATGTACTTTTTATTTATCTCAAATAAAATTTACATAACCTGTGTAAAAATATCATTATTTATAAACCATTTTATGCAAATTTTCCTTTTTATATACAGAAAAGAACTTTAAATTGGAGTATAATTGATTAAATAATTACTCACTCTGACATTTTGAAACAAGCGTGCTCTCATCATTAACAGTACTGTTACTTAAACATAGAAGTGGATATATAGGAGGGTAAAATAAAAGCATTGATACACCAAAAAAAAAAAAATGCTAATGATGATAAACATGGTGAAGGTTTTTATAGCAATTTGCTAATGTAACAAGGTCGGGGACTTGATCAAATTTTCCGCTCCAGCCTCCAGGCACTTGTCAAATCTAAGGATTAAAGTTCAGAATTGGGCTGGCTAACGAGTGCAAGTGTTGTAGCTTGATCCCTTTTGTTTAGTTGATCCAAATAAGAATAGTTTTATCAATATTTTCTGAAAGTTTGAACTGGTGAACTACTTTTCCATATGTTGTTAAAAAAAAAAATATATATATATATATATATATTTCCATAGAAATTGATGAATTGCAAATTGAATTAAATCAACTGAACTATATAAGATTTGGTGGAAAGAATTGAGTCAAGTCAGAACTTGTATGCCTATGGGCTTGGCCTTTCAAACCTCACAAATAAAAATCTCATGAAAATGTGCAAAGAAAAACTAGATAAAATGTAAATACCATAGTACTTATTTTTTTAGACTAGTTGAGGTGATATTGTCACGATCCAAAACAGGAGTCATGACTGGCGTTAGGAAACGAGAATTCTTTCGAATCCGGAACCCGTAGCAAGTCTAAAAATAAAATAAAACATGCAATAATAATAATAACAGTATTTAATATAGCGGAAATAAAATCATAAATATAAAAATAATAATCCACCACCAGAGAATTTAAATCAAATTCTCATCTCATACATAAGTAAACTCTTTAATACAAATTTCCATTCAAATTCTCAAAATACATAACTCACACAAATATAATACATAAAACCCATAATTTATTTACAACTACTGCAGTGTCTAGATTATAAAATAAAACTCAAGTGAGCAGTTTACATAAAGAAGTCAGGGCGGAAGAAATCCGGCGTACAGGTCTGCTACTGAGGTCTGAGGAAGATGACTCTCCTGAAAAATAGTCAACGGAGAGGAGTCAGACCTCATTGAGTGAATTACTATAATATATATATATATATATATATATATATATATATATATATATATATGCATACTAAATGTCAATGCACACAATCAAAAGTATATATAGTATGTATGTATACAAACAAATACACACAGATGCAATAAAATCATTTTATATATTTTTATTGAAAATCACTGTTTATGAAGGATCAAATAGAACCCTAGAAAATTGCAACCTCAAAACAGTATTAGACAACACTCTAGCCATACAAGCTCACTTATTCCAAAATATGGTCACTTGATCCATTTGGACAGTAGACTGACCCCGAGACACTTGGTCAACCGAGCTCCAGCAATCACACCTCCAAACCATATCTCACACATCAATTAATCATATCCAATCAATATCCACAAACTGGTTAGTAATATAGCCTAAATGCTATAAGCGTACCGGTACGTACTCGGTCCTAGTGCTGTCCAATAGGTAGCACGTTCTATCGATATCCTTCATTAATAAATATAAAACATACATTCACAAATAAATGATGCATGAATTTAAATAAAATAGCAACACAAACCATATATATACTAGAAATATACCAAAAGTAAACCAGGTATATTTCGAGTATATACACGCCAAAGAAATCCAGATAGATTACGAAATAAACTAGAAATATATTCAAAAATATTTTAAACTTAATTTATTAGCAAAACATACATATAATTTAAAATATATCGAAAATATACTAAAGATAAACCAAAATAAACTAAAAATAAACTTAAGTAATAATTGAATTATTTATGCATAATTAATCAAAATAAAACATATATTTCTAAATCATGCACCCTAAATATATATATATATATATATATATATATATATATATATATATATATATATATATATAATAGTAACTCACACTTAGTGCGCTCCTCGAGATAGGTCCGATGGGCCTGGTCCACTAGGCCTCGGTCTCAGCGCAACTAAACAAACAATAAATAACAGACATCAGAATAAACTTAACAGAAAATCCTATAAACTTGATCTAGAATATTAGATACAGAATTAGAATTAGGGTTCGACTGGACATCACGTTTTACGAGAATTCTACCAAAAATTCGGCAGAACCTTCCCTGTAAAACGAACATCTCTCTACTCAAAGAGTAGAGCCGACCCTGCAAAGAAACACACTTCGAAAAACAGGCACAACAACTCATCCACAACCCCTCGGTCGGACTCCAAACTACAGTCTACCGATCGGGGTCCACAATTCACAGAATAATTATAAAAATACCGAAAATACCCTTTTATCATAGAAATTCATTTTATAAGTAGAAATTACATAATTAGTCCTAAAACACAATAAAAACCGATAAAAACTCATTTATTTAGAAAAATCGTATATTATATATATATAATTGAAAATAATTCACGAAAAATAGTTTTAATTAATTAAAAATAATAAATAATTTGTAGAAATCATTTTTATACCTTAAATAACTATTAAAACCAATTTAATTACATTTTTAGTCAATTTAGGGTAAAATTACCAAAATGCCCTTATATATATAAATATACTAAAATTACTTCAAAAATTCACTAAAAATAATATAATTGCACAAAATTAATTTTCTCAACATATTTATCAATAATATCAATAATTAAACTCAATTAACTAATTAATTTCAATTTAACATATAATTAACCTAATTTTCCAAAATTACATAAACTAATAAAATTCAAAATAAATACATAAAAATTCATAAAAATTCCAAATAAATTTCTATAATTCATTTCAACACCTATAATTATCATAAAACACAATTTCATAATTTAATTAATTAATTTTCGAAAATTAGAAAATAATAATAAAATATTTAAAAATACCCAAAAATCAAAATAAATTCCAAAAATTCTACAAAAATTCACACATGTATATTAAGCTACTAGGATCAATATTTGTTAAGGGACTTTTCATGAATCAACAATAAAAATTAAAAAAAATTTCAAAAACCTAATTCGGCCAAAATAGAAAAATTGAAAAACAAGGAAATCAAGGGAGTTTGAGCTCAAACCAAATCTAGAATCAAGATTATCGTTGCTTGAGGAGTTCAAAGACACTAGAAATGTGAATTTTGGTGGCCGGAGGAGGAAGAACCATCGAAGCTTGGAGTTTCGGCCAAAAATGGCAGAAAATGAGTTAGTCGGCGCCAGGGAAAATGACCAGAGTGGTGAGGCAGCGAAGGAAGACGGCGACACGCAGGGAGGCACAATGACGGTCAGTGATCGGACGGCGAGGGTGAGGGAGATGGGTTTCGGGGAAAAGAAGAAAACGGAAAGAAAAAGAAAAAGAAAAGAAAGAAAAAGAAAGAGAAAAAAGAAAAAGAAGAAAAAAAAAAGAATTATATATATATATATATATATATATTATAATATGATATATTAATATAATACTTGGAAAAATTATCCACCACACACATAATTTAATATTTTAACAATTTTATACACCTAAAATAATTAAATAATATTAAAAAAATAATAAATAATAAAATATTAGGGTAGTTATTTAAACCTAGTTAAATAAATAAATATACACATATGCTTTATTTGGTGCTTTAAAAATATGTATGAGTTCATGCAATTATGGAAATCCATTTAAAATAATTAAATATAAATAGTTTATGTATCAATTTCCCTGAAAATACAAATCTCGGAAAAATTTTATGTAAAGTACTTAAAATAATATAAAACAATTAAAAATCAATTTTAATTAAACAACAACTCATGAAATATCAATATTATATAATAGAATTATTAACACTGCATATCCCGATGCAGTATAAAAATATTTAAAAATATAGGATATTACAGATATATATTATAAGATGATATCATATATTCGTTTTTCACTTCTTTTTGACCTTTCAGTTGTTCAATAAAAAAAGTAAATATAAATATGATATACATATAAATATCAATGTTCATTGCTAAATTTTCAAAATACACATTTAACTGAATGGATCAAATTGACATGGAAATGGTACATTGTATACCACCTAATGCATTGAGTTGAAATGGTAATACTGCACCATTTCAACCCTTTTGGTTGAATTACCAAACACACTTAACCTTTTTATTTTCAAAAGTGAAAAAAAATTCTAACTCATATATATATATATATATATTTCATATTTTAGAAAAAAATGATTTAAAAATAGCTAATATATATTTAACTATATATATGTATGAACTAGCTACATGATTTTATTTTAGTTTACAAAAGGCAAAAAAAAAAAAAAAAAAGGATAATATTGATTATTGTTCTATTTGATATTTTTCCAAAAGCAAGCATTACTATATATAAACCTACCTACAAAATTGACTCATTTGAAAACTAAATTAAAAAAAAAAAAGACCAGATCCTGTAAGTTTTTCAAATTGGTAGGTTAGTATAAAATATTCATGCACAAATTCATGTCAAGCTGTTCCTGGCAGTTAGGTAATGGACAAAACATAACAAAACAAAACAAAACAAAACAAAGGAAGAGTTGCAAGAGAAGAGTGCAGGAACTACAAAAGAAAAGATTAAAAAAAAAAAGTCTTCAGTAGGTAACAAAATGGACCCGGATGAGGTGTTTGTCTGTGATCAGAATCTACTCGCATCGATGGTACACATACACTATTCTATAGTCCACATCTCCTCTCCTCCGCCGTCGGTGGTCAACCATCACCAACCCCACCAAGCTACGGTGGCTGATAACCACACATGGCTATTGCTGTGATTTTTCTAACAATTAAAATGCATTATAATTTGGCAACTCAAAGTCTTGTTGGGGATATATTCTTGTTACAACATATTTCTTACAAAATTATTTCAGGTATCATTATCAAAAAATAATTTTAATTATTATTTTATTTCAATTTAATTATTAGTTTAATTTATTTTATTGAGTATTACAAATAGTTTATTAATATATATTTTAATTCAATAATTAAATACGTGTTAGATAATTAATAATTTAATATATACATGCATATATCGGCAAATTTTTTTGATTTTATGTATTATTATATAAGTATTTAAACGTTTAATTTTTTTTTTTAATTTTGTCTGCTCCCACGAATGGAACTTGTATTTGCAGTGGTCCATATTTATATTTCAGATTAAATATTAATAATTAACAGTTATAATTTTATGAGATAAAAAACCTAAAATTATTAGCAAGGAATTGCTCTCATGTATATTTGATTTACTTATTTTCAATTTGTTTGGTTTAATATTGGGTCAATAAGTCAAAAGATCTCAACGACCAGTAGATTGATATAAAATATATATTGACTTTTGCGTTTGACCATTTCGTCGTACCAATGTTTCTAACCCTTCCTGAAGTACTGTTTCTGTCTCTGAAACTATGTAGAGCCCTTCATCTTTGACCTAATTCTGTAAAGCAGTGGCTAGCTAGATTGCCGAGTTACTGAATTGCGTTGTCTGCGTTTTTCCACCATCAATTGTCTTCTTATCAGAATTTTCATGTTTAGCTTTTAGACAACACTATTACATTCTTTATTTAATTCATTATTATTATTTTCTTTTAAATTTATGTGGTGTTTCACCAACCAATGATGCACAGGTTAATATGAAAATGGTTTTTCTTTGGAAAGAAAAACTCAAAGTTCATGAAATTGTTATGCTTAATTTTTCTTCTTCATTGACATTTTAAATCTGATTAAATTCATTTTTTCTTCCGTATTGACATTTTTAACTGGATTACATTGAGAAGAATCGAGGCACTCAAATAATTTACAAGAATATATCCATCAATATAATTTAAACATTTGGGAACAGATTTCAGATAAAGGCCTTTCAAACAAACCAAAAAGTCGGCGAAAGGTTGAAAAACTTGTCATATTTAATGTGAAGTGACAAAAAATCGTTTTTCTAAGGTTGATTAATAGTTGCATTATAATATACTTTTAGGGATAGTTTATTTTATAACAAAATAAAGGTAGGAATCATCATTTAAACGAGTGATAATAATTTTTAATATTTAATTTATGGAAGTAAAAAGGAATTTTTTTATTAATGAAAATTACATATCCCTTTTATTCGAATAAAAAATAATTTTTCATTCTCATAAAATAAAGTTAAATTAATTATAAATTAATTATTAACTAATTTAAATATTATTAAAATTTATAAAATATAATATTTTTTAAAAATAATAAAATAAAATATATAAATTTATAATAATTATTAATTAAAATATTTTCATATATAAATAAAATTAATTTCAATTCTAATTCTCTTACAAACAAAATATTTTATTAAAATTTTCATTTCATTTTCAATTTCCCTTTTCTATACCAATTTCTATTTAAGATTACGAAGGAAATGACACTTAATTTGTCCACTCACATAACATTGCATATAATATGATTTGAAAAAGAAGCAGTTGCAACATCAATGACAATGTACCATCTTAGTCATAATTATCACTATCATCACAACTCTAGCATCTTCAAATATACATGAACCTGGTAACAAGATGCGAACTTTCAATTAATATTTCACAATGCTGTTTGTATATGGCAGCATCATAGGCCAACATGTGTTGAAGATGAATTGACATCTTTGTATTAATCCACATTAGTGATGAAAATTCGATATATTATTTCGTTATCTTTCTTATATATGTAATTATATTTTAGCAGTTAATTTTTTTTTATCTTTCATATCAAATCAATTCAGTTGGTCTTTGTTAACAGAAAATAGACTAAATTCGTTCAAAAAAAAAAAAAAAAAGAAAATAGATTAAAGAACTTTTGTTACATCAATCTATTCAATACTAAGATTACTTGAACAATGTGTCCTCCAAAGTGAAAATCTTCAACAAGATATGACTAAATAAAGAGTTCATAAGAATTATCGACTGTAATATAATAAAAAAAATATTTAATATTATCTCTATAAAGTAAGGAGAAAACGAATTAGAAAAAAATAATCTGCGACGAAACTATTCATATCATGGACAATAATATAAAAAATAAATTAGCATAAACGAGTCAAGTGTACATACATAAGAAAGATTATAAATGGGTAACCTAACAAATAAACCATTGATGCTAGACTCAAGTGGTCTAAAGATAGAAGTCTTTAGTAATAGAAGAAATTAATATCAAATTAAAACTAGCCAATGTTTACGTCCCTTTTCAGTTGTATAGATAAACATTATAAAATAACCTTACAAGTAAACCTATTTATACCATAGTTCAACATAGGAGACTCGACCATTGGTTTTAGTAAATAAAGGAAATTAATATTAGCTCACCTGCCACTGCAAAGAGAGTCTTCACTTTAGCTTATAGAATTGTTTGGTCATATGTTAAGCGACAAATGCATTCATTTAATCTATAAAATTCATTTCTTTTGGTCATATGTCAATGGATCGTATTAATATATTGTTCAAGCCATTGAATATGTTTATATATAAATATTTATAACCAACAACCATTTAAATCTATATAATCGCATTAAATTAACTGTTGAAAATACTTTATCATTCTTATAGTCCTCATTGAATTCAACTAAATTAGTTAGATTTCAATAAACTTTGAATACCGATAGTTTTTAGAGGAAAGCGGCTAGTTGAGGTTTAAACTTTAATTTTAATAAATCTCATTTAAATTATGTGTATTAGAAATTTCAAAATTTTTAAGATCTATATAATTTAATTTTAGTTAAATTTTTATTGAAAAATCTAATTAAACAAATTATTATAATGAAAAAATTTCTTGCCTCGTCAGGCTAAAATTAACATGTTTTCATTTTTTTCGCTGAAACTAAAATAGATTTGAACTAAAAGAATATATATATATATTTTGAGAATAACTAAAA
The DNA here is from genome assembly GCA_947683625.1 of Mallotus nudiflorus. Taxonomy (NCBI): domain Eukaryota; kingdom Viridiplantae; phylum Streptophyta; class Magnoliopsida; order Malpighiales; family Euphorbiaceae; genus Mallotus; species Mallotus nudiflorus. The sequence continues at coordinate 1,123,581 of CANTUR010000124.1, forward strand.
GAACATTTTAAACAACGAATTGAAATTGACAAATTTAAATGGTAAATTAAAGTTAAAGGATATCAACAAGAAATATCAAGTTGAAGGACTGTAAATGCAAATTACCCAACCTAAATGGAGCACACACTACGCTAGTGCAAGTAACGGGATCCATCCGAATACGCGCAAATTTTAGTCGGATCATTAGGCACTTGGCGGACCTCTCTTTCCCTCCATTTTTGCTTTTGAAAGCACCGTAGCCAACCGGTCTGGCTCTGTAAATGTTGAATGCATCGTTGCTGCGTCCAAATGCCATTTTGAACTCCACACTAATCACCATCCTCGACAAATGCAAGTCGATGCTAGAGTTAAAGCAAATTCATGGTCTTGTAATCGCTTTAGGCCTCTCTCAAGATGAGCCTATTATGTCCAAAATACTTTCATTCTACGCACTTTCTGATTCGGGAGACATCAATTACTCCCGCTGGGTTTTATATTCTCTCGTAAACCCAACAATCTTTAATTGGAATACAGTCATTAGAGGGTACTCGAAGAGTAAAAACCCAAATGGATCAATATCAGTTTTTATTAAAATGTTGAAAGTTGGAGCCTTTCCTGACTATTTAACATACCCATTTCTTGTTAAGGCATCTTCTCGCCTTTTGAAGCGAGAATTAGGTTTTTCTGTTCATGCACAGATTATAAAACATGGGTTTGAGTCTGATAGGTTTGTTTCGAATTCTTTGATTCATATGTATGCTTCTTTTGGAGATATTTTGTTTGCCCGAAAGGTTTTTGATGGAATGCCTTCTAAGAATTTGGTTTCATGGAATTCTATGGTAGACGGCTATGCAAAATGTGGAGATCTGGAATCAGCATGTCAACTGTTTGATTCAATGCCTGAAAGGGATGTCTTGTCATGGAGTTCTTTGATTGATGGGTATGTTAAGAATGGGGCTTATGGAGATGCTATGGTGGTTTTTGATAAAATGTGTGCCTTGGGTTCCAAGCCTAATGAGGTAACTATGGTGAGCGTATTGTGTGCTTGTGCTCACTTAGGTGCACTTGATAAAGGAAGAATGATGCATCATTATGTGATTGATAATAAGTTGCCGTTGACACTGATTTTATGCACCTCTCTTGTGGACATGTACGCCAAATGTGGAGCAATCAGCGAGGCGTTTGATGTATTTCGTGGGGTTCGGGTGAAACCCAGTGATGTTCTACTTTGGAATGCTATGATTGGAGGACTTGCAACTCATGGTTTGGTTAAAGAATCAGTTGATTTGTTTACGGAAATGAATATAGTTGGGGTTAAGCCAGATGAGATCACGTATTTGAGCTTATTGCAGGCTTGCGCTCATGGTGGGTTAGTAAAGGAAGCTTGGTATTTCTTTGATTGCCTTGGTAAACGTGGCATGACTCCTAAGATTGAGCACTATGCTTGTATGGTGGATGTTATGGCTCGTGCTGGTCAAATATCAGAGGCATATCAATTTCTGTGTCAAATGCCAATAGAGCCTACTGCTTCAATGTTGGGTGCTCTACTGAACGGATGTATAAACCATGGAAAGTTAGAGCTTGCAGAAATGGTAGGAAGAAAGCTTATTGAGCTAGAGCCACACCATGATGGTAGATATGTCGGCTTGTCAAATGTTTATGCTACTGTTCGACGCTGGGATGAAGCGAGAAGCATGAGACAAGCTATGGAGAGGATGGGGGTGAGAAAATCTCCTGGTTATAGCCTTGTAGAGTTTGATCAAACTCTTCATAGATTCATTGCACATGATAAATCGCGTCCCAGTTTAGAGGTTATATATATGATGTTGAGTTTTATTGTGAGCCAAATGAGACCCATTACTGACCATAAAAATCAAGAAATTTGTTGTTTGTATGATAATGATCAGGATTAAGCATATAGTTTTGCATCTTGGGTTCTAACTTATTTGTAGAACACCAGTCCTGCTATTAAGGCTAGATTCTTACAACAGCTCAAGCCAAACTGGAAAAGATTTTACGAGCTTGCACAAATTGGACCTTTTTTTTTTTAAAATTTTTTTATTAATGGGAAAATTAAATAACTTAATAATTGATTAGCTGAATGAGAGGAAGTAGCCTTTCTAAATTAGGTAATTTTTCAAATAAAAAAAGTAGCAATTTTCTTGCAAATTTACTCTCCAAATCAATAATAATAAAATTTAAATTCTAAATTTTAAAATACCATTTGAAGAAAAATGATCACTTTAAATTGCTTTTTCGTTTGTTTTTATGGTCATCCAAACTAAATTTCATTCATTTAGAGGTCAAAAGTCCAGTATAATAGGAATAAGTTTAAAATATTTATATAAGTATAGAGAAAATTCAAAAATAAATAGCTCATCTAGAAAATAAAAAAAGCTCCTAGAATTTTTCATCCCTGATCAACATTGTTGATACACCCACCACCAGCAAAAATTGAAATTTCTTCTAACAGTTCATCAAAGGTTTCCTTGAATAATTCTTCGCAAATGATGATGGATGAATTCAAATTTGAACGGATAATGATCCAATTAAAAAAAAAAAAGTAGATGATAATGAAAGAGAGGTATAGAGAATCTGTACTCACTTCAAATCAATTGTATACTCATATGCCATTATCAGATTCAAATTAAAACTCCATGGGATGAAAAGGGAAAGCTTGAATCACAACATCCAAAAAAATCATCCAGTCCTCTTCCCAATATTGTCCAAACACCAAAATTTTCATATCATGGGAAAAGTAAAATGCAATTAAAAAAATCGGTCTAATAAAATAAAATAAAATCACAAAAATTCTCAGAAAACAACCAAAAAAGAAAACAGCTAAAATAATAAAAAAGAAAAGTAAAGGGAGCGCGGCTGTAAAAACAATAACTTTTGTTGAGAGAACTTTTTCACATATATATCCAATTCTTTCTCATTAATTTGTTATGAATTGATATATTGTTTATAGTATTTTTAACAATGGTTAACGCAAAAAGCCAGTAGAACATAGTGCAAAAGTCTAGGAACATTATAATGATTTTCATTGTTCTAACATTACAACGGGTAAAATATCCTTAATTTGTACTAATGTTTGAAATTTTGCATCCCACATACGACTTTTGTCACAATTACATGGATTTTGCAAGCTCTAAACTGAAATTGATGAATAATGAGTCCATGATTAGCAAGTAATTATCAACTAGGCGGGCTGCGAAAACTTGGAATTTAGGCATTAACATTAAATTCATGTGTTGAATTTCTAACCTATGTATATATGTACAAATAACTTGGAGGACCACAATAATGCTACGTATTTGGTTAATTTGCTGAAAAAATTAATGGCTGTTCATGTTCAATTCAGTGGTCAAGTCAGATTAGTGTGTTTTTCTTTCGTGCAAGGCCACGCAAGTCGCAATTTCAAGATATAACTTATGATAATTATGGATTAATTCTTCCTTTTTTTGGTATGAAATTTTGTTTTCATGAATTATTCAAATGCAAACATTATATATATTCAAGATAAAATACATTTCTACGAGGACGATTTCTATTATACAAGTTATGGAAAAAATAATTTTCGCCACTTAATTTATTAGTATTTTTAAATATTAAATTAGTTAAACTTAATTTTAACCAACATTTTAGTGGTTTTTTTTTAACTTAAATCTAAACTAGCAATAATAATAATAATAATAATAATAATCCTTAAATCTAGTCTTACGTAAAATCATGACCAGAACATACAACATATGCGGAATTGCTTCCAAATATTCTTGTACGTCAGGGATTTGACATCATGAGGTAATAATTTGATGTTTTCGTTTTTTTATTTAATTGAATAAAGCTGAGGGTTTCCAAGCACACAGTGGAGCAGGATTGACAAAAACATCCAACTAACAACAACCAGAAAGAACACAAAAAAGAGAAGATCCACACATATATATATTGCAAGTCAAATGCAATAAATTCTAATGTCTTGTGTGAAAATGACTATATGCTTAATTACCAACACTAGAAATTGCTAAAAATATATAATTATGCAAGTTCTAAATTTAGCCTCTACTTTAATTTTTGTCTTCCATATCTCTTCAATCATTCAACTTTAGAACTTCAAATTGAAAGCTCCATATGTTTGATTAAACTAAAGAACATCGGCCGTTTGTTATATACATATTGCAATGTAAGAATAGGAGAGATAAGAATTGAACTTTTAATTTATTGATGTTTTAAAAAGAATTGTACCACTTAATTACTCAATTTTTGGTGTCTTTTATATATATTTTAAAAAGCAAAAAATAAAAATTATTTTTATATCATTGTTATATTTATTTCTGAGATCAATGTATAATAAAAAAATGTTTGAAAATTGTGACAAATGTAATTAAATTAATTAGATAGTTATTTTCTTATGTTAGTCCACATTTTTCTTCCAAATTATGGTGCTTCAACGATCTTGAACTTGAAGGTACTTCTGTCATATTAAACCAATTGAAAAGGGTGTTAACTTGGTTATATACGTGCTTATGTCATATATGTATATGTATTGGGGAAATCTTCAAATAACAATTTTTACTTTGACATTAGACATTTTTCACAATTATAAGTTTTGTAAAAAGGTTAATGCCATCAGAAATAAAGTTCCAATGACATATATCCTAATGGTATAAGTTACGTGCCATATTACTCTTACAATAATTTAAATTAAAATTTAAAAACTATATATTTAAATTTAATATACTCAATTTTTTTTTTAACTTATTTGATGTTTCACGGTATTATCCTAGTAGTGAAATCAAGATACAGAAAACAAACTTAACAAACATTAAATTTTCAACTTAATCGTGTATTACAAGTTTGATAAAAATCTCTTATTCTAGAATAACTAAATTTCCATATTTTTTTTAGAACTTTCAATCATTCAAGTTTAGAACTTCAGATTGAAAGCTCCGTGTGTTGATTAATTAATCAATGTCAGCATCTACTATATTTTGAAGAGAGAAAACGATTCTTCTTGTTCTTATTTTCCAATCCTATTGTTATAAAATATAACATTCATGAATCAATACTTGACTAATTAATAATTGTTTACATAATATTTTTTATTGGTTCTGATTAGGAATTAAAGTATTAACTTAGGAATTCGTTAAATTTGTAAAATAATTTATTTTAAGTTTTATCTAGTATAATTTAATAATTTTTAATATATTTTGAATAACTATTATTTCTAAAAATATGAGCAAACTAATGTGTATTTTTTAAAAATTGTTTTATGTTTATTTTATTTTTCTCAAAACAAATATATATATATATATATATATATATATATATATATATATATATATATATAGCATGTGTTGCTTCAAGGATCTAGAACTTAGAGACTTCGTGGAAGATTAAATTTACCCCAGTTGCAAAGGGTGTGGTTAAATCAGTCACGAGCATAGCTAATATTCTAAAAGCATGAAGTTATATATAGAAAATAGTCAAAATATTCATTTTTTTGGAACATTTATTGCTATATATATATATTAGAATTTTGGCTAAGCTCATGACTTATTTAACAATACCCTTTGCAACTGGGGTAAATTTAATCTTCCACGAACTCTCTAATCTAGATCGATCCTTGAAGCAACATATGCTTTGGAATTTAGATATTTGATTTTTCATATATGTACGTATATAATATATTTTAGAGAAATTACAATTAGTGAGCAATAAAATGTTCAAGAAAAATGATTAACGATTATTGAAAATAGTAAAAGAAAATCATTTTTCTTGAACATTTTATTGTTCACTAATTATGATTTCTCTAAAAAACATTAATGTTATTGGACAGAAAGTTTCAAATAAGGACATGTAATCTAATGTGCATAGACACTCAATGACATATATTTTCACGTTATAAATTGAGTGACATATATTTTAACAGTATAAATCGACATATTTAGTTATTATAGTTTTAATTTGAATTTCTTTTAAAAAATTGCGTATTTAAATTTGAATACACCCAAAAATTGTGGGAATTCTTTGAAGTACATTGCTTTCTAAACATGACGATACAAGTAAGCAATTGAAAAAAATATTTACATCCATATCCATAGATGAATATAATTATAAGTATAATTCTAGAACAAGGTCAAATGAAATGATTTTGAAAAGAAGAGAAGAAGAAATATAGATATTAAAAACTAATTTGATGAAGAAATAATCCTTGAAAGGTTCAAAAAGAATGAAAAATAAAATGTAATATATTGTATTGGCTCTACCCAAATCATGCTAGGAGAATTTCTGTATAAAATATCATTTTTCTAATTGAATTTACATACCCACTTAAGCATAAATATTTTATTTATCAATAATATATAGAAAATGAGAAATATAGCCCCAAAAGACCAAACCCTTTTGCATTCTTTCAACAATCTTGAAAACAAGTGAAATCTTCTTGCCTCCACTATTAGTGCATTCCCATTTCTCTGTGTGGATTGATGGCCTAAATTCAATAATTTGATTCCTGTGGGTAGTGATATAGATGATGCTTAGAATTAGGCCTGTTAAATTTTGCACTTTTGCTGCTTAGTCTATACATCTTTATATATAATATACATGTTTCTTTTTGCACGTAGGTACAAATTCCTTGACAAAAAATTGCATGTTGCAATTTAAAACAATGTCATTTTCTAAGCAAGCACTACATACACTCAGATTTAACACAATTTAGATGGGCTTTTAATTATAATGGAGGATTTCATGTTTAAATTTTTATCAAATTAAATTCCCTTGAATCAATGCCAGTGACGAAATGCAAAAAAAAAAAAAAAAAAAAAAAAAAATCATGGTTAAATCAATAATTATTTACCTTTGCTGAATAATATTGCAACATTAAGGAAAAGGAAAATGGCACGGCTTTTTTTTATTGGTTGTTTTGTCTGGGTGGAGCGTAGTAATAGTAGTCCCTACCAGAAAATAGAAGAAATCAATCCTTCCGATTTGGAATCGTAGGAAAAACTTGCTAAACGCAGCATCAGTAGACCTTTTTGTCAGTGCAAAAAAACAAAGACGATTTTACTTCCTCAACTTTCAAACTAGACAAAGGAAAAGAAATTATTTTTACTTGTCAATGCTTCCTAGAGTTTCTATTAATTGGAGTCCTTTTTATTGTTTTAGAATTCGACTCAATTAAGAGACGTGTGGTAAAAAATTAACTTTTTAAAGTTTTTTGGTTTGTATATTATATCAACTGATTGGAGTGAATTGCAAACTAATATAATAACTAACCAGTTCAATTTTTGGTTCCGGTCTTAAAAGCATTGGTAATTTTCTTCCCTCCAACCAAACAATATATGTTTTATTGGAATTCAGTATTAAGATTTCCTATCCTCATTTTGTAATGACAAGAAAATAAAAAAGAAATTAATTTGTTGCTTAGACTCTAAACTCCAAAGATTCAATCATGTACACTGGTCCATTATGGACCTCTATTTATCAGAGCCGACCTGCTTTCAGCCTATAAAATTAAACACACATATACCCGTCTATTGTTGATAACAGTATGCACCTTTTATTTTGCTCCTTGTTCTTAATTTGTAATTTTTTTTCTCAATCATGTTTATTAGAGTTTAATTAATTTAATTTGATTCGAATAAAAATATTAAAATATTAAAAATCTCTCAATAATTAATTTAATGTAAATGTATATATTATAATTTAAATCTAAAATATCACTTAATTAAAAATAGTTTCGACAGCTGATTGCAAGTTTAATTTCTTTATCCATGTAAACCCACTATTAAAAAAAAAAATTCCCTCTTCAATTTTTTGACACCAAAAGAAACGTGAGGATTTGAATATTCAAGTCCATATATATAACATATAATTAAGTGGATTCATGCTGCCTAACCAGGAAGTTTCATGGCTAAAAAGTCAAGCCATTTACATCACAAAATTGCTAATTAAATGGCCACCCTCAAAATTAATAAAGGTTAATATGTGTGTATATATATAAACTTAATTACATCTCAGTGGTCCTGGATGGTGTCTCAATGTCAAAAAAACAGAGAAAAGTTTAGACCCAATTCACCTACTTGGATGCCTAGCCACTCTGTGAAAAAATCCAGAAAAAGAAATTATTGAAAACAGAAAAAAAAAAAATATTGGGTAGATGTCACCGTAAACTAACACAGTGCCATATGTTGGTGATGACAATACATTACTACATAGCCTACCACCTAACTTCCTCTTGTCATTTAATTATATCATAATTCTGAATATAATAAATCATCGGTAGGTGAATTATTTTATTAATTGTAAGTTGAGTTTTGGATTATTTCTAGTTGAACTGTGTCTCCAACTCGTTTGGATATGCTATCTTATAGCTATCTAACCACCAAATTTGTGTCCCCAATGCATGGTCAATTACTAAATTTTCTTGTTACTTCCTTGTTTAAGAAAAATCTGATACAATATTATGAGTGAAGAAATACTTAAATACTAATTTTTCTTTAAAAATATTTTAAAATGTATGATCATAAATTTAAGGAAAAAAGTTGTCTCTATTATTTATTTTATTAATATTTAAATCATATAAACTCTCTCTTAAAAAAAAGTCTTAGAACAACAAAGAAACAAAATAATAAATTAAGGTCTAAATGGAGTTGGCATGGGGTGGTGAAAATTTTCTTCTATATCCATTATAAAATTATATATTTTTTTAATTATCAATTCAATTAGGAAATATTACTTGAGTATTCTCTAACATGTGTTTTAATGTGTTTAATATATCCATATTGTGTTTTTGTAATAAATTAGTAGTTATGTTCTGTAATATAATATTTCTTTTAGTGTATTTCATTATACAATTTTTTTTATAATTATAATACATAATGTATGTAATTTTGTTTTTATGTATTTTGTTAAAAAAATAAATAGACCAACTCAATATTGGGGAACCTATATTTACACCAACAGGAAGCTTGATAAATTAATTTTTTTTTTCATTTAAAATTATAAAATTATTTTAACTTTTATACGACTTTAGAAAATGTAGTTAATATAATTAAAATATTATATTTTTCTAATATACCATGTAATTAATATTTATAAATAAACTCACAAGTTTAATAAAATTTTAGTTTAGCTAGATAAAATTGTATTTTAAATAAAATTATTAATGAACTATTATTTTTAAAAGAAATTGATTTATAAAGCATGAAAAAAGAATAAATTTATAATTTTAAGACAGAAAAAATAGATATATAGTTATGAAGGAAAACAACAAAAATAGCTTTGACTCTATGAATATATCCATACTTCAATTGGGACATGTTTATATATATATAAATAATATAATGAATATATCAACTTGGCATCAATTGAATTGTTTTGAGTGCATGAAATAGAGATGAAGGTGCTTGGGCACAGCCAATCATGTTTGAATGCACTTTACCAATCAAAGACTTTGTAACTACTCTATTCTTTATATTATAGCATTGAATATTCTCACTTGGCAACCATTTTTCCTCTCTCTCAATATATATATATCATTCCTAGCTGCTTGTCAACATAACTTCCATTGCTCTCTCTCTAGCTACAAGCAAGAGCAAAAAAGAGAGGGTGCTTCTGGAGTGGGAGTTACAAAAGACCTTTTAAGCAAGGTTTCTTGGAGAGGAAGTGTTTAAGCCTATATAATACATATAGTTTTCAAAACTCCAACAACCCCTTCTAACAAAGACTGTTCAGCCTCATTTCCATTCCAGAAAACCTGACTGAGTAAGTCCTTTTCACGCGGTTTTATTTCCTACCCTTAATTTTTGTGGTGGTTCAGAAATGGATAAAAGAACATAGTTCGAATTGCAACCTCAGCTCTGAACACAACTTTAACGAAGATCTATTTTTTTTTTTTTTTTTCAATATTCTATTGATTTCTAGCTTTAGCCTCATCATTTTAACAAACTGGGTGTCTTCCCATTTTACTTGTGAATTGAATCCAGATAGTAATGCACATGGATGGTATGGAGAAAGCAAGAGCTCCGAGTAGGAGAGTACATAACAACATGAGCAGAAGCATAAGCAGGAACTTTAGCAGAAGTATGGAAGATGTATTTGCAGGAGGAAGGCAATCTAGAAGGAGCAGTCGCCATGCTGAGGAAGATGAAGAAGCTCTAAAATGGGCTGCCATAGAGAAGTTGCCAACATATGATAGGTTGAGAACAACCATCATGAAATCTTATGTCGACAATGAAATCCAAGGAGACATGATGGTGCATAAAGAAGTTGACGTTAGGAACCTTGATATGAACGACAAACAAATGTTTATTGATAGGCTTTTTAAGGTTGCGGAAGAAGATAATGAGAAGTTCTTGAGAAAATTCAGACAGAGAACTGATAAGTAAGTTTTTCTTTTCTATTCATTTCCATGTTGGTCTATCATTTTATATGGTATTATTTTTGCATATTTGGAAAAACGGAACATTTTTTATAACATTTGTTTGTTCAAGTGGCAAAAATTTTCTTAAGTAATAAGGAAAATAGGTGCTAAAAAAATTTTGTTTAAGTCTACTCAACTCAAATTTTAAATTAGTCGAAATCTTTATAATTATCGGATACTAAAAATATCAGATTTAAAAAAAAATAAAACAGATCGATTTTTCTTTTTCCTTCCCTTACTCAAAATAGTAATGAAATATAAAAATAATGTTGACTCAAGTTAATTATTCATGTTGGTCTATCATTATAATCTAGTTTATCTGTATCTGTCTTATTATTAAGTATTATTCAAAATTAAGCTGTAATTATTTATTAATCATGTAATTAACAGTGGTGATTTTATCTGTAATAAATTGCAGGGTTGGAATCAGACTTCCAACAGTGGAAGTTAGATATGAACATTTAAGTATTGAAGCTGAATGTCAAATTGGCAGCAGAGCTCTTCCAACTCTTCCAAATGTTGCTAGAAACATTGCAGAGTCAGCAATTGGTTTGTTTGGAATTAATTTGGCCAAGAAAACAAAGCTCACCATCCTTAAAGATGCCTCTGGCATTTTAAAGCCATCAAGGTATATATATAACCAAACCAAACACATTTATACTCAAAAATCACATAATATTAATCAATATCAGTCCTTTAATGTAATAATAAGAAAGGTTACTATCAGTCAATAGTGTCTAATTATTTTGTGAATATTGTCTTTTTCTCATCTAATACTTAACCCCTTGTTTTTTTTTTAAAAAAAAATTGTTATAGGATGACTCTTCTACTGGGTCCTCCATCTTCTGGGAAAACAACCCTTCTGCTAGCACTAGCCGGAAAGTTGGACCCAAGCCTAAAGGTCAGTAAACTACAGTGACATTAAATTTTTTGTTCTCTATGTATTAAAATAAAATTGCTAATGAATATATATATGTATATTTTTTATCAAACAGGTAAGTGGAGATATCACATATAATGGGCACAAGCTAAATGAATTTGTGCCTAGAAAGACATCTGCATACATTAGCCAAAATGATGTTCATGTCGGAGTTATGACAGTAAAAGAAACTCTTGATTTCTCAGCTAGATGCCAAGGAGTTGGAACTAGATATGGTAATTAATTTATATGAACAATGCAATTATATAATTTGAACAATGCAGTTATATAATTTTCTTGAAAATAAAACCTTACCAAACTATATGTTAATTTTTTTTTCTTATCATTTAGATCTCCTAAGTGAGCTTGCAAGAAGAGAAAAAGATGCAGGCATATTTCCTGAGGCAGAAGTAGACCTTTTCATGAAGGTAACTAAACAGGAAATATCACATGAAAATTCAATCAGCCCATGTAATTTTTTGAATTAATTAATTTTTTTTCACTTGCAATTTTCAGGCAACTGCAATGAAAGGAGCCGAAAGCAATCTTTTCACAGACTACACACTCAAAGTAAGTTTAAAAATTTATCATATATACCAAAAAAAAGGAAAATAATAAGTGGCAGAAAAAGTCAACATAGAAATCATAGAGGTCTTAATTGTGATTTTTTTTTTTTCTGGGGAGATTGGAAGCTAACAAAACCACAAAATGGCCAAATCTATTCTGAATATTATATATACATAATTGTCAAATATTTCTCCTTACCAACTTTATGGCTGGGGTCAGATTCTTTTGTTTCATCAAGAGGGCCCCTAAATAAGCTCATTTTTTCTTCAATACCCTTCTGGCTGGTAAACTAATTTTGCTTATTAAATGATTAATTTACTAAACCACCTACTAAGTATATTCTTTTATTTAAAAAAAAAAAGTACATTGTCTTTTTGGCCTTTTGAACATGTTGCAATGGGGTTTGGTTAACAAACATTTGTATTTGATTATGACCAAGTTGCCTTATTAACTAACATGTAATAACATATATATTTTTTTTCTCTAATGTTGAATTGAACAGCTATTAGGCCTTGATATATGTAAGGACACCATTGTTGGAGATGAAATGCTTAGAGGAATATCTGGTGGTCAGAAAAAGAGAGTTACAACAGGTGAATTTCATTTTTTTCACCTTTAATTTTGTTGCTTAATTGTTAATATTATATTGGTCTTGAGTCCTGACTAGTGATCACTAACTAGAAATTGCTTGTCAATTACACACATGGGTAGGTGACAACATACTTTAAGAAGCAAAGAAGAAGACGCAAAAACGTTGTCAATGTTTTTTTTTTTTTTTTTTTTTTTTTTAGTTGAGTTTATGTGGGAACAAGATTCAAAGACTCAGTAAATGTATCTTTTTGACCCATATCTTTCAGTTGAATTTCTGTCCTCACTCACCAAACCCTTGTTCTTCTAATCAAAGTGGACACAATTCTTTTTTAGAAGAAACTTTTTTATAAGGTTAAAATGTTTGATTACCCTCTTTGATTAGTCTAAATGTTCACATGCACAACTGCTACACAAACATTAAGAATATTAATAATATAAAAAATATTTATTAAAATGAGTAAGAAGGTAATTTAATAATCATTTTTTATATAAACATCTAAAATTGCTAGAGATTTAAATATTTTCATTTTAAATTTATAGTTAATTTTTATTTTTTTTAAATTATTTTTTATTATATAATTCATCGATATTTAAATCATTTATACTCTTAATTAATAAAAATATATTTATTAATATTGTATAGGGGATAATTAGACAAGGATTTTTCATATACATTTAAAACATATTTCTTGGCTGCAAGCAGAATATATAGCATCAGAATTTTGTAAAAGATAATTAGATTAAGGACATCAATGGTTGACCAAAAAAGAAAAAAGCTAAAGATGACCAATTGCATGTGTTAATATTACTTGGCTCTAATCGTGCTTAATTTTGATTAATACAGGAGAAATGCTTGTTGGTCCTACAAAAACACTATTCATGGATGAGATATCAACTGGTTTAGATAGCTCTACAACGTATCAAATAGTTAAGTGCATGCAGCAAATTGTGCACCTTACTGAGGCCACAGTGTTGATGTCCTTACTCCAGCCTGCTCCTGAGACATTTGATTTGTTTGACGATGTCATCCTTTTGTCAGAAGGCCGCATTGTCTATCAGGGTCCAAGACAGCACATTCTTGAATTCTTTGAGAGCTGTGGATTCCGCTGCCCTGAAAGAAAGGGCACTGCTGATTTCTTGCAAGAGGTCTAAAACACTTATTTTCATGCTTATCCTCTGTTTCTGAAATTTCTATAGTGTCCTGACAGAACAAAAATTGGATCCTGAAATTGAATTATTTGTGATTCTTCCAGGTTACTTCTAAGAAGGACCAGGAGCAGTACTGGGCAGACAAAAGAAAACCATACAGATACATATCAGTTCCTGAATTTACAGAACGGTTCAAGAGGTTCCATGTAGGAATGCAATTAGACAATGAGCTCTCTGTGCCATTTGATAAATCTCAAGGTCACAAAGCAGCTCTAGCATTCTCAAAATATTCAGTTCCAAAAAAGGAACTGCTCAAGGCTTGTTGGGACAAAGAATGGATGCTGATTCAAAGAAATTCTGTGGTATTTGTCTCAAAAATGATCCAACTTATTATCGTTGCAGTAATAGCATCAACAGTGTTTATAAAGCCAAGAATGCACACAAGGGATGAAGCAGATGGGGCAGTATTTGTTGGTGCACTTTTGTTCAGTATGATCATTAACATGTTTAATGGCATTGCTGAGCTTTCTCTGATGATCACAAGGCTTCCAGTATTTTATAAGCAAAGAGACCTTCTCTTTCACCCTCCCTGGACTTTCACTCTTCCAACTTTCCTGCTACAATTGCCTATGTCCATTATTGAATCTGTCATTTGGACAGGCATCACTTACTACTCAATTGGATTTGCACCTGAAGCTAGCAGGTAACTATAAGCAATACCTATATTTTGTTGCAGTATTAACTATATAGTTCTAAAAAATATAATTGTTCTAACTATTTAATGCTGCATTTGCAGGTTTTTCAAGCATCTGCTACTGATATTTCTGATCCAACAAATGGCTGCTGCGCTCTTTAAACTTATTGCTGCAGTCTGCAGGACTATGATCATTGCCAACACCGGCGGGGTGCTTGTTCTCCTTCTTGTTTTCTTGCTTGGAGGTTTCATCCTGCCTAAAAGTCAAATTCCAAATTGGTGGGAATGGGCTTACTGGATTTCGCCTTTGACTTATGGTTACAATGCATTCACTGTGAATGAAATGTATGCTCCAAGATGGATGAACGAAATGGTAAGTTTTGTATTCATCAATGAAATATAAAAAATAGCATTTCCAGACTTGTGTTTGATAGATGAAGCATAATGACATTTGGTTTGATTACAGAGTTTAAATGGTACAAGTTTAGGGATTGCAGTGCTCAAGAACTTTGATGTTTTCCAAAACAAGAACTGGTATTGGATTGGTGCTGGTGCTCTTCTAGGATTTGCTCTTCTCTTTAATGTCCTCTTTACCTTGGCTCTCATGTACTTGAGTCGTAAGTTTCTGTCATCTCCTTCAGGATTTAAAGTTGAACTTGTTTTTTGTTTGAGCTATCTAATTTTCTACATGATTTTGTTGCTTGACACAACAGCTCCTGGAAAGAAACAAGCGGTGATCTCTGAGGAAACTGCAGTGGAAATGGAGGGTGAGGAAGACTCACATGGTCAACCAAGACTCAAAATGACAAGGTCACAGAAAGATGCAATCCCTCAGTCATTATCTTTTGCTGATGAAAACAACACAAGTAAGAAAACAAAAAATAATACAGTTTTTAGATCTTTTTTTTCCTAATGATTTGAATTCCTGACAAAAAACTTGGAACGGAAATATCTCAGGTGAAATGGCAATGCAAAGGATGACCAGCCGATCCAATCCCAACGGATTAAGCAGAAATGCAAATTCATCTCTTGAAGCTGCCAATGGTGTTGCTCCAAAGAGAGGAATGGTTCTTCCTTTCACTCCCCTGGCAATGTCATTCGACAGTGTCAATTATTATGTCGACATGCCTGCTGTAAGAATCAATTCATCTTCCTCTCCAGTTTTCCTTTTTTCCTGAAACCAAAAAAGAAAATGTACTGAAGAGAACTTAAATTGATGGTAACAGGAAATGAAGCAGCAAGGAGTTACAGAGGACAGACTTCAGCTACTTAGGGAAGTAACAAGTTCATTTAGGCCTGGAGTCCTGACAGCATTAATGGGAGTTAGTGGAGCTGGAAAGACAACATTGATGGATGTTTTGGCAGGAAGAAAAACTGGTGGATACATAGAAGGTGACATCAGAATTTCAGGATTCCCTAAGAAGCAAGAAACCTTTGCCAGAATTTCAGGATACTGTGAACAAAATGATATTCACTCTCCTCAAGTTACAGTTAGAGAATCATTGATCTACTCTGCGTTCCTTCGTCTTCCTAAGGAAGTCAGCAAAGAGGAAAAAATGGTAAAAAATTCATCATTTAAATCATTTTCAGAAACAAAAATTATGAAGTACGTAGTGAATGCTAAAATAATTTTGGGTCTTTTGCCCAGATCTTTGTGGATGAAGTGATGGAGTTGGTAGAGCTAGACAATCTCAAGAATGCATTAGTTGGGCTTCCGGGAGTTTCAGGGTTGTCAACAGAACAAAGAAAAAGGTTGACAATTGCAGTGGAGCTTGTTGCTAATCCTTCAATTATTTTCATGGACGAACCCACTTCTGGGCTTGATGCAAGGGCAGCAGCCATTGTTATGAGGGCTGTGAGAAACACTGTGGATACAGGAAGGACTGTGGTCTGCACAATCCATCAACCTAGCATCGACATTTTTGAATCGTTCGACGAGTTGCTACTGATGAAGAGAGGAGGACAAGTTATATACTCAGGACCTTTGGGCAGAAATTCCCACAAGATCATTGAATACTTTGAGGTATTTAAAGACCATAAAATCTTTCTTGATCTTGTGCTTGAAAATGAAGAACATTTTATCTGATTGTATGCTCCTTGACACATCACAGGCAATTCCTGGAATTCCAAAAATTAAAGACAAGTACAATCCTGCAACATGGATGCTAGAAGTAAGCTCAGTAGCAGCAGAGATCCGGCTTGGACTTGACTTTGCAGAACACTACAAATCATCATCCTTGCATCAGTATGTCAAAAATTCCATCTCAAAACTAAATTTTACAAATATCATATGCCCAATCCTCGGAATTTTGACCTTGTAATATATGTGTCCTGGTGAGCAGGAGAAACAAGGCTTTAGTGAAGGAGTTAAGCACACCCCCACCAGGAGCAAAAGACCTTTACTTTGACACTCAGTACTCTCAGTCTCTTTGGGGACAATTCAAGTCTTGCCTTTGGAAGCAATGGTGGACTTACTGGAGAAGTCCTGATTATAACCTTGTCAGATACTGCTTCACCTTGGTTTCTGCTCTCCTAATTGGGACTATTTTCTGGAAAGTTGGCACTAAAAGGTATATATATTGACTCAAAATTTAATCCCCACTTAAGGAATTCAATATACTCATCAACTCCAGAGACTGAACCATTGTTTTATCTATGTTTCACATTTCAGGAACAGCACGAGTGACCTGAGTACAATCATTGGAGCCATGTATTCTGCAGTCCTGTTTATTGGTATCAATAATTGCTCAACAATCCAGCCAATTATAGCAATTGAAAGAACTGTGTTTTATCGCGAACGAGCAGCTGGAATGTACTCTTCATTACCTTATGCACTTGCACAGGTAAGTTAAATTTAGAAGTCACTGTCTTTATCAACAAATAAAAGTTACAGCAACTGACACAACCTTAAATTTCTGATGATTTGCAGTTTGTCTGTGAAATACCTTATGTCCTGTTTCAAACAACATACTATGCACTTATTGTGTATGCTATGGTAGCCTTCGAATGGACAGCAGCTAAATTCTTCTGGTTCTATTTCGTCTCTTTCTTCTCATTCCTCTACTTCACATACTACGGAATGATGACTGTATCAGTCACACCAAATCTTCAAGTAGCAGCCATCTTTGCAGCAACATTCTATGCACTCTTCAACCTCTTCTCTGGCTTCTTTATCCCACGACCGGTACAGCTCATTTCAGTGACTACCCTTTATATATTATACATATATTTACCTTGAAATTTAACACTAACTTTGATTATTCTGCAACTTCAGAAAATTCCCAAGTGGTGGATCTGGTACTACTGGATTTGTCCTGTGGCATGGACAGTGTATGGACTAATTCTGTCACAATACCGTGATGTTGAAGATCGCATTACAGTTCCAGGATTGCTAGAAAAGGTTGCAATTAAAGATTATATACAAGACTATTATGGGTATAATCCAGACTTCATGGGGCCAATTGCTGCAGTATTGGTTGGCTTTGCGGTGTTCTTTGCATGTGTTTATGTCTATGCTATAAGAACACTAAACTTCCAGACCAGATAGAGAGACATCACCAAAGTTTTTCAGAGATTACATTTGTAGATACATAAAATATGTATATTTATAGAGGACAATAAGCCATCACTAGCTACAAGAATTAATGTTGTTGGCTATGTTTTTTTTTTTTTTTTGATCTTAAGAATATCATATAGATGTTTTAAATTTTTTTGTTTGTTTTAAGTATGATATAGGGAAAGATAATGATGAAAATTGTAAGGGACAAGATTTTTGGGAGGTGTATTTTGAAAATGTAATTAAAAAAGGGTATTTAGAATTCATAATAAATTTCAATAATTCATTTATGCCTGCAACATTCAACCATGGTGAAGTGTTCTTATAATGCTAGAGATCACAGTCAAAGGATTGGTTTTTAAGTTAATCTATTCCCAGGTGAAAGCATCTTTCCATATATTATAACAACAACAACAACAATAATATGCCAGTTAGGAAGTGGTCTGACAACAAATTCCAAGTACATTTTAAAGTTCAAAGAAAAAACTATTCTTATTATGTAGCCATCAATATTTAGTTTCCTTAATAATAACAATAATAATAATAAACTCATATATCATTAACAGAAAATTTATATTTTTGTCCATTAAATAGAAGAATTACAAGTTGGAAATTCAACTATGGTTAATTAAAATAACAAACAATATAGTTAGAACTCAATTTTTTTTAAGAAAAAACTCAAACATTTAATGTTTACTTATTCCTGTATATATATATATTAAACTATATTATTTTTAAGTTCGTTCAACCTCATATTATTTCTAATAATTTTTTCCCTACACGTACAAAATGTGTTCAATCATTCAGAAATAATATGCCCATTTCCAATTATTTGAGCAGAAGTCCCCAGCATGGACTGGATCTGTCTTTTTTCACAAATAAAAACACATAAAAATCTCCTTCTGACCATTACACTGGATGTATGGTATGGGCATTCACTTTTTTTTTTATTAATATTATTATTTCAGCATGTGTCATGGTCAGTAAGTTTGTACAATGCAAGTTAAAAAAAAAAAAAACATGAACGATAGAATGATTTGAGATATAAAATTTGAAATTTATCATTAATTTATAAAATTAATTCTTATTTATTTAAAAAAACTATTTCAAACTGTGTAATATGTCATTATTTAGATAATTTATTCTCTTTATTAATAAAAGATTTTATCAAACAACCATATATAAGATGTATTGTTACACATAATAATGTCATATTTTGTTAACATAATTGCATAAATAATTGGTAATAATTAATTAATTAGAAGTTTATAACATTACACCAGCTACTCCCCATGGTTCTCAATGATGTTCTGAAATAAAAAAAAATAAAATAAAATAAACAAACAAACAAACAAACAAAATTTAGACAATATGCACCGGCCACAGATGTTAGCAATGTACGAAAAATAGACAAGAAATTGAAAAAATAATTAATTATATTTCTTTTATCATATCTTAATTAATTAAAATAATTCCTAAAGAATATACATATATATAATATGTCATCGGTAGGTAAAAATCATGCATTTGTTGAACTGTGTATTATATATGTTATTAGCCAACATATTCACATGTAAGATTCATCACTGGGTATCAAATTAAAAAAGAATTATTTAAGGCTGAGCATATATTTAGCGTAAAATTATAGGGACAAAAATAGCTAAATTATAATAATAGAATAATATAATTAAGATGTAGAATAAAAAAAAAAAAAAAATGCAGAACAATGAGGATATATAGAAATGGAAACAATAGAACTGCCAGCTGCAAAATCTTGAAGGAAATCTAAACCAAAACATAAAAAAAAAAATCTTTACGGAAAAGATAAACCTAAATTACAGCATAATTGCACATGGATGAACATCTCTTAGAATTCAAAATTGAATTCAAGTTTCAAGAAGCATAAAATGTTTCTTTTTCTTTTTTTATTTTTTTTTTAAAATATTTTTGTAATTTAATTTTCATAATATCAAGTCGATGGACAAAAAAAAAAGATATCAATTGACTGATAAGTTAATTTGTTAGTTAAAAGTTAATATCATATTATGATTAAACAAGAATTCTACATCGGTCTATAACGTAAATATAAAGTAGAAGCTGAAAAAAAAAAAAGGAAACTATAGTACTAAATATTTTTTAAAAAACAAAAGTGAAATGATTCTATGTTCAATCTTAAATCAATGAAATTGAATGGCATCCTCCCTAAATGCTGCAATCTTTTTTGCCTGTAACTATAAAAGAATCTGGAAATTCTATTCTAACAATACTGAAATGTAATTTTCTTTCCGGATATTGTTGATCCAAATACTATGTTCCCAAAAATGACTTCTAACAATAATGCGATTTAAGATTTCATTTTTATCTCTTGCCATCTCTTTCCTTTTTTTTTTTTCTCAAAAAACTTTGATTTTTTTTAAACAAGTGAGAAATTAATAAAGTGACAATTTCCCTCTAAGGATATTTTAAGATGTAAAGTTTAATTTTATTGTGGATCCCTCCTAATGGAACTCACAAGCTTTATATATAAAAAAAAAAATTATTTTTTTTTCCATATGCAATAGCTATAAATAGCAATTTGCAAGGGGCAAAGAATATAAGCAAAGGAAAGCAAAAAATAGAGAGAGCAATAAGTGAGCAAAATTTGAGTGTTATGTATACTTGTAAAAGGAGAAAGTATTTTAAAAGGGTTTGTGAAATTTTTCTCAAAAGTTGAGTGACAAAATAGTAAGAAAATTATTTTGGGATACTTGGGAAACACTTTGAGTGCCATTATTTTGGTAAGATTTTTTTGTACCTCTAGTGTTGATCTAGAGAAAATTCTCTTTTATACCTATTATTTTCATAGTGGAAGAATTATCCTATTTTTGTCTTGTGGACGTAGCCCAAAAATTAAGGGTGAACCACGTTAAAATATTAGTGTCATTTTTATTATTTATATGGCCGGTTTAATCGCCTATTTTACTCACCCATTGGCTGATTTAACCACCTATTTTATTCACCCATTAGTTGGTCTAACCGCCTCCATTTAATTTATTTATTTATTTATTTCTGCAATTATTTTATTTTGTCTGTGAAAATTATTCCGCTGCACCAACTCTATTAATTTTCCTAACAAGTGGTATCAGAGCTGTTGGTTCGTGTTCTGGAGGCATTATTAAATACTGTAATGATGGAGGCTAAGACTAGCAAGATGGTCAGTTTTAATGGCACAAATTACCATATATGGAGAAACAAGATGAAGTATCTCCTATTTGTGATGAAGTTGCATCTACCAGTTTTTGCTACAATAAAACCCGAAGGGAAGGCGGATGAGGATTGGGAATTTGAGCATGAGCAAGTGTGTGGTTTCATCCGGCAATACGTTAAAGACAATGTGTATAATCACATTTGCAATGAAACTCATGCACGGACGTTGCGGAACAATCTTGAGGGGTTGTACGCTTCAAAGATCGGCAACAATAAATTATTTTATTTGAAAAAATTAATGCAGATAAAATATTGAGAAGGCTCTTTTGTCGCCGATCACTTGAATGAAATGTAAAGGATCATGGGTCAGTTGTCGGGAATGGGCATAAATTTTAACAATGAAATTTTTGCTCTTATGGTGCTGGCTTCTCTGCCAGAGTCATGAGAGACTTTAAAGATTTTATTTACAAACTCTGCACCAAATGGTGTAGTGAATATGGAATTTATCAAAAGCGGTATTCTGAATGAAGAGTTGAGACGCAAATCAAAAGGTGCCTCTTCAACACATTCAAATATCCTTGTTGTAAATTTCAAGGGGAGAAGTGAGACTCGAAGCTCAAAGTAAATAGATAAAAGCAGAGGAAAGTCAAACAAGTTTGCAAATATTGAATGCCATTACTGCAAAAAGAAAGGTCACATCAAGAAGTTCTGTCGAAAGTTTAAGGATAAGAATAAAGGCAAAGATGTGAGAAAAGATGACAACAGTGATGATGATGAAACAAATATTCTCAGAGAATTCAATGTCCTTTTTTATGATGATACTGTTAATCTTACTACCCATGAGACCAGTTGGGTGATTGACAGTGATGCTTCCATTCACACTACATCTCGAAGAGAATTATTTTCAACTTACACTCCAAGAGATTCTGGATTTATGAAGATGAGAAATGACAATCGAATAAGAGTTGTTGGTGAAGGAGATGTGTGTTTGGAAATGGTAAATGGCACAAGACTAATTTTGAAGAATGTTAAGCATGTTCCAGATATTCACCTGAATTTGATCTCAACAGGAAAACTTGATGATGAAGGTTTCCGCAACACCTTCCATAACGGTCAATCAAAACTCACCAAAGGCTCACTAGTGGTGGCTAGAGGTAAAAAGGACTTAGTATTGTACTTTATGCATGCAAATATCTCCAAAGACATAGTGAATGTTGTGGAGAAAGACAGTGCAGTCGAGTTATGGCATAGAAGACTTGGCCATATAAGTGAGAAAGGGATGACAGTGTTGGCCAAGAAAAATGTGTTATATAGAGTAGATCTTGTGCATTTGGAGAAATATGCTGATTGTCTTGCAGGAAAGTAAAAAAAAGTTGCTTTCAAGAGTTTTCCTCCTTCCAGAATGAAGAATGTGTTGGATTTAATTCATTCAGACTTGTATAGGCTAATTCCAAAGTCACTTGGTGGTTGTTAGTACTTTGTGACTTTCATTAATAATCAGTCTCAAAAGATGTAGGCATATACCTTGAAGTTAAAAGATTAGGTGCTAAATGTCTTTAAGGAATTTCATACCTTGGTAGAGAGACAAACCGATAAAAAGTTGAAGTGCATCCGGATGGACAATGGTGGAGAGTATTCTGGACCATTTAATGCTTATTATAACAAGCATGGTATTCGACATTAAATGACACCTTCAAAGACGCCGCAGTTGAATGGTTTAGCTGAGAGGATGAACATGACTTTGATGGAGAGAGTCAGAGCTCTACTCTCATAGTCAAAGTTGCCTAAAAATTTTTAGGGTAAAGCTCTACTTACAGCAGTGCATGTGTTGAACCTTTCACCATGTGTTCCTCTATAGTCTGACACTCTAAAGAGGGTGTGGTCAGGAAAAGATGTTTCTTATGGTCATCTACGGGTTTTTGGGTGCAAAGCCTTTGTGCATATTCCTAAAGATGAGAGGTCCAAGCTTGATGTCAAGACATGATAGTGTGTGTTCATTGGCTATGGTCAAGATCAACTTGTCTATAGATTTTATGATCTAATCCAGAAGAAGCTTATCAGAAGTCTTGATGTTGTGTTTATTAAAGACAAGACAATCGAAGATATTGCCAGATTTGAGAAGAACATCCCTAGCTCTAAAGATGATTCAAATTTGAAGTTAGTTCCTTCAACAATGGTGCCTAAGGAAGTTGGGGATGAAAATGAAGTTATTCTGCCAGATGGAGGTGATGAAGATGCTCCCATTGAGATTCCATCTGAAAATGATGATGATGGTGTTCATGATCAACCATTGGCAGATGAGGCTTCTCTAGTGCCACTAAGGAGATCTGATAGAATCAGACAACCTTCTACTAGATATCCTCGAGACCAGTTTGTGTTACTAATTGATGGGGGAGAGCCATAAAGCTTTGAAGAAGCTTGTGAATGATGAACACAAGCAGAAATGGTTTGAAGCCATGCAGGATGAGATGAAGTCTCTACATAAGAATAAGACATTTGAGCTAGTGAAGTTGCCTGAAGGCAAGAGAGCTTTGAAGCATAAGTGGTTATTTAGGATCAAGAACGAAGAACATAGTCTCCAGTTATGATTTAAAGCTAGACTGGTTGTAAAAGGATTCAACTAAAGAAAGGGCATAGACTTTGATGAGATTTTTTCTCTAGTCGTGAAAATGACATCCATTGGCATTGTGTTGGGTTTAGCTATAAGTTTTGATCTGGAGATTGAGCAAATGGATGTTAAAACTACCTTCCTTCATGGTGATTTGGAAGAAGACATATTCATGGAGTAGCCAGAGGGTTTTAGAGAAAAGGGAAAAGAGGACTATGTTTGCAAATTGAAGAAAAGCTTGTACGGCTTGAAACAAGCACCAAGGCAATGGTACAAGACGTTTGAATCTATTATAGGGGAGTAAGGCTATAAGAAGACCACTTCAGACCATTGTGTATTTGTTAAGAAATTCTCTGATGATGACTTTATTATGTTGTTGCTCTATGTGGATGTCATGAGCCAAAACTAGGAGTCATGACCGGCGCTAGGGAACGGGAATTCTTTCAAATCCGGAAACCGTAGGAAACCTTAGAAAAATAAAAACATGCATTATATAAATAAAAGCACGATTGAATTAAAATTTTTTGAATCAAAATATATAAATAAATACTCAATATCTTTTCATAAATAAATATATATTCATACAGTGTTTAAATACAATTCTCAGAGTATTTAATATCAAAACAAAATAATACTCTTATGATACAATAACACTACTACTGCAGTTTCTAGAATACAAATTAGAGTTCAAATTATACGTTTGCATAAAATAGCCGGGACAGAAGAACACCGGCAAAAAATTTTACTATTAAGGTTTGACGATATAGGATCTCCTGAAAAAAAATTGAGAGGGGTCAGACCTCATTGAGTGAATTATTATACTATATATACATGCAATCTAAATCATAGCCAGCCAGACATTCATATATATATATATATATATATATATATATATATATATATATTTACGCATTTCACACAAATGCCAAACTCTGCTTTTATAAATATAATAAATGCAGAAAACATTTATTTTAATACATGAAGGATCAAATAGAACCCTATTAATCGCAACCTCAATCAATCATATCATCACTCTAGCCATATAGGCTCACTTAAATCCAAATAAATCACTTATTCCATTCTTGACAGTAGACTGGCCCCGAGACACTAAGTCAACCGAGCTCCAGCAGTCTAACTGTTAGTGTGATTGGCCCCGAGACACTTGGTCAACCGAGCTCCAGCAATCACACTATCAATCATATCACATCTCAAAGCATAAATCAGTCATATCATCAATCTCAATTAAATCATAATTTACCACAAGTAATCCTCACTCAAACCTAAATTTATCGCATCGGTATGTACATGGTCCTAGTGCTGCCTACTAGGTAGCACGTTCTATTGATATCTTTCAATTATAATAAATCATACATTCATAAAACAAATAGTGTAGAATAACATTCATAATAGCAAAATAAACCATATGTATACCAGAAATATACTTAAAATAAACCAAGTATATTTCAAGTATATATATGTAAAATAAATTCAAATCAATCATGAAATATACTAAAATAAACCCATAATATACTAAAAACATGTTAGGTTTAAATCAGTAATAAAACATGCATTTATTTGGAAATATACCTAAAATATACTGAAAATATACCTAAAGTATTCTAATCATTTAATAAAATAATTATGAATAAATATACATTTAGAACATGTATATATACTAAAATGTACTAAACATAAACCTAATTATTTAACTTGCATATATCAAAATAACATGCATAATTATTTAACATGCATATATAAAAAAAAATAATAATAAACCCTAAATATACCAAAAATATTATAATTTAAATCACTTTCAAAAACATATAATGAAAATGAAAAATCCTAAGTCATGCATCCTAAATGCAATACATATATATATATATTATAATAACTCACTGGTTAGCGCTCTACGAGACAGACTCAGCGGGCCTGACTCGTTAGGCTTCGGTCTCGGCGCAGCTAGAAAAATAAAATAACAACAAACATCAGAATAAATTTCTAACTCTACTCTTCTAGGATTACTATAGAAAGATTCAATCAAAAATTCAAAACGAGATCCGGACCGGTTGTCATGTTTTACGAGAAATCTATCGAAATTTCGGTAGAGTCTCCTCTATAAAACGAACATCTTCCTACAAAAGTAGGATCGATCCTGCACAGAAAACACACTTCCAAAATTTCAAACACAACACCTCGGGTTGAGACTCCCAACCTCCACAAATACCCAACCGAGGTTCACAATACACAAACAACAATATTAAACAGTAAAATAATGAAAACCATCAAAAACCCATAAAAATATTTAAAAGCCTTTATTTACCAACTAAAACATAAAACTCTAATTTAAATAATATTTGATAATAAAAATTCATAAATAAAATAAAATACCCATTTTTCAATTAAATTAACATAAATTGCAAATAATATTTAAAATCACAATTTAACATCACAAAAATAATAAAATACATATTTAGTCTCAAAATAATAAATACACTTATTATTCACATAATATTCTAAAATTATCACAATTAACTATTAAAATCTCAAATATTATATAATATTAATAAAAATTCAACTTTTACAATTATTCAACATAACATAACAAAATTCACATTTAATTACTTAAATAGTTTAATTATATAATAAAATTAGTTTAAAACCCATTTTATTTCCAAAATAATATATAATATATTATTTGAAAACATTTTTTTTAAATAGTATTAATTAGTGAAAAATAGTAATTAATTTGTAAAAATCATTTTATTACCTTAAATAATTATAAAATCAACTAAACATAATATTTAACTATAATTAACACAAAATTACACATTTACCCCTATAATATCAAATATCCAATATACTTAAATATACTAAATAATTTCCTCAAAAATTATAGAAAATCATTAAAATTATTTAATCAACATATAATATACTAATATCAACCAAAACACATATTTAAACTTTAAAATCAACCAAAATACTCATTTAACTCAATTATCCAACATTTACATAAACTAAAAATATTCATAAAAATTATATAAAATTCCCAAAAATTAATTTCTCAACATCAAAATTAATAACAATATATAATAACAATAATTTAATTTATTTATTTACGAAAATTCATTAAATAATAATAAAATATTCAAAAATTAACAAAAATTAAAATAAATCCCAAAAATTATAACAAAAATATAGACATATAGATTAAACTACCAAGATCAACTTTTGTGAAGGAAACTTGTGTGAATCATCAAGATCAAGCTTAAAAAAAATAGAAAATCCTAAAACTCAAAAACTAAAATTCACAAAAACTCAAGAAATGAACGTTTTGAGCTCAAATCGAAGCTAGATTAGTACTCACCAGTGTCAGAGGAGAAGAAAGAGACCGGAAGCTCAAGAAACGGTGACCGAAAGTGATGGAGGCACAGTGAAGGGAGATGATCGGGATGTGCATGGGAGGAAAAACTTATTGTAAATTTTTGTTTTGGTTTTTATGCTTGTAGACTTGTTCTTCACGTGAAATGTATATATGTATATAATATTATAATAAAACTTTAGCCAAATGATTCTACACCACACACACACACACACACACACATATATATATTCACACACATACAATAAATACACATACAATAAATACACACACATGATATAATAAACACATAAACATATTTTAATATATATACACATAAAATAACATTTAATAAGAAATAATAATAACACAAATAATACTAATGATAATTCTAATAAAATAAATAATGAAATAATAAAAATAATAGTCAAAATTATGCCATATAATAAAATAATACTAATGATATTAATAAAAATAATAACCATCATGATAACAACACACAACACATTTGAAATTAATAACAATATAAAAAATATTTATGAAATAATTTAATGATGCAATAATTTCAATCAATAGGAATAAAATAATAATAATAATATTAGTACTTAAAAATAATATTAAAATAACCATGCACTAAATTAACGTTATTTGAAAATAATAAATATACACAATGAAATTTAAATGTCCAAAACAATAAGTTTCAAAATAATATATTTACCTAGAATATTCAATTAAATATAAAATAATGATAATAAATCACAAAATAGTAAAATTATTAAATATAACTTTTAAATTTTATTAACACTGCATATCTCATTATTTAATAAAATAATTTTAAAAAATCAAGGTTATTACAGTGGATGACATGTTGATACTTGGTCAGAATGTTTCCAGAATTAACAGCTTGAAGAAGTAGTTGAGTAAGTCTTTTGCCATGAAAGACTTAGGACTAGCAAAGCAAATTCTTGGCATGAAAATTATCAGAGACAGAGGTGTCAAGAAACTATAGTTGTCATAAGAGAAGTACATTGAGAAGGTACTTTAGAGGTTCAACATGTACAATGCGAAATCGGTTAGTTGTCCTCTTGCTAATCACTTTAAATTACTTCTCAGCAAAGCCCTTCCACTGATAATGAGAAGGAAGAGATGGATAAAGTTCTATATGCTTTAGTAGTTGGTAGTTTAATGTATGTCATGGTATGTATATGGCTAGATATTGCACACTCAGTTGGAATTATGAGTTGATTCCTTTCAAACCCTAGAAAGGAACATTTGGCTACAGTAAAATGGATTTTCAGGTATCTTTGTGAACATCCAAAATATGCTTATGTTTTGGAGACACTAAACATATGTTAGCTGGATACACAGATGCAGATATGGCAGGTGATGTTGATTCAAAAAAGTCAACGTTTAGTTACTTGATTACATTTGGAGGGGAGTTGTGGCATGACAGTCAAAATTAAAAAAATTTGTTGCTTTATCTACCACTAAAGTGGAGTTTATTGTAGCAATTAAAGCTTGTAAAAAATTGCTATGGATGAAGAAGTTCTTAAATGAACTTGGTTTTCAATAAGACATATACAAGCTATTTTGTGATAGTCAGAGTACTATCCACCTTTGTAAGAATTCCTCCTTTCATTCAAGATCAAAATATATTGATGTGAGATACCACTGGATACAGGATGTATTGGAGAAAAAATTATTGCAGCTAGAGAAGATCCATACTAATGAAAATAGATTAGACATGTCAATAAAAATTCTGTCGGAAATAGTTTGAATTACGTCAATTGGCTGCCGGAATGGTAATAACCTCCACATAGTTGGGAGGGGAAGAATTGTTGTAGGTTCCTCCTAGTGGAGCCCACAAGCTTTATATATAAAAAAAAGGGAGAAGTCAAAAAGGTAGGCATCGAATTTGGTACCTACCAAATAAAAAAAAAAGGTTTTATTTTTATATGCAGATGGCTATAAATAGCCATCTTCAAGGGGCAAAGAATATAAGTAAGGGAAAACAAAAAATAGAGAGATCAATGAGTGAGTAAAATTTGAGTGCTCTATGTACTTGTGAAGGGAGAGAGTGAGGGAATTATTTTGGGGTGTTTAGGAAATACTTTGAGTGCTACTATTTTGGTGATATTTTTTTGTACCTCTAGTGTTGATATAGAGATCTTATACCTACTATTTTCATAGTGGAAGAATTATTCTATTTTTGTCTTCTAGACATAGCCCAAAAATTAAGGGTGAACTACGTTAAAATATTGGTGCTATTCTTATTATTTTTATTATTTATACGTCCGGTTTAACCGCCTATTTTACTTATCCATTGGTCGGTTTAACTGCCTATTTTATTCATCCATGAGCCGGTCTAACCACCTCTATTTAATTTATTTGTTTAATTATTTTATTTTGCCTCTGTGAAAATTATTCCGTTGCACCAACTTTATTAATTTTCCCAACAAATTTTTACCCTCCTCAATTTAGAAGTCGAAAATTATTTTATGTTGTGCAGTCCATTGAACTTAGGTTATATGAAGTTTTTATCACTTTCAATCATTTTTTAAATAGATGATGATTTTTTATTTTTTTTCTATTTTATTTGCTTTATTTTGTTCTTTTTATATCTAATAGATATATATTTTTAATTTTTTTTAATTTTTGAATTTTGAATATTTTTATAAAATATTGATGGTTATTCTTTATAGATTTTATGTATATTTTGTTATAAAAATTTTATTGATATTTCTATAATCAAACTCATTTAAATATCAGAAATTCAATTTGCAATTAATCAATATCATTAAGTAGGGCATATAGATCGCCGAACATGTCATTAAGTTACAAATTCATATAGTTTTATTACGATTGAAAAATAATGATATAAAATTTCACAATTTAAATGTGAATTTATTTTAATACTTGTGAATTGCACTTTTTCACTAAAAAATATCGATCAAAGATTTCATGATTTATTGGATGAAAGAATATTTAATTAGCTGTTGGCCAAGTACTGTTATATGTAGAAAGAAGACCTGTTCGTATTCGAAAATAATAACACTTGCAACTTATTATAGATTTGTTATAACCTTTATAATTTATTTAAATTTGATTAAATATTTGTAATTTATAATTTTATCGAAATATTTTTTGAATTTTGATTAAATATTATAAAGTGCTAGAATTATAAATAATTGAATAAATTATAAAATTTTTGTTAAAATTTAAAAATTAAAGAAATTTACAATAAATTGTAATATTATAATTTTTTATACCAATAAATCTAAAAAAACTAAATTATATTTATATACAAATTCGTTTTCCAAAATTTTGTACTTAATGAGAATGGAAAAATTTCAACAAGAGCTCAAGCATGGGCACGGTTTGCCATGTTTGACCAATCAATTAATCCACACCTGAATCATATTATTAATTATATATATTATTCATGAAATTTTCACGTGGCAATTAAGCCCTCTTCTGCTCCCTACACCACCCTGGCTGAGCTCTCTCTCCAATATATAAGTCCTCAAACATCATCACTTCACTTATACCATTCACTCTGACAAGCAAAGCCAAAGGGTTTGCCATAGTAGAGAGAAAAAAAAAAAAGGGTTAACTTTTCAGGATTTCTTGGAGAGAAACCTGCGTTACAGGAATATTTCACTCTCATTTGTTCAATACATTCTGCCAAGTAAGTGACTTTTATTTTGCTTATTTACATTTCTGAATATGTATGATTAATATTAACTAATGGATCAAGTGCATGCATGCTTTGTTTTCATTTTTAATCTCTAGGGCCAATGGAGAAAGAAGCTCTTAGTAGGCGATCCAGTCGCCGCATGAGCAGGGGCATAAGCAGGAGCCTTAGCAAAGTGGAGAGTGTGTTTTCAGGTGGGAAGTACTCAAGGAGGAGTAGTAGAAGAGCTGAAGAAGACGAAGAAGCTCTAAAATGGGCTGCCATTGAGAAGTTACCAACTTATAATAGGTTGAGAACAACTCTAATGGAATCTTACGCCAACAATGATGGATCCATGCCAATGCATAAAGAAGTTGATGTGAGCAAGCTTGATATGAATGATAGGCAGATGTTTATTAATAAGATTTTCAAGGTTGCAGAAGAAGATAATGAGAAGTTCCTGAAAAAATTCAGGAATAGAATTGATAAGTAAGTCTTTTAATTTCCATATACTTTTACATAGTAAACTAACTTGCTTTTTATATATCAGTATACGTAACTCAGTAATCGACTGTCTGCCTATCTTATAATAGATAAAATTAATGAAGTTCAAGATATATTTTTTTAAATATAATAATTATCGTTCGACTTTTTTAATTAATATTGGTAATCTTTGTCTAATTACAACAGGGTTGGAATCCAGCTTCCAACTGTGGAAGTTAGATATGAGCATTTCACTGTTGAAGCTGATTGCCAGATTGGTAGCAGAGCTCTGCCTTCACTTCCAAACGCTGCTAGAAACTTTGCAGAGTCAGCTATTGGTATGCTTGGAATCAATTTAGCCAAGAAAACAAAGCTGACAATCCTTAAAGATGCCTGCGGCATTTTAAAACCCTCAAGGTATGCACATTAATTATTATTATTTTTTTCGAGTATAGGTTGGAGTTTAGATATCAGAAATACCCAAATATCTTAATTAAGTTGAAATGCTTTTAGCGTGAACATTATTTTTCTGTAGTCCAAAATAAAATAAAAAAATAATACAAAATCAAGAGGTAAAACTCTCCAAAATTAATTAATAAAAACGGTAAGCAAGCTGCCTATTATAATCCCTACAAATTGAAGTATTACAAATCGAAGTATGCACATTAATTAGTTAAAACGTATAATAAAAAATGAATAAAGAATCCCCTGACGCATTATATTAATTTCCAAATAACCTCAAAAATCTATTAAAAATAATCATAACAATTAAGCAACAATATCTAAATTATTATGTGTGTATATATATATATATATTGTTCTATACAACAACAACATAAATACCCATGATTTGATGTGACTGAACTATTTTGTTTTCTTTGTTAGGATGACACTGTTATTGGGTCCTCCATCTTCTGGGAAAACAACACTTTTGCTAGCATTGGCAGGAAAATTGGACCCAAGCCTGAAGGTTAATTATTAAAAATATGACATATATATATTATTCTGTTGAGATAAAATTGTAATTTTTTTTATCCAATGATGCTAAACATAATTCTGCTGATTTTTTATTTAATTGAACAGGCTAGTGGAAATATAACCTATAATGGGTATAATCTAAATGAATTTGTACCTAGAAAGACATCTGTATATATTAGTCAAAATGATGTTCATGTTGGAGTATTGACAGTAAAAGAGACCTTGGATTTCTCAGCTAGATGCCAAGGGATCGGATATCGTTACGGTAATTAATTAAATTGATACTTATTATATGAATAATTCAAGAACCACACCTGAATTAATTAATTATGTTATATTGTAGATTTATTAAGTGAGCTTGCAAGAAGAGAGAAGGATGCAGGAATATTTCCTGAGAAAGAAGTAGATCTTTTCATGAAGGCAAGTGCAATATAATTATAACATGGCCACGTGAAAACCCAAAAAGAAAATAATATATACTATACAAAAGAGCTCAATTAACACATGCATATGTTTAATTAATTATTTATCACTTCAATTATTCATATCTTATTAATTATATGTATTTATAAATTTTAGGCAACGGCTGTGGAAGGAGCTGAAAGTAACCTCTTTACAGACTATACTATTAAAGTAAGGGTTGCATATATATATATATATATATATATATATATATATATATATATATTCATTTATTTATTTAAAATAACGAGAAATACTTTACTTCTCTGTCTCCTGAAATTGAAATATTTTGAGTATTTGATAATAACAAAAATTGTAATTTAGAGTTTCTCTATATATATAAATTAATGAGGAATATTTTACTTTTCCGTTATCTGAAATTGAAATGTCTTAAGTATTCGATAATAACAAAAATTATAATTTAGAATTTAGGTTGGATGAATCCACAAAAAGGCATAACTCTTCTAATTAGTGCTATTAAAAAATATTTTTACTATTTTACTATCAGATTTTTGAGTAATAACAATATATCTTATTTAATTAACATCTAACTCCATTATTAAATTAATAAAATAATTTAATTAAAATGTCTATGTATATGTTTTTTTTTTTATCAGAATATATATATATATATATATATATATATATATATATATATATTCTTTTTTTAATTGAACAAGCAAGAATATTAATTAAATAGAGAACTGATTTTGAATAATGTTGAATTGAACAGCTATTAGGGCTTGATATATGCAAAGACACCATTGTTGGAGATGAGATGCTTCGAGGAATTTCTGGTGGTCAGAAAAAAAGAGTAACAACAGGTTAATTTTTTCGATTTTCATCTTATTTTTTTAATCAAGGATTTAATAATGTTCTTTTTTTTTTTTTTAACCAAATCTTGAAGTCTACCACATGGACCAACCTGTCCAACCCGTCAATACATTTCTATTTAAAATGGACAAAATAATTGTTTTAACTAGACAAAGCTATCTCGCGTTTCCCTATACAGCTTCACAGGGACTTTGCTTAAAAAATAATAATAATAAAATAAAACCTCATTTTCTATCATAAAACTTCCTCAAAACTTGGCTATTTTTATTTTATATAATATTTTACAATTTATAATATTTTACAATAAAATTTTTTTAATAATTAATTTAATATGATCTCAAATATATATTTATTTATGTATTCATTTTTAATTATGACCCTTCCAATGCATTATGATTACTCACTATTACATATTATCAATTATAATTGATTTAAATAATATATATATATATATATATATATATATATATATATAAGTTAAATAAATCAATTAAATAATTTTAACTCTTAATTAGATACTTAATTTTGATCGATACAGGAGAGATGATTGTTGGACCCACAAAGACACTATTCATGGATGAGATATCAACAGGCCTAGATAGCTCCACAACATATCAAATAGTGAAATGCCTTTGGCAGATTGTGCATTTAACTGAGGCCACAGTGTTGGTGTCCTTGCTTCAGCCTCCACCTGAGACATTTGAACTTTTTGACGATGTCATCCTCCTATCTGAAGGCAGGATTGTGTATCAGGGCCCTAGAGAAGACATACTTGAATTTTTTGAGACTTGTGGCTTCCGTTGCCCTGAAAGAAAAGGAGCTGCTGATTTCCTGCAAGAGGTACACGTGGAATACTGGTTCTTGATACCCTTTATCTTGACAGGCAACATTGGATTGGTGTTGGACATAATGTAATGGAATTGGATTCTGAAATTCTGTGTAATTCTTGCAGGTTACTTCCAAGAAAGACCAAGAGCAATACTGGGCAGATAGAACTAAACCATACAGATACATATCAGTTCCTGAATTTGCAGAAAAGTTCAAGAGCTTTCATGTTGGGGTGAAGCTATACAACGAGCTCTCCGTGCTATTTGACAAGTCTCGAAGCCATCCAGCTGCTCTAGCATTTTCAAAATTTTCTGTTCCGAAAATGGATCTGCTCAAGGCTTGCTGGGATAAAGAATGGCTACTGATTAAGAGAAATTCTGTAGTTTTTGTCTCCAAGATTATTAAGATTATTATTATTGGAGCCATAGCATCTACTGTATTTGTTAAGCCAAGAATGCATACAAGGAATGAAGAAGATGCAGCACTATATGTCGGTGCACTTATGTTCACTATGATCCTTAACATGTATAATGGTTATGCTGAGCTCGCTTGGATGATCTCAAGACTGCCAGTATTTTACAAGCAAAGAGACCTTCTTTTTCACCCACCTTGGACTTTCACTCTCCCAACTTTCTTGCTGAACCTGCCCATGTCCATTGTAGAATCTATCGTTTGGACAAGTATCACTTATTACTCCATTGGATTTGCACCTGAAGCCAGCAGGTAATAAGACCACACCCAATATTTTGTTTTTGTTTTCATTACAGTGTTACGATATAGCATCAAAGAAAGTTTAATTCTGACTATTGGATAATACTCTGCAGGTTTTTCAAGCACATGCTAGTGGTATTTCTGATCCAACAAATGGCTTCAGGAACCTTTAGACTCATTGCTGGAGTCTGCAAGACTATGATTGTTGCCAATACAGGCGGTGCGCTTGTTATCCTCCTCATTTACTTAGTTGGAGGCTTCATTCTACCTAAAGGTCAGCATCAAAACCCAAACTTTTGATCCTTGCTAGTTGCTGAATTAGTCCTATCAGAAAACCTTGTTTAATTACTGGTTTATAGAGATGCTTAATTGCTGACAGATCAAATGCCAAATGGGTGGAAATGGGCTTACTGGATTTCGCCAATGACTTATGGTTATAATGCCTTAACTGTTAACGAAATGTTGGCTCCAAGGTGGATGAACAAACTGGTATTCTTTTTTGCGTTATCGTCAAACTTCGAAGAATCATATTCATACTTGTGTTTCATTAATGAAACGTCAGTTGCAAACAAGACATTTTGATTTCATTGCAGGTTTCAGACAATAGTACCAAACTAGGCATAGCAGTGCTCCAAGACTTGGATATTTTCAGAAACGAGAACTGGTATTGGATTTGCGCAGGTGCTCTCGCAGGATTCACGATTCTCTTCAATATCCTCTTCACCCTTGCTCTTATGTACTTGAGTCGTAAGTTCTGCCCATCTTTTTCAAGTTCAATGAAGCATATGGATTCCATGTTTTGGGATTTGTTTTCTTCTTTCATGTTAGCTAACTCATCTTCTACATGTTATTTGTGATGTATAATAGCTCCCGAAAAGAAGCAAGCAATAATCTCTGAGGAAACAGCAATGGAAATGGAGCACGAAGAAGACTCAAAAGGCGAACCAAGATTAAGAGTAAGCAAATCGCAAGAAGAATCATTGTCCCAGTCATTAGCTTCTGCTGATGTAAACAATACAAGTAAGCGAAAAAACATTACTAAGTCTAAAATGAGTAGTCTGTTCGATGGATTGAATTCCTGAAAATACTTGAAACATCTCAGGAGAATTGGAAATTCAAAGGATGAGCTGCCCACCTAATCCCAATGGACTAATTATAAGTGCTGATTCATCTCTTGAGGCAGCTAAGAGTGCTCCCAGGAAAGGAACGGCTCTTCCTTTCACTCCCTTGGCAATGTCCTTTGAAAGTGTAAATTATTTCGTGGACATGCCTGATGTAAGATTCAATCCCTTCTATACTCCAATTTTCTCTTTCCTTTTCCTGAAACCAGAAACGCATTTGAAACGTATTGTCTATTTTTCAGTTATTTTATTTGACGGCGCTGCTTTAACAGGAAATGAGGCAGCAAGGAGTTGGAGATGACAGGCTTCAACTGCTTAGGGATGTAACAGGTGCATTTAGGCCTGGAGTTCTAACAGCACTCATGGGAGTTAGTGGAGCTGGCAAGACAACATTGATGGATGTTTTGGCAGGAAGAAAAACAGGTGGATACATTGAAGGTGATATCAGAATTTCAGGATACCCCAAAAATCAAGATACCTTTGCCAGAATTTCAGGATACTGTGAACAAGGTGATCTCCACTCGCCTCAGGTAACAGTTAGAGAATCCTTGATTTACTCCGCATTCCTTCGCCTTCCTGCAGAAATCAGCAAAGATGAAAAAATGGTAAAATTCACAACTTTTTATTACTCAATAGAAGCATAATATATGGGGTAAAGAGTGAAGAACTTATCAGATTTTTTTTTTTCATTCTTACTAGACTTTTGTTGATCAAGTGCTGGAATTGGTAGAGCTAGAAAATCTCAAAGATGCTATAGTTGGGCTTCCAGGAGTGACAGGATTGTCAACAGAACAGAGAAAAAGGTTGACAATTGCGGTAGAGCTTGTCGCTAATCCTTCAATTATTTTCATGGACGAACCAACTTCTGGTCTTGATGCAAGAGCAGCAGCAATTGTAATGAGGGCTGTGAGAAACACTGTAGATACTGGAAGAACTGTTGTCTGCACAATCCATCAGCCCAGCATTGACATCTTTGAAGCCTTCGATGAGCTGCTACTAATGAAGAGAGGAGGGCAAATTATATACTTAGGACCATTAGGCCGAAATTCACAAAAGATTATTCAATACTTTGAGGTATTTATGACCTGAAATTTTCTTGAATACTTCACGGTTAAAAATAAATATGTTTTTATCAAAGTCTATGCTCTAAACACATTGCAGGAAATCCCTGGAGTTCCCAAAATCACAGAGAAGGACAACCCATCAACATGGATGTTAGAAGTGAGCTCTGTAGCTGCAGAAGTCCGACTTGGAATCGACTTCGCAGAACACTACAAGTCATCATCCTTGTATCAGTATGTCAAGACAACATGCTAAGCCATTTGGCTTTTGTCACATGCCAACCTGTGTTTAAATTTTGATCTTGACCACGTTTTTTTTTCTTTTTGTCCTGAGCAGGAGAAACAAGGCTTTAGTGGAGGAGCTAGCCTTGCCACCACCTGAAGCAAACGACCTCTATTTTTCTACACAGTATTCTCAATCTTCATGGGGTCAATTCAAGAATTGCCTATGGAAGCAATGGTGGAGTTATTGGAGAAGTCCTGATTATAACCTTGTCAGGAACCTTTTCACTTTGGTTGCTGCCCTTATGGTTGGGACTGTGTTCTGGAAAGTTGGCACTAAAAAGTAAGTGGACTGGAAATCTAATCTCCTGCTCAAAGAATTCTCTATAGTCATCAATTATAAGGACTGACACAATTGCTTTATCTATGCAATACAATGCAGGGATAGCGCAGGTGCCCTGAACACAATTATAGGAGCCATGTATTCAGCTATCTTGTTTATTGGTATCAATAACTGCTCAACAGTACAGCCAATAATATCAATTGAAAGAACTGTGTATTATCGCGAAAGAGCAGCTGGGATGTACTCTGCCTTACCTTATGCCTTCGCACAGGTAACTAATACTTTACTAATTGAGTGCCTGTCTCATAATGCATAAGGACAACTCATTGTGACTGAAAATTTTGAAAATACCAAAGAAAAGAAGGGTAATTATATTTTTCTTAAAGTAAAAAACTAAGTTACAATATACTTTCAGGCTAAAATTGATATAATCTGAAATTATACTTCTTGCAGGTTGTCTGTGAAATACCTTATGTGTTGTTTCAGACCGTATTTTATACACTGATAGTGTATGCAATGGTAGCATTTGAATGGACAGCAGCAAAATTTTTCTGGTTCTTCTTCATCTCCTTTTTCTCCTTCCTCTACTTCACATACTATGGTATGATGACAGTTTCCATCACACCAGACCTACAAGTAGCATCCATTTTTGCAGCTACATTCTATGCACTTTTCAATCTCTTCTCAGGATTTTTCATCCCCAGACCGGTACATTGCTCAATTTCTTTCACTGCCCTTTACGTAATTTCTTGAATATTAAACAAAGTAAGGAGCATTTTAATTAACACGACTTTTGTCTGATGATTTTTCAGAGAATTCCCAAGTGGTGGATTTGGTACTATTGGCTTTGTCCTGTCGCATGGACTGTGTATGGACTAATTGTGTCACAATACCATGATGTTGAAGACCGCATCAGAGTTCCTGGAACTTCTGTTGATACAACAATTAGGGAGTATATTCAGGACTATTATGGGTTTGAAACAAATTTCATGGGACCTGTTGCTGTTGTATTGGTTGGCTTCACTGTCTTCTTTGCTTTTGTTTATGGCTATGCCATAAAAACACTAAACTTCCAAACCAGATAGAGTAATGCTGCCAAAAAGACAAAAACTTACAAGTTTTTGTAATTACACGTTTCAAGCTTTGAGAGATGTATATGTGAATATAAAGGATGTTTTGGTTTAATAAATTTCAGGAAATTCATTTCTATGTGACCTTTAGTTTTATATAAATATATATATATATATATATATATATATTAATTATTGCATGGCACAACATGTACATCAGGATTTTTCGGAAAAAAAAATTGTATCACCAAGAAAAAAATAATTTTTTAAATTTTTTTACTTTTATTTTTATAGTCTTTCTCAAGGATTTAACAAAATATAGATCTAGATAGAAAAAATTTTTCTAGGGTCCCTTAAAAAGAGTCATTTTCCTTTTATATATATGTAGATAAAAGGATAAAAGTATAATTGAGTAATTATATTTAAATCAATAAAAGTAATAATTATATTTAAATAAATAAGAGCTGCTTATGTAAATTTCTAGAAAGTGGTAGACATGTTAACAATTACCACCGTGATGAGCTGATATTTTAAATTATTAAAAATTATTTTAGGATATGTAGTATTAATAATATTTTAAATTTTTATATATTATAATTATTTGTGTGTAATTTAATTTTAGTATGTATATGATTATTTATTCATTTATTAATATTATTATCGTTATTGTTGTGAATAGTATTTATTTATTTTATTTCAAATATTTTATTATGTATAGGAATTTATTTGGAAGTTATTATTATTTAAAAATATATTATTATTATTATTATTATTATTATTATTATTATTATTATTATTGTCGTCATTATTATTATTAGTATTATTTTATACGTGTGTTAGTGTGATGTTATAAATATATGTATATATATATATATTAAAGTTACTTATATATATATATATATATATAAAGGGTGCAGGATCAAATTTTTTTTATGACTTTCTCTTCTTCCCTTTCTTTTTTTCTTTTCTTCCCCTGCTTTCTTCTTCTTCTTCCTCCGGTTTCTACAACGCCACCGTCAGCCTCCACCTGCCACCACTGGAGCTCCCTATCACCTCCCCTCCTTCTCTTCTTCCTTTCGCCATTGTCAGAGTGCCTCCACATCGCTGGGAAACGGGATACAACAGCAGTAGCAGCAGCTCTTCACGTCGTTGGTGACGATTCCGGTGGCGAGAGCTCGTGTTGTAGGGTTCGGTTGAATCCTCAAAGTCCGGGCAAGCTAGTTCTTAGCTAGGTTCCAGCTTAAATCGTTTATATTGTGAGTTTTCTTCAATTTTAGTTTAGGTCAACTTTTAGTTTTTAATTTTTTTGAGCTTAATTTTCTGTGATTTAAGCTTAGTGTCTTTGCAAATGTTGTTGTGTGTAGCTTAATCTATCCAAATATATTTTTGTTGGATTTTTTGGAATTATTTTGATTTTTGGGTTTTAAAATTTCCAGCGAGTCACTATTCCGGTGACCTTCACTGGAAAATATTTTTATTTTTAATAAATTTTTTATAATATTTGGAATATAGTTTATGAAGGAAATATATGAAAATTTTGATATGATTATTTACTACGAATTTTTGAAAGTTTATGTTAAAAATTAATTTTTGGAAAAATTAATATAAATTGGTAAATTTGGTGTTTTAATTGAAATTATTGTTAATTAGTATGTTTTGAATAATTTTGGAATAATTATTAGTATTAAATATTTTTTACGAATTATTTACTATTTTTAACTAATTAATAATAATACTAGGAAGTATATTGAAATAACAAATTTATTTACTAATTTTGTGATTAAATGAATTTTTAAATATTTTTATTTCATATTTGAACTATTTAAATAATTATTTGTGAATTTTACTATTTAATTTTGAATAATTGAAAAATGGAATTTTTATTAATAATATATAATTTATTGAGATTTTATTAACTAATTTGGAAAAATAATTAGCTTTAATGTCTTTTGTTATTTAAATATATTGTATTGTGGTTTATTATTGATGTTTATGGATTTTAATGATTATCATTATTATTATTAAATACTGATTTTTGAGAATTATGATCCTTGGTTGGAAAATTATGTAGCTCGGGGTTCCAACCCGAGATGTTGTGCTTTTGTGTATATTGAAGCGTGTTTGCTTGCAGGATCAGTTCTACTTTAATAGAGAGATGTCTATTTTATAGAGGAAACTCTGTCGAATTTTCAGTAGAATTCTCGTAAAACGTGATATCGGGTCAATCCTTAGTTTTTGATTTAAATCGAGTCGTGTCCTAGATCGAGTTTTTCTTTAGAATTCCTAGAAGTTTAAAGTTAGAGATTTATTCTGATATTGTTATTATCATATTTTTTTATAGTGACGCCAAAACCGAGGCTTATCGGACTAGATCCGTTAAGTTTGTTTAGAGGAGCGCAAAATTGTGAGCTATTATTTTATATATGTATTGCATGTAGAATACATGATTATAAGCATCCCTGTTTTCATAATATATTTAAACATGAATTATTTTACCAAATGATTATGTATATATTTGGTATACTTTTGGTATATATTTAATATATGTGACATATATGTTTGGTGTGTTTTTAATATATATTTGGTATATATGTGACATATATGTTGGTATATTTTTTGTATTTATTCAGTATATTTTTTATATATACTTAACATATATATTTGGTATATTTTGGTATACAATTAGTATATATTTCGTATATGCTTGGTAATATAAATGGAATATTTCTTTTAAAATGGTTGCTATCATGTTTAAATTATGCATGCTATTATTTTTAATAATAATACGATTTATTTGAAGGATACCAGTAGAGCGTGCTACCTTGTGGGTTGCACTAGGACTGTGTACGTACCAATTCATTAGATTTGCAACAGCCCAGACCAACCCGTATCAGATATTGTCCACTTTGCCCAGGCCCAATCCGCAGCGCACGATTTTAAAACGCGTCCAATGGGAGAAGGTGTCCACACCCTTATAAGGAGTGCTTTGTTCTCCTTCCCAACCGATGTGGGATATCATAAGATTTTAGGGTTGAGATTATGAAATCATTTGATGTGAAACTTGATTATTCAATTATTGAGAATTATGGTGAGAGAGCAGTGTGATTGCGGGAGCTCGGTTGACCTAGTGTTTCAGGGCCAATCACACTAACAGTGAGACTGCGGGAGCTCAGTTGACTTAGTGTCTTGAGGCCAATCTATTATCTAGAAATGGAAAACAAAATTATTTTGGAATTAAGTAAGCCTGTTGGCTAATGAAATTTATTGATTGAGGTTGCAGATATTTTAGGGTTCTATTTAATCCTTCACTCAAATAAACTTTTTTTTGCATTTATTGTTATTTAAAAGTAGATTTTGACATCTGTGTGAAATGCTTGTATATGTATATTATTATACTGATGTTTGATTGTATATGACTCTAGGTTATATGTATATATATTATAATAATTCACTTAGTGAAGTCTGACTCCGCTCAGTATTTTTTTACAGGATCTTCTTCTTTTTTAAATCTCCCCAGTAATACTTTACACTGGTCTTCTTTATCTCTGGCTAGATTATGTAAATTTTATATCTGAATTCTTATTTGTATTCTAAAGACTGCAGTAGTAGTGTTATTGTGATAAAAGTATGTTGTTTTGGTTTGAAATTTTGTACCTGAATATTATATAAAATATTTTTATTATGTATGAAATAAAGATTTTCTTTTATATTAAATAAAGTTTTAATTTTGGCATATTTTTTTATATTATTATTGTATGTGTTTTTATTTTTAAGGCTTGCTACGGGTTCCAGATTTGAAAGAATTCTCGTTCCCTAGCACTGGTCATGACTCCCCAGTTTGGGTCATGAAAAAGTTGGTATCAGAGCCTAAGTTATTAGTGTTGTGGATGTAGGTTATCAAAGTTGTGTTTTCCTTGAAACTACTATAGTAAATTAGGTTTGATTATGTTTTTAATAAGTTTTCCTTGATTTAGTTTTTCGCGTGATCATTAGATTGTCTATTTGTTGTCTATTTATTATCTATTTTGGTATGAATTTCATTAGTTTTTTCTTTTCAGAATGAGGAGGTGAGTGCATGTCGCTCCATCAGTCATTGAGGTTGAGGATGATGAGTCCGTTCAAGATGAGGTTTTACCTCTTAAGCTGCCAACTATGCGCAGAGGCAGAGGTAGACCTCAAGGAGTGGTAGGTCACTGCAAGCAGAGAGAGCTACAGGATAAGGAACTTGTAGAGTAGGAGTTTAAGGAAGCTGCTTTACCTCCAATTGCACTGCAGATGTAGCTTGTCTATCAACAAAGCATGTCTGACCTTGAGGCAGCGTTGTTTTATGCCAGAGTCTGTAAGATATCCTTCGATGAGATGTTAGACCCTCTAGATTTTTTGTACACCATTGAGATGAGGACTCAGACTACTCATACTGAGTATCAGCAGATTATGATAGTCGAGCTGTTTGTAGAGGGACCAACCCTAGATTGGTTCATTTAGGTCATTCAGTTGCACATGACTACACTCACCTGGGCTCAGTTTTGAGAGAGGTTTATGAGATGTTTCTATCTAGATCCTATGTAGATGAGTTACAGACTTCAGTTGACGAGCATCATTAGAGGTGACAGATCAGTAAAGAACTACACTAGTTCCTTAGACTGGGTCGGTGTGCAAAGGACTCGATGCGAGATTAGTACTTCGTCGTTACAACATATGTCACTAGACTAGGTTCTACATTCGCTGGGATGCCTATTGTAGGCCTTACTCTTAAGTTAGTGATAAAGTTGGCCAAGGAGATAGAGCTCAAATTGGTTAGGTAGGGAGTTATGCCTTATTTTTATTAGTTGGGAGGTGTTCAGTCATGAGGATCACAGAGTACTCAGTACACCACTTTTCATATTGGCTCTAGTAGTTGTTAGAGAGGATCTTATCAGCAGAGCCAAAGACCTTAATAGAGAGTTCACAGGAGTAGTAGACATGGTCGTGGTGGACTGCATAGACCTATCAAATTCGGTTCTAGAGCTACCAGTAATAGCAGTGGTCAGAGTTTAAGATATGGCAGTACAGGATTAGTAGCCAATGCTTATCAGATGTGTGGGAGAGTCCATCAGGGACCGTGCTACATAACTCATGGAGCTTGTTTTAAATGCAGACAGATGAGACATTTTTCTAGAGTGTGTCCATATTCTGGCTATCAGTAGTTATTTTCACAATGGTCGATTGCTAGTTTAGCTCTAACTCCTTATTAGTTGCCTCCAGCTTAGTATTCAAGTACGACATAGATTATTACCTAGTAGGGGCATGGCGGAGGTAGTAAAGGGGGTGCCAAGGGTTTTGGTCAGGCTTCCACCAGCCGGGAGGAAGGTCGAGGTCAGGCCAGAGTTTTCACCCTCACTTAGCAGGATGCTCAAACATTCAATGTCATTGTTATAGGTATACTTCCAGTCTGTTACTTGGATGCTAGAGTTTTGATTGATCCGGGTGCCACACATTCATTAATGTCCCTTATTTTTGCTTCAAAGTCGTGTTAGCAAGCTTTGAGGATAACTTTTCCTTTATATGTCGCCACTTCTCTAAGCGATTCATTAGACACCGATGTGGTTCTTTCTAGTTGTTCGGTGTTAGTGGGAGGCAAAGAATTGCCAATGGAATTAGTGTTGTTAGATGTGGTGGAATTCGATGTGATCCTTGGTATGGATTGGTAATCTCAGCACTATAT
Organism: Mallotus nudiflorus; assembly: GCA_947683625.1. Classification (NCBI taxonomy): domain Eukaryota; kingdom Viridiplantae; phylum Streptophyta; class Magnoliopsida; order Malpighiales; family Euphorbiaceae; genus Mallotus; species Mallotus nudiflorus. The sequence goes on from CANTUR010000124.1 coordinate 1,168,104, forward strand.
TGTTATGGATTATTAGAGTAAAGAGGTGATTTTTAGAATTCCAGATGAAAAAGAGTTTAAGTTTATGGATGAATAGAGTTCTGCACCTTAAAATCTTATTTTTGCTATCACGGTTAGGAAGATGCTGAGGAAAGGTTGCTAGGGATACTTGGCACTAATCAGGGATACTTCAGTGGAGAAGTTATCCCTCACAGATGTTTCAATTGCTTGTGAGTTTCCTAACATTTTTCCTAAGGAGTTGCCAGGTTTACTACCTCACAGAGAGATCAAATTCTGTATATATGTGGTCCTAGGCATAACCCCTATTTCGATGTCGTCCTATAAAATGGCTCTTATAAAGTTGAAGGAATTAAAGGAGCAGTTACAAGACTTATTGGACAAGGGTTTCATTATACCTAATGTTTCTCCTTGGGGTGCACTAGTCCTATTTATGAAGAAAAAGGATGGTACACTAAGACTGTGCATTGATTACAGAGAGCTAAATAAGGTGACAGTAAAGAATAAGTATCCTCTTATGAGGATAGATGATCTGTTTGATCAACTTCTAAGTGCATAGTAGTTTCCCAAGATTAACTTAAGGTTGGGTTATCATCAGTTGTAGATCAATAAAGCCTATGTTCCTAAAATGGCATTCCACACTTGATATGGCCATTATGAGTTTCTAGTGATGTCATTCGGGTTGACTAATGCACTAGCTGCTTTTATGGATCTGATGAACATGGTATTCGAATTTTTTATGGTAGTCTTCATTAATGATATATTAGTGTATTCGAAGAGTATGGAAAAGCACGTATATCACTTGATGACAGTACTACAAACATTGAGAGAATATTGATTTTATGCTAAATTCTCAAAGTGTGATTTCTGGTTTGAGAACGTTACATTCCTTGGACACTTAGTGTTTAAAGATGGTATTTAGGTTGATCCATAGAAGATTGAGGTAGTGTGTGAGTGGCCCAAACCTATATCAATCATAGAGATTCAAAGTTTTCTAGGTTTGGTTGGGTATTATAGGAGATTTGTGCAGGATTTCTTGAGAATTATAGCTCCTATGACTTGCCTAACTCAAAAGAATGTGAAGTTTGTATGGTCAGATTCCTGTGAGAATATTTTTCAGTTACTGAAGGAGAAGTTGATCATAGCTTCAGTTCTGGCTTTACTTAATGGAAAAGATAAGTTCATTATGTATTGTGATGCCTCTAGAGTCAGTTTAGGTTGTGTGTTGATGCAGAATGGTAGGGTGGTATCTTATACTTTGAGTTAGTTAAAGAAGTATGAATAGAATTATCCTACTCATGACCTAAAGATGGCTATAGTGATATTTTCTATTAAGATTTAGAGACATTATTTGTATAGGGTGACTTGTGAGATTTTCATAGATCACAAGAGCCTGAAGTAGATTTTCTAGCAGAGAGATTTGAACTTGAGGCAGAGGAGATGGTTAGAACTCCTAAAGGATTATGACTGCGATATTCTTTATCATCTAGGCAAAGCTAATGTTGTAGTAGATGCTTTGAGTAAAAAGTCCTCGGTTAATCTTGCTCACATTAGTGTGGAGAGGAGACCTTTGATCTAAGAGTTGCAGGAGTTAGTGGATCAAGGTTTGATGATGAAGATTAGCATATCAGGTGGATTACTAGCTCTGATTATAGTTAAATCAGCATTGAGAGATAGGATTAAGGCAGCTCATGGCTGAGATCCTATTCTAGTAGAGCTTAAAGAGGATGTTCGTGCAGGGAAGTTCACTGATTTTACACTTGATGATGAAGGTGTTTTATGGATCAGTGGTAGATTATGCATTCATGATGTGGATAATTTGAGAGAAGAGATCCTTGAAGAAGTGCATTCTACAGCATATAGTGTACATCTAGGTGTCAATAAGATGTACCATAGCATTCGAGATTTGTACTGGTGGGATGGATTGAAGAAGGACGTAGCTGATTATGTTTCTAAGTGCTTGACGTGTCAACAAGTGAAAGTTAAGCATCGGAAGCCTTCTGGAAAGTTTCAACCTCTTTCTATTCCTGAGTGGAAGTGAAAGAGAATTATTATGAATTTTGTGGTAGGGTTACCTCATTCTAAGGATGGATATGATTCCATCTGGATGATTGTGGATAGGTTAACCAAACTAGCTCACTTCTTACCAGTTAAAGCCACTTATTCTGTAGCTAAGTTGGCTAAGCTGTATATTAAGCATATTGTGTGCCTTCATGGAGTACTTGTGTCCATTGTATTTGATAGGGGTTTAATATTTACCTCTCAATTTTGGCAGAAGTTATAGGAAGCAATGGGCACCAGGATTGATTTCAGTACTACTTTTCACCCATAGATAGATAGTCAATTTGACAGGACAATCTAGACACTTGAGGATATGTGTATTGGATTTTGGAGGTAGTTGGGATAATCAGTGCCGCTAGTAGAGTTTACATATAATAACAACTACCATAGCAATATTGAGATGGCATTGTATGAGGCTTTATACAAAAGGAAGTGTAGATCCCATCAAAGTTGGGATGAGATTAGAGAGAGCGTTGACTGGACCTGAGACGATTGAAAATGCAGCGGAGAAGGTTACTGTGATCAGAAGGAGATTAGAGACCACAACTAGTAGGCAAAACAGCTATACAGATCCAAAGCGCAGAGATGTGGAGACTATGTGTTTTTAATGGTGTCTCTGATAAAGGGTGTGATGGGGTTTGGCAAGAAGGGGAAATTAGCACTGAGATATATTGGACCGTTTAAGATTGTAGGGAGAGTGGGCATGGTTGCATATCTTTTGGCTTTGACTCTGAATCTATCTCAAGTGCATCCAGTGTCCCATATTTTGATGCTAAGGAAGTATATTTTGGACCTTTCACATGTGTTGCAGCCTGAGAGTGTGGAAGTGAAAGAAGATTTGATATATAAGGAGGAGCCAATCGTGATAGTGGACTATCAAGTTCGTCGATTGCATTCAAAGTAGATTCCAATGGTCAAGGTATTGTGGTAGAGAAACAATGTGGAGGAGCATATTTAGGAGACTGAAGCGGAGATGCGGGTGGCCTACCCTTACCTCTTTCCTCAATGAATTCCTATTTTCTATACTTTTATTTGAAAAATTTAAGGATGAATATTTGTAAGGGGGGAAGATTGTAATGACCTGATGTTTTGAATTATTAAAAATTATTTTAGGATATGCAGTGTTAATAATATTTTAAATTTTTATATATTATAATTATTTGTGTGTAATTTAATTTTAGTATGTATATAATTATTTATTCATTTATTAATATTATTATCGTTATTGTTATGAATAATATTTATTTATTTTATTTATTCATCTTCGAATTTCAAATAAAAGTACAGACAACAAGAATTCATCGAGGAAAGAGGTAAGGGTAGACCACCCATATCTTAACTTCAGTCTCTTACATGTGCTCCTCCACATTAATGCTTTGCCACAATACCTTGACCATGAATGCAATTGATGAACTTGATAGTCCATTATTGCTGCTGGCTCCTCCTCGTACGTCAGGTATTTGTTCATTTCCACACTCTCAGGCTACAACACGTGTGGAGGGTCTGAAATATATTTCCTCAGCATTGAGATATGGAACACATAATCTATCATTGATCCACAAAACACCTTCATCATCAAGTGTAAAATCAATGAACTTCCTTGCACCAATATTCTCCTCAAACTCTGCTAGAATAAGATCTCGGCCCTGAGCTGCCTTAATCCTATCTCTCAATACTTCTCTGACTCTAAACTATGCTAGCAATCCACCTGATCTACTAAGCTTCATCATCAAACCTTGATCCACTAACTCATGCAACTCTTGGATCAAAGGTCTATCTTTATACTAATGTGAGCAAGACTACTCGAGGACTTTCTACTCAAGGCATCTACTACCATATTAGCCTTGCTTGGATGATAAAGAATATCACAGTCATAATCCTTCAAGAGTTCTAACCATCTCCTCTACCTCAAGTTTAGATCTCTTTGCTGGAAAATGTACTTCAAGGTCTTATGATCTGTGAAAATCTCACAAGTCACCCCGTACAAATAATGTCTCCAAATCTTGAGAGCAAAGATCACTACAACCATCTCTAGGTCATGAGTAGGATAATTATGTTCATGCTTCTTCAACTGCCTTGAAGCATAAGCTATCACCCTACTATTTTGCATCAACATACAACCTAAGCCAACTCTGGAGGTATCATAATATACAATGAACTTATCTTCTCCATTAGTTAAAGCTAGAACTGGAGTTGTGGTCAACTTCTCCTTTAGTAACTAAAATCTATTCTCAAAAGCATTTGACTATATAAACTTCACATTCTTTTGAGTTAAGTGAGTCATAGGAGCTGCAATGCTCAAGAAATCCTGCACAAACCTCCTATAATACCCAACCAAACCTAAAAAACTTTGAATCTCTATAACTGATGTCCAATAGAACCCAAAAGTTGATTAAAAAGATTATCTATCATTGGAAGAGGATACTTATTCTTCACTGTCACTTTATTCAGCTCTTTATAATCAATGTACAGTCTCAGTGTACCATCCTTCTTCTTTATAAATAGGACTAGTGCACCCCAAGGAGAAACACTAGGTCTAATAAAACCCTTGTCCAATAAGTCTTGCAACTACTCCTTTAATTCCTTTAACTCTGCAGGAGCCATTCTGTAGGGCGGCATCGAAATAGGAGTTGTTCCTGGGACTACATTTATACATAATTCAATCTCTCTATGAGGTGGTAAACTTGGAAACTCTGCAGGAAAAACATTAGGAAACTCATAAGCAACTGGAACATCTGTGAGAGACAACTTCTCTACTGAAGTATCCCTAATAAGTGCCAAGTATCCCTAACAGCCTTTTGTTAGCATCTTGCTAGCTATGATAACAAAAATGAGATTCTAAAGTGCATAACTCTTATCACCCACAAACTTAAACTCTTCTTCATCTAAAATTCTGAAAATCACCTCTTTACTCCAACAATCCATAATGGCGTATTGCTAAGATAACCAATCCATAACAAGGATCATATCAAACTCCATCACATCCAATAACACTAATTCGACTAGCAATTCTTTGCCTCTTACTAACACCAAACAACCAAAAAGAAGAATGTTGGTGTCTAACGAATCACTTAAAGGAGTGGTGACAGATAAAGGAAAAACCATCCTTGAAGCTTGCCAATATGACTTCGAAGCAAAAATAAGGGACACAAAAGAATATATGGCACTCAGATCAATCAAAACTCTAGCATTCAAGTAACATATTAGAAGTATACCTGCAACAATGACATTGTATACTTGAGCATCCTACTGGGTGAGGGTGAAAACTATAGCTTGACCTTAATCTCCCTGCTGGCTGGTGAAAGCCTGACCAAAAGCTTGGCACCCCTTCTACTACCTCTGCCATGCCCTTGTTGGGCAACAATCTGCATTGTACTTAGATATTGAGTTAGAGGCAATTGATAAAGAGTTAGAGCTGAATTGGTAATTGACTACTCAGAAATGACTGCTGATAGCTAGAATATGGACACGCTTTGATAAAATGTCCCATATGTCCATAATTGAAACAAGCTCTAGGAGTCATGTAGCACGGTCCCTGATGGACTCTCCCACACATCCAACAAGCACTGGCTGTTGATCCCGTGTTGCCATATCTTGAACTCTGACCATTGCCTACTATTGGAAGCACTGAAACCAAATCTAATAGGTCTACACGATCCACCATGACCATGTCTGCTACTCCTATGGACTCTCTACTGAGGTCTCTAGCTCTGTTGATAAGATCCTTTTTAATAACTAGTAGAGCCAATCTGAAATGTCTGGAATGTTGTACTCTAAAATCCTCCTGACTGAACACCTCCTAACTGATAATAATCAGGCATAACTCCCTGCCTAACTAGTCTAAGCTCTATCCCCTTGGCTAACTCTATCACCGACTCAAAAGTAAGGCTTGTAGTAGGCATCCCAGCAAATGCAAACCCAGTCTAGTGATATACGTCGTAACAGTGAAATATTAATCTCGCATCAGGTCATTTGCATATCGACCCAGTTTGAGGAACTCTTTGGTGTAGTCCTCTACTGATCTATCACCTCTGGCGATGCTCATCAACCAAAGTTTGTAACTCATCTGTATAAGCTCTAGACAAAAGCGTCTCATAAATCTCTCTCGAAACTAAGCCTAGGTAAGTATAGTTATATGCGGCTGGATGACGTGAATGAACCAATCCAATGTTGGTCCCTCAACAGACAACGCGATGATCATAATTTGTTGATACTCAGTGTGAGTAGTCCGAGTCATTGTCTCAATGGCATGCAAAAAATCTAGAGGGTCCGATGTCCTATCGAAAGATATCTTACCGACTCTGGCTTAAAATAATACTACTTCAAGGTCAGACATGCCTTGCTAATAGACAGGTTGTATCTGCAATGCAACTAGAGGTATAGTAGCTTCCTCATACTCTTGCTCTACAAGTTCCTCGTTCTATAGATCTCTCTGGCTACGGTGACCTGTCGCTTTTTAAGGACTACCTTTGTGCTTGGCTGGCGACTTAGGAGGTAAAACCTCATTCTGAAAGGACTCATCATCCTCAGCCTTAATGACCGGTGGAGCAACATGCACTTGCCTCCTCATTTTAAAAAGATAAAAACTAATGACATTCAGACAAAACAGATAAAAAAAAGACAACCTAACGATTACGCGGAATACTAAATAAAGGAAAACTTATCAAAGACATAATCGAACCTAATTTACTGTAGTAGTTTTAAAGAAAATAAGACTTTGAAAACCTAGGTCCACAACACTAATAAAACTAGGCTCTGATACCAACTTTGTTACAACTCAAAATGGGGAGTCATGATCAACGCTAGGGAACGGGAATTCTTTCGAATCCATAACTCGTAACAAGTCTTAAAAATAAAACACATGTAATAATAATATAAAAATATGCCAGAATTAAAAATTTAATTAATATAAAAAATAAATATTTATATCATACATAATAAAAATATTTCATACAAGAGTCGGATACAAAATCTCAAATAAAAACATCATACTTTTATTATAATAACACTATTACTGCAGTTTCTAGAATACAATAAGAGTTCAAATATAAAATTTACATAATCTAGCTAGGGCTGAAGAAGATTGGCATAAAGAACTATTGGGAAGGTCTGAAGAAGAAGAAGAAGATCTTGTAAAAAAAAATATTGAGGGGAGTCAGACCTCACTGAGTGAATTATTATAATATATATACATGCAACCTAAAGTCATATGCAGTTAAGTATCAGTATAAATAAAAATTTATATAGACATTTCACACAAATGCTAAAATCCGCTTTATATATATATATATATATATATATATATATATATATATTAAATGCATAAAAAGTTTATTTAAGTGAAGGATCAAATAAAATCCTAAAATATCTACAACCTTAATCATAAAACTCACTAGCCATACATGCTTACTTAATTCTTAAAAAAAAATTCTCTTTTCCATTTTTGGATAGTAGACTGGCCCCGAGACACTAAGTCAACTGAACTCCCGCAGTCTCATTGTCAATGTGATTGGTCCCTAGACAATAGGTCAACCGAGCTCTTGCAATCACACTACTATCTCACCATAATTCTCAATAATCAAATAATCAAGTTTCACATCAAATGATTTCATAATTTCAATTCTAAAATATAATGCACTGGTACGTACACAGTCCTAGTGTAGCCCACTAGGTAGCACGTTCTACTGATATCCTTTGAATAAATCGTATATTTATTGGAAATAATAAAATGCATAATTAAAACACAAATGACATACATTTTATAAAAAAAAAAAAACCAATTATATCCCAAATATATACCTAGCATATACTAAAAATATTTCAAATATATATGTGTAACATCTGGAGTTTTTAAATATTTTTATATTGCATCGAGATATGCAGTGTTAATAATTTTTGTATATATTTATGATATTTTTATGAGTTTGATATTTATTTAAAGCTTATTTTAATTATTTTATGTTATTTTAAGTATTTTACGTAAAATTTTTCCGAAAATTTTATTTTCGGGAAAATTGACATGTAAATAATTTAATATTAATTATTTTAAATAGATTTACGCATTTGCATGAGTTCATGCATTATTTTAATTGTCGTATTGAAATATATACATATACATGCAAATATACGCATTTAAATTAAATTAGGGTTATTTTTATTAAATTATATTAAATTATATAGTTTAATGATAATTAAATGTGTATTATATGTGTATATGTATATATATTAATTATTATTTTTAAATTATGTGGTGTGAGATTAATTTGAGTATAATATTATAGTATTATAATATAAATTATTAAAGTTATTATTATTATTATTATAATATATATATACATACATACATACATACATATATATATATATATATATATATATATATATATATATATATATATATATATATATATATATAAAACCCTAAGTGATGCATCGTATATGCAATGCATTTATATACAGTATAATAACTCACTGGTGTGCGCTCCACGAGACAGACTCAACGGTTTTGGTCCATTAGGCTTCGGTCTCAGCGTAGCTAGAAAAATAAAATAACAACCATCATAATAAATTCTAACTCTATGCTTCTAGAGTTACTACGGAAAGACTCAATTAAAAATTTAAAACTAGACTTGGATCGATTGTCACGTTTTACGAGAAATCTACCAAAATTTTGACAGAGTCTCCTCTATAAAACGGACATCTCCCTACAAAAGTAGGGCCGATCCTGCACAGAAAACACACTTCAAGAATACACAGCCACACAACCCCTCGGTCGGACTCCCAAACTACAATTCTACCGACCGAGGCTCACAATTCACGAGATATACACAAAACACATTTAAATGTCAGAAATACCAAAAATACCCTTGAATAATCAAAATATAGCAAATCAGATATTTAAAATACTGAAAATAATTATTTCACCGATAATTACATAAAAACCCTAATTTTATTAAATATTATTAAAAATTACCAATTCTCGATAAATTCATAAATATTAGCCAAAATAAATTTTATAACTCCAAATTACATAATTAGCCCTAAAACATATTAAAAATCAATAAAAGCTCATTTATTTACAAAAATAGTATATTATATATAATTTGAAAATAATTTACAAAAAATAGTTTTAATTAGTTAAAAATACTAAATAATTTGTAAAAATCATTTTTATACCTCAAATAATTATTAAAATCAATTAAACTAAAATTTTAACCAATTTATCACCAAATTACCAAAATACCCCCAGTTATATATAATTTCACATAATATACTATAATTATTCAAAAATTCACTAAAAATAATAAAATTACTTAAAAATTAATTTCTCAACATATAATTCAATAATATCAATAAATATACTCAATTAATGAATTAATTTTAACAAAATACATAATTAACCTAATTTTCTAAAAATCACATAAACTAAATAAATTCACAATAATTATATAAAAATCATAAAAATTAAAAATAAATTTCTAAAATCCATTTTAACACCTATAAACACCATAAATCACAGTTTCATAATTTATTTAATTAATTTACGAAAATTAGAAAATATTAATAAAATAATCAAAAATTCGCAAAAATCAAAATAATTCCCAAAAATTCCACAAAAATTACAGCATGTAGATTGAGCTACTAGGATCAATATTTTTTAAGGAATTTAGCTTGAATCATTAAAATTGAAGCTAAAAAAAAAAATCAAGAACTCAAGTTGACCGAAAATAAAATCAAGCTCAAAGCCTTACCAAATTGAGTTTTCAAGCTAAAGGAAGCTTGGAATTGGCTTCTATGGAGTTCTAGGAGCTCAATAGCATTGGAATCACCAGAAATGGTGACCAGACGAAGGATAATGGCGGTGATGATAATTTTTGGGTTTCCGACCAAAAATCAGGTTGAATGGTGCCGGAGAGGACGATGGAGCTGGCTGGGATGATGGTGGCATGCCAGGAGGCACACCGATGGCTTGTGATCGGAGTTTCAGAGTGAAGGGTGAGAGGGGGGGGGGGGTCGTCAGGCGTTAGAGGTAGGAGATGAGGGTAGGAATTGTAATTTCTTTAGGTTTATATATATATATATATATATATATATATATATATATAACACATAATAATAATAATAAAAATTATAATATATTTATATATAGTTTAAAATACTAAGCCCTAATAATCACAATAATATACATATATGCATGTATATGTATATATTAATATTCAAAATTTTCAATTATGCAAGAAACCATGCAATTTAAGAAAATGAACTAACGTAAATAAATAAATTATTATTTAGGTATTATTTTCCCAAAAATATAGGTTTCGTGAAAATTTTACGTAAAAAAACTTAGAATAATTTAAAAATAACTTTATTTATTAACAAAACAATTAGATAGTCAAATATATATATATATATATATATATATATATATATATATATATATATATATATATATATATATATATAAATTATTAATATTACATATCCTGATGCAGTTTAAAATTATTTAAAAACTCGGGATATTACAATTATTAATTTTGAACTTAAATGAGTTTTAATTGTTTAAATTAGATAATTTAATAATTTAATTGATTATTAGTAATTAAATGCTATTTAATTTAGAATATTTAAAAGAATGGGTTTAATTAATATTATTTACTTATTTTTGAAATTTTATTATTTAATTTGGAAAATAAATATTTTTGATGCTTTTATTATATGAATAAGTTGATTTTGATATTTAAATGAGATTTTTATAATTTTGGTTGAAATATTTGGTACTTAGTATTCAAATGAGATTTTTATAATTTTGGATGAATTAATGGTATTTATTATTAGTTTATTTATTGTGGTATTTGATTGAATTTTGATAGTTTATGTCTACATATGTATTTTTGGAAGTTAGTACATTATTTGATTTTAATTGAAATTGTTGTTAATTATTTTGTTTTAAACTATTTATGGATTAATAAAACTATGAAAAGTAATTTTTAATATTATTTCCCATTTATTAGTTAATTTGTGATAATTTTGGAATAATATGTGAATAATAAATTTATTTATTTTTTAGCTTAAATGGGTATTTTATTATTTTGTGATGTTAAATAGTGATTTTAATAATTATTTGTAATTTATGCTAATTTAATTGTAAAATGGGAATTCTATTCCATTTATGAATCTTATTAGCAAATATTATTTAAAAGCTAGAATTTTATTATTTAGTTGGAAAATAAAGGTTTTTAATATTCTTATGAGTCATTTTGGTGATTTGAGAAGTTATTATATTTTTTTATGGATTTTATAATTTTTGGGAAAATTATTTGAAATTATAATTATATTGATATATATATACACATTTGTGGATTGTTGAGGCTCGGTTGGGCATTATGAGTAGTTCGGGGGCCCAACTTGAGCAGTTGAACTTATATGTTATATAAGTGATTTTTCTGTGCAGGATCGGCTCCACTTTTGGTAGAGAGATGTCTGTTTTAAAGAGGAGACTCTGCTAAATTTTCGGTAGATTTATCGTAAAATGCGTAATAACCCGAGTTTTTAAATTATTTTATTTTAAAATAGGATATGCAGTGTTAATAATTTTTAAAACAATATTTGATTATTTTGTTATCTTGTGAATTATTATTATTATTATTATTTTTACGTTTAATTAAAATTTTCTAAGTAAATGTATGTATTAAAATTTATTATTTCGGGAAATATTATTTTAATAATATTTAATTTGGTGCATTAATATTTTAATATTAATATTTTAATAAATTACATTATTTAAATGTATTTTATGAGTTTATATATATATATATATATATATATATATATATATATATATATATATATATATATATATATATATATATATATATATGCACATATATAATTAATTAGGGTTTAATATATGTGTGTAAGTTATTATTTTATTGTGTGTAATATATATATATATATGCATGTGAATAATGTACAATATAATAATATATTATAGTATAAAGTTGTGTAAAAATATACTATATTGGTTATTGATTATTATATATACAATATATATACACAAAATATCAAGAACCCCCCCCCCTCACTTTCTCTCTCCCCGATCACCCTCTTCCCCTACCCTCACTGTCTGTTACCTCTGACCACCAGCCGTCAATGCGCCTCTCACTTCAGCTCTCGTCATCGCCGCCGCCTTCCCTTCCTTTTTCGACGTCGGTGTCGACTCCCACAACTCATTTGTGGCAAAAAGTTGCTCCCTCACTGTTCTCCTTCGTCCGACGACCAAATTAAGCATTTCCAATTGTAATATCCCATGTTTTTAAAATATTTTTACACTGTACCGGGATATGCAGTATTAATAAATTTTAAATATATATATGATATTTTTACGAGTTGATATGTATTTAAAACCTATTTTAATTATTGTGTATTATTTACAGTGCCTTACGTAAAATTTTCTCGGGACTTTCATTTTCGGGGAAATTTTCACGTAAATAATTTATTATTAATTATTTTAAATATATTTTCGGACTTGCATGAACTCATAAGTATTTTTAAATTATTAAACACTATGTATGTGTGCAATATTTATTTAATTAGGGTTTAATATTACCCTAATATTTTATTAATTATTTATTAGTTTTATTTTTATTTAATTATTTTTATTTAGTATAAATTATTAAAAATATTAAATTATATGTGTGTGGTGTATATTTAATGTGTGTAATTTAATATTATTTTAATATATAGTTTAAATTATATATATATACATATAATACATTAAAAATCAAACTTTTGGAAAAATTACACTTTTGCCCCCGACTACTCCTTCTTCCCCAATCTTCACCCTCACCGCCGTCCGGTCGCTGCCGTGCCGATTCCTCACCGTTGGTGTGCCGTCCGGTGTGCCACCACCTTCCCCAGCCTTCTCCGCCGCCAGCAGTACCCTATTCCGTCGAGTTTTGGCCGGAACTAGCTCGGGAAGTCGAAACTTTGGCCACCGTCCATCACACCGATTCCGGCCACCATTTTTGACACTGCTGGTCTCTTTCTTCTCCTTGAGCTCCGGTGAGTGTGATTCTAGCTTTGGTTTGAGCTTAAATGGTCTAGAATTGCTTAGGTTTCAAATTTTCCAATTCGGTCACATTAGGGTTTTTGATTTTTTTGAGCTTTGAATTGATTGATTCATGAAAACTCCCTTCACAAATGTTGGTCCTAGTAGCTTAATCTACATGTATGAATTTTTGTGGAATTTTTGGAGATTTTTTGGATTTTTGGGTATTTTTGAATATTTTAATATTATTTTCTAATTTTCGGAAATTAATTATTTAAATTATGAAATTGTGTTTTATGGTTAAATTAGGTGTTGAAATGAATTATAGGAATTTATTTGGAATTTTTATGAATTTCTAAGTATTTATTTTGAATTATTGAAGTTTATGGAATTTTGGAAAATTAGGGTTAATTGTGTTTTAAATTGAAATTAATTGGTTAATTGGGTTTAATTATTAATATTATTGACAAATATGTTGAGAAAATTAATTTTGGATAATTGTATGATTTTTGGTGAATTTTTGAAGTAATTTAAGTATATTTATATATATAGGGGTATTTTGGTAATTTTACCCTAAATTGGCTAAAAATGTAATTTAATTGGTTTTAATAGTTATTTAAGGTATAAAAATGATTTCTACAAATTATTTGGTATTTTTAACTAATTAAAACTATTTTTCGTAAATTATTTTCAATTATATATATAATATACGGTTTTTCTAATAAAATGAGTTTTTATCGGTTTTTACAGTGTTTTAAGGTTAATTATGTAATTTCTACTTATAAAATGAATTTCTATGTAATAAGGATATTTTTGGTATTTCTGGAATTGTTCTGTGTTTGTGGACCCCGGTCAGTAGATTGTAGTTTGGAGTCCGACCGAGGGGTTGTGGATTTGTGTTGAGCTTATTTTTCGAAGTGTGTTTCTTTGCAGGGTCGGCTCTACTCTTTTGAGTAGAGAGATGTCCATTTTACAGGGGAGGTTCTGCCGGATTTTTGGTAGAATTCTCGTAAAACGTGATATCCAGTCGAACCCTAATTCTGATTCTGTGTTTAATACTCTAGATTGAATTCTAGGATTTTCTGTTAGGTTTATTCTAATGTCTGTCGTTATTGCTTGTTTAGTTGCGTCGAGACCGAGGGCTAGTGGACCAGGCCTGTCGGACCCGTCTCGTGGAGCGCACTAGGGTGAGTTACTATACTATATATATATGCTTAGGATGCATGATTTAGAAATATATATTTTATTTCGATTAAAATGCATAAATAATATGATTTGTATTTAAGTATATTTTTGGTTTATTTTTGGTATATATTAAATTATATGCATGTTTTGTAAATAAAATATATTTAAAATGTTTTTAAATATATTTCTAGCTTAAGTTATAATTTGATTGAATTTATTTGACATATATATACTCGAAATATACCTGGTTTACTTTTGGTATATTTCCAGTATATATATGGTTTATATTGTTGTGTTATTTAAATTCATGCATCATTTATTTGTGAATGAATGTTTTATATTCATTAATGAAGGATATCAATAGAACGTGCTAGCTAGTGGGCAGCACTAGGACCGAGTACGTACCGGTACGCTTATAGCAAGTAAGCTATATTACTAACCATTTGTGGATATTGATTGATTATGATTATTTGATGTGTGAGATATGGTTTGGGGTGTGATTGCTGGAGCTCGGTTGACCAAGTGTCTCGGGGCCAATCACACTAGCAGTGAGACTGCTGGAGCTCGGTTGACTTAGTGTCTCGGGGCCAGTCTACTATCCAAATGGATTAAGTGGATATATTTGGAATAAGTGAGCCTGTATGGCTAGAGTGTTGTCTAACACTATTTCCGAGGTTGCGATATCATAGGGTTCTATTTGATCCTTCATAAAAGATGATTTTCAGAAAAAAAATATATAAATGATTATTGCATATGTGTGTAATTTCCTGTATATATATATTATATATATACTGTTGACTGATTGCATTATCACTTAGTGTGTATGTATATATATTATAGTAATTCACTCAGTGAGGTCTGACTCCCCTCCGTTGACTATTTTTCAGGAGAGTCAACATCTTCAGACCTTAGTAGCAGGTCGATACGCCGGATTTCTTCCGCCCCGGCTTCTTTGTGTAAACTATTTACTTGAGTCTTATTTTTATAATCTAGACACTGCAGTAGTTGTGAATTAAAATGTGGGATTTCATATATTTTATTTAAAGAGATGAGATTTGATTTAAATCCAGTGATGAGAATGTTATTATTATATGTATGATTTTTATTTCCGCTGCATTATTTAATATTGTTATTGTTATTATTGCATGTTTATTTTATTTTTAGGCTTGCTATGGGTTCCGGATTAGAAAGAATTCCCGTTCCCTAGCGCCGGTCATGACCCCTGTTTTGGGTCGTGACACCAATGGCGTTGAACTTGTGAAGCTTCAAGGATGAAGATTCTGAGCTCCTTTTGGCCAGAAAACATGTGGTGGTGAGGTTTCAAGCTTGTTTTTATTTCGGCCATTCTTGGTTTTTCAATTTTTTTTGATTATTTTTGCTTGAATCATGAGAAATGCTTTCACAAAAATTGCTCCCCTTAGCTCAATCTACATCCTTGAATTTTTGTGTAATTTTTGGGAATTATTTTGATTTTTGTGAATTTTTTATTATTTTATTTTTTTCATAAATTAATTAAATAAATTATGAAATTATGATTTTTGGTGTTATTGATGGTTATTGGTAATTTTAGAATTTAGTTTATAATTTTAATGAATTTTTATAATTATTTTTAGTTTATGTCAATTTTGAAAATATAGGTTATATATATGTTTTGCTAGTAATTATTGGTTAAGTAAGTGTATTTGTTGATTTTAATGAATAATATGTTGAGAAAATAATTTTTGTGTAATTATATAATTTTTGTTGAGTTTTTTGAATTTTTTTAGTATTTTATGTATATTTTTGTATATTAGCGATAATTTGGTAGTAATTTTAGTTGAATATTAAATTGAATTGGTTTTAATATTATTTGAGGTAGAAAAATGATTTTTTCAATTTATTTACTAATTTTAACTAATCAATACTATTTTTTGAAAATTATTTTGAAATTTATATATAATATACTATTTTTGTAAATAAATGGATTTTTAGTAATTTTTATTATGTTTTTAGACTAATTAAGTAATTTGGATTTATAAAATGAATTTCTACAAATATGTCATTACCCAAAATAGGGGCCATGACCGGCGCTAGGGAACGGGAATTCTTTCGAATCCGGAACCCGTAGCAAGCCTAAAAATAAAATAAAATATACAATAATAATAATAACAATATCAAATTGCAGCGGAAATAAAAATCATAAATATCATAATATTATTTCACCAACTGGATTTAAATCAAATCTCATCTCATATATAAATCTTTTTAATACAATCCAGTTCAAATAATACAATATCTCACATAAATAAAATACATAAAATCCCACAATTAATTTACAACTACTGCAGTGTCTAGATTATAAAAATAAGACTCAATTAAGCAGTTTACACAAAGAAGTCGGGCTGGAAGAAATCCGACGTATCGGCCTGCTACTAAGGTCTGAAGATGTTGACTCTCCTGAAAAATTGTCAACGGAGGGGAGTCAGACCTCACTGAGTGAATTACTATAATATATATACATACACACTAAATGACAATGCATACAATCAACAGTATATATATATCTAATATATATACAGACAAATACACACAGATGCAAAGAAATCATTTTATATATATTTTATTGAAAATCATCTTTTATGAAGGATCACATAGAACCCTAGAATATCGCAACCTCGAAAATAGTGTTAGACAACACTCTAGCCACACAGGCTCACTTATTCCAAATATATCCACTTAGTAGACTGGCCCCGAGTGTAATATCTCGTGTTTTTAAATATTTTTACACTGTACCGGGATATGCAGTGTTAACAATTTTGTATATATATATCTTATGATATTTTTTACGAGTTAATATGTATTTAAAACCCATTTTTAATACTGTGTTTTACCTACAGTATTTTACGTAAAATTTTCCCGGGACTTGCATTTTCGGAGAAATTTTCACGTAAATATTTTAGTATTAATTATTTTAAATATATTTTCGGACTTGCATGAACTCATACGTATTTTTAAAATACTAAATAAAGCCTACGTGTGTGTATATTTATTTAATTAGGGTTTAGTATTACCCTAATATTTTATTTATTATTTATTAGTTTTATTGATATTTAATTATTTTTATTTAGTATAAATTATTAAAATATTAATTTTTATGTGTGTGGTGTATATTTAAAGTTTGTAATTTAATATTATTTTATTATATAGTGTAAAGTATATATATATACATATATACATTAAAAATTGTTAAAAATCAAAAGAATTGGAAAATTACCATTTTGCCCCCGAGCCTTCTTCTTCCTCCCGACTCCCTTCGCCGTTCCGGTCACTGCCGTGCCGTTTCTTCACCGTGGGTGTGCCATCCGGTGTGCCACCACCTTCCCCAACCTTTTCCGCCGCCTGTGGTAGCCGTTTCCGGCGTCTGGAAGTCGATTTTGGCCGGAGAAGCCGAAAATCGATCCACCGTCGATCACGCCGATTCTGGCCACCGTTTTCAACACCGCTGGTCTTCATCGAATCCTTGAGCTCCGGTGAGTGTGATTCTAGCTTTGGTTTGAGCTTAAATGGTCTAGATTTGCTTAGGTTTTGAATTTTCAATTTCGGCCTATTAGGGTTTTTGATTTTTTTGAGCTTCGAATTGGATGATTAATGAAAAATCCCTTCACAAATGTTGTTCCTAGTAGCTCAATCTACATGTATGAATTTTTGTAGAATTTTTGGAGAATTTTTGGATTTTTGGGTATTTTTGAATATTTTAATATTATTTTCTAATTTTCGGAAATTAATTATTTAAATTATGAAATTGTGTTTTATGGTTAAATTAGGTGTTGAAATGAATTATAGGAATTTATTTGGAATTTTTATGAATTTCTAAGTATTTATTTTGAATTATTGAAGTTTATGGAATTTTGGAAAATTAGGGTTAATTGTGTTTTAAATTGAAATTAATTGGTTAATTGGGTTTAATTATTAATATTATTGACAAATATGTTGAGAAAATTAATTTTGGATAATTGTATGATTTTTGGTGAATTTTTGAAGTAATTTAAGTATATTTATATATATAGGGGTATTTTGGTAATTTTACCCTAAATTGGCTAAAAATGTAATTTAATTGGTTTTAATAGTTATTTAAGGTATAAAAATGATTTCTATAAATTATTTAGTATTTTAACTAATTAAAACTATTTTTCGTAAATTATTTTCAATTATATATATAATATACGGTTTTTCAAATAAAATGAGTTTTTATTGGTTTTTACAGTGTTTAAAGGTTAATTATGTAATTTCTACCTATAAAATGTATTTCTAGGTTGTAAGGATATTTTTGGTATATCTGGAATTATTCTGTGTTTGTGGACCCCCGGTCGGTAGATTGTAGTCTGGAGTCCGACCGAGGGGTTGTGGATTTGTATTGAGCCTATTTTTCGAAGTGTGTTTCTTTGCAGGGTCGGCTCTACTCTTTTGAGTAGAGAGATGTCCGTTTTACAGGGGAGGTTCTGCCGGATTTTCGGTAGAATTCTCGTAAAACGTGATATCCAATCGAACCCTAATTTCTGATTCTGTGTTTAATACTCTAGATCGAATTCTAGGATGTCTGTTAGGATTATTCTAATGTCGATTATTTATTTCTTGTTTAGTTGCACCGAGACCGAGGGCTAGTGGACCAGGCCCGTCGAACCCGTCTCGTGGAGCGCACTAGGTGAGTTACTATACTATATATATATGCTTAGGATGCATGATTTAGAAATGCATGTTTTATGTTGATTAAATATGCATAAATAATTTGATTATTTCTTAAGTTTATATTAAGTATATTTTTGGTTTATTTTTGGTATATAATAAATTATATACATGTTTTATTAATAAAATATATTTAAAATATTTTTAAATATATTTCTAGTTTAATTTATGATTTGATTGAATTTATTTGACGTATATATACTCGAAATATACCTGGTTTATGTTTGGTATATTTCCGGTATATATATGGTTTATATTGTTGTTTTATTTAAATTCATGCATCATTTAATTGTGAATGAATGATTTATATTATTAATGAAGGATATCGATAGAACGTGCTACCTAGTGGGCAGCACTAGGGCCGAGTACGTACCGGTACGCCTATAGTATTTAGGCTATAATACTAACTTATTTGTGGATATTGATTTGATGTGATTATTGATATGTGTGAGATATGATTTTTGGGTGTGATTGCTGGAGCTCGGTTGACCAAGTGTCTCGGGGCCAATCACACTGGCAGTCAGACTGCTGGAGCTCGGTTGACTTAGTGTCTCGGGGCCAGTCTACTGTCTAAATGGATTAAGTGGATATATTCGGAATAAGTGAGCCTGTATGGCTAGAGTGTTGTTTAACACTATTTTCTGAGGTTGCGTTATTCTAGGGTTCTATGTGATCCTTCATAAAAGATGATTTTCAGATAAAATATATAAAAATGATTTTTTATTTCATCTGTGTGTAATTGCCTGTATATATATATATATATTAGATATATACTATTGACTGTATGCATTATCATTTAGTGTGTATGTATATATATTATAGTAATTCACTCAGTGAGGTCTGACTCCCCTCCGTTGACTATTTTTCAGGAGAGTCAACATCCTCAGACCTCAGTAGCAGGTCGATACGCCGGATTTCTTCCGCCCCGGCTTCTTTGTGTAAATTATCTACTTGAGTCTTATTTATTTTATCTAGATACTGCAGTAGTTGTGAATTAAAGTATTTGATTTCGTGTATTTTATTTAAAGAGAGATGTATTATATTGAAACTAGATTTGTATTAAAGATTTTATATCTATGAGATGAAATTCGATTTAAATCCAGTTGATATGAATAATATCATGATATTATGATTTTTATTTCCACTGCATATTATATGATTATTGTTATTATTGCATGTTTTATTTTATTTTTAGGCTTGCTACGGGTTCCGGATTCGAAAGAATTCCCGTTCCCTAGCGCCGGTCATGGCCCCTGTTTTGGGTCGTGACACCGAGACACTAAGTCAACCGAGCTCCAGCAGTCTGACTGCCAGTGTGATTGGCCCCGAGACACTTGGTCAATCGAGCTCCAGCAATCACACCCGCAAACCATATCTCACACATCAAATAATCACATTCAATCAATATCCATAAATAAGTTAGTAATATAGCCTAAATGCTATAGGCGTACCGGTACGTACTTGGTCCTAGTGTTGCCCATTAGGTAGCACATTCTATTGATATCCTTCATTAATAAATATAAAACATTCATTCACAAATAAATGATGCATGAATTTAAATAAAATAGCAACATAAACCATATATATACTGGAAATATACCAAAAGTAAACTAGGTATATTTTGAGTATATATATGTCAAATGAATCCAATTAGATAATAAATTAAACTAGAAATATATTTAAAAACATGCATATAATTTAATATAATTTTCAAATACAATTTATTAATAAAACATGCATATAATTTAATATATACCAAAAATAAACCAAATATATACTTAAATACAAATCATATTATTTATGCATTTTAATCAAAATAAAACATATATTTCTAAATCATGCATCCTAAAGCATATATATATAGTATAGTAACTCACCCTAGTGTGCTCCACGAGACGGGTCCGATGGGCCTGGTCCACTAGCCCTCGGTCTCGGTGCAATTAAACCAACAATAAATAACCGACATTAGAATAAACCTAACAGAAATCCTAAAATTCGATCTAGAGTATTAAACACAGAATTGAGATTAGGATTTAACTGGACATCATGTTTTACGAGAATTCTACCGAAAATTCTGCAGAACCTCCCATGTAAAATGGACATCTCTCTACTCAAAGAGTAGAGCCGACCCTGCAAAGAAACACACTTCGAAAATAAACACTACATCTCATTCACAACCCCTCGGTCGGACTCCAGACTACAATCTACCGACCGGGGTCCATAAACACAGAACAATTCAGGAAATACCAAAAATATCCTTATAACATAAAAATACATTTTATAAGTATAAATTACATAATTAACCTTAAAACATTGTAAAAACCGATAAAAACTCATTTTATTAGAAAAACTGTATATTATATATATAATTGAAAATAATTCATGAAAAATAGTTTTAATTAGTTAAAAATACTAAATAACTTGTAGAAATCATTTTTATACTTTAAATAACTATTAAAACCACTTAAATTACATTTTTAGCCAATTTAGGGTAAAATTACCAAAATACCCCTATATATATAAATATACTAAAATTACTTCAAAAATTCACCAAAAATTATACAATTATCCAAAATTAATTTTCTCAAAATATTTATCAATAATATCAATAATTAAACTCAATTAACCAATTAATTTCAATTAAAAACATAATTAACCCTAATTTCCCAAATTTACATAAACTTCAATAATTCAAAATAAATACATAGAAATTCATAAAAATTCCAAATAAATTCCTATAATTCATTTCAACAACTAATTTAACCATAAAACACAATTTCATAATTTAAATAATTAATTTCCGAAAATTAGAAAATAATATTAAAATATTCAAAAATACCCAAAAATCCAAAAAATCTCAAAAAATTCCACAAAATTTCATACATGTATATTAAGCTACTAGGAACAACATTTGTGAAGGGAGTTTTAATGAATCAATCAATTCAAAGCTCAAAAAAATAAAAAACCCTAATATGGCAGAAATTGAAAATTCGAAACCTAAGCAAATCAAGACCATTTAAGCTTAAACCAAAGCTAGAATCACACTCACCAGAGCTCAAGGAGAAGAAAGAGACCGGCAGTGTCGAAAATGGTGGCCGAAAACGTCATCGACGGTGAGGAGAAGAAATTTTGGCCAAAAGAAGAAAAGAGGCTGCCGGCGCCGGGGAAGAAGGCTGCTGGCGGCGGGGAATGGCTGGGGACGGCGATGGCAAGCCGGAAGGCACACCGATGGTAGGGGATCGGCGTGACAGACGGTGGTTGGTGGTGAGGGGGTGGTCGGGCGCAGGGAAGGAGAAGGAAGAAGAAGAAAAAAAAAGAAAAAAAAAAGAAAAGAAAAAGAAAAAGAAAAAAGAAAAAGAGAAAAAAAAGAAAAATAATAAAAAAAATAATTTTAATAAAATATTTAAAAAATTTCACATCCACATATATAATTTAATATTTTTAATAATTTAATAATAAATAAAAATAATTAAATAACAATAAATTAATAAACAAATAATAAAATATTAGGGTAATATATATTAAACCCTAATTAAATAAATATCGCACACATACACGGTGTTTAGTAATTTAAAAATACGTATGAGTTCATGCAACTCCAAAAATATATTTAAAATAATTAATAATAAATTATTTACGTAAAAATTTCCCCGAAAATGCAAGTCCCGGGAAAATTTTACGTAAAACACTGTAAATAATACACAATAATTAAAAATAGGTTTTAAATACATATCAACTCATGAAAATATCATAATATATACAAAAATTATTAACACTGCATATCCCGGTACAGTGTAAAAATATTTTAAAAACACGGGATATTACAAAATATTTATGGAATTATCAAAAAATGTCGATTTTTAATAATATTATATTATTGACTAGGGTTTTTAAGTAATTTTTGGTAAATTAATCACTTTTGGTGTTTTAATACTTAAATTGCCATATTTTGATATTTAAAAGGTATTTTTGGTATTTATTGAATTTTAATATATTTTATTGTATTATTTGAACTTGTGTTGGATTGTGGACCTCGGTTAGGGATTGTTGAAGCTCAGGATCCTAACCGAGGGTTATGAAAATTTCGTATTCAAAGTGTACTTTTCCTGCAAGATCGGCTCTATTTTTTAAGTAGAGAGATGTCCGTTTTACAGAGGAGGTTTTGCCGAATTTTCGTGTAATAAACTGAGTTTTAAAATATTTTTATACTGTATCGGGATATGCAGTATTAACAAATTTTAATATATAATTGATTATTTAATTATTTTGTTAATAATTAATGTTATTTTATGTTTATTTAAAGTTTTATACATAAAAATTTTCCCAAAACTCATTATTTTGGGAAATAATATTTTATGGATTAATGTTATTTTATTTTATTAAATTGTATGGTTTCATGCACAATTAATATTTTGTATATCAATATATATATATATATATATATATATATATATATATATGTATGTATGTATGTATGCATGTGTGTATTAATTGTGTGGTGTGTGTTTATTGAGTATATATTATAAAGTTAGTATATTTTAATATAAAGTTATATATATATATATATATATATATATATATATATATATATATATAAACTTAATTACAAAACCTACCCCTCCCTATTCTCACCGTCTTGATCCTCCCTATCACCATCACCGTCCGTCTGTAAGTTCGGCACCTACCGTTGGTGTGCCATCGTCGCCTGCTAGCCAGCTCCGTCGCTAGCCGTGTCCATTTCCGGCACCTTTGAAGCTTGTTTTAGCCGGAAAACTGAAAATCAAGCTTAATGTCGTTCAAGCTGATTCTGGCCACCTCCATCAACATCGCCGGTCTCATTCTCTTCCTTGAGCACCGGTGAGTGTGTTTCTAAACTTGGTTTCACTTGATTTGGTCTAGATTTTGGTGGTGAGCTTGATTTTTAATTCGGCCATTTTTGTTTCTCTAATTTTTTGAACTTTGATCTTTGATATTCAAGTTTAATTCCTTCACAAAAGTTTATTCTTCTAGCTCAATATACACCTTAGAATTTTTGTGGAATTTTTGGAATTTATTTTGATTTTTGTGAATTTTTGATTATTTTATTAATATTTTCTAATTTTCGAAAATTAATTAAATTAATTATGAAATTGTGTTTTATGGTGTTTATAGGTGTTGAAATGAATTTTAGAAATTTATTTGTAATTTTTGTGAATTTTATATAATTATTTAGAATTTATTTAGTTTATGTAATTTTGGGAAAATTAGGTTAATTATATGTTTATTTGAAATTAATTGGTTAATTGAGTATATTTATTGATATTATTGAATTATATGTTGAGAAATTTAATTTTGAGTAATTATACTATTTTTGGTGATTTTTTTATTAATTTTAGGGAATTTTTGAAACTAGGGTTATTTTGGTAATTTGACATTAAATTGGCTAAAAATATAATTAAATTGGTTTTACTAGTTATTTAAGGTTTAAAAATGATTTCTACAAATTATTTAGTATTTTTAACTAATTAAAATTATTTTTCGTAAATTGTTTTCAATTATATATATAATATACGATTTTTCTAAATAAATGAGTTTTTATCGATTTTTAGTAAGTTTTAGGGTTAATTACGTAATTTGGACTTATAAAATGTATTTTTAGTATTAAAGGGCATTTTTGGTATTTCTATAATTATTTTGTGAATTGTGAACCTTGATCGGTGAATTGTAGTTTGGAGTCCGACCGATGGATTGTGTTTTGCATATATTCGAAGTGTATTTCTTTGCAGGACCAGCTCTACTCTTTGAGTAGAGAGATGTCCGTTTCACAGGGGAGGTTCTTCCGGATTTTCGGTAGAATTCTCGTAAAATGTGATGTCTGGTCAAATTCTGATTCTAATTCCATGTCTAAGATTTTAGATCGAGTCTTTATAATTTTCGCTAGATTTATTCTAATTTCGTATTATCGTTTGTTTGTTTAGTTGCGCCGAGACTGAAGCCTAGTGGACCAGGCCCGTCAGATTAGTCTCGAGGAGCGCAATAATAGTGAGTTGTTATTTTATATATATATATATATATATATATATATATATATATATATATATATATATATATATATATATATATATATATATATATATATATATATATGTTTTAGGGTGCATGTTTTAGAAATGTATGGTTTATTTTAGTAAAGTATGCATAAATGATTTAATTATTACTTAGGTTTATTTTTGGTATATTTTCGATATACTTTGGTATATTTTAAACTATATGCATGTTTTATTAATGATTTATACTTAAAATGTTTTTAAGTATATCTCTAGTTCATTTTGTAATTAAATTTGACGTATATAAACTCGGAATATACGTGGTTTATTTTTTATATATTTCTAGTGTATATATGGTTTATGTTGCTATTTTATTCAAATTCATGCATCATTTATTTATGAATGTATGTTTTATATATATTAATGAAGGATATCAATAGAACGTGCTACCTAGTGGGCAGCACTAGGACCGAGTATGTACCGGTACACTGATAGAATTTAGGCTTCATTACTAACCATTTATGGATATTGATCGGATTGATTTGATTTGATGTGTGATATGATTTGGGAGTGTGATTGCTGGAGCTCGGTTGACCAAGTGTCTCAGGAATCACATTGATAGTTAGACTGCTGGAGCTCGGTTGACCTAGTGTCTTGGGGCCAGTCTACTGTCCAAATGGAACAAATGGATTTATTTGGAATAAGTGAGCCTGTATGGCTAGAGTGTTGTCTAACACTGTTTGAGGTTGCGATTTTCTAGGGTTCTATTTGATCCTTCATAAATGGATATTATTTTCAGTAAAATATATAAAATGATTTTGCTGCATCTGTGTGTATTTGCTTGTATATATATTTATTATATATACTATTAACTATGTGCATTGTCATTTGGTTATGCATGTATATATATTATAATGATTCACTCAGTGAGGTCTGACTCCCCTCCGTTGACTATTTTTCAGGAGAGTCATCGTCTTTAGACCTCAGTAGCAGACCTTTACGCCGGATTTCTTCTGCCCCAGCTTCACTATGTAAACTGCTTACCTGAGTTTATTTTACAATCTAGACACTGCAGTAGTTGTAAACAGTTGTGGGGTTTATGTATTATATTTGTGTGAGTTATGTATTTTAAGGATTTGAACTGGAATTTGTATTAAAGGATTATTTATATATAAGATGAGGATGTATAATTAATTTTATTGGCAGATTATTATTTTATTTTTATTTATGATTTTATTTTTGCTGTAAAATATTTTATTTAAGTTATTATGATTATTGCATGTTTTATTTTATTTTAAGGCTTGCTACGGGTTCCGGATTCAAAAGAATTCCCGTTCCCTAGCGCCGATCATGGCCCCTGTTTTAAGTCGTGAAAAAGTTGGTATCAGAGCAAAGTTTTACGTCTGGGCCTTAGTTGTGTCAGTTGTGGCCCTAGTTTTTAGAGTTATGTTTTCTTTTGGAAACTATTGCAGTGAATTAGGTTCGAGTATGTCTTGATAAGTATTCTTTGCTTTAGTTTTCTACGTTATTCCTCAGTTGTCTATTTGTCTGAATTGTTCTGTTTATCTTTTTAAAATGAGGAGGCGAGCGCATATCACTCCACCAGTCGTTAAGACCAAGGATGATGAGTCCTTTTAGGATGAGGTTTTACCTCCTAAGTTGCCAGTTAGATGCAGAGGTCATGGCAGAGGTAGACCTCGAGGAGCGGCAGGTCACCATAGGCAGAGAGAGATACAAGATGAGGAGCCTATAGAGCCTAAGTATGAGGATGTTCCTGTACCTCCAATCGTTCAGCCTGCCTACCATCAGGGTATGTTTGACCTTAAGGCAGCTCTGTTCTGTGCCAGAGTTGGCAGGATTGCTTTTGATAGGACTTCCGATCCTTTGGATTTTCTGCATGCAATCGAGACTAGGACTCGGACTGCTCACACCGAGTACTAGCGTATCATGATTGTCAAGCTGTCTATTGAGGGACCATCCCTGGACTGGTTCATTCAGATGATCCAGCCTTACATGATGACGATGACCTGGGCTCAGTTCAGAGAGCGTTTTATGAGGAGATTCTGCCTAGAGCCACTCCGCATGAGTTATCGTCTTCGATTCACCAGCATTTCGTGTGGAGATAGATCAGTTGAGGAGTGCACCTGAGAGTTCCTCCGGCTGGGTAGATATGCAGAGGATTTGATGCAAGACTAGTACTTCGCAATCACTACCTATATCATCGAATTGGGTTCTGCATTTGCTGGTATGCCTACGACGAGCCTTACTCTGGAGTCTGTTATTGAGTTGGCTAAGGAGATTGAGCTGAGGCTAGTCAGGCAGGGAGCTATGCTTGATTATTACTAGCTGGGTGTTCAGTCGAGTGGATTATAGACTACTCTGTATTCGAGTTTTCATGTTAGTTCGAGTAGTCAGCAGAGAGGTCCGACTCAGCAGAGTCAGAGACCGCAGTAGCGGGTACATTAGAGCAGTAGACATGGTCGTGGAGGTCAACGTAGACTGTTTAGACTCGGGTCAGGTGCTTTGAGCAGCAGCAGTGGATGTAGTTCTGGGTCAGCTGCCAGTGTATGCTAGACCTACGGCAGAGTCCATCGAGGACCATGTTACATGACACCGCTGACATGCTTCAAATGTAGGTAGCCAGGACATTATGCCAGATCATGTCCTTATTCTGGGTATCAGCAGCCGCAGATTCTGTGATTTCCTCAGCAGTCAATTGCTAATGCTGCACTTGTTCCATTTCCATTGCCTCCAGCCCAACATCAGAGTTCCACTCAGCTTGTTCCACAGTAGGGTTGTGGTAGAGGTACCAGAGGAGGTGCCAGAGGTGTTGGTCAGGCTTCTACCAGTCAGCAGGGAGGTCGAGGATAGGCCAGAGTTTTTCATCTCACTCAATAGGATGCTCAGGCATTTAATGCAGTCGTGGCAGGTATTATTTCTGTTTGTTACCTGGATGGATGGGTTCTATTTGATCCGGGTGCCACACATTTGTTCGTTTCTCCTGTTTTTGCTTCCAAGTCTTATTGGCAAGCTTCGAGGATGGCTTTTCCTTTGTCTATCGCCACTCCTTTAAGTGATTCTTTGGACATCGATGTTGTTCTTTCTGGTTTTCCAGTTCTCGTAGGAGATAGAGAATTATCCGTTGACTTGATTATGTTGGATGTGATGGAGTTTGATGTTATTATGGGTATGGATTGGTTATCTCAGCACTATGTCATAGTGGATTATCGGAGTGAAGAGGTGACTTTCAGAATTCTCGATGAAGAAGAATTTAAGTTTGTGGGTGATAGGAGTTCAGCACCTCAGAATCTTATTTCTGCTGTTACGGCTAGGAAGTTACTGAGGAAAGGTTGTCACGAATATTTGGCATTAGTCAAGGATACTTCAGTGGAGAAGTTATCACTCACAGATGTTCCTGTTGCCTGTGAGTTTCCTGATGTTTTTCCTGAGGAGTTGCCAGGTTTACCACCTCACAGAGAGATTGAGTTCTGCATTGATGTGATTCCAAGTACTACTCCTATATCTATGCCACCCTATAGAATGGCTCCTGCAAAGTTGAAAGAGTTGAAGGAGTAGTTGCAAGAGTTATTGGATAAAGGTTTCATCAAACCCAGTGTTTCTCCTTGGGGTGCACCGGTCCTATTTGTGAAGAAGAAGGATGGTACTTTGAGACTGTCCATTGACTACAGAGAGCTGAACAAGGTGACAGTGAAGAACAAGTATCCTCTTCCAAGGATAGATGACTTGTTTGATCAGCTACAGGGTGCACAGTTCTTTTCTAAGATTGATCTGAGGTCTAGTTATCATCAGTTGCGAATTAGTGAAGCTGATGTTCCTAAAATGGCTTTCCGCACTCGATATGGCCATTATGAGTTTCTAGTTATGTCTTTTGGCTTAACTAACATACTAGCAGCTTTTATGGACCTGATGAATAGGGTATTCAAACCATATATGGATCAGTTTGTGGTAGTTTTCATCGATGATATACTGATATATTCGAGGAGTATGGAGGAGCATGTATATCACTTAAGGACTGTACTACAGACACTGAGTGAACATCAACTTTATGCTAAATTCTCAAAGTGTGATTTCTGGATGGAAAGTGTTTCTTTTCTTGGACACATGGTGTCTAAAGATGGTATTCAAGTTGATCCACAAAAGATTGAGGCAGTGTCTGAGTGGCCTAGATCGACTTCTGTTACTGAAATTTGGAGTTTTCTGGGTTTAGCCGAGTATTATAGGAAGTTTATGCAGGATTTTTCCAGAATTACGGACCCTATGACTCGCTTGACTGAGAAGAATATTAGATTTGAGTGGTCAGAAGCTTGTGAGAACAGTTTTCAATTATTGAAGGAGAAGTTGACCACAGTTTCAGTGCTAGCTTTGCCTAATAGTGTGGACAAGTTCACAGTTTATTGTGATGCCTCTAGAGTTGGCCTTGGTTGTGTGTTGATGGAGAATGGTAGGGTGATAGCTTATGCTTCGAGGCAGTTGAAGAAGTATGAGCAGAACTATCCTACACATGACCTTGAGATGGCTGCAGTGATCTTTGCTCTCAAGATTTGGAGACATTATCTGTACGGGGTGACTTGTGAGATATTTACTGATCACAAGAGCTTTATGTACATTTTCCAGCAGAGAGATCTGAATATGAGGTAGAGGAGATGGTTGGAACTGTTAAAAGATTATGAATGTGACATATTATATCATCCGGGCAAGGCTAATGTGGTAGCAGATGCCTTGAGTAGGAATTCCTCAGGCAGTCTTGCTCATATTAGTGTTGAGAGGAGACCGTTGATCCAGGAGTTGCATCTGTTGGTGGATCAAGATCTGATGATGAAGCTTAGTAGGTCAGGTGGATTGCTAGCTCAATTTAAGGTGCGATCTGTACTAAGAGATAGGATTAAGGCATCTCAGAGCTGAGATCCTATTCTAGAAGAGCTTGCAGAGAATGTTCAAGCAGGGAAGTTCACTAATTTCACACTTGATGATGATGGTGTGTTATGGATCAGTGGTAGATTGTGTGTTCCTAATGTGGATGATTTGAGAGAAGAGATCCTAGAGGAAGCACATTCTACAGCTTATAGCGTACATCCGGGTGTCACTAAGATGTACCACAGTATTAGAGATTTATACTGGTGGGACGGATTGAAGTAGGGTGTTGTTGATTATGTTGCTAAGTGGTTGACATGTCAACAAGTGAAAGCTGAGCATCAGAAGCGTTATGGGAAGCTTCAGCCTCTTCCTATTCCCGAGTGGAAGTGGAAAAGGTTAGCTATGGATTTTATGGTTGGTTTACCTCGTTCTAAGGATGGATACGATTCCATCTGGGTGATTGTAGATAGGTTGACTAAGTCTGCACATTTCTTGCCTGTGAAAGCCACCTATTCTGTAGCTAGATTGGCGAAGTTGTATGTGAAGCATATTGTGTGCCTTCATGGAGTACCTGTGTCCATTGTGTCAAATAGGGGTTCAGTGTTTACCTCTTTTTTTTAGCAAAAGTTGTAGGAAGCGATGGGCACTAGGTTGGACTTGGTATTGCTTTCATCCTCAGACAGATGGTCAGTCTGAGAGGACGATCCATACACTAGAAGATATGTTAAGGATGTGTGTCTTGGATTTGGGAGGTAGCTGGGATGATCATTTGCCACTCGTCGAGTTTGCGTATAATAATAGCTACCATAGCAATATTGGCATGGCACCATATGAGGCGTTGTATGGAAGGAAGTGTAGATCCCCTCTGAGTTGGGATGAGATTAGTGAGAGAGATTTGATTGGACCTGAGATGGTTCAAGATGCTGTAGAGAAAGTCACTATGATTAAGCACAAATTAGAGACCGCAGTTAGTAGGCAAAAGAGCTATGCGGATCCTAGGCGCAGAGATGTGGAATTTCAAGTTAGAGACTTTGTTTTTCTGAAGGTGTCTCCGATGAAGGGTGTTATGAGATTTAGCAGAAAAGGTAAGTTAGCACTGAGATATATCGCACCGTTCGAGATTCTGGAGAGAGTTGACATTGTTGCATATCGATTGGCTTTGCCCCTGAGTGTGTCTCAAGTGCATTCGGTGTTTCATATCTCGATGCTGAGGAAGTACGTCTCGGACCCTTCACACATGTTGTAGCCCGACAACATGGAAGTGAATGAAGATCTGACGTTTGTGGAAGAACCTGTGGCGATCATTGATTACCAAGTTCGACAGTTGCGGTCGAAACAGATTCTGATGGTCAAGGTTTTATGGTGCAGCAACAGGGTAGAGGAGCATACATGGGAGACTGAAGCAGAGATGCGAGCTTCTTATCCGTATCTCTTTCCTCCTTGATTTTGTATTTCTTCTTTTGGAATTCGGCGACGAATTCTTGTAAGGAGGGAAAATTGTAATAACCTGAGTTTTTAAATATTTTTATAATGTATCGGGATATACAGTATTAATAAATTTTAATATATAATTGATTATTTAATTATTTTGTTAATAATTAATGTTATTTTAAGTTTATTTAAAGTTTTATACGTAAAAATTTTCCCAAAACTCATTATTTTGGGAAATAATATTTTATGGATTAATGTTATTTTATTTTATTAAATTGTATGGTTTCATGCATGATTAATATTTTTTATATTAATATATATATATATATATATATATATATATATATATCTTTGTATTAAAATATATATATCTTTATATTAAAATATACTAACTTTATAATATATACTCAATAAACACACACCACACAATTAATACACACATGCATATATATATATATATATATATATATATATAAACTTAAAATTTACAAAACCTACCCCTCCCTATTCTCACCCTCCCGATCCTCCCCATCACCATCACCATCCGTTTGCA